>JAVIAB010000026.1:11121287-11796287 GCA_032433765.1 Megaustenia siamemsis | reverse complement strand
TGAACAAACAGACTAGGACCATGTCATAGAGACATTACAATGCTAGGACTTGCATCAACAGACCGCTGTCACGACTAGGACCATGTCATAGAGACATTACAATGCTAGGACTTGCATCAACAGACCGTCGTCACGACTAGGACCATGTCATAGAGACATTACAATGCTAGGACTTGTATCAACAGATCGCGACTAGGACCATGTCATAGAGACATTACAATGCTAGGACTTGCATCAACAGATCGCGACTAGGACCATGTCATAGAGACATTACAATGCTAGGACTTGCATCAACAGATCGCGACTAGGACCATGTCATAGAGACATTACAATGCTAGGACTTGCATCAACAGACCGCTGTCACGACTAGGACCATGTCATAGAGACATTACAATGCTAGGACTTGCATCAACAGACCGTCGTCACGACTAGGACCATGTCATAGAGACATTACAATGCTAGGACTTGCATCAACAGACCGTCGTCACGACTAGGACCATGTCATAGAGACATTACAATGCTAGGACTTGTATCAACAGACCGTCGTCACGACTAGGACCATGTCATAGAGACATTACAATGCTAGGACTTGTATCAACAGACCGTCGTCACGACTAGGACCATGTCATAGAGACATTACAATGCTAGGACTTGCATCAACAGACCGCTGTCACGACTAGACCATGTCATACAGACATTACAATGCTAGGACTTGTATCAACAGACCGCCGTCACGGCTAGGACCATGTCATAGAGACATTACAACAGCAGGAATTGTAATAGATCACCACCAGGTCTAGGACTTGTAACAGATCACCACCAGGTGTAGGACTTGTTTCACTATTAAACTTAACGTGTTCTCACATTGGCACAGTCGTTATCCTATGTCCTTATTCCCTTGCTTTAGTTTCCGCCCCCAGCCCGCCCCACTTACAGCATCGTGACGTCAAAATGAACAACGTTTGATGTCAACACAAGACTTCACAAATCTACACATTTATTTACATTTTTTGTGCCTGTTCAGATTTCTGCTGGAAGCTGTGCCCGGTAATGGCCAACAACGACTGTCGATTTTATTGACATCCCAGCCTTGTTAGCGAGGCAAGATCCCACACTATCCTCCCATCTTTGCTCTAGTGTCCCTCTCAAACAAATTCACACCTAATTTCCTCAAATATTCTGATTTAAAAAAAACATATCAAATTAGCTCTACAATTTTGATGAGACAGTTTTGTTTCAACTTTCGTTAAAAAATGTTTTATCAACGGCCATGAGGTTCGGCGAGGTATGAGGCTCAGAAGTTAGAAGCCTGGAAGTCATGGCCTTGAAAGTGTCGTTGGCTTGAAACACTAGCCCGGTGATGTCATCTGATGGTTCCCTTCTGCAGCACACTTCTATATAGCCAGTTCTATATAGCCAGTTCTATATAGCCAGTTCTATATAGCCAGTTCTATATAGCCAGTTCTATATAGCCAGTTCTATATAGCCAGTTCTATATAGCCAGTTCTATATAGCGAGCTACAGATGAGCCACCAAGTTCTCTCACATTTTCTCATTAATGTAATCTCCCGATGTTGATGTTGATGTTGATTCAGCAGCATGTGAGCTTATTCCCTTGGGATGTTTCATGATGTTTTTATTGTGATATTCTCTGTCTGTCTATGTAACTGTCTGTCTATGTAATTGTCTGTCTATGTAACTGTCCGTCCATCCCGTTCTATCCATAAAAGCATCTTTCCATCTGTCTAAACTGTCTGTCCGTCCGTCCATCCACCCAGTCCCAACTCGTCAGTCCGTCCATCCACCCAGTCTCAGAACCGTCAGTCCGTCCATCCACCCAGTCTCAGAACCGTCAGTCCGTCCATCCACCCAGTCTCAGAACCGTCAGTCCGTCCATCCACCCAGTCTCAGAACCGTCAGTCCGTCCATCCACCCAGTCTCAGAACCGTCAGTCCGTCCATCCACCCAGTCCCAGCCCGTCAGTCCGTCCATCCACCCAGTCCCAGCCCGTCAGTCCGTCCATCCACCCAGTCCCAGCCCGTCAGTCCGTCCATCCACCCAGTCTCAGAACCGTCAGTCCGTCCATCCACCCAGTCTCAGAACCGTCAGTCCGTCCATCCACCCAGTCTCAGAACCGTCAGTCCGTCCATCCACCCAGTCTCAGAACCGTCAGTCCGTCCATCCACCCAGTCTCAGAACCGTCTGTCCGTCCATCCACCCAGTCTCAGAACCGTCAGTCCGTCCATCCACCCAGTCTCAAAACCGTCAGTCCGTCCATCCACCCAGTCTCAGAACCGTCAGTCCGTCCATCCACCCAGTCTCAGAACCGTCAGTCCGTCCATCCACCCAGTCTCAGAACCGTCAGTCCCTCCATCGATCCAGTCTCAGAACCGTCAGTCCGTCCATCCATCCAGTCTCAGAACCGTCAGTCCGTCCATCCACCCAGTCTCAGAACCGTCAGTCCGTCCATCCACCCAGTCTCAGAACCGTCAGTCCGTCCATCCACCCAGTCCCAGCCCGTCAGTCCGTCCAGTTCCCACCCACTTCTCCGTCAGCCCACTTCTCTCCTGCCTCTCTCTTTCTAATCCCTTCACTCGACGAGCCTTGGTGGCTGAGTGGTTAGTGTGCTCGCCTACAGATCAGAAGTGTCCTGATTCGATCCTCAAAAGTTGCGAATTCCTTTTCGGACCTCCTGGGTTCACCTGCCTCTAAAAATGGGTAGCAGAGATTTTTTGTGGGAAGTAAAGCGGCCTGTCGTGATACCGACCATGCCACCTAAAAAATGCATCATGGTCATAGAGAACGAGCGTGACTAAGAGCATATTGGGCATACATCTAGCCCAGGGGAGAGAACTTTGTCGCTTGCTTGGCTTTAGTGACGCAATTGTTGGAAACCAATCCAGCACGGATGTCTGCAGCAATCATTCTCTCTCTCTCTCTCTCTCTCTCTCTCTCTCTCTCTCTCTCTCTCTTTCTCTCTTTCTCTCTCTCTGTCCTCCACAATTGTATGAGACCTGTCCATTATGCCATGTTTTCCCACTCATTCATTGACTGAGATTTGGACACAAAAACTGATTTCCTGTCACGGTTCTCAGAAAGTCAGACGTAGACAACCACATCAACATCCGGGTCTCTAGATGCAATACTGAACATTGGCTCTCCATGTTGTTTCTTGCAGCCAACACAAACGTGCACCCCAACCCCTGCTGACACAAAACGTACATCCCAACCCCTGCTGACACAAAACGTGCACCCCAACCCCTGCTGACACAAAACGTGCATCCCAACCCCTGCTGACACAAAACGTGCACCCCAACCCCTGCTGACACAAAACGTGCACCCCAACCCCTGCTGACACAAAACGTGCACCCCAACCCCTGCTGACACAAAACGTGCACCCCAACCCCTGCTGACACAAAACGTGCACCCCAACCCCTGCTGACACAAAACGTGCACCCCAACCCCTGCTGACACAAAACGTGCACCCCAACCCCTGCTGACACAAAACGTGCACCCCAACCCCTGCTGACACAAAACGTGCACCCCAACCCCTGCTGTCACAGACAAGCATTAGTGCACACGTAACCAGAACCAAGTAAGTATCCGAACCATGGTGGCTCAGTGGCTAGTACGTTCGCTACAGACCAAAGTGCCCAGGTTCTACTCCCAGGTGTGGCTATTTTTCTTTCCTGACTGACACAAGCTCGGTGGTCAACCAGCAATCGAAAATTGGTACCAGAAGTGTTTCCTAGAAAATAGGGCGGTCTGATGTGATACTGACCACATAACCCATACAACTGTGCTCTTGTCTATTGAAACATATGAGCAGAAGCAGCACATTCGCATACATGGCTAGGCATGCTGAGAACTGGTAGTGATGTAAGTGTTGGTGACCTTGTTGCTGTCACAGACTTGTGTTTCGTCTCCTACAGGCCACTTCAAGGCTGGAAAAATGTAAGGTCAAAGTTCACGCTTCGGTCCAATGATTGGATGACGCTGTCCACCATTCTTGGGTTACCATGGACGCTTGCAGTATTAAATGTGACGTCATGAAAATACGGCTGTGATGCTACTGCCTGGATATGACTCAGACAAGTGAGTTGTTGACATGTTTGTGTTCCTAGTACATGTCGCTGTTGTTTCTGTTGCTGGCTGTTGTTCTTTGTTGTTGCTGTTGTATTAGTCACATGACCATCCATACATTGCGTCGTCATTATCACGCCATGCGCTCTATTTTCTCATAAAAATAACAACTCCAGTACCTATTTTCAAATGTGATCCCAAAATCGTGTTGTTAGAGTGCATTAGTCACTTTAGACTGTTTGACAGCCTTATCTTCATTTTTCTGTTATTTGTCACATCTGAGAATTTACAGATTTGTCACATCTGAGAATTTATAGATTTGTCACATTTGAGAATTTATAGATTTGTCACATCTGAGAATTTACAGATTTGTCACATCTGAGAATTTGTAGATTTGTCACATCTGAGAATTTACAGATTTGTCACATCTGAGAATTTATAGATTTGTCACATCTGAGAATTTATAGATTTGTCACATCTGAGAATTTACAGATTTGTCACATCTGAGAATTTATAGATTTGTCACATCTGAGAATTTATAGATTTGTCACATCTGAGAATTTACAGATTTGTCACATCTGAGAATTTATAGATTTGTCACATCTGAGAATTTACAGATTTGTCACATCTGAGAATTTATAAAATTGTCACCTCCGAGTATTTGTTAATCTGTGGTATCTGAAGCAGTAGATCTGTTGTCTCTGTGACTTGTCACCAATATAATCCCAACACTTTTCTTTATCACGACATCACTATCATATCCCAAACTATAGCAAGAGATTATTGGTCACAGAAGAATCACTGCTTTGTCTGAACGTGCCCAAGTTGGTATGTATGAACGTGCCCAAGTTGGTATGTATGAACGTGCCCACGTTGGTATGTCTGGACGTGTCCAAGTTGGTATGCCTGGACGTGCCCAAGTTGGTATGTCTGGACGTGCCCAAGTTGGTATGTCTGGACGTGCCCAAGTTGGTATGTCTGAACGTGCCCACGTTGGTATGTCTGAGCGTGGCCAAGTTGGTATGTCTGGACGTGCCCAAGTTTGTATGTCTGAACGTGACCAAGTTTGTATGTCTGGACGTGTCCAAGTTGGTATGTCTGGACGTGCCCACGTTGGTATGTCTGAACGTGCCCAAGCTGGTTTGTCTGAACGTGACCAAGTTGGTATGTCTGAGACCTGCAGGACGTCGTTACTTGTGTCCGTTTTTGTTTAGCCAGCCTGAAGTGACAGCAACTCAGCTGTCTAGGCTAGCACGGGCACAAACAACCACCAACGCTGGAGCTATCAGGGTGTGCACTTTTGTTGAAAGCGACTGAGCCACCTATGGGTTTGCTTAAAGCAGTGACGTTTTCTCTATGCTACCGCAGCTACCGCCGGTAGCCTGAACATATTAACGAAATACGAAAGGAAATGATGATTTATTATATTTTTTCATAATTATATTACAAATTTTCGAATATTTATATATATATATATATATATATATATATATATATATATATATATATATACATTTTCGTACGCCAATATGATTTATTTGCTTTGATTTGCATTTACTAAAGCAAGGTTTTCCTATGGCCACTATAACGTTTGTGAATGAGACCGAAACTACTATAATAAATAGTACATGAAACCGCTAATCAGGAGCGGTACAGTTCTCTTCTCTCCGACTTAGAATTAATGACCTTGACATTCAAATATATATTTTCTAGTCAAAATTATACGGGCGAGTGCTACCTATACAAAATGCGGCTTAATGGGTTATTTTTAGCTCTAGTCAATCAGAATCGTAACAAATTGAAAGTGAAACTAGGTCTGATTACCGGAACTTCCTAACCTATTTATAACTACGTTATGTGCATCAGCATCTGTAGAAAGAACTTCTGCTCTCAAGAGAATCAAATCTTATTGTCGCTCAACTCAGACACAAGAACGCTTATCTGGTTTGACAATAATGCCCATTGAGAAATCATTCCTTCAGAAACTTAGAAACAACCCAACAGTACTTTCAATGACAAAGTCATCGAGACATTTTCGTCCCAAACAAGACGTTTACATATAAATAAGTAAGTAATTTAAAATGTAGTGAAGTCATTAACAAATATTACTTCATGATAGCCTACTGAATATAATGTATGTCTTTATTTATTAGGTCAGCGGTAGCCCAGACCCCAAAACCAGTATACGCCACTGGCTTAAAGTGCTGTGATAGCAACTCTAGAACCAATAATCAATATTTATATAGCATTTTTATTCTCGCTAAACGCTGTCCCCCCACCCACTCCCAAACCAGAATTTATTTCAGAGTTTATGTGAGATAACTAGCCACTAACTGCTTTATGTGAGATAACTAGCCACTAACTGCTTTATGTGAGATAACTAGCCACTAACTGCTTTATGTGAGATAACTAGCCACTAACTGCTTTATGTGAGATAACTAGTCACTAACTGCTTTATGTGAGATAACTAGTCACTAACTGCATAATGTGAGATAACTAGTCACTAACTGCTTTATGTGAGATAACTAGCCACTAACTGCTTTATGTGAGATAACTAGTCACTAACTGCTTTATGTGAGATAACTAGTCACTAACTGCTTTATGTGAGATAACTAGTCACTAACTGCTTTATGTGAGATAACTAGTCACTAACTGCTTTATGTGAGATAACTAGTCACTAACTGCATAATGTGAGATAACTAGTCACTAACTGCTTTATGTGAGATAACTAGTCACTAACTGCTTTATGTGAGATAACTAGTCACTAACTGCTTTATGTGAGATAACTAGTCACTAACTGCTTTATGTGAGATAACTAGCCACTAACTGCTTTATGTGAGATAACTAGCCACTAACTGCTTTATGTGAGATAACTAGTCACTAACTGCTTTATGTGAGATAACTAGTCACTAACTGCTTTATGTGAGATAACTAGTCACTAACTGCTTTATGTGAGATAACTAGCCACTAACTGCTTTATGTGAGATAACTAGTCACTAACTGCTTTATGTGAGATAACTAGTCACTAACTGCTTTATGTGAGATAACTAGCCACTAACTGCTTTATGTGAGATAACTAGTCACTAACTGCTTTATGTGAGATAACTAGTCACTAACTGCTTTATGTGAGATAACTAGTCACTAACTGCTTTATGTGAGATAACTAGTCACTAACTGCATAATGTGAGATAACTAGTCACTAACTGCTTTATGTGAGATAACTAGTCACTAACTGCTTTATGTGAGATAACTAGTGACTAACTGCTTTATGTGAGATAACTAGTCACTAACTGCTTTATGTGAGATAACTAGCCACTAACTGCTTTATGTGAGATAACTAGTCACTAACTGCTTTATGTGAGATAACTAGCCACTAACTGCTTTATGTGAGATAACTAGTCACTAACTGCTTTATGTGAGATAACTAGTTACTAACTGCTTTATGTGAGATAACTAGTCACTAACTGCTTTATGTGAGATAACTAGTCACTAACTGCTTTATGTGAGATAACTAGTCACTAACTGCTTTATGTGAGATAACTAGTCACTAACTGCTTCTCGTATCTTCCTCTCTACTTCATTGTCAAACGATTCATCTCACAAGCGACAGATTTTTGACCTCGTCACAGGCTGGCCTCGTCACAGGTTGGCCTCGTCACAGGCTGGCCTCGTCACAGGCTGGCCTCGTCACAGGCTGGCCTCGTCACAGGCTGGCCTCGTCTTAGGTTGACTTCGTCACAGGCTGGCCTCGTCACAGGCTGGACTCGTCACAGGCTGGCCTCGTCACAGGCTGGCCTCGTCACAGGCTGGCCTCGTCACAGGCTGGCCTGACAGAATGCCCTGGTTGTTGCGGTTACCTAGATCTTGTGCTACAGTTTGGCCAAAGGGAAAGTTGTGTAGATGGGTGTAACGGGGGTCATCCCCATCACTACATCATCATCATCATCATCATCATCATCATCATCATCATCATCATCATCACCACCGTCACCACGATCATCATCATCATCATCATCATCACCACTTTCATTTGGTTAGGGCGACCGACAACAGTTTCATCACTTCTCTCTCTTCCACCACCACGAGGTGAGGTCGAGCTTTTATCTCTTAGACCCAAGATGTTGGAGTCAAGAACTTTCTTAACATCCCGGGTTCTGGTGGACAAGTCTGAGTTTGTCCTGCCTAGAGATACTGTGGCACTAGGTCTTCTATATCACTAGACCCTTCACGTTGAGTAATGATCAAGGACGTTTAACTCCCAACTGTTGTTTGTCTCTTGCTTCTGCAGGTCGTGACCATTATTTATTCACCGATCCTCACAAATTATTGCGAATATGAACTGGCAACATCATTTGTTACCGTCAGCACGTTGTTGGGAAATCTGACCAGTACTACGCCAGTAGTAATTCTATTAATTACTAATTCCTATATTGTACAGGTGTCTTCTGTGGCCTCGATGACTTGTTATGAGTTTGAATTTCTTGGTCTGCTCATGTCTGCTGAGTTTGTTTAAGCTGTCGTATTCTGGCTCATATTTTCCAAATAGCCCCGACCCTCCCAAATTCTTTTTTCCTGCCTAGTTTCTAGATTGTTTGTATTTCTTTGAGGCTCAGGGTTGGTTGGGCTGTTGAAGACTACCACCAACTTTTGCGAGTCTATCTGCTTTCTTGTTTCCAGGGATGCCACAATGTTCTGGTATATACCGGATGTGACAGCGATCATATGTTTGTCTTTATTTTTTAGATGAGTCTGTTTGGGTCTGACATTGCTTGTATGACTGACTTTGTATGAGTGAGGATCACGAAGATGAAGACATATGACCTCTTGTGTGTTGAGAGTTTGTTTGGCTGTGTGTAGTGGCATTGCTTCTGCTCTGAAATGTGTCCACCTTTCTCCTGATGGAAGAGACTATGTTTCTGTCTGTCCATTTGGTAAGGTTATGTAGATGCCACTGTCTCCCTTCTTTGAGGCTTCAGTTGCGGGGCCCTCTGTGAATACCTGTGTCCATATAACTCTGGGTTATTTTTCCTGGAGCAATATGTTTAATCTGAAACTAGAGATATCAGCTCATATCATAACCGCGGTAACTTGTTTAGTATGAAACTAGAGATATCAACTCATATCATAGCCGCGGTAACTTGTTTAGTCTGAAACTAGAGATATCAGCTCATATCATAACCGCGGGAGCTTGTTTAGTCTGAAACTAGAGATATCAGCTCATATCATAGCCGCGGTAACTTGTTCAGTCTGAAACAGAAGTAATTTATTGCAAAATGCCATCTAATGTCGTCTCCACTAAATTTGAGAATTTTCTTGTGAAATGAAAACCGTGAAGGAAACGTGGAAGAGCTGACAATGAGAACAAGCGATGGACGGAAGTCAGAGGAAAACAAGCTTTTTATAACATAAAATATAGAATAACATAGTGAGGTTATCTATGAGGGGGAAATACAAGGTAGACAAAGACAAGAGTGGATGTGAAGAGGTGAACATGAGAGCTGATGGTGCGGGAACCAACAAGACAAGAGTGGACATGAAAAGATAAACATGAGAGCTGATGGTGCGGGTACCAACAAGACAAGAGTGGACATGAAGAGGTAAACATGAGAGCTGATGGAGCGGGTACCAACAAGACAAGAGTGGACATGAAGAGGTGAACATGAGAGCTGATGGAGCGGGAACCAACAAGACAAGAGTGGACATGAAGAGGTAAACATGAGAGCTGATGGAGCGGGTACCAACAAGACAAGAGTGGACATGAAGAGGTGAACATGAGAGAGCTGATGGAGCGGGTACCAACAAGACAAGAGTGGACATGAAGAGGTAAACATGAGAGCTGATGGTGCGGGTACCAACAAGACAAGAGTGGACATGAAGAGGTAAACATGAGAGCTGATGGTGAGGGTACCAACAAGACAAGAGTGGACATGACGAGTTGAACATGAGAGCTGATGGAGCGGGTACCAACAAGACAAGAGTGGACACGGAGAGATGAACATGAGAACCGGTGGAGCGGGTACCAACAAGACAAGAGTGGACACGGAGAGATGAACATGAGAACCGGTGGAGCGGGTACCAACAAGACAAGAGTGGACATGAAGAGTTGAACATGAGAGCTGATGGAGCGGGTACCAACTAGACAAGAGTGGACATGAAGAGGTGAACATGAGAGCTGATGGAGCGGGTACCAACAAGACAAGAGTGGACATGAAGAGGTGAACATGAGAGCTGATGGAGCGGGTACCAACAAGACAAGAGTGGACATGAAGAGGTGAACATGAGAGCTGATGGAGCGGGTACCAACAAGACAAGAGTGGACATGAAGAGGTAAACATGAGAGCTGATGGTGCGGGTACCAACAAGACAAGAGTGGACATGAAGAGTTGAACGTGAGAGCTGATGGAGCGGGTACCAACAAGACAAGAGTGGATGTGAAGAGATGAACATGAGAACCGGTGGAGCGGGTACCAACAAGACAAGAGTGGACATGAAGAGTTGAACATAAGAGCTGATGGAGCGGGTACCAACAAGACAAGAGTGGACATGAAGAGGTGAACATGAGAACCGGTGGAGTGGGTACCAACAAGAGTGAGCTTGAGAGCTGGTGACGGCGTGTACCAACAAGACAAGAGTGAGTGCCGACCTATAGTAGCTAACACTGAATTTAGAGACGGCAATTAAGCAACACTGAATGTAGAGGCGGCACTCAAGCCAACACTGAATGCGGAGGCGGCACTCAAGCCAACACTGAATGTAGAGGCGGCACTCAAGCCAACACTGAATGTAGAGACGGCACTCAAGCCAACATTGAATGCAGAGGCGGCACTCAAGCCAACACTGAATGCGGAGACGGCACTCAAGCCAACACTGAATGCGGAGACGGCACAGGAAAAGAAGTGAAGGGCCCTCATCTTTTGTGAGCTCTTCCTGCACGGACTCATCAACGTAAACAAATGCTGTTAACTCCCCTGTTTAAAGATTGGCTTTCCCATTACATGACGATCTGGACTGTCTCATATCAACCATAGAACTTTCAATTACGGAAACAAACTCTCTTTGGAATATATACAACAGTATTGATTAGCCAGATTTACATTAAAAGAAAGAATAATTGTATGTGGAGACTTTAACAGCCATTCACAGAGCTGGGGCTATGAAGATATGGACAAGAGAGGTGAAGAACTTGAAAATTGGCAGGATGACAATGGGCTTATACTATTAAACCAGGCAACAGATCCACCAACATTCTATTCCAGATCATGGCATACCACATCTACACCAGACCTTGCTTTCCATTCACCAGACCTGGATTGGAATATCACACGTATTGTTGGGAAACAACTTGGAGGCAGCGACCACCGACCTGTCTTTTTAGTGGTGCAAAATGAGGCCGTCAGGGAGAGCAGCACTCTCTCCAGATGGAATTACAAAAAGGCAGACTGGAAAATGTATCAACATTACACCAGTGTACTGACTAAAGATCTAAATACAGACAGAGACATCAACAAAATAGTTGATGAATTCAGTAGACTAATAATACAAGCTGCCAGTGAAACAATACCCAGAGGGGCACGGAAACACTACAAACCATACTGGAATAGTGAACTAGAGCAACTGCACAATGACATGGAAACATCTCGAAAACAAGCAGAAAATAACCCCTGCCAGGAACACCACAATAACTATCAGCATGCTAAAGCCAAATTTCAATGGGCTAAACTACAAGCCAGACGGAGAAGTTGGAAAGAGAAAACAGAGTACATGAATCTAGAACGAGACACAAGAAAAGTGTGGAAGCTTGTAAAACAGCTGAATGATGAGGGTACAGAAGGGAACACAAAAATTACACTGAAGAAGGATGGAAACATTCTAACAGGTAAACATGCAGCAAATCACTTTGCAGACTCCTTTGCAAATGACAACAATATTGAAATTAGCCTAGAGAAACGTCAAGAGACCCGTCTAAAACAACAAAATGCAAGACAAGAAGAGACTGCACATGAAGTCATGGAAATACCCATTACACAAAGAGAGCTAGAGCTGGCAATATCCAAATTAAAAATGAAAAAGTCACCAGGTAGTGATGGAGTGTCTAATGAAATGATTAAGAACTTGGGAACTGCAGCTAAAGCAAAACTACTGCAGATCTACAACATTTGCTGGATCACAGGTAAAGTGCCACAGGCATGGAGAGAAGCAATTATGATACCATTACTAAAGCCAGGAAAAGATGGTTCAATGACATCCAGCTATAGACCAATCAGCCTTACAAGCTGTTTGTGTAAAACAATGGAACGTATAATCAATCTCAGACTGCAGTGGTACCTGGAAAGTGAAAATCTCCTTGTCCCACAACAAGCAGGCTTTAGACAGTGTTACTCTACCGAAGATCAGGCAACCTATCTTTCCCAGGAAATTGAGGATGCGTTTCAAGAAAAGAAACTGGTACTAGCAGCATGGATAGACCTAAAGAAAGCATTTGATAAGGTATGGAAGGAAGGGCTTTTGAAGAAACTGAGAAATTATGGAGTAAATGGCAGGATGTACAAATGGGTCAAAGCATACCTGCATAACAGGAGAGCCAGAGTGCAACTGGATGGTCTTAAGAGTAAGAAGGTCTTACTGCGCCAGGGCGTTCCACAGGGAGGGGTACTATCTCCAACACTTTTTCTGATCTACATCAATGACCTAGTTACTGAACTACCACATGGTATCAAAGTGGCAATGTATGCAGATGACTTGGTAATGTGGTGCACAGAGGAGTATGCAACAGTGGCCTCCAAATTGTTACAAAGAGCTATGAATGCACTGAATTCATGGACAAATAGATGGTGTATCAGCATCAATACAGACAAATGCAGTACTACACTTTTCACTCTTTCCCCAAAACAAAAAGCAGGAGCCATCTATATAAACAATGAGCCTGTGAAAGAAGACATACAGGCTACGTATCTCGGAGTTACATTTGATAACAAACTATCTTGGAAACAGCAGATAAATAAGGCAACCCAAAAAGCAAGGAGAAAATTGGCTATTCTAAGAAAGCTGTGTGGAACTACGTGGGGTGCGAGTGGGAAAATACTCAGTAAAGTTTACCAACAGAGTATACGCCCACATTTAGAATATGGATCATCTGCATGGTGTTCAGCATCAAACACCACACTTCAAGAACTGGATAAAGTACAAAACCAGGCACTTAGGGTCATCACAGGAGCAATGAAATCAACACCAATATTAGAGATGGAGAAATTGTGGAGGATACCAGCACTGAGAGAACGGAGGGACACAAAGGTGCTGATACAGGCAGAAAAATTTGCTTGCATGTCGAGACATCCAATGAAGGACCGATTCCAAAATCTTGCATTGGGACGACTTAAGAGAAGCAGTTTTATCCACCAAGCCAAGCGTATTAGTAGACAAACACCAGACATGCCAAGAGCTGTTAACCCCTACTGCCCATACCAGAACAGACTCCCTGGACAGAGGAATCTGGATTATCAGTTCAAATACGGACAGAAGTGAAAGGAATAGTTGATAAAGAGGAACAGAATAGTCTACAGCGAAAAAACAATAACTCTCAGTTTCCTGGATGAAGAATACCCACAAGACCTATGGATTCGTGTGTATACAGATGGATCAGCACAGAATGCAGTAAAAAATGGGGGAGCAGGTGCATATATAGAATACCCAAATAACACTAGGGATATGAATAAAATAGCAACAGGGAAATATTGTCACAATTATGATGCAGAAATACAAGCAATAAAGTTAGCAATAGAAAAACTGCTGAACATAATCTTAGCCCGCAGCCTGTGGTGTTTTTGACAGATGCAAGATCAGTACTCAGGCACTACAATCCAGAAAATTACCACATCTGCAGACCTTATTGACTGAACTCTGCAAGCACCACAGGGTTGCCCTGCAGTGGATCCCATCTCACTGTGGAATACCAGGAAATGAGAAAGCAGATCAGTTGGCAAAGGAAGGTTCAACAGGCACACAACTAGATACACCTGTTACATACCATCATAAGAAACAGATAATCAAATCAATCAGAGGACCACAAGCCCCAAATCAGGATGCCTTTTATAATATGAATAGATATGAACAAGTTATCATTATACGTCTCAGAACAGGACACAATCGACTCCATAGTCACATGTATACAAAATTCAAGATCGGCACCTCAACTACTTGTACATGTGGACAGGCGCCCCAGACTGCTGAACACATACTTCAAGACTGCACTGAATATAGTAGACTGAGGAAAATCCATTGGCCCATAGATACAACACTACAGACAAAACTATATGGGCCACTGCAAGAATTACAAAAGACAGTAACATTTATACAGGAAACGACATTGCAGATATAGACAATGCTTCAGGCGAACGAAAGATAGATAGATAGATAGATTAGCCAGATACAAACACTGCTTGTCGGCCAAACTAATCACCTTTAGCCAAAACACACAAATAAATGGCTTTGTGCCAAAACCAGGATTCACTCTATAGCCAAGCCGTGCACGCAAGAAAAGTGGTTATCGGTCTAGCAAACACAACTTCTAGCTGTGTCAACAGCAGAATCGCTATCTTAGAGCATTGACCGGGGCACAACAGATTGAGTTGCCACACGTTTGGAAGATGTGAAATTGGTGGTGTCAGACTTGTGGACATAGAAGACTGTCTACGAGTTAATAGGCTCCAAGGCTGAGAGAGATCATATTCGTCGCTTTATCGGTCCTGGAATTAAAATATTCACTTGATACATGGTGTCTTCACTTGATACATGGTGTCCTCACTTGATACGTGGTGTCCTCACTTGATACATGGTGTCTTCACTTGATACATGGTGTCTTTACTTGATACATAGTGTCTTCACTTGATACATGGTGTCTTCACTTGATACATGGTGTCTTTACTTGATACATGGTGTCTTTACTTGATACATGGTGTCTTTACTTGATACATGGTGTCCTCACTTGATACATGGTGTCTTCACTTGATACATGGTGTCTTTACTTGATACATGGTGTCTTTACTTGATACATGGTGTCTTCACTTGATACATGGTGTCCTCATTTGATACATGGTGTCTTTACTTGATACATGGTGTCTTCACTTGATACATGGTGTCCTCATTTGATACACGGTGTCCTCACTTGATACATGGTGTCCTCACTTGATACATGGTGTCTTTATTTGATACATGGTGTCTTTATTTGATACATGGTGTCCTCACTTGATACATGGTGTCA
Source organism: Megaustenia siamemsis (assembly GCA_032433765.1). Lineage (NCBI taxonomy): Eukaryota > Metazoa > Mollusca > Gastropoda > Stylommatophora > Ariophantidae > Megaustenia > Megaustenia siamemsis. Next base: position 11,780,947 of record JAVIAB010000026.1, on the reverse strand, counting down.
TTATTTAATACATGGTGTCCTCACTTGATACATGGTGTCTTTATTTGATACATGGTGTCTTTACTTGATCTCAGGTTCGTTAGTCACGTTCACTTTATAGCCACTCTTCGAGATCACTACTTGACTGGCATATTAGAACATTGGAGCATGGAGAATATCATATTTTGGTCTCGTAAATTACATTATGGCCCAGAAAAGATAATTGGTATAGTTCCAAGTAAAAGAGAGAGAGAGGAAGATCTAGAAGAAGGTGTGTGCAAGATATCACAGTCGAGCTGGGATTGACTACTGCAGATGCTGGACATCTCACGCAAGACAACTTCATATTGGTTGTCATGAGAGTCAAGTTCTAACTGGGAGAGGCTGGATGATGATGATGATGGTGATGATGATGATGGTGGTGGTGGTGGTGATGATGATGATGATGATGATGGTGGTGGTGGTGGTGGTGGTGGTGGCGGCGGCGGCGGCGGCGGCGTGGCGTGGCGTGGTGTGGTGTGGTGATGTGTGGTGGTGGTGATGTGTGATGTGGTGATGTGTGGTGTGGTGATGTGTGGTGTGGTGATGTGTGGTGTGGTGTGGTGATGTGTGGTGTGGTGTGGTGTGGTGTGGTGATGTGTGTTGTGGTGTGGTGATGTGTGGTGTGGTGATGTGTGGTGTGGTGTGGTGATGTGTGGTGTGGTGTGGTGATGTGTGGTGTGGTGATGTGTGGTGTGGTGTGGTGTGGTGATGTGTGGTGTGGTGTGGTGATGTGTGGTGTGTGTGGTGATGATGTGGTGGTGTGGTGTGTGTGTGATGATCTGGTGGTTGTGGTGGTGGTGGTGTTGTGGTGGTGGTGTTGTGGTGGTGTTGTGGTGGTGGTGGTGTGGTGGTGGTGGTGATGTTGCGGTGGTGATGTGGTGGTGGTGATGTGGTGGTGGTGATGTGGCGGTGGTGATGTGGTGGTGGTGGTGATGTGGTGGTGATGTGGTGATGGTGGTGATGTGGTGGTGGTGGTGGTGGTGATGTGGTGGTGGTGATGTGGTAGTGGTGGTGGTGATGTGGTGGTGGTGGTGATGTGGTGGTGGTGGTGGTGGTGGTGATGTGGTGGTGGTGATGTGGTGGTGGTGGTGGTGATGTGGTGATGTGATGTGGTGATGTGATGTGATGTGATGTGGTGATTGATGTGATGTGATGTGGTGGTGATGTGATGTGGTGGTGATGTGATGTGGTGGTGATGTGATGTGCTGGTGATGTGATGTGCTGGTGATGTGATGTGGTGGTGATGTGATGTGGTGGTGATGTGATGTGGTGGTGATGTGATGTGGTGGTGATGTGATGTGGTGTTGATGTGGTGGTGATGTGATGTGGTGGTGATGTGATGTGGTGGTGATGTGATGTGGTGGTGATGTGATGTGGTGGTGATGTGATGTGGTGGTGATGTGATGTGGTGGTGATGTGATGTTGCTGTGGTGGTGGTGCTGTGGTGGTGGTGATGTGGTGGTGGTGGTGGTGGTGATGTGGTGGTGGTGGTGGTGGTGATGTGGTGGTGGTGGTGGTGATGTGGTGGTGGTGGTGTGGTGGTGGTGATGTGGTGGTGGGGATGTGGCGGTGGTGATGTGGTGGTGGTGATGTGATGGTGGTGATGTAATGGTGGTGATGTGATGTGACGGTGATGTGATATGATGTGATGGTGATTGTGATGGTGATGTGATGGTGATGTGATGTGATGGTGATGTGATGGTGATGTGATGGTGATGTGATGTGATGGTGATGTGATGTGATGGTGATGTGATGATGATGTGATGTTGATGGTGATGTGATGGTGATGTGATGGTGATGTGATGGTGATGTGATGGTGATGTGATGTGATGTGATGGTGATGTGATGGTGATGTGATGTGATGTGATGGTGATGTGATGGTGATGGTGATGGTGATGTGGATGTGATGGTGATGAGGATGTGATGGTGGTGTGATGGTGATGTGATGGTGATGTGATGGTGATGTGATGGTGGTGGTGATGGTGATATTTTTTTTTCAAACCATGAGTACAACTCACCAAATTCTTTCAGCGTGATCGCACACGGGTTGTCCGAACGTCGGTAGCCCAGTCGGGTGGTTTTCCCAAGTAGGCTACCGAGGCCCCCTGAACGTGATTTATCCCAGATTAACGAACAAAGCTATCTGAATGTGATCTATCCAGTGTCCCCGCCGTCTCCTAGACAACGAACAAAGCTATCTGAATGTGATCTATCCAGTGTCCCCGCCGTCTCCTAGACAACGAATAAAGCTATCTGAATGTGATCTATCCAGTGTCCCCGCCGTCTCCTAGACAACGAACAAAGCTATCTTATTGTGATCTATCCAGTGTCCCCGCCGTCTCCTAGACAACGAACAAAGCTATCTGAATGTGATCTATCCAGTGTCCCCGCCGTCTCCTAGACAACGAACAAAGCTATCTTATTGTGATCTATCCAGTGTCCTCGCCGTCTCCTAGACAACGAACAAAGCTATCTTATTGTGATATATCCAGTGTCCCCGCCGTCTCCTAGACAACGAACAAAGCTATCTTAATGTGATCTATCCAGTGTCCCCGCCGTCTCTTGACAACGAACAAAGCTATCTTAATGTGATCTATCCAGTGTCCCCGCCGTCTCTTGACAACGAACAAAGCTATCTTAATGTGATCTATCCAGTGTCCCCGCCGTCTCTTGACAACGAACAAAGCTATCTTAATGTGATCTATCCAGTGTCCCCGCCGTCTCTTGACAACGAACAAAGCTATCTTAATGTGATCTATCCAGTGTCCCCGCCGTCTCTTGACAACGAACAAAGCTATCTTAATGTGATCTATCCAGTGTCCCCGCCGTCTCTTGACAACGAACAAAGCAATCTTAATGTGATCTATCCAGTGTCCCCGCCGTCTCTTGACAACGAACAAAGCTATCTTAATGTGATCTATCCAGTGTCCCCGCCGTCTCTTGACAACGAACAAAGCTATCTTAATGTGATCTATCGAGTGTTCCGCCGCCACATCTCCCGATCACCAACCAGAACTGTTATATAAAGTGTGATCTTCCTCCATTGTGTGAGCAGAGACCAGGAGAGCGATGACAGTCTCGTGATTATCCTCTTGTGTCGGTGTAAGTGACACCAGGCTGTCACCTTTGCTCCTTTGTCATAGACCGGAACCGGAATCTGTATAGTTAAAGATGGAGTTGTGAAGTGATGAGTAGTCGATAACATGAGAACAATCTGGATTGGAAAGAAAAGTTGCAACCACTTGACTCATTTTCTACAAGTCATCTCTCAAGTGTCAACCACTTGACTCATTTTCTACAAGTCATCTCTCAAGTGTCAACCACTTGACTTATTTTATTTTTTACAAGTCATCTCTCAAGTGTCAACCACTTGACTCATTTTCTACAAGTCATCTCTCAAGTGTCAACCACTTGACTCATTTTCTACAAGTCATCTCTCAAGTGTCAACCACTTGACTCATTTTCTACAAGTCATCTCTCAAGTGTCAACCACTTGACTCATTTTCTACAAGTCATCTCTCAAGTGTCAACCACTTGGCTCATTTTCTACAAGTCAGCTCTGGAAGTGTCAACCACTTGGCTCATTTTCTACAAGTCAGCTCTGGAAGTGTCAACCACTTGTCTCTTTCTACAAGTCAGCTCGGGAAGTGACAACCACTTGACTCATTCTCTACAAGTCAGCTCGGGAAGTGACAACCACTTGGCTCATTCTCTACAAGTCAGCTCGGGAAGTGACAACCACTTGGCTCATTCTCTACAAGTCAGCTCGGGAAGTGACAACCACTTGGCTCATTCTCTACAAGTCAGCTCGGGAAGTGACAACAACTTGGCTCATTCTCTACAAGTCAGCTCGGGAAGTGACAACCACTTGGCTCATTCTCTACAAGAGTCAGCTGTGACTCTGCTGCCTAACAGAAAGGTCAAGGACAACCAAATCCTAAGAAAGCAGATCCTGAGCTAATAAGGTCTTGGTGCACTAGACCACAAAATACACTATTCGCTACAGCTGGAACTTTCTACAGGTGGAACTTGCTTCAGGTGCAATAACTTGCTACAGGTGGAACTTGCTTCCGGTGCAATAACTTTCTACAGGTGGAACTTGCTTCAGGTGCAATAACCTGCTACAGGAGGAACTTACTTCAGCTGCAATAACTTGCTACAGGTGGAACTTGCTTCAGGTGCAATAACCTGCTACAGGAGGAACTTACTTCAGCTGCAATAACTTGCTACAGGTGGAACTTGATTCAGGTGCAATAACTTGCTACACGTGGAACTTGCTTCAGGTGCAACAACTTGCTACAGGTGGAACTTGCTTCAGGTGCAATAACTTGCTACATGTGGAACTTGCTTCAGCTGCAATAACTTGCTACAGGTGGAACTTGCTTCAGGTGCAATAACTTGCTACATGTGGAACTTGCTTCAGGTGCAATAACTTGCTACAGGTGGAACTTGCTTCAGGTGAAACTTGCTTCAGGTGAAACTTGCTTCAGGTGGAATAACTTGCTACAGGTGGAATAACTTGCTACAGGTGAAATAACTTGCTACAGGTGGAATAACTTGCTACAGGTGGAATAACTTGCTACAGGTGGAATAACTTGCTACAGGTGGAATAACTTGCTACAGGTGGAATAACTTGCTGCGGGGGAATAACTTGCTACAGGTGGAATAACTTGCTACAGGTGAAATAACTTGCTACAGGTGGAACTTGCTATAGGTGGAACTTGCTTCAGGTGGAATAACTTGCTACAGGTGGTATAACTTGCTACAGGTGGAACTTGCTACAGATGGAATAACTTGCTACAGGTGGTATAACTTGCTACAGGTGGAACTTGCTACAGATGGAATAACATGCTACAGGTGGAATAACTTGCTACAGGTGGAATAACTTGCTTTAGGTGGAACTTGCTACAGGTGGAATAACTTGCTGCGGGTGGAATAACTTGCTACAGGTGGAATAACTTGCTACAGGTGAAATAACTTGCTACAGGTGGAACTTGCTATAGGTGGAACTTGCTTCAGGTGGAATAACTTGCTACAGGTGGTATAACTTGCTACAGGTGGAACTTGCTACAGATGGAATAACTTGCTACAGGTGGTATAACTTGCTACAGGTGGAACTTGCTACAGATGGAATAACATGCTACAGGTGGAATAACTTGCTACAGGTGGAATAACTTGCTTTAGGTGGAACTTGCTACAGGTGGAATAACTTGCTACAGGTGGAATAACTTGCTTTAGGTGGAACTTGCTACAGGTGGAATAACTTGCTACAAGTGGAACTTGCTACAGGTGGAACTTGCTACAGGTGGAATAACTTGCTACAGGTGGAATAACTTGCTACAGGTGGAACTTGCTACAGGTGGAATAACTTGCTACAGGTGGAACTTGCTACAGGTGGAATAACTTGCTACAGTTGGAATAACTTGCTACAGGTGGAACTTGCTACAGGTGGAATAACTTGCTACAGGTGGAATAACTTGTTACAGGTGGAATAACTTGCTACAGGTGGAATAACTTGCTGCGGGTGGAATAACTTGCTGCGGGTGGAATAACTTGCTACGGGTGGAATAACTTGTTACGGGTGGAATAACTTGCTACAGGTGGAATAACTTGCTACAGGTGAAATAACTTGCTACAGGTGGAATAACTTGCTACAGGTGGAATAACTTGCTACAGGTGGAATAACTTGCTACAGGTGGAATAACTTGCTACAGGTGGAATAACTTGCTGCGGGGGGAATAACTTGCTACAGGTGGAATAACTTGCTACAGGTGAAATAACTTGCTACAGGTGGAACTTGCTATAGGTGGAACTTGCTTCAGGTGGAATAACTTGCTACAGGTGGTATAACTTGCTACAGGTGGAACTTGCTACAGATGGAATAACTTGCTACAGGTGGTATAACTTGCTACAGGTGGAACTTGCTACAGATGGAATAACATGCTACAGGTGGAATAACTTGCTACAGGTGGAATAACTTGCTTTAGGTGGAACTTGCTACAGGTGGAATAACTTGCTGCGGGTGGAATAACTTGCTACAGGTGGAATAACTTGCTACAGGTGAAATAACTTGCTACAGGTGGAACTTGCTATAGGTGGAACTTGCTTCAGGTGGAATAACTTGCTACAGGTGGTATAACTTGCTACAGGTGGAACTTGCTACAGATGGAATAACTTGCTACAGGTGGTATAACTTGCTACAGGTGGAACTTGCTACAGATGGAATAACATGCTACAGGTGGAATAACTTGCTACAGGTGGAATAACTTGCTTTAGGTGGAACTTGCTACAGGTGGAATAACTTGCTACAGGTGGAATAACTTGCTTTAGGTGGAACTTGCTACAGGTGGAATAACTTGCTACAAGTGGAACTTGCTACAGGTGGAACTTGCTACAGGTGGAATAAATTGCTACAGGTGGAATAACTTGCTACAGGTGGAACTTGCTACAGGTGGAATAACTTGCTACAGGTGGAACTTGCTACAGATGGAATAACTTGCTACAGTTGGAATAACTTGCTACAGGTGGAACTTGCTACAGGTGGAATAACTTGCTACAGGTGGAATAACTTGTTACAGGTGGAATAACTTGCTACAGGTGGAATAACTTGCTGCGGGTGGAATAACTTGCTGCGGGTGGAATAACTTGCTACGGGTGGAATAACTTGTTACGGGTGGAATAACTTGCTACAGGTGGAATAACTTGCTACAGGTGAAATAACTTGCTACAGGTGGAATAACTTGCTACGGGTGGAATAACTTGCTACAGGTGGAATAACTTGTTACGGGTGGAATAACTTGCTGCGGGTGGAATAACTTGCTAGAGGTGAAATAACTTGCTACAGGTGGAATAACTTGCTGCGGGTGGAATAACTTGCTACAGGTGGAATAACTTGCTACAGGTGGAATAACTTGCTGCGGGTGGAATAACTTGCTACGGGTGGAATAACTTGTTACGGATGGAATAACTTGCTACAGGTGGAATAACTTGCTACAGGTGAAATAACTTGCTACAGGTGGAATAACTTTCTGCGGGTGGAATAACTTGCTGCGGGTGGAATAACTTGCTACAGGTGGAATAACTTGCTACAGGTGGAATAACTTGCTACAGGTGGAACTTGCTATAGGTGGAACTTGCTTCAGGTGGAATCACTTGCTACAGGTGGAACTTGCTACAGGTGGTATAACTTGCTACAGGTAGAACTTGCTACAGGTGGAACTTGCTTCTGGTGGAATAATTTGCTACAGGTGAAACTTGCTACACGTGGAATAACTTGCTACACGTGGAATAACTTGCTACAGGTGGAACTTGCTAGAGGTGGAATAACTTGCTATAGGTGGAACTTGCTACAGGTGAAACTTGCTACATGTGGAATAACTTGCTACACTTGGAATAACTTGCTACACGTGGAATAACTTGCTCCAGGTGAAACTTGCTACAGGTGGAATAACTTGCTATAGGTGGAACTTGCTACAGGTGAAACTTGCTACAGGTGGAATAACTTGCTACATGTGGAACTTGCTATAGGTGGAATAACTTGCTACAGGTGGAACTTGCTTCAGGTGGAATAACTTGCTACAGGTGGAACTTGCTATAGGTGGAACTTGCTATAGGTGGAATTTGAAACTGATGGAATAATTTGCTACAGGTGGAATAACTTGCTATAGGTGGAACTTGCTACAGATGGAATAACTTGCTACAGGTGGAACTTGCTACAGGTGGAACTTTCTACAGATGGAATAACTTGCTACAGGTGGAAATTGCTATAGGTGGAATTTGCTACAGATGGAATAACTTGCTACAGGTGGAATAACTTGCTATAGGTGGAACTTGCTACAGATGGAATAAATTGCTACAGGTGGTATAACTTGCTACAGGTGGAACTTGCTACAGATGGAATAACATGCTACAGGTGGAATAACTTGCTACAGGTGGAATAACTTGCTTTAGGTGGAACTTGCTACAGGTGGAATAACTTGCTACAGGTGGAATAACTTGCTTTAGGTGGAACTTGCTACAGGTGGAATAACTTGCTACAAGTGGAACTTGCTACAGGTGGAACTTGCTACAGGTGGAATAACTTGCTACAGGTGGAATAACTTGCTACAGGTGGAACTTGCTACAGGTGGAATAACTTGCTACAGGTGGAACTTGCTACAGGTGGAATAACTTGCTACAGTTGGAATAACTTGCTACAGGTGGAACTTGCTACAGGTGGAATAACTTGCTACAGGTGGAATAACTTGTTACAGGTGGAATAACTTGCTACAGGTGGAATAACTTGCTGCGGGTGGAATAACTTGCTGCGGGTGGAATAACTTGCTACGGGTGGAATAACTTGTTACGGGTGGAATAACTTGCTACGGGTGGAATAACTTGCTACAGGTGAAATAACTTGCTACAGGTGGAATAACTTGCTACGGGTGGAATAACTTGCTACAGGTGGAATAACTTGTTACGGGTGGAATAACTTGCTGCGGGTGGAATAACTTGCTACAGGTGAAATAACTTGCTACAGGTGGAATAACTTGCTGCGGGTGGAATAACTTGCTACAGGTGGAATAACTTGCTACAGGTGGAATAACTTGCTGCGGGTGGAATAACTTGCTACGGGTGGAATAACTTGTTACGGATGGAATAACTTGCTACAGGTGGAATAACTTGCTACAGGTGAAATAACTTGCTACAGGTGGAATAACTTTCTGCGGGTGGAATAACTTGCTGCGGGTGGAATAACTTGCTACAGGTGGAATAACTTGCTACAGGTGGAATAACTTGCTACAGGTGGAACTTGCTATAGGTGGAACTTGCTTCAGGTGGAATCACTTGCTACAGGTGGAACTTGCTACAGGTGGTATAACTTGCTACAGGTAGAACTTGCTACAGGTGGAACTTGCTTCAGGTGGAATAACTTGCTACAGGTGAAACTTGCTACAGGTGGAATAACTTGCTTCACGTGGAATAACTTGCTACAGGTTTAACTTGCTACAGGTGGAATAACTTGCTATAGGTGGAACTTGCTACAGGTGAAACTTGCTACAGGTGGAATAACTTGCTACACTTGGAATAACTTGCTACACGTGGAATAACTTGCTCCAGGTGAAACTTGCTACAGGTGGAATAACTTGCTATAGGTGGAACTTGCTACAGGTGAAACTTGCTACAGGTGGAATAACTTGCTACATGTGGAACTTGCTATAGGTGGAATAACTTGCTACAGGTGGAACTTGCTTCAGGTGGAATAACTTGCTACAGGTGGAACTTGCTATAGGTGGAACTTGCTATAGGTGGAATTTGAAACTGATGGAATAATTTGCTACAGGTGGAATAACTTGCTATAGGTGGAACTTGCTACAGATGGAATAACTTGCTACAGGTGGAACTTGCTACAGGTGGAACTTTCTACAGATGGAATAACTTGCTACAGGTGGAAATTGCTATAGGTGGAATTTGCTACAGATGGAATAACTTGCTACAGGTGGAATAACTTGCTATAGGTGGAACTTGCTACAGATGGAGTAACTTGCTACGGGTTGAATAACTTGCTACAGGTGGAACTTTCTACAGATGGAGTAACTTGCTACGGGTTGAATAACTTGCTACAGGTGGAACTTGCTTCAGGTGGAATAACTTGCTACAGGTGGAATAACTTGGTACAGATGGATTAACTTGCTACAGGTGGAATAACTTGCTACAGGTGGAATAACTTGCTACAGGTGGAATAACTTGCTACAGGTGGAACTTTCTACAGATGGAGTAACTTGCTACAGGTGGAATAACTTTCTACAGGTGGAACTTGCTTCATGTGGAATAACTTGCTACAGGTGGAATAACTTGCTACAGGTGGACTTTGCTTCAGGTGGAATAACTTGCTACAGGTGGAATAACTTGCTACAGGTGGAATAACTTGCTGCGGGTGGAATAACTTGCTACAGGTGGAATAACTTGCTGCGGGTGGAATAACTTTCTACAGATGGAGTAATTTGCTACGGGTTGAATAACTTGCTACAGGTGGAACTTGCTTCAGGTGGAATAACTTGCTACAGGTGGAATAACTTGCTACAGGTGGAACTTGCTTCAGGTGGAATAACTTGCTACAGGTGGAATAACTTGCTACAGGTGGAATAACTTGCTACAGGTGGAATAACTTGCTACAGGTGGAATAACTTGCTACAGGTGGAGTAACTTTGCTACAGGTGGAATAACTTGCTGCGGGTGGAATTACTTGCTACGGGTGGAATAACTTGCTGCGGGTGGAATAACCTGCTACAGGTGGTATAACTTGCTACAGGTGGAATAACTTGCTACAGGTGGAATAACTTGCTACAGGTGGAATAACTTGCTACGGGTGGAATAACTTGCTACGTGTGGAATAACTTGCTACGGGTGGAAAAAAAACTTGCTACGGGTGGAAAAAAACTTGCTACGGGTGGAATAACTTGCTACAGGTGGAATAACTTGCTACAGGTGGAATAACTTGCTGCGGGTGGAATAACTTGCTTTAGGTGGAACTTGCTACAGGTGCAATGACTTGCGGCAGTTGCAATGATTTGCTACAGGTGCAATGATTTGCTACAAATCTAATGACTTTCTACAGATGGAACTTGCTTCAGGTGCTGTAACTTGCTTCAGGTGCAATAACTTGCTACAGGTGCAATGACTTGCTACAGGTGCAATGATTTGCTTCGGGTGCAATGACTTGGAACAGGTGCAACAATTCGCTACATGTACAACATAAAATGTACAACAATTCGCTACATGTACAACATAAAATGTACAACAATTCGCTACATGTACAACATAAAATGTACAACAATTTGCTACATGTACAACATAAAATGTACAACAAATCGCTACATGTACAACATAAAATGTACAACAATTCGTTACATGTACAACAATTCGCTACGTGTACAACAATTCGCTACATGTACAACATAAAATGTACAACAATTCGCTAATAAACTACCAAAGAAAAGGTAGAAGAAAGTGAAGTTATAAATAGAACAGGCAAATGGAAGCTGAATGGAGCATAATGTGGACAGGGAAATAGAATATGGCCTTCAAGAACATGGAAACGAGGCTGACAGATAGGGCCTGGACCACCAATTTTAACTTCCGGTATTTTGGCAAGTTCAAGGCCTGATCTGTGTGAATACACGTGGTCTAATATTAATGTAGGGGGATTGTTGCGTGAGGGCGGACCGGAAATGAGAGATTTTGTTGTTTGATTAAAGCAGAGGCGGATAAACAAACAAGAGGTGTGGGTAACGGAGGTATAGAGGAGTTGAGGACCAGAACAAAGAGAGGTAGGTGTGTATATAGAGGGAGGGAGGTTAAAGATTAGTGCGGAGAAATACAGTGAGGATAACAGAGAGAGAGAGAGAAAGAGAGGGAGGTATGTAAATACGGAAAGAAAGAAAAATCAAGAGCCCCCGTCACGCGAAATGGCGTATGGGAAATATGGTGTTAGTGACCTTCATTTTTACAGACCTTCAGCACATGATTTTTGGGGTAATGTGGTCGATATTACGCCCGTGCCGCTTTACTTATCCAGAAAAAAACCAGTACCCATTAAAGACTGGGTGAACCTGGAAGCCGTCGATCAGGATCGAACCCTATAGCCCTTGTCCCTTGCAGTCCAGTTCACAAACCACTGAGCTGTTGCGGCTCCCATGTTAATACAGAAAGAGTGGTTGGTGGGGAGAGGTACAGTGAGGGCATTAGAGAGAGAGAGAGTGGGAGTGTGTGTGAGAGAGATTTGTAAATACAGGGAGAGAGGTTAAAGTTTGGTGGGAGAAGTACAGTGAGGACATCAGAGAGAGAGAGAGTGTGTGTGTGTGAGAGAGGTATGTAAGTACAGGGAGAGAGGTTAAAGTTTGGTGGGGAGAAGTACAGTACTCTCTCCCTGTATTTACATTCCTCTCTGACACACACTCTCACTCACTCTCTCTCTCTCTGATGTGTGTGTGTGTGCGTGCATGCGGGTGTGTGTGTGTGTGACGATGACGAGAGCCGTGTGTAATGAGAGCAAGAAATGTGAAAACAAATAGAGGGAAGGACAAATGGAGAGAGTGTTGATTTACATACTAGGACGAGCGTAGAGACGAGTGCTGATATTGTGTGTAACAGGTTGAGTGCTGAAGAAAGCCAAGGCGACCCATCGTACGCATCTTCGAGATCGATGGCAGCAGCACATCAAGCGGCAACCCGCAGTCACGCAAGGGACGCAAACATTGTCGTCTCTCTATCGGGAGGGTATCCACCAAAGGTAGATGGAAGGGCGCGGTTCCGTCTGTGTTTGCATGTTGTCAAGGGAAGCAACTCATTGAAATACCTGGAAGTTTAAATCTAACAGAGTAGTCAAAAAATATGGCCGCTGCCCGGGCAAAATTGTCAGCAGACAATTCCAGCGTGAATCCTAGGCCGTGGACTTCCGGTCAATATGACGGATAGGCAGCAAGGAACCGTTGAGGCCCTGCCTGAAAGGTGTTTCTTGTTGCAGTTTTCTCATATTCCAAGTCCGGCTTGCTTCCTGAGCTACTGAGTTTAGTGCTCTGTGCACACCGTGAGCTGTGTGTTTCATTCGGATGGTGTTTTTAGATTTCGATTGCTTACGATGAATGATGATATCGTTTGACGAAGGACAGGTCAACGTTCACTTTCGGTGCTTATACGCGTTATGTCTTTTGGCGTGTGCTGTGTTTGCTATGATGGGGACTGCATTTGCCTTTCTTTGTTTCAATATTTGATGAGATGTTATTTCGGATGATTCCACTGGCACGGGCGGTTGGGCAATTATGATTTTCATTCGTTGCAGTGATACCGGGACCTTCGAGTAACTACAACTATAACTACAACTATAACTATAACTACAACTACAACTATAACTACAATTACAACTATAACTATAATTACAACTGTCTTATTACGCGCTACGTAGTTCGTGCTCGTGGGCTAGAGTTCTCCTCAGATTTTCTCGAGATTCTACAGGAGGATGTCGGTGCACCTATAGGATTGTCTAGTGTGCTGTGATGATGATTGTAGTAAAGAAACCAAGAAAAAACGATCCTGGGAGTGTGGTTTGATCGGAGTCCTGCTTTCAGAGAGCTCTTTGATGTGTGAGGGCCAGGCTACTCCGTGGGTAACGACAGTCGCAGTGAGTAGTTCTCTATACCAGGGACCGATACTGTGTGTGTGTCGGTGTTGTCTGCTTATCTCTATACCAGGGACCGATCCTGTGTGTGTGTCGGTGTTGTCTGCTTATCTCTATACCAGGGACCGATCCTGCGTGTGAGTGTGTGTGTGTCGGTGTTGTCTGCTTATCTCTATACCAGGGACCGATCCTGTGTGTGTGTATGTCGGTGTTGTCTGCTTATCTCTATACCAGGGACCGATCCTGTGTGCGTGTATGTCGGTGTTGTCTGCTTATCTCTATACCAGGGACCGATCCTGTGTGTGTGTATGTCAGTGTTGTCTGCTTATCTCTATACCAGGGACCTATCCGTGAGTATGTCGGTGTTGTCTGCTTTTCTCTATACCAGGGACCGATCCGTGTGTATGTCAGTGTTGTCTGCTTATCTCTATACCAGGGACCGATCCGTGTGTCTGTCGGTGTTGTCTGCTTATCTCTATACTAGGGACCGATCCTGTGTGTGTGTCTGTCGGTGTTGTCTGCTTATCTCTATACCAGGGACCGATCCTCTGTGTGTGTGTGTGTGTGTATGTCGGTGTTGTCTGCTTATCTCTATACCAGGGACCGATCCGTGTGTATGTCGGTGTTGTCTGCTTATCTCTATACCAGGGACCGATCCGTGTGTATGTCGGTGTTGTCTGCTTATCTCTATACCAGGGACAGATCCGTGTGTATGTCGGTGTTGTCTACTTATCTCTATACCAGGGACCGATCCTGTGTGTGTGTATGTCGGTGTTGTCTGCTTATCTCTATACCAAGGACCGATCCGTTTGTATGTCGATGTTGTCTGTTCATCTCTATACCAGTGTCCGATCTGTGTGTATTTCGGTGTTGTCTGCTTATCTCTATACCAAGGACCGATCCGTGTGAATGTCGGTGTTGTCTGCTAATCTCTATACCAGGGACCGATCCTGTGTGTGTGTCTGTCGGTGTTGTCTGCTTATCTCTATACCAAGGACCGATCCTGTGTGTGTATGTCGGTGTTGTCTGCTTATCTCTATACCAAGGACCGAACCTGTGTGTGTATGTCGGTGTTGTCTGCTTATCTCTATAACAGGGACCGATCCTGTGTGTGTGTGTGTATGTCGGAGTTGTCTGCTTATCTCTATACCATGGACCGATCCTGTGTGTGTGTATGTCGGTGTTGTCTGCTTATCTCTATACCAGGGACCGATCCTGTGTGTGTGTGTGTGTGTATGTCGGTGTTGTCTGCTTATCTCTATACCAGGGACCGATCCTGTGTGTATGTCGGTGTTGTCTGCTTATCTCAATACCAGAGACAGATCCTGTGTGGAAGTCGGTGTTGTCTGCTTATCTCTATACCAGGGACCGATCCTGTGTGGAGTCGGTGTTGTCTGCTTATCTCTATACCAGGGACCAATCATGTGCGTATGTCGCGTTGTCTGCTTATCGCTATACCAGGGACCGATCTTGTGTGTGTGTATGTCGGTGTTGTCTGCTTATCTCTATACCAGGGACCGATACTGTGTGTATGTCGATGTTGTCTGCTTATCTCTATACCAGGGACCGATCCGTGTGTATGTCGATGTTGTCTGCTTATCTCTATGCTAGGGACCGATCCTGTGTGTGTATGTCGGTGTTGTTTGCTTATCTCTATTCCAGGGACCGATCATGTGTATGTCGTGTTGTCTGCTTATCTCAATACCAGAGACAGATCCTGTGTGTATGTCGATGTTGTCTGCTTATCTCTATACCAGGGACCGATCCTGTGTGTGTGTATGTCGGTGTTGTCTGCTTATCTCTATACTAGGGACCGATCCTGTGTGTGTATGTCGTGTTGTCTGCTTATCTCTATACCAGGGACCGATCCTGTGTGTGTATGTCGGTGTTGTTTGTTTATCTCTATACCAGGGACCGATCATGTGTGTATGTCGTGTTGTCTGCTTAT
This sequence comes from Megaustenia siamemsis, assembly GCA_032433765.1. NCBI lineage: Eukaryota > Metazoa > Mollusca > Gastropoda > Stylommatophora > Ariophantidae > Megaustenia > Megaustenia siamemsis. The sequence continues at coordinate 11,765,822 of JAVIAB010000026.1, read as the reverse complement.
CTCAATACCAGAGACAGATGCTGTGTGTATGTCGTGTTGTCTGCTTATCTCTATACCAGGGACCGATCCGTGTGTATGTCGGTGTTGTCTGCTTATCTCTATACCAGGGACCGATCCGTGTGTATGTCGGTGTTGTTTGCTTATCTCTATACCAGGGACCGATCCGTGTGTATGTCGCTGTTGTCTGCTTATCTCTATACCAGGGACCGATCCTGTGTGTGTGTGTCTGTGTTGTCTGCTTATCGCTGATCCCTCGTATCAACGAGCTTCTTGATATCTGCATCTTCCTTGTTGTTGCTAAATTTAGACCCCGGCAAGAACTAACGTGAACGACGAGATCACGTGACCGACTAGTTGTTGTTATCATTGGCCCGGAGCAACTTCTCACATCACAAGATGATAGCAATCAAGCATCAACAAATCAACATGCTAGTTACAAGATGATAGCAATCAAGCATCAACAAATCAACATGCTAGTTACAAGATGATATCAATCAAGCATCAACAAATCAACATGCTAGTTACAAGATGATAGCAATCAAGCATCAACAAATTAACATGCTAGTTACAAGATGATAGCAATCAAGCATCAACAAATCAACATGCTAGTTACAAGATGATAGCAATCAAGCTTTAACAAATTAACATGCTAGTTACAAGATGATAGCAATCAAGCTTCAACAAATCAACATGTTAGTTACAAGATGATAGCAATCAAGCTTCAACAAATCAACATGCTAGTTACAAGATGATAGCAATCAAGCTTCAACAAATTAACATGCTAGTTACAAGATGATAGCAATCAAGCTTCAACAAATCAACATGCTAATTACAAGATGATAGCAATCAAGCATCAACAAATCAACATGCTAGTTATGACTCTTAGTCGACATATTCCTTCAGTGACGTAGTTCGCTGTATCTTCAGACCACCCTCGTTGGAGGTACATTGTCGTGGATATCGCGTCTCTTATTATATCGTGCCTAATCTATCTCAGTATCTGACATCGCCTACAAGTCTCTCTCTCTCTCTCTCTCTCTCTCTCTCTTTCTCTCTGCAAGGCAGCAGATGATCTTTTCTGTAGGGGATTCTGCCCTTAGATGGTCGGCCCTCCCAGGTTTACGAGCACCATCTGCCCGAGTCACTAGAGGTGACTAACACAGACATGCACACACAAAGATAGGAGATGTGACCAACACAGACATGCACAGAGCGATACGAGGCATGACTAACACTGACACACATCAAGATATATGACACATGCCTAACATAGACATGCACACAAAGATATGAGATATGATCAACATAGACATGCACACACAAAGATATGAGATGTTACTAACATAGCTATGCACACACAAGGATATGAGATGTGACATACACAGATATGCACACACAAAGATATGAGATATGACTAACATAAACATGCACACAAAGATATGAGATATCTAACCCAAACATGCACACACAAAGATATGACACATGACTAACACAGATACACACTAAGATATGAGATATGACTAAACACATACACACATAAAGATATGAGACATGATTAACACGGACACACCAAGATATCAGATATGACTAACATGACACACACCAAGATATGAGCCATGGCCAGCACACACACACAAGCTAAGATATGAGCCATGGCTAGCACAGAAACATATCAAGATATGAGCCATGGCCAGCACACACACACAAGCTAAGATATGAGCCATGGCTAGCACAGAAACATATCAAGATATGAGCCATGACCAGCACAGAAACACATCAAGATATGAGCCATGGCTTCACGGAAAACACCAAGAAATAAACCATGTCCAGCACAGAAACACATTAAGGTATCCATATGCTTGGGTTTGTTGTAGTATCCCCGATTAGCTGTTAACAGGTTTCGTTCAAACAGTTGTCCGGAGATTTGAGAGCGCAGTCTGACGCGTAGAATGTTCCCCTGCATGTTCTGTGCAAGCAGCTCTATCTCATTGAGGGAGCCGAATCCTGCTGCTCCTGCCTCTCTCATCAATGTTCTTCTCAGTTTCTCTCTGGGTCTTCCTCTTTTCCTCTTACCTGTTGTTTCTCATATGAGGGCTTGCTTTGCTATTCTGCTATTATCTCTCCTCATCACATATCCAACATATGACCATCGTCTTTTCTTTATTACTGAAGATATTAGTGGTTGATTGGCGATTTCTCTAATTTCCTCGTTTGTTTTGAATTCGTTCCACGCTATACCAAGTATTTTCCTTAGACATTTATTTTCAAATGCGTTCAACTTTGTTTCTATATCTCTTATTGTTTTCCAGCTTTCACATGCATACGTAAGGGTTGATAGTACATTTGATTTGAATAGTCTAAGTTTTGTGTTTGTGCTGATGAGTTTTGATTTCCACAACTTTTCAAGGCTTCTGAAAGACATTGCTGCTTTAGCTATTCTGATTCTAATTTCTTTGCGTGTATCCCCTTCTCGATCAATGTGACTTCCAAGATAGATAAAGTAATCGATCTCTTCTACTGGTTTGTTTTCCATGTATATTTTGTCGTCTGTTGGAATTAAACTTTTCATGACTTTAGTCTTTTCATGATTGATCTCAAGCCCAATTTTGCTGGATATTGATGATAGTTCATTTGTGTTTTCCTGCATCGTTTTTATCTGACTGCTGATTAGAACTATGTCATCAGCAAAGTCGAGGTCCTCCAAATGGTCTCCTTGTTTTAGGGCCGACAAAACTATCACTACTATCTACTGCTAATTTACACATTCTGTATCAGGTCTACGTTTCATTAACAACATCGTTGTTACGATAGTGGCTGTTTCCTCTGATCAACGGTTCTATACCAAGCCGGAGACAAATAATACAAGTCATGACTGTAGTTATATCACACTGGTGACGTCACGACTTGTCTACGTCTGCACTTGTCTACGTCTGCACTTGTCTACGTCTGCACTTGTCTACGTCTCCACTTGTCTATGTCTCCACTTGTCTACGTCTCCACCTGTCTACGTCTCCACTTATCCACGTCTCCATTTGTCCACGTCTCCACTTGTCTACGTCTCCACTTGTCTACGTCTCCACTTGTCTACGTCTCCACTTGTCTATGTATCTTGACTAATTTCTCTGCTCTAGATAATTCTAGTTTCTTTTCATTTGAGAAACTCTTAATTTGCTAGCCAATTGGTCACGGCTCTTGATACTAATTCAATCGACACTCGTGTAATTGTGATGTGTAAGGTTCTGCTAATAGACCGCTACTTCAACTCCAGCTGGGCTCGTCTCTACCTCACAGTCTCTTCTCTGGGGAACTAATAATCAACACTTGACATCGGAAATGACATGGTTGCAGGCTGGTCTGCTTACTTGCGTCCACCCAGTCACTAGAGGAATAGTTACGCCTATTCCACGTCCGCCCAGTCACTAGAGGAATGGTTACGCCTATTCCACGTCCGCCCAGTCACTAGAGGAATAGTTACGCCTATTCCACGTCCGCCCAGTCACTAGAGGAATGGTTACGCCTATTCCACGTCCGCCCAGTCACTAGAGGAATAGTTACGCCTATTCCACGTCCGCCCAGTCACTAGAGGAATGGTCACGCCTATTCCACGTCCGCCCAGTCACTAGAGGAATGGTTACGCCTATTCCACGTCCGCCCAGTCACTAGAGGAATGGTTACGCCTATTCCACGTCCACCCAGTCACTAGAGGAATGGTTACGCCTATTCCACGTCCGCCCAGTCACTAGAGGAATGGTTACGCCTATTCCACGTCCGCCCAGTCACTAGAGGAATGGTTACGCCTATTCCACGTCCGCCCAGTCACTAGAGGAATGGTTACGCCTATTCCACGTCCGCCCCTCAAAGGACGTTTAGTGGGCGTGGATGCGTTGTGTTGCGGTTTGCAGAAGAGCCATGACATTTGTGCCTTTCGACTCCAAACATCCGACTTTAGCACGCCTTCTTTAAATACCGGGTGGCCTTCTTTCTCGATCCTTATTCATCTGGCACGATGACTAGACTGTTTCTAGAGGCACCGCGAAGAGGTGGAGTAGGATCTGGATAGTTCTGGTTCACCGATCCTGGCGACCGGATAGTTTAGATAGAGATTAACCAATCTTGGCGATCTGGATAGTTTAGATAAAGATTTTTTGTTTTTAGCGCTCGCAGCATTTACCTCTGACGAAGTCCCTAGAGACTAGGAACTTAATTTTGCGTGTTAATCCATTTTTCCCTGGCACCCATGTGCACAGGGGTCCCTCACTGTACAGGCAGATAACTTCGTCTTAGCAGGTACTCATATTTTTTCCGTCGATGAGTAATTAACGTTTTAAGCCGGGCCTCCCTACTGAGACCAGTGGTGGTTGCCGCAGAGAGAAATCATAAATAAAAATCCCAACTGGTTCAGCCTGGATTTGAACTAACAACCTCTCTATCTCAGGACCGGCGTCTTGCCTCGAGACCAACCAATCTCCCAGATAGAGATTGTCCATTCTTGGCGATGCGGATAATTTGAATAGAGATTTGATTGACCGATTAAATCTTTGTAATTACCCAAACTCAGTGGATGATAGCAGTACAAGTAGAAAATAGTCACGGAAAGTAGAACATAACATATTTTAGCTGTTATGGAAAAGGGGGGGGGGATAGAAATAAACTAAACTAGACCTCACAGTGACATGTCCAGAAATTAGGTTTATAAACAAACTGGGGGGAGGGGGGGCAGGTTAAGTTTATGAGAGAGATGTCACTCTAAGAGTTGATGTTAGCATTATTTTTTATTAAACTCAGAGGTTACCTAAAATGTCAAGATTGAGTTTTGTTTTGCAAAATTTGACACAAAAGTAATCAAAAGTTGAATGTCGCATTCATCCATTGGTTTAGAGATCACTACACAGCGACTAAGCTAACAAATTATGCAAATTAGACAGATGTGTTTAATTTCAAGCATTAGCAGAATTAGAAAGGAACATCGAAAAAAAAAGAGGAAATATCCAGAAGCACCAAGAACTTAAAGCAACATCCAAAAACAACAAAGGATAGAAACACCTAGTGTAAGACATCGAGAAAGAGAACAAGATCAGTTTAGAGTTATGTTAGAGACAGTTAGAGAATCACATAGTGAACATCAAGTTAGACCAGACATAGTTTAGTTGAGAAGTGTTTCATGTTAGACCAGACATAGTTTAGTTGAGAAGTGTTTCATGTTAGACCAGACATTTTTAGTTGAGAAGTGTTTCATGTTAGATAAGACATAGTTTAGTTAAGAAGTGTTTCATGTTAGATAAGACATAGTTTAGTTGAGAAGTGTTTCATGTTAGATAAGACATAGTTTAGTTGAGAAGTGTTTCATGTTAGACCAGACATAGTTTAGTTGAGAAGTGTTTCATGTTAGATAAGACATAGTTTAGTTGAGAAGTGTTTCATGTTAGACCAGACATAGTTTAGTCGAGAAGTGTTTCATGTTAGACAAGACATAGTTTAGTTGAGAAGTGTTTCATGTTAGACAAGACATAGTTTAGTTGAGAAGTGTTTCATGTTAGACCAGACATAGTTTAGTTTAGAAGTGTTTCATGTTAGACCAGACATAGTTTAGTTGAGAAGTGTTTCATGTTAGACCAGACATAGTTTAGTTGAGAAGTGTTTCATGTTAGACCAGACATTGTTTAGTTGAGAAGTGTTTCATGTTAGACCAGACATAGTTTAATTGAGAAGTGTTTCATGTTAGACCAGACATAGTTTAGTTGAGAAGTGTTTCATGTTAGATTCAGAAGTTGTGTGCTCTGGAGAACAATAATAAGTTGATGAAGATATAATTGGATAAGTCAAGACAACGATAGAGAAATGTAAGGCAAGACGAGTTGTAATAATTGATAGAATGAAAGACAACATTAGAAATGTTACTGACAATATCTATTAAGAGATGGCTGAAATAAACACCGGTGTTAACCTCTTGAGCGCATCCAGATCAAGAACATTAATTTTAGAATTGTAATGTATAATGTTAGAGGTACTCCACTATACTCCACTTGTACACCGACAATCAAATAACCTATGTCAGCAAAATGTTATAGTCTGTGACACTTGACTACATGGATCCATGTCAAGACATCGTTAGTAAGTCGTGTTGTGATCTATGTGTAAAAATTATGTACACATCTCAACTCTGTAACATAGCACACTTAGTAGTAGTTCTCAGTCTAAATAGAACAATCATCTAATTGCAGTGCTACGGTAAAGCTGGCAGCCAGTAGTGGGGCGTGGTATATACTCCAAGGTATGATGACAGCTTTGCAAAAAAAGGAACACAAAAAAATACTGACGTTTCGGCCGGTGGCCCTCTTCAGAAGACGGAACCAACGACAACAAACGTTTCATCATCCGACATTTAGCAATGGGTATCTGGGCATCCCCGTTTCTTGTCGTTGTCCCCGTCTTCTGAAGACGGCCACCGGCCGAAACGTCAGTATTTTGTCCTTACCATGACTGACTTTAGTGAGCTGTCCTCATAGCAGTTCTACCATGCCAGACTCTAGTGAGTTGTCCTCATAGCTGTTCTACCATGCCAGACTCTAGTGAGTTGTCCTCATAGCTGTTCTACCATGCCAGACTCTAGTAAGTTGTCCTCATAGCTGTTCTACCATGCCAGACTCTAGTGAGCTCTTCCTCATAGCTGTTCTACCATGTCAGACTCTAGTGAGCTGTCCTCACAGCTGTTCTACCATGCCAGACTCTAGTGAGTTGTCCTCATAGCTGTTCTACCATGTCAGACTCTAGTGAGTTGTCCTCATAGCTGTTCTACCATGCCAGACTCTAGTGAGCTGTCCTCATAGCTGTTCTACCATGTCAGTCTCTAGTGAGCTGTCCTCATAGCTGTTCTACCATGCCAGACTCTAGTGAGTTGTCCTCATAGCTGTTCTACCATGCCAGACTCTAGTGAGTTGTCCTCATAGCTGTTCTATCATGCCAGACTCTAGTGAGCTCTTCCTCATAGCTGTTCTACCATGCCAGACTCTAGTGAGCTCTTCCTCATAGCTGTTCTACCATGCCAGACTCTAGTGAGTTGTCCTCATAGCTGTTCTACCATGCCAGACTCTAGTAAGTTGTCCTCATAGCTGTTCTACCATGCCAGACTCTAGTAAGTTGTCCTCATAGCTGTTCTACCATGCCAGACTCTAGTGAGTTGTCCTCATAGCTGTTCTACCATGCCAGACTCTAGTAAGTTGTCCTCATAGCTGTTCTACCATGCCAGACTCTAGTAAGTTGTCCTCATAGCTGTTCTACCATGCCAGACTCTAGTAAGTTGTCCTCATAGCTGTTCTACCATGCCAGACTCTAGTGAGCTGTCCTCATAGCTGTTCTACCATGCCAGACTCTAGTGAGTTGTCCTCATAGCTGTTCTACCATGCCAGACTCTAGTAAGTTGTCCTCATAGCTGTTCTACCATGCCAGACTCTAGTGAGTTGTCCTCATAGCTGTTCTATCATGCCAGACTCTAGTGAGCTCTTCCTCATAGCTGTTCTACCATGCCAGACTCTAGTGAGCTCTTCCTCATAGCTGTTCTACCATGCCAGACTCTAGTGAGTTGTCCTCATAGCTGTTCTACCATGTCAGATTCTAGTGAGCTGTCCTCATAGTTGTTCTACCATGCCAGACTCTAGTGAGTTGTCCTCATAGCTGTTCTACCATGCCATACTCTAGTGAGTTGTCCTCATAGTTGTTCTACCATGCCTGACTCTAGTGAGTTGTCCTCATAGCTGTTCTACCATGCCTGACTCTAGTGAGTTGTCCTCATAGTTGTTCTACCATGCCTGACTCTAGTGAGTTGTCCTCATAGTTGTTCTGCCATGCCTGACTCTAGTGAGTTGTCCTCATAGCTGTTCTACCATGCCTGACTCTAGTGAGTTGTCCTCATAGTTGTTCTGCCATGCCTGACTCTAGTGAGCTGTCCTCATAGCTGTTCTACCATACCTGACTCTAGTGAGCTGTCCTCATAGCTGTTCTACCATGCCAGACTCTAGTGAGCTGTCCTCATAGCTGTTCTACCATGTCAGTCTCTAGTGAGCTGTCCTCATAGCTGTTCTACCATGCCAGACTCTAGTGAGTTGTCCTCATAGCTGTTCTATCATGCCAGACTCTAGTGAGCTCTTCCTCATAGCTGTTCTACCATGCCAGACTCTAGTGAGCTCTCCTCATAGCTGTTCTACCATGCCAGACTCTAGTGAGTTGTCCTCATAGCTGTTCTACCATGCCAGACTCTAGTAAGTTGTCCTCATAGCTGTTCTACCATGCCAGACTCTAGTAAGTTGTCCTCATAGCTGTTCTACCATGCCAGACTCTAGTGAGTTGTCCTCATAGCTGTTCTACCATGCCAGACTCTAGTAAGTTGTCCTCATAGCTGTTCTACCATGCCAGACTCTAGTAAGTTGTCCTCATAGCTGTTCTACCATGCCAGACTCTAGTAAGTTGTCCTCATAGCTGTTCTACCATGCCAGACTCTAGTGAGCTGTCCTCATAGCTGTTCTACCATGCCAGACTCTAGTGAGTTGTCCTCATAGCTGTTCTACCATGCCAGACTCTAGTAAGTTGTCCTCATAGCTGTTCTACCATGCCAGACTCTAGTGAGTTGTCCTCATAGCTGTTCTATCATGCCAGACTCTAGTGAGCTCTTCCTCATAGCTGTTCTACCATGCCAGACTCTAGTGAGCTCTTCCTCATAGCTGTTCTACCATGCCAGACTCTAGTGAGTTGTCCTCATAGCTGTTCTACCATGTCAGATTCTAGTGAGCTGTCCTCATAGTTGTTCTACCATGCCAGACTCTAGTGAGTTGTCCTCATAGCTGTTCTACCATGCCATACTCTAGTGAGTTGTCCTCATAGTTGTTCTACCATGCCTGACTCTAGTGAGTTGTCCTCATAGCTGTTCTACCATGCCTGACTCTAGTGAGTTGTCCTCATAGTTGTTCTACCATGCCTGACTCTAGTGAGTTGTCCTCATAGTTGTTCTGCCATGCCTGACTCTAGTGAGTTGTCCTCATAGCTGTTCTACCATGCCTGACTCTAGTGAGTTGTCCTCATAGTTGTTCTGCCATGCCTGACTCTAGTGAGCTGTCCTCATAGCTGTTCTACCATACCTGACTCTAGTGAGCTGTCCTCATAGTTGTTCTACCATACCTGACTCTAGTGAGCTGTCCTCATAGCTGTTCTACCATACCTGACTCTAGTGAGCTGTCCTCATAGCTGTTCTACCATACCTGACTCTAGTGAGCTGTCCTCATAGCTGTTCTACCATACCTGACTCTAGTGAGCTGTCCTCATAGCTGTTCTACCATACCTGACTCTAGTGAGTTGTCCTCATAGCTGTTCTACCATACCTGACTCTAGTGAGCTGTCCTCATAGCTGTTCTACCATACCTGACTCTAGTGAGCTGTCCTCATAGCTGTTCTACCATACCTGACTCTAGTGAGCTGTCCTCATAGCTGTTCTACCATACCTGACTCTAGTGAGCTGTCCTCATAGCTGTTCTACCATGCCTGACTTTAGTGAGCTGTCCTCATAGCTGTTCTACCATACCTGACTCTAGTGAGCTGTCCTCATAGCTGTCCTCATAGCTGTTCTACCATACCTGACTCTAGTGAGCTGTCCTCATAGCTGTTCTACCATACCTGACTCTAGTGAGCTGTCCTCATAGCTATTCTACCATACCTGACTCTAGTGAGCTGTCCTCATAGCTGTTCTACCATACCGACTCTAGTGAGCTGTCCTCATAGCTGTTCTACCATACCTGACTCTAGTGAGCTGTCCTCATAGCTATTCTACCATACCTGACTCTAGTGAGCTGTCCTCATAGCTATTCTACCATACCTGACTCTAGTGAGTTGTCCTCATAGCTGTTCTACCATACCTGACTCTAGTGAGCTGTCCTCATAGCTATTCTACCATGCCTGACTCTAGTGAGCTGTCCTCATAGCTGTTCTACATACCTGACTCTAGTGAGTTGTCCTCATAGCTGTTCTACCATAATTGACTCTAGTGAGCTGTCCTCATAGCTATTCTACTATGCCTGACTCTAGTGAGCTGTCCTCATAGCTGTTCTACCATACCTGACTCTAGTGAGCTGTCCTCATAGCTATTCTACCATGCCTGACTTTAGTGAGCTGTCCTCATAGCTGTTCTACCATACCTGACTCTAGTGAGCTGTCCTCATAGCTGTTCTACCATACCTGACTCTAGTGAGCTGTCCTCATAGCTATTCTACCATGCCTGACTCTAGTGAGCTGTCCTAATAGCTATTCTACCATGCCAGACTCTAGTGAGCTGTCCTCATAGCTGTTCTACCATGCCAGACTCTAGTGAGCTGTCCTCATAGCTGTTCTACCATGCCAGACTCTAGTGAGTTGTCCTCATAGCTTTTCTACCATGCCAGACTCTAGTGAGCTATTCTACCATGCCAGACTCTAGTGAGTTGTCCTCATAGCTATTCTACCATGCCAGACTCTAGTGAGCTGTTCTACCATGCCAGACTCTAGTGAGTTGTCCTCATAGCTATTCTACCATGCCAGACTCTAGTGAGCTATTCTACCATGCCAGACTCTAGTGAGTTGTCCTCATAGCTATTCTACCATGCCAGACTCTAGTGAGCTGTCCTAATAGCTATTCTACCATGCCAGACTCTAGTGAGCTGTTCTACCATGCCAGACTCTAGTGAGTTGTTCTCATAGCTATTATACCATGCCAGACTCTAGTGAGCTGTCCTCATAGCTATTCTACCATGCCAGACTCTAGTGAGCTGTTCTACCAGGTAGACTCTAGTGAATTGTCCTCATAGTTATTCTACCATGCCAGACTCTAGTGAGCTGTCCTAATAGCTATTCTACCATGTCAGTCTCTAGTGAGCTGTCCTAATAGCTATTCTACCATGCCAGTCTCTAGTCAGCTGTCCTAATAGCTATTCTACCATGCCAGACTCTAGTGAGCTGTCCTAATAGCTATTCTACCATGCCAGACTCTAGTGAGCTGTCCTAATATCTATTCTACCATGCCAGACTCTAGTGAGTTGTCCTCATAGCTGTTCTACCAAGGCAGGTAGCAGGTTAAAGAGAGACAAGAAACCAGCACTGAATGGGGTTGTCAGTCGCTACACAGGGAGACAAGAAACCAGCACTGACTGGGGTTGTCAGTCGCTACACAGGGAGACAAGAAACCGGCATAGAATTGGGGTCGTCAGTCGCTACACAGGGAGACAAGAAACCGGCACAGAATTGGGGTCGTCAGTCGCTACACAGGGAGACAAGAAACCGGCACAGAATTGGGGTCGTCAGTCGCTACACAGGGAGACAAGAAACCGGCACAGAATTGGGGTCGTCAGTCGCTACACAGGGAGACAAGAAACCGGCACAGAATTGGGGTCGTCAGTCGCTACACAGGGAGACAAGAAACCGGCACAGAATTGGGGTCGTCAGTCGCTACACAGGGAGACAAGAAACCGGCATAGAATGGGGGTTGTCAGTCGCTACACAGGGAGACAAAAAACCGGCACAGAATTGGGGTCGTCAGTCGCTACACGTTGAGGGATATATTGAAGCGGGGATCCGAGCTTGTACTTGTCCCATGTGCTGTAATGATGATCTGTCCACAAAGTAGCTGGAGAGAAAGGAAACTGATAAAGAAAGGGAGAGAGAAAATGAGTAGAGGGGGGGGGGAATGTTCTTCGTCCATCGGTAACGATGAGGATCACGCCTGTCGTCGTTATCTGTCGTTAATGTCGTTATCTGTCGTTAATGTCGTAATGGAGGTGATCGACGAGATTATTGCGCGCTGTTAAGTTTAAGTTTATTGGACGAGTGACGTTCCCGTAACAGGCAAGCAACCAGTGGTCCAGCAAACAGGATATCATCATCAAGTACCATGCCTGCTGGCGTAGGTGATCATGTCTCTCCACAACTTTCGATCTCGGCAGCTATTTATCATTTCTGTTGTTGACCTTCAGTCAATATTGCCAAGTCAATCTCTTAAGCTGTCTGTTATTTTTTCTCTTTGCTTCCCTCTATCTTTTCGTCCTTCAATTTTCCCAGTTGTTACAATATATTACAGTGTTCTCTTCTCATTACATGGCCAACAAATGATGATTGTTTCTTCCTAATATTGTAAATTAGCTCTCTTTTTGTTTTTACCTCTCTCAGAACATTTTCATTACTCTTTTTATCTGTCCATGGTATTCTCAACATTCTTCTGTAAAACCACATTTCTACAGACTGCAGTGATTTTCTTGTCTGTTGTCCTATTGTCCATGATTGGCATCCATATGTTAAGACTAGCTCTACGTAACATTTAAGAACTTTTTTCTTGTTTAAACAGGATATAGAGAGATTAAATTGATTGGATGAATAAACAAGCAACGAGTGGTCCAGCCTTAGAGTGAGAGAGAGAGAGAGAGAGAGAGAGAGAGAGAGAGAGAGATAAAAGTGACATGAAACAAGGGGATGCACTAAACTGTCAGATGCTTGATGAACAAATGGAGGCAGGTCCACACAGACACGTGCTTCCTACAGAACGATGCAATGACCGTCAGAGTTGTCGTTAATGAGGAACTATATCCGGACCGTGCTGACAGGTTCGGGCAGAGGCGGATCCATTTCTGAGAGGTTTTTCAGGGTGGCATCTCTGTCAGGTTGAAGTATAGAAAGCTATAACTGTTGAAGTTGTGAGCCACGTAACAGGTGAAATAGTCATGAATATCAATGCCTATAACAGGCGGCCATCAGATGGTAGCCATCTTTGACAAGATTGATATCAACTCAGCCTGCTCGACACATAAATGTTAACATTCATTTCATTATTCATAAACTAACGCGTTCTCTCTATCTCGGTCTCTGGTTTTCTCTCTCTCTCTCTCTCTCTCTCTCTCTTAGGCTGGACCACAAGAGAGAGAGAGAGAGACAGACAGAGAGAGAGAGAGAGAACGAATTCAATATTCTGACCAACTCAAGGCAGGACCATATAAAGACAGAGAGAAAAGATGACCAGATGTAGGTCGTGATGACCTGTCAACGATACGTCATGGAACAGCGCTGACATAGACGGAAGTGGATAGTTTCAAGCTGGTGCAATGATGGCAAACATGGAGATCGTCATCATCTTCAAGTACCGGCGTAGGTGATCATGTCTCTCCACAACTTTCGATCTCGGCAGCTATTTATCATTTCTGTTGTTGACCTTCTGCCAAGCCATTCTCTTAAGCTGTCTGTTATTTTCTCTCTTTGCTTCCCTCTATCTCTTCGTCCCTCAATTTTTCCAGTTGTTACAATATATTCCAGTTGTTCTCTTCTCATTACATGGCCAAAAAATTATGATTGTTTCTTCCTAAAATTGGAAATTAGCTCTCTTTTTGCTTTGACCTCTCAGAACATCTTCATTACTCTTCTTATCTGTCCATGGTACTCTCAACATTCTTCTGTAAAACCACATTTCTACAGACTGCAGTGATTTTCTTGTCTGTTGTCCTATTGTCCATGATTCGCATCTATATGTTAAGACTGGCTCTACATAACATTTAAGAACTCTTTTTCTTGTTTCTATTGTCAAACATGGATTGCATAGTATATTCCTCATTTTTGGAAATCTGCTTTTGCCTGAGCCATTCTGCATCTCACCTCTTTTGTACATCTTCCGTCTGAGGTTAACAAAGTTCCCAAATATTTAAATTCATTTACCTGTTTTAATATTGTTCCACTTGTCTTTATTTTGCACTGAGGTGGCAATCATGAACATGGAGATGCACAAGTATAAACACCAACCAGAAACGTGTTTGAAAGTAGAACAACAAAAGAGGAACACCAAAAGTGAAACAACAAGAATAGAACATCAAAAGTAGAACAACAAAAAAGAACATCAAGCTTAGAACAACAATAAAAGAAGAACAACAGGGATTGAGCAACAAGACACTCTTCACCGTAGCAACACTAGTAGTACAAGACACTCGCGTGTAATAGATTCGCATGCTACACTCTAAGAAAAGTAACACTAGCAGCAGTAACAAAAGTAGCACAAGCTGAGCAGCAATAACAAAAGTAGCACGAGCTGAGCAGCAATAACAAAAGTAGCACAAGCTGAGCAGCAATAACAAAAGTAGCACAAGCTGAGCAGCAATAACAAAAGTAGCACGAGCTGAGCAGCAATAACAAAAGTAGCACAAGCTGAGCAGCAATAACAAAAGTAGCACGAGCTGAGCAGCAATAACAAAAGTAGCACGAGCTGAGCAGCAATAACAAAAGTAGCACGAGCTGAGCAGCAGTAACAAAAGTAGCACAAGCTGAGCAGCAATAACAAAAGTAGCATTAACTACATTTATAGCCGTGACATCACTGACTGATGTAAGCAGGTTGGTGTTGATATTTTGTAGAAATTTAGCGAAGATTTTTGTTTCCTGGAGCAGCTTTTCTCATGACAGATCTTGCTAGTATGGGGAAGCTAGGTCCCACTCCAGAATAAATACAACAGTTTTATGTCCACGGGTCTCGTTTCTTTTCTTTGGCATCTTTTTTAAACAAATTTCATACTGGTTTTATTTCTTGTTCAAATGTTATTATGCCGCCTCTTATAAATCTCCAATGTTGCGATTATCTCCCATGTTGCGATTATCTCCCATGTTGCGATTATCTCCCATGTGATTATCTCCCATGTTGCGATTATCTCCCATGTTGCGATTATCTACCATGTTGTGATTATCTCCCATGTTGTGATTATCTCCCATGTTGCGATTATCTCCCATGTTGCGATTATCTCCCATGTTGCGATTATCTCCCATGTTGTGATTATCTCCCATGTTGTGATTATCTCCCATGTTGCGATTATCCCCCATGTTGCGATTATCTCCCATGTTGCGATTATCTCCCATGTTGTGATTATCTCCCATGTTGTGATTATCTCCCATGTTGTGATTATCTCCCATGTTGCGATTATCTACCAGCGTTTCCCATTCCTTTTTGTTAATGGAGAACAAAGTCCAGAATGTCTTGCAGATATCTGTGTATATCAGCTTTAGCCTGCCTACCAGCCCATCTATAGACTTCCTACACAAGTACTAACTACATGTCAGAAATAAAAATAGCATGCTAGACTTCTATAGAAACTGTGCACATGGTACAACAACAAAGGTAGCGCATGTTAAACATAAAAGCAAAACTGGAGCTCTATGTTGTTAACAACAAAAATAACACGAGCCACAATGACAACAGTAACATACGTCATGCTTCCATAACATGTAGAACATCAACAATAAAAGTCGTTCAGCCTACATGACAAAATCAAGCATGGAGACCCTCGTCATGTCACAGCCGGTCACTGGCCTTGTCTCATCACAGATTTAACTCTCTACTTACCGTCATTGCGCCACAACTTACCCCCACCCCTTCCACCCAAAAAAATCCCATGCTGACGCCCCTGACCGGGGCGTTGTTACCGCGGACTGAGACCACTTGTGGTGCGGTATATCGAGAAGTGTAGTCGGATCGATCTCATCCATCAACTTGATGGCTTAATCAGTGGCTGGCTGTTCATCAAGGCTGGCTGGTATCGGTTACACTTCTACTACACAGAGTATCGTTCGGACTCTATTCTAGACGAGAGTTCTCCAGCCACACACGCAAAGACAGTGTTTTCCTTGTGTCCACTTGCTGCACTAAACACGTGTCACATGTCACAAATCTGATGTGACACATTTTCTATTGTAGCCTGAAAGATCCAAACTGGGTCAAGAAATGTTTTAACTGTGCCATGAAATGTGCTAAACTTTGTCATATGGCCTTTGAGGTCTTGATAGATAGTTGGTAGCAAGCAATCACGATAAAGGGAGCCGCGATAGCTCAGTGGTTAGTGAACTGGACTACAAAGGACAAGGGGTAGGGTCGATCCCAACCGACGGCTTCGGGTTCACCCAGCCTTAAATGGGTACCAGATTTTTTTCTGGGAAGGTAAAGCAGCACGGGCGTAATACGGACCACATTACTCCAAAAATCATGTGCTGAAGGTCTGTAAAATTTATGGTCACTAACATCATATTCCCTATACGCCACTTGGCGTGACGGTGGTACTTTACTTTTTTTACTAATTATGATAAGTCAGTAGTTTGGTTATATATTAATGTCTTATGCTGCTTTATTCAACAGCTTCTCTCGTGGCTGAATCTGCCAATATTGGACAGAGATCCATCCACAGAACGAACAAGATGTATTCCTTTGTGCTCGGCATCATTCCATTTCTCCTGCATCTTTTGTCTTCCAACTTTGACATCAACAGTTCCTTCAATTTTTCTGTGTCATTTCTTTTATTTTTGTTCTCCATGTGCTACGATCTGCAGCCAGATTTTCCCAGTTTCTTTCACTGATAGAGAATTCACTAAAAGAAGCCCTGCAAACATCCTTATATCTCAGCACTGGTCTGCCATTTGGTTTCTTTCCATCCCTAAGTTCACCAACCAATATTTGTTTGGGTATACAATTGTTTGCCACTTACATGACCCAGCCACCTTAGTCTCCAACTCATATGTGTTGCTATGATGGATGGGAGTTCACTGCAAGATGTTGATACACTTTGTCCTGTCATTTGATGTCCATGATCTTGTGACGGCATAACGAACATGTCAACTATGTCATACATTGACTCATGAAACTGTCATTTGATGTCCATGATATTGTGACGGCAGCACAAACATGCCAACTATGTCATACATTGACTCATGAAACTGTCATTTGATGTCCATGATCTTGTGACGGCATCACGAACATGCCAACTATGTCATGCATTGACTCATCAAACTGTCATTTGATGTCCATGATATTGTGACGGCAGCACAAATATGCCAACTATGTCATACATTGACTCATGAAACTGTCATTTGATGTCTATGATCTTGTGACGGCAGCACGAACATGCCAACTATGTCATACATTGACTCATGAAACTGTCATTTGATGTCCATGATCTTGTGACGGCATCACGAACATGCCAACTATGTCATACATTGACTCATGAAACTGTCATTTGATGTCCATGATCTTGTGACGGCATCACGAACATGCCAACTATGTCATACATTGACTCATGAAACTGTCATTGAACCCCATTCTTGAAATATGCAAGGAAACGTTTCAACTCTACTTGACCATTGCGTCAGCGTCAACCCCGTCATTTGGACATTGTCCGCTGGAACGTGCCAGTTGTGGCACTCACTTCTAGCTGGGTGGCACGAGTCTTTACCAGCAGCCATTTCAACTATTGCTGTAGCACTCATTTGGGTTCTGAGGAGGGAGAGGGTTACGTGAGAGTGGCACACACACACACGCGCGCGCGCACAAACGTACACACAAAGAGAATGAGAGAGGCCTAGAAATTGTTCTATCTCAGTTCTTCTCGCGGCCTTGGTTCATCTTTCAGCAATATTAAATGCCATGTACATCTTAGTATTTTCCTGGGTTAACTGTATCTTTCATCGTTAACGGAGTCGGTGCCTTCTACATTTGCCTCTCTTTGTAGTGTTCTTTCTAGACCGGTCTCTCGTTCCTGCTGCTTCCCCATCTATGTGTTTGTTTCTGTGACCTCTGCTTGTCTCTTCTCAACACAGGACCAACGTACGACCACGTTCTCTGCACGTGGCCAACATACGACCACCCTTTCATCACTTGACCAACATACCTTCTCATCACATGGCCAACATATCTTCTCATCACATGACCAACATACCTTCTCATCACATGGCCAACATATCTTCTCATCACATGACCAACATACCTTCTCATCACATGACCAACATACCTTCTCATCACATGGCCAACATACCTTCTCATCACATGGCCAACATATCTTCTCATCACATGACCAACATACCTTCTCATCACATGACCAACATACCTTCTCATCACATGGCCAACATACCTTCTCATCACATGGCCAACATACCTTCTCATCACATGGCCAACATACCTTCTCATCACATGGCCAACATACCTTCTCATCACATGGCCAACATACCTTCTCATCACATGACCAACATATCTTCTCATCACATGACCAACATACCTTCTCATCACATGGCCAACATATCTTCTCATCACATGGCCAACATACCTTCTCATTACATGACCAACATACCTTCTCATCACATGACCAACATACCTTCTCATCACTTGACCAACATACCTTCTCATCACATGGCCAACATACGACCACCCTTTCATCACTTGACCAACATACCTTCTCATCACATGGCCAACATACCTTCTCATCACATGGCCAACATATCTTCTCATCACATGGTCAACATACCTTCTCATCACATGACCAACATATCTTCTCATCACATGACCAACATACCTTCTCATCACATGACCAACATACCTTCTCATCACATGGCCAACATACCTTCTCATCACATGACCAACATACCTTCTCATCACATGACCAACATACCTTCTCATCACATGACCAACATACCTTCTCATCACATGGCCAACATACCTTCTCATCACATGACCAACATACCTTCTCACCACATGACCAACATACCTTCTCATCACATGACCAACATACCTTCTCATCACATGGCCAACATATCTTCTCATCACATGGCCAACATACCTTCTCATCACATGACCAACATACCTTCTCATCACATGACCAACATACCTTCTCATCACATGGCCAACATTCCTTCTCATCACATGACCAACATACCTTCTCATCACATGACCTTCTCATCACATGACCAACATACCTTCTCATCACATGACCAACATACCTTCTCATCACATGACCAACATACCTTCTCATCACATGACCAACATACCTTCTCATCACATGGCCAACATATCTTCTCATCACATGACCAACATACCTTCTCATTACATGACCAACATACTTTCTCATCACATGACCAACATACCTTCTCATCACATGACCAACATACCTTCTCATCACATGGCCAACATTCCTTCTCATCACATGACCAACATACCTTCTCATCACATGGCCAACATATCTTCTCATCACATGACCAACATACCTTCTCATTAAATGACCAACATACTTTCTCATCACATGACCAACATACCTTCTCATCACATGACCAACATACCTTCTCATCACATGGCCAACATTCCTTCTCATCACATGACCAACATACCTTCTCACCACAAGACCAACATACCTTCTCATCACATGACCGACATACCTTCTCATCACATGACCAACATCCCTTTTCATCACTTGGCCAACATACCTTCTCATCACATGACCAACATCCCTTCTCACCACATGACCAACATACCATCTCACCACATGACCAACATACCCTCTCACCACATGACCAACATACCTTCTCACCACATGACCAACATACCTTCTCACCACATGACCAATATACCTTCTCACCACATGACCAATATACCTTCTCACCACAAGACCAACATACCTTCTCACCACATGACCAACATACCTTCTCACCGCATGACCAACATACCTTCTCACCGCATGACCAACATACCTTCTCGCCGCATGACCAACATACCTTCTCACCACGTGACCAACATACCTTCTCACCACAAGACCAACATACCTTTTTCACCCCATGACCAACATACCTTCTCGCCGCATGACCAACATACCTTCTCACCGCATGACCAACATACCTTCTCACCACATGACCAACATACCTTCTCACCACATGACCAACATACCTTTTTCACCCCATGACCAACATACCTTCTCACCGCATGACCAACATACCTTCTCACCGCATGACCAACATACCTTCTCACCACATGACCAACATACCCTCTCACCATATGACCAACATACCCTCTCACCACATGACCAACATACCTTCTCACCACATGACCAACATACCTTCTTACCACATTACCAACATACCCTCTCACCACATGACCAACATACCCTCTCACCACATGACCAACATACCTTCTCACCACATGACCAACATACCCTCTCACCACATGACCAACATACCCTCTCACCACATGACCAACATACCTTCTCATGCTACACTAACCCTATCCATCAGTGTAAACGAGACCTACAAATCGCCGACCTAGCTTTACGTTTGTCAATGCGGAAATGCCCGACTTTGATGAAGCAATCCCAAAAGTATCATGTACAGAAGAGTTGTTTCCCCTTACTAAATAACCAGCAGTTAAATCGTCAATATCCTTTTTTGTCTTGCAGTTCGTTTGCGTTTGAAAGTGGACGCTGTATTGCGTCGTTATTTTCTTATATTTCTTTATGTCATGTCTTCCGATGGAAGCCCTTGTATCTACATGCATGATAAGACTACTACAGACTTGAGAAATACAAATATAACGTGTATATATTAAATGCTAGGGAGCCGCGATAGTTCAGTGGTTAGTGAACTGGACTACAAAGAACAAGAGATAGGGTTCGATCCCAACCGACGGCTCCAAGTTCACCTAGCCTTTAATGGGTACCTGATTTTTTTCTGGGAAAGTAAAGCGGCACTGGCGTAATACCGACCACATTACCCCAAAAATCATGTGCTGAAGGTCTAAAATGTATGGTCACTAACTCCATATTCCCTATACGCCGCTTGACGTGACGGGGGTACTTTACTTTTTTTTTTTATTAAATGCTACATTTGCATGAGTATGAAAACAAAATATAGTTTACATTCTCTTTGTGATTTGTCATTATTCAGTTTCAGTCTATGCAATGATAAGGATAGATCAGGTTATAGGATGTTCGGCATTGTTTCACTTGATACTGTGCTACATCTAAATGTGAGTTCCACTATAATATTGAACAATCTGAATGGCACGTTCAACTACGAAAGACATACATGCATATGAAAAAAAAATTAAAGAGCCCCCCTCACGCCAACTAGCATATAGAGAATATGGTGTTAATGACCTTAATTTTTATTGACCTTCGGCACATGATTTTGGGGTAATGTGGTCGATATTACGCCTGTGCCGCTTTACTTTCCCATAAAAAAAACAAACTCCTGTACCCATTTAAGGCTGGGTGAACCGAGAATCCGACGATCAGGATCAAAGCTGACCTCTTGTCTTTAGTAGTCCGGTTCACTACCCACTGAGCTATGGCGGCTCCATTCATGGATATACTTGATACATTAACCACTTCACTTGTTTGCTACCTGCTCTAGATCCACTACTTGGTGAGCAACTTTGTATTTTGTTCAATTTTCGTTACTTTTTCTTCACTTGTTAAATACACACTCCAATGATTGTAATGCATTCAAATATTATTCCCATGTAGCTCAATGCTCCCTCAATCCTCCCTCAATGTTCCCTCATGTTTTATTTAGATACAAAAACGACAGAAGAATGTTGGTGACACTGTTGACACGTGAGATCATTCCTTTCAAGCCAGTCAAATGAGTGCGATGATCAAGAGTGACGTCGAAGCACGAACCTGACAAAAACACAAGAAGAAACGTGTATCTCATTTATATTTGCTATCTCATCATCACCGGATGTGTCTCAATAACGCTTCTCATTAGCGTAACTCATCGTCACCGGATGTGTCTCAATAACGCTTCTCATTAGCGTAACTCATCGTCACCGGATGTGTCTCAATAACGCTTCTCATTAGCGTAACTAATCATCAACAGATGTGTCTCAATAACGCTTCTCATTAGCGTAACTCATCATCAACGGATGTGTCTCAATAACGCTTCTCATTAGCGTAACTCATCATCATCGGATGTGTCTCAATAACGCTTCTCATTAGCGTAACTCATCATCAACAGATGTGTCTCAATAACGCTTCTCATTAGCGTAACTCATCATCAACAGATGTGTCTCAATAACGCTTCTCATTAGCGTAACTCATCATCAACAGATGTGTCTCAATAACGCTTCTCATTAGCGTAACTCATCATCAACAGATGTGTCTCAATAACACTTCTCATTAGCGTAACTCATCATCAACAGATGTGTCTCAATAACGCTTCTCCTTAGCGTAACTCATCATCAACAGATGTGTCTCAATAACGCTTCTCATTAGCGTAACTCATCATCAACAGATGTGTCTCAATAACGCTTCTCATTAGCGTAACTCATCATCAACAGATGTGTCTCAATAACGCTTCTCATTAGCGTAACTCATCATCAACGGATGTGTCTCAATAACGCTTCTCATTAGCGTAACTCATCATCAACAGATGTGTCTCAATAACGCTTCTCATTAGCGTAACTCATCATCATCAGATGTGTCTCAATAACACTTCTCATTAGCGTAACTCATCATCAACAGATGTGTCTCAATAACGCTTCTCATTAGCGTAACTCATCATCAACAGATGTGTCTCAATAACGCTTCTCATTAGCGTAACTCATCATCATCAGATGTGTCTCAATAACACTTCTCATTAGCGTAACTCATCATCAACAGATGTGTCTCAATAACGCTTCTCATTAGCGTAACTCATCATCAACAGATGTGTCTCAATAACGCTTCTCATTAGCGTAACTCATCATCATCAGATGTGTCTCAATAACACTTCTCATTAGCGTAACTCATCATCAACAGATGTGTCTCAATAACGCTTCTCATTAGCGTAACTCATCATCATCAGATGTGTCTCAATAACACTTCTCATTAGCGTAACTCATCATCAACAGATGTGTCTCAATAACGCTTCTCATTAGCGTAACTCATCATCAACAGATGTGTCTCAATAACACTTCTCATTAGCGTAACTCATCATCATCAGATGTGTCTAAATAACACTTCTCATTAGCGTAACTCATCATCAACAGATGTGTCTCAATAACGCTTCTCATTAGCGTAACTCATCATCATCATGTGCCATACCGGTTGGCGTAGGCGATCATGTTCTTCCACATTCTTCTTTCCACGGTGAATCGTATCAGTTCTGTAACTGTTTTCTATGCCATGACACCAAGCTTTCTAGTATCTTCTCTCTTTGTCGTCCACGATCTCTCTTCCCCTGTATTTGTCAGTTGTAACCAATTATTCCAACTTTTCTCTTCCCATGGTGTGCCAGAAAAATGTTGATGGTTTCTTTCTGATGTTTTTTAGGAGCTCCCTTTTTGTGTTGGTTTCGTCGAGAATGTCCTCGTTGGTTTCGTCGAGAATGTCCTCGTTGGTCTCGTCGAGAATGTCCTCGTTGGTCTCGTCGAGAATGTCCTCGTTGGTCTCGTCGAGAATGTCCTCGTTGGTCTCGTCGAGAATGTCCTCGTTGGTTTCGTCGAGAATGTCCTCGTTGGTTTCGTCGAGAATGTCCTCGTTGGTCTCGTCGAGAATGTCCTCGTTTATTCTCGTCGAGAATGTCCTCGTTGGTCTCGTCGAGAATGTCCTCGTAGGTCTCGTCGAGAATGTCCTCGTTGGTCTCGTCGAGAATGTCCTTCGTTGGTCTCGTCGAGAATGTCCTCGTTGGTCTCGTCGAGAATGTCCTCGTTGGTCTCGTCGAGAATGTCCTCGTTGGTCTCGTCGAGAATGTTCTCGTTGGTCTTTATAGCTGTCCAGGGAACGTTCAACATTCTCCTGAGAAATCAGATCGCTGTGGCCTCTAATCGTCTTTTCATTTGTTTGTTTACTGTCCATGATTCGCTTTCATGGGTCAGAATTGGCTCTATATATCGGCGATTAACTCTTGTTCATACTTTTATTGTCATAGATTTGTTGCACGAGACGTGTTTTCGTTGTCTCAAATGCTATTTCGGCCAAACTAACGAGCTTAACTAGAAAGCGATATTTGCCGCATCTTGACCTCGTTGACTTTCCAAGAGTTAACTTCATCGCCTTCAGCCCGCAGAGTTTGCTGGACCTTTTTTGTTTGCCAAACTCCAAGTCATTGTCGCGTTCTGTTGCTGAAACCTTCCAGTTCAATCGATTCCCGTGACGTCAGCAGCTATGGCATGGAAGCAAGCCCATCTTGATTACAACGCTCGGAGTGTCTTGTCTCCACGTGACGCTTCGGTTTTCAGGCTTTGAAAGATTCCGTGCCGAGAACGTCGTGTTGTAGAAACCACTTCTCTGTCTCGTTGTTGTTCAATCAAATATTAGGGTTAATCTTCAACGTTATCGCAGTTTCCTCTTAGTCCTTGTAAAAAAGTAAAGTAAAGTACCCCTGTCACGCCAAGTGGCGTATAGGGAAATATGGTGTTAGTGACCCTATATTTTACAGACCTTCAGCACATGATTTTTGGGGTAATGTGGTCGGTATTACGCCCGTGCTGCTTTTACTTTCCCAGAAAAAATCCGGTACCCATTTAAGGCTGGGTGAACCCGGAGCCGTCGGTTGGGATCGAACCCTACCCCTTGTCCGTAGTACAAAGTTCACTAACCACTGAGCTATCGCGGCTCCTACTAATTTTTAGGGAATTAGTAAAACCCAGGTGTCCTCGCCAGGATTACGAACCCCGGCTGTTGCCGTGGTAAGCCAACCGCCTATCGATTGCGCTAACCGGACACCCTCTTAGTCCTTGTATTGTATGGAAAACATAAAATATACATTGTCGTTGATGTTTCGCTACACACACACACGCACGTACATACACGCACACCACACGCACACACATAGTTATAAAATACAAAAAATTTTTTTTTTATTGTAAATGGTACGATAGATTTGGTTGTACCATCTCACGAAGTGAATATTGAACATGTCAACAACTTTATTATAAATATAAACGTAAACAAAAAGGAATGTAATAAATGCATTTTGAGATGACTCTTTAATGTTAAAGATATTCCGGAGTGAGTTACGATTTGATTTAAATTTGGCAAGAACTTGTAACACGCACAAATGTTATTTCGCAGTTCCAAACAACGCGCTCAAATCCAATACATTTGGAGTTATTTCTCTCCTACGGTTATTGTTTCTATTCACAAGAAAGGCAAATTTCACATTATACAAAATATAAATAAAAAGAAAAAAAAAATAGCTGAAAACCTGTAATAAAAAAATGTCTCAATGAAAAGTTGGACGTGGCATGTGACCTCGCGATATTAGTGATGACCCTATTAACGGATCACATTTCGAAAAAAACCTACTTTACGCTAATAAAGTGCACTGAAGGAACAAACTCACAAAATTG
Organism: Megaustenia siamemsis; assembly: GCA_032433765.1. NCBI lineage: Eukaryota > Metazoa > Mollusca > Gastropoda > Stylommatophora > Ariophantidae > Megaustenia > Megaustenia siamemsis. Next base: position 11,740,715 of record JAVIAB010000026.1, on the reverse strand, counting down.
AAGTTTTATATTAAACACTTTGGAACCTGTGATGTGATTTCATACTTTCGGGGTAGACAGTTTTGAATGATGGAAGCAGGTACATTATTTTGGAAATGGATACAGAGAAGTAAACGCATTATTTAATAACCAATATATAAATAGCGACGATGGGCATATGTTGGACATGTGATGAGAAGAGATAATAACCGAATAGCAAAGCAGACCCTCATATGGGAAACAACAGGTAAGAGAAAAAGAGGAAGACCCAGGGAGACACTGAGAAGAAAATTGATGAGAGAGGCATTAGCAGCAGGATTCGGTTCCCTCAATGAGATAGAGCTGCTTGCACAGAACAGAGACAAATGGTGAGATTTGATAAAATATCTTTAAAAGGAAACTGCTAGAACAAAAATTCAGATATGAGAAGGTGTATCTTGGTCTACGCCCTATGGGCCGGCAACGGCTCGAAAGGTCAATAGATAGATATAAATAGCCAAATAAAAATACGATTCTAAAATACTTTACATCTAATGTTACTGTTAATCTAATGTTACTGTTAATCTAATGTTACTGTTAATCTAATGTTACTGTTAATCTAATGTTACATTTATCTAAGAGCATTTATAATCACAATATCTCATCATCATCACCAACAACATCAGGTACTATACCTGCTGGCGTAGGTGATCATGTCTCTCCACAGATGTTTATCAATCCTCAATTTATCAATAATTATCACAATCTCGACAGATATTTATCATTTCTATTTTTGACCTTCTGCCAAGCCATTCTCTTAAGCTGTCTGATATCTTTTCTCTTTGCTTCCCTTTATCTCTTCGTCCCTCAATTTTCCCAGTTATCACAATATATTCCAGCTGTTCCCTTCTCATTGCATGTCCAAATAAATATGATTGTTTCTTCATAAATATATATCGAGGATATCTACGATGAATGATAATGGATCGAGAATAATATTTCTCTACCTATAAAGCTCTACACGTCAAACTAGATGACCTAAGAATTTAACTCTTTATTGATATAAAAACGTAGATGACCTAAAAATTTAACTCTTTATTGATATAAAAACATAGATGACCTAAGAATTTAACTCTTTATTGATATAAAAACATAGATGACCTAAGAATTTAACTCTTTATTGATATAAAAACATAGATGACCTAAGAATTTAACTCTTTATTGATATAAAAACATAGATGACCTAAGAATTTAACTCTTTATTGATATAAAAAGATAGATGACCTAAGAATTTAACTCTTTATTGATATAAAAACATAGATGACCTAAGAATTTAACTCTTTATTGATATAAAAACATAGATGACCTAAGAATTTAACTCTTTATTGATATAAAAAGATAGATGACCTAAAAATTTAACTCTTTTTTGATATAAAAACATACATTGTTTTTTTTTTATTGAAAAATCGTTATCATTGTCAATTTTAACTGCGTTGAACATCATATCTTTATTTTATACAGACTTTTATTATATGTTTATATAAAGTATATTTAATATATTAATATATAATAATAATATTTTTATATAAAATATATTTAATATATTAATATATAATAATAATATTTTTATATAAAATATATTTAATATATTAATATATAATAATACTATTTTTATATAAAATATTATATTTTTTAAAGTCATTTGATCATTTTACTCCAGAGTTATATCACGATTACACAGCGCTTTATTAACTGAGATGATAATTTGACTTAGTAACAAAACTGGTGCTAGGAATAAACGAGCTGTGTGCGTGTTGCATGCTCTCCTCAAAGACAAGATTGTGTTGTCAATGATTGTATGAAGATACTGGCATCGCTGGTCCGTCAGCTTCGCAGAGCCAGGAACAGTAGCTCCACTGTTTCCTTCAAGTGCCTGCCATGTTGGCATGTGTTTATCAGATGTTGATTGATGTTGTCTTCATTGTTGTATAGAGTCGGTCTTCATTGTTGTATAGAGTCGGTCTTCGTTGTTGTATAGAGTCGGTCTTCATTGTTGTATAGAGTCGGTCTTCGTTGTGTAGAGTCGGTCTTCATTATTGTGTAGAGTCGGTCTTCATTATTGTGTAGAGTCGGTCTTCGTTGTATAGAGTCGGTCTTCATTGTTGTATAGAATCGGTCTTCATTGTTGTATAGAGTCGGTCTTCGTTGTATAGAGTCGGTCTTCATTGTTGTATAGAGTCGGTCTTCGTTGTATAGAATCGGTCTTCATTGTTGTGTAGAGTCGGTCTTCATCGTTGTGTAGAGTCGGTCTTCATTGTTGTATAGAGTCGGTCTTCATTGTTGTATAGAATCGGTCTTCGTTGTGTAGAGTCGGTCTTCATTGTTGTATAGAGATGGTCTTCATTGTTGTGTAGAGTCGGTCTTCATTGTTGTGTAGAGTCGGTCTTCATTGTTGTATAGAATCGGTCTTCAATTTTGTATAGAATTGGTCTTCGTTGTGTAGAGTCGGTCTTCATTGTTGTATATAGTCGGTCTTCATTGTTGTATAGAGTCGGTCTTCATTGTTGTATAGAGTCGGTCTTCATTGTTGTGTAGAGTCGGTCTTCATTGTTGTATAGAATCGGTCTTCGTTCTGTAGAGTCGGTCTTCATTGTTGTGTAGAGTCGGTCTTCATTGTTGTGTAGAGTCGGTCTTCATCGTTGTGTAGAGTCGGTCTTCATCGTTGTATAGAGTCGGTCTTCATTGTTGTATAGAGTTGGTCTTCATTGTTGTGTAGAGTCTGTCTTCATTGTTGTATAGAGTTGGTCTTCATTGTTATATAGAGTCGGTCTTCATTGTTGTGTAGAGTGGGTCTTCATTGTAGTAGAGTTGGTCTTCATTGTTGTATAGAGTTGGTCTTCGTTGTTGTATATAGTCGGTCTTCATTGTTGTGTAGAGTCGGTCTTCATTGTTGTATAGAGATGGTCTTCATTGTTGTGTAGAGTCTGTCTTCGTTGTGTAGAGTCTGTTTTCATTGTTGTGTAGAGTTGGTCTTCATTGTTGTAAAGAGTTGGTCTTCGTTGTGTAGAGTTGGTCTTCATTGTTGTAAAGAGTTGGTCTTCGTTGTGTAGAGTTGGTCTTCATTGTTGTAAAGAGTTGGTCTTCGTTGTTGTGTAGAGTTGGTCTTCATTGTTGTAAAGAGTTGGTCTTCGTTGTGTAGAGTTGGTCTTCATTGTTGTATAGAGTCGGTCTTCGTTGTGTAGAGTCGGTCTTCATTATTGTTTAGAGTCGGTCTTCGTTGTATAGAGTCGGTCTTCGTTGTATAGAGTCGGTCTTCATTGTTGTATAGAGTCGGTCTTTGTTGTATAGAGTCGGTCTTCGTTGTATAGAGTCGGTCTTCATTGTTGTATTGAGTCGGTCTTCGTTGTTGTGTACAGTTGGTCTTCATTCTTGTATAGAATCGGTCTTCGTTGTGTAGAGTCGGTTTCATTGTTGTATAGAATCGGTCTTCATTGTTGTATAGAGTCGGTCTTCATTGTTGTATAGAGTCAGTCTTCATTGTTGTATAGAGTCGGTCTTCATTATTGTATATGGTCGATCTTCATTGTTGTATAGAGTCGGTCTTCGTTGTGTAGAGTCGATCTTCATTGTTGTATAGAGTCGTTCTTCATTGTTGTATAGAGTCGGTCTTCATTGTTGCATAGAGTCAGTCTTCATTGTTGTATAGAATCGGTCTTCGTTGTGTAGAGTCGGTCTTCATTGTTGTATATAGTCGGTCTTCATTGTTGTATATAGTCGGTCTTCATTGTTCTATAGAGACAGTCTGCATTGTTGTGTTGAGTCGGTCTTCATTGTTGTATAGAGTCGATCTTCATTGTTGTGTTGAGTCGGTCTTCATTGTTGTATAGAGTCGGTCTTCATTGTTGTAAAGAGTCGGTCTTCATTGTTGTATAGAGTCGGTCTTCATTGTTGTATAATGTCGGTCTTCATTGTTGTATAGAGTCGGTCTTCATTGTTGTATAGAGTCGGTCTTCATTGTTGTATATAGTCGGTCTTCATTGTTGTATAGAGTCGGTCTTCATTGTTGTATATAGTCGGTTTTCATTGTTGTATAGAGTCGGTCTTCATTGTTGTATAGAGTCGGTCTTCATTGTTGTATATATTCTCTTCATTGTTGTATTGATTCGGTCTTCATTGTTGTATAGAGTCGGTCTTCATTGTTGTATATAGTCGGTCTTCATTGTTGTATAGAGTCGGTCTTCATTGTTGTATAGAGTCGGTCTTCATTGTTGTGTAGAGTCGATCTTCATTGTTGTATATAGTCGGTCTTCATTGTTGTATTGAGTTGGTCTTCATTGTTGTATAGAGTTGGTCTTCATTGTTGTGTAGAGTCGATCATCATTGTTGTATAGAGTCGGTCTTCATTGTTGTATATAGTTGGTCTTCATTGTTGTGTAGAGTCGGTCTTCATTGTTGTATAGAGTCGGTCTTCATTGTTGTGTAGAGTCGGTCTTCATTGTTGTATAGAGATGGTCTTCTTTGTTGTGTGGAGTCGGTCTTCGTTGTGTAGAGTCTGTCTTCGTTGTGTAGAGTCTGTCTTCATTGTTGTGTAGAGTTGGTCTTCATTGTTGTAAAGAGTTGGTCTTCGTTGTGTTGAGTTGGTCTTCATTGTTGTAAAGAGTTGGTCTTCGTTGTGTAGAGTTGGTCTTCACTGTTGTATAGAATCGGTCTTCCATTGTTGTATAGAGTTGGTCTTCATTGTTGTGTAGAGTCGGTCTTCATCGTTGTGTAGAGTCGGGGTTCATTGTTGTATAGAGTTGGTCTTCATCGTTGTGTAGAGTTGGTCTTCATTGTTGTATAGAATCGGTCTTCGTTGTTGTATAGAGTTGGTCTTCATTGTTGTGTAGAGTCGGTCTTCATCGTTGTGTAGAGTCGGGGTTCACTGTTGTATAGAGTTGGTCTTCATCGTTGTGTAGAGTCGGTCTTCATTGTTGTATAGAATCGGTCTTCGTTGTGTAGAGTCGGTCTTCATTGTTGTGTAGAGTCGGTCTTCATCGTTGTGGAGAGTCGGTCTTCATTGTTGTATAGAGTCGGTCTTCATTGTTGTATAGAATCGGTCTTCGTTGTGTAGAGTCGGTCTTCATTGTTGTATAGAGATCGTCTTCATTGTTGTGTAGAGTCGGTCTTCATTGTTGTATAGAGATGGTCTTAATTGTTGTATAGAATCGGTCTTCATTGTTGTATAGAATCGGTCTTCAATGTTGTATAGAATCGGTCTTCGTTGTGTAGAGTCGGTCTTCATTGTTGTATATAGTCGGTCTTCATTGTTGTATAGAGTCGGTCTTCATTGTTGTATAGAGTCGGTCTTCATTGTTGTGTGGAGTCGGTCTTCATTGTTGTATAATGTCGGTCTTCATTGTTGTATAGAGTCGGTCTTCATTGTTGTATAGAATCGGTCTTCGTTGTGTAGAGTCGGTCTTCATTGTTGTGTAGAGTCGGTCTTCATTGTTGTGTAGAGTCGGTCTTCATCGTTGTGTAGAGTCGGTCTTCATCGTTGTATAGAGTCGGTCTTCATTGTTGTATAGAGTTGGTCTTCATTGTTGTGTAGAGTCTGTCTTCATTGTTGTATAGAGTTGGTCTTCATTGTTATATAGAGTCGGTCTTCATTGTTGTGTAGAGTCGGTCTTCATTGTTGTATAGAGTTGGTCTTCACGGTTGTATAGAGTTGCTCTTCATTGTTGTATATAGTCGGTCTTCATTGCTGTGTAGAGTCGGTCTTCATTGTTGTATAGAGATGGTCTTCATTGTTGTGTAGAGTCGGTCTTCGTTGTGTAGAGTCTGTCTTCGTTGTGTAGAGTATGTCTTCATTGTTGTGTAGAGTTGGTCTTCATTGTTGTAAAGAGTTGGTCTTCGTTGTGTAGAGTTGGTTTTCATTGTTGTAAAGAGTTGGTCTTCGTTGTTGTGTAGAGTTGGTCTTCATTGTTGTAAAGAGTTGGTCTTCGTTGTGTAGAGTTGGTCTTCATTGGTGTATAGAGTCGGTCTTCGTTGTGTAGTGTCGGTCTTCATTATTGTTTAGAGTCGGTCTTCATTATTGTTTAGAGTCGGTCTTCGTTGTATAGAGTCGATCTTCGTTGTATAGAGTCGGTCTTCATTGTTGTATAGAGTCGGTCTTCGTTGTATAGAGTCGGTCTTCGTTGTATAGAGTCGGTCTTCATTGTATTATTGAGTCGATCTTCGTTGTTGTGTACAGATGGCCTTCGTTGTTGTATAGAATCGGTCTTCGTTGTATAGAGTCGGTCTTCGTTGTATAGAGTCGGTCTTCATTGTATTATTGAGTCGGTCTTCGTTGTTGTGTACAGTTGGTCTTCGTTGTTGTATAGAGTCGGTCTTCGTTGTATAGAGTCGGTCTTCGTTGTATAGAGTCGGTCTTCATTGTTGTGTAGAATCGGTCTTCGTTGTGTAGAGTCGGTTTTCATTGTGGTATAGAGTAGGTCTTCATTGTTGTATAGAGTCAGTCTTCGTTGTTGTATAGAATCGGTCTTCGTTGTTGTATAGAGTCGGTCTTCATTGTTGTATAGAGTCAGTCTTCATTGTTGTATAGAGTCGGTCTTCATTGTTGTATATAGTCGGTCTTCATTGTTGTATAGAGTCGGTCTTCGTTGTGTAAAGTCGGTCTTCATTGTTGTATAGAGTCGGTCTTCATTGTTGTATAGAGTCGGTCTTCGTTGTGTAGAGTTGGTCTTCATTGTTGTATAGAATCGGTCTTCGTTGTGTAGAGTCGGTCTTCATTGTTGTATAGAGTCGGTCTTCATTGTTGTATATAGTCGGTCTTCATTGTGGTATAGAGTAGGTCTTCATTGTTGTATAGAGTCAGTCTTCGTTGTTGTATAGAATCGGTCTTCGTTGTTGTATAGAGTCGGTCTTCATTGTTGTATAGAGTCAGTCTTCATTGTTGTATAGAGTCGGTCTTCATTGTTGTATATAGTCGGTCTTCATTGTTGTATAGAGTCGGTCTTCGTTGTGTAGAGTCGATCTTCATTGTTGTATAGAGGCGTTCTTCATTGTTGTATAGAGTCGGTCTTCATTGTTACATACAGTCAGTCTTCATTGTTGTATAGAATCGGTCTTCGTTGTGTAGAGTCGGTCTTCATTGTTGTATATAGTCGGTCTTCATTGTTGTGTATAGTCGGTCTTCATTGTTGTATAGAGACAGTCTTCATTGTTGTGTTGAGTCGGTCTTCATTGTTGTATAGAGTCGATCTTCATTGTTGTGTTGAGTCGGTCTTCATTGTTGTATAGAGTCGGTCTTCATTGTTGTATAGAGTCGGTCTTTATTGTTGTATTGAGTCGGTCTTCATTGTTGTATATAGTCGGTCTTCATTGTTGTATATAGTCGGTCTTCATTGTTGTATAGAGTCGGTCTTCATTGTTGTATATAGTCGGTTTTCATTGTTGTATAGAGTCGGTCTTCATTGTTGTATAGAATCGGTCTTCATTGTTGTATAGAGTCGGTCTTCATTGTTGTATATAGTCGGTCTTCATTGTTGTATAGAGTCGGTCTTCGTTGTGTAGAGTCGATCTTCATTGTTGTATAGAGTCGGTCTTCATTCTTGTATAGAGTCGGTCTTCATTGTTGTATAGAGTCGGTTTTCATTGTTGTATAGAGTCGGTCTTCATTGTTGCATAGAGTCAGTCTTCATTGTTGGATAGAATCGGTCTTCGTTGTGTAGAGTCGGTCTTCATTGTTGTATATAGTCGGTTTTCATTGTTGTATATAGTCGGTCTTCATTGTTGTATAGAGTCGGTCTTCATTGTTGTGTTGTCGGTCTTTATTGTTGTATAGAGTCGATCTTCATTGTTGTATAGAGTCGGTCTTCGTTGTATAGAGTCGGTCTTCATTGTTGTATAGAGTCGGTCTTTTTTGTGTAGAGTCGGTCTTTGTTGTATAGAGTCGGTCTTCGTTGTATAGAGTCGGTCTTCATTGTTGTATTGAGTCGGTCTTCGTTGTTGTGTACAGTTGGTCTTCATTGTTGTATAGAATCGGTCTTCGTTGTGTAGAGTCAGTTTTCATTGTTGTATAGAATCGGTCTTCATTGTTGTATAGAGTCGGTCTTCATTGTTGTATAGAGTCAGTCTTCATTGTTGTATAGAGTCGGTCTTCATTGTTGTATATGGTCGATCTTCATTGTTGTATAGAGTCGGTCTTCGTTGTGTAGAGTCGATCTTCATTGTTGTATAGAGTCGTTCTTCATTGTTGTATAGAGTCGGTCTTTATTGTTGCATAGAGTCAGTCTTCATTGTTGTATAGAATCGGTCTTCGTTGTGTAGAGTCGGTCTTCATTGTTGTATATAGTCGGTCTTCATTGTTGTATAGAGACAGTCTTCATTGTTGTGTTGAGTCGGTCTTCATTGTTGTATAGAGTCGATCTTCATTGTTGTGTTGAGTCGGTCTTCATTGTTGTATATAGTCGGTCTTCATTGTTGTAAAGAGTCGGTCTTCATTGTTGTATAGAGTCGGTCTTCATTGTTGTATTGAGTCGGTCTTCATTGTTGTATAGAGTCGGTCTTCATTGTTGTATAGAGTCGGTCTTCATTGTTGTATATAGTCGGTCTTCATTGTTGTATAGAGTCGGTCTTCATTGTTGTATATAGTCGGTTTTCATTGTTGTATAGAGTCGGTCTTCATTGTTGTATTGATTCGGTCTTCATTGTTGTATAGAGTCGGTCTTCATTGTTGTATAGAGTCGGTCTTCATTGTTGTATAGAGTCGGTCTTCATTGTTGTATATAGTCGGTCTTCATTGTTGTATAGAGTCGGTCTTCATTGTTGTATATAGTCGGTCTTCATTGTTGTATAGAGTCGGTCTTCATTGTTGTATAGAGTCGGTCTTCATTGTTGTGTAGAGTCGGTCTTCATTGTTGTATATAGTCGGTCTTCATTGTTGTATAGAGTTGGTCTTCATTGTTGTATAGAGTTGGTCTTCATTGTTGTGTAGAGTCGATCTTCATTGTTGTATAGAGTCGGTCTTCATTGTTGTATAGAGTTGGTCTTCATTGTTGTGTAGAGTCGGTCTTCGTTGTTGTATAGAGTCGGTCTTCATTGTTGTGTAGAGTCGGTCTTCATTGTTGTATAGAGATGGTCTTCTTTGTTGTGGAGTCGGTCTTCGTTGTGTAGAGTCTGTCTTCGTTGTGTAGAGTCTGTCTTCATTGTTGTGTAGAGTTGGTCTTCATTGTTGTAAAGAGTTGGTCTTCGTTGTGTAGAGTTGGTCTTCATTGTTGTAAAGAGTTGGTCTTCGTTGTGTAGAGTTGGTCTTCATTGTTGTAAAAAGTTGGTCTTCGTTGTGTAGAGTTGGTCTTCATTGTTGTAAAGAGTTGGTCTTCATTGTTGTATAGAATCGGTCTTCGTTGTTGTATAGAGTTGGTCTTCATTGTTGTGTAGAGTCGGTCTTCATCGTTGTGTAGAGTCGGTCTTCATTGTTGTATAGAGTTGGTTTTCATCGTTGTGTAGAGTCGGTCTTCATTGTTGTATAGAATCGGTCTTCGTTGTGTAGAGTCGGTCTTCATTGTTGTATAGAGTCGGTCTTCATTGTTGTATAGAATGGGTCTTCGTTGTGTAGAGTCGGTCTTCATTGTTGTATAGAGATTGTCTTCATTGTTGTGTAGAGTCGGTCTTCATTGTTGTATAGAGATGGTCTTCATTGTTGTATAGAATCGGTCTTCATTGTTGTATATAATCGGTCTTCAATGTTGTATAGATCGGTCTTCGTTGTTGTATATGGTCGATCTTCATTGTTGTATAGAGTCGGTCTTCGTTGTGTAGAGTCGATCTTCATTGTTGTATAGAGTCGTTCTTCATTGTTGTATAGAGTCGGTCTTCATTGTTACATAGAGTCAGTCTTCATTGTTGTATAGAATCGGTCTTCGTTGTGTAGAGTCGGTCTTCATTGTTGTATAGAGTCGGTCTTCGTTGTGTAGAGTCGGTCTTCATTGTTGTTTAGAGTCGGTCTTCGTTGTATAGAGTCGGTCTTCGTTGTATAGAGTCGGTCTTCATTGTTGTATAGAGTCGGTCTTTGTTGTATAGAGTCGGTCTTCGTTGTATAGAGTCGGTCTTCATTGTTGTATTGAGTCGGTCTTCGTTGTTGTGTACAGTTGGTCTTCATTGTTGTATAGAATCGGTCTTCGTTGTGTAGAGTCGGTCTTCATTGTTGTATAGAATCGGTCTTCATTGTTGTATAGAGTCGGTCTTCATTGTTGTATAGAGTCAGTCTTCATTGTTGTATAGAGTCGGTCTTCATTGTTGTATATGGTCGATCTTCATTGTTGTATAGAGTCGGTCTTCGTTGTGTAGAGTCGATCTTCATTGTTGTATAGAGTCGTTCTTCATTGTTGTATAGAGTCGGTCTTCATTGTTGCATAGAGTCGGTCTTCATTGTTGTATAGAATCGGTCTTCGTTGTGTAGAGTCGGTCTTCATTGTTGTATATAGTCGGTCTTCATTGTTGTATATAGTCGGTCTTCATTGTTGTATAGAGACGGTCTTCATTGTTGTGTTGAGTCGGTCTTCATTGTTGTATAGAGTCGATCTTCATTGTTGTGTTGAGTCGGTCTTCATTGTTGTATAGAGTCGGTCTTCATTGTTGTATAGAGTCGGTCTTCATTGTTGTATAGAGTCGGTCTTCATTGTTGTATAATGTCGGTCTTCATTGTTGTATAGAGTCGGTCTTCATTGTTGTATAGAGTCGGTCTTCATTGTTGTATATAGTCGGTCTTCATTGTTGTATAGAGTCGGTCTTCATTGTTGTATATAGTCGGTTTTCATTGTTGTATAGAGTCGGTCTTCATTGTTGTATAGAGTCGGTCTTCATTGTTGTATAGAGTCTCTTCATTGTTGTATTGATTCGGTCTTCATTGTTGTATAGAGTCGGTCTTCATTGTTGTATATAGTCGGTCTTCATTGTTGTATAGAGTCGGTCTTCATTGTTGTATAGAGTCGGTCTTCATTGTTGTGTAGAGTCGGTCTTCATTGTTGTATATAGTCGGTCTTCATTGTTGTATGAGTTGGTCTTCATTGTTGTATAGAGTTGGTCTTCATTGTTGTGTAGAGTCGGTCTTCATTGTTGTATAGAGTCGGTCTTCATTGTTGTATAGAGTTGGTCTTCATTGTTGTGTAGAGTCGGTCTTCATTGTTGTATAGAGTCGGTCTTCATTGTTGTGTAGAGTCGGTCTTCATTGTTGTATAGAGATGGTCTTCATTGTTGTGTAGAGTCGGTCTTCGTTGTGTAGAGTCTGTCTTCGTTGTGTAGAGTCGGTCTTCATTGTTGTGTAGAGTTGGTCTTCATTGTTGTAAAGAGTTGGTCTTCGTTGTGTTGAGTTGGTCTTCATTGTTGTAAGAGTTGGTCTTTGTTGTGTAGAGTTGGTCTTCATTGTTGTATAGAGTCGGTCTTCATTGTTGTATAGAGTTGGTCTTCATTGTTGTGTAGAGTCGGTCTTCATCGTTGTGTAGAGTCGGTCTTCATTGTTGTATAGAGTTGGTCTTCATCGTTGTGTAGAGTTGGTCTTCATTGTTGTATAGAATCGGTCTTCGTTGTTGTATAGAGTTGGTCTTCATTGTTGTGTAGAGTCGGTCTTCATCGTTGTGTAGAGTCGGTCTTCATTGTTGTATAGAGTTGGTCTTCATCGTTGTGTAGAGTCGGTCTTCATTGTTGTATAGAATCGGTCTTCGTTGTGTAGAGTCGGTCTTCATTGTTGTGTAGAGTCGGTCTTCATCGTTGTGAGAGTCGGTCTTCATTGTTGTATAGAGTCGGTCTTCATTGTTGTATAGAATCGGTCTTCGTTGTGTAGAGTCGGTCTTCATTGTTGTATAGAGTCGTCTTCATTGTTGTGTAGAGTCGGTCTTCATTGTTGTATAGAGATGGTCTTCATTGTTGTATAGAATCGGTCTTCATTGTTGTATAGAGTCGGTCTTCAATGTTGTATAGAATCGGTCTTCGTTGTGTAGAGTCGGTCTTCATTGTTGTATATAGTCGGTCTTCATTGTTGTATAGAGTCGGTCTTCATTGTTGTATAGAGTCGGTCTTCATTGTTGTGTAGAGTCGGTCTTCATTGTTGTATAATGTCGGTCTTCATTGTTGTATAGAGTCGGTCTTCATTGTTGTATAGAATCGGTCTTCGTTGTGTAGAGTCGGTCTTCATTGTTGTGTAGAGTCGGTCTTCATTGTTGTGTAGAGTCGGTCTTCATCGTTGTGTAGAGTCGGTCTTCATGTTGTATAGAGTCGGTCTTCATTGTTGTATAGAGTTGGTCTTCATTGTTGTGTAGAGTCTGTCTTCATTGTTGTATAGAGTTGGTCTTCATTGTTATATAGAGTCGGTCTTCATTGTTGTGTAGAGTCGGTCTTCATTGTTGTATAGAGTTGGTCTTCATTGTTGTATAGAGTTGCTCTTCATTGTTGTATATAGTCGGTCTTCATTGTTGTGTAGAGTCGGTCTTCATTGTTGTATAGAGATGGTCTTCATTGTTGTGTAGAGTCGGTCTTCGTTGTGTAGAGTCTGTCTTCGTTGTGTAGAGTATGTCTTCATTGTTGTGTAGAGTTGGTCTTCATTGTTGTAAAGAGTTGGTCTTCGTTGTGTAGAGTTGGTCTTCATTGTTGTAAAGAGTTGGTCTTCGTTGTTGTGTAGAGTTGGTCTTCATTGTTGTAAAGAGTTGGTCTTCGTTGTGTAGAGTTGGTCTTCATTGTTGTATAGAGTCGGTCTTCGTTGTGTAGAGTCGGTCTTCATTATTGTTTAGAGTCGGTCTTCATTGTTGTTTAGAGTCGGTCTTCGTTGTATAGAGTCGGTCTTCGTTGTATAGAGTCGGTCTTCATTGTTGTATAGAGTCGGTCTTCGTTGTATAGAGTCGGTCTTCGTTGTATAGAGTCGGTCTTCATTGTATTATTGAGTCGATCTTCGTTGTTGTGTACAGATGGTCTTCATTGTTGTATAGAATCGGTCTTCGTTGTATAGAGTCGGTCTTCGTTGTATAGAGTCGGTCTTCATTGTTGTATAGAGTCGGTCTTCGTTGTTGTGTAGAGTTGGTCTTCGTTGTTGTATAGAGTCGGTCTTCGTTGTATAGAGTCGGTCTTCGTTGTATAGAGTCGGTCTTCATTGTTGTGTAGAGTCGGTCTTCGTTGTGTAGAGTCGGTTTCATTGTTGTATAGAGTCGGTCTTCATTGTTGTATAGAGTCGGTCTTCGTTGTGTAGAGTCGGTCTTCATTGTTGTATAGAGTCGGTCTTCATTGTTGTATATAGTCGGTCTTCATTGTTGTATAGAGTCGGTCTTCATTGTTGTATAGAGTCGGTCTGTATTGTTGTATAGAGTCGGTCTTCATTGTTGTATAGAGTCGGTCTTCATTGTTGTATATGGTCGGTCTTCATTGTTGTATAGAGTCGGTCTTCGTTGTGTAGAGTCGATCTTCATTGTTGTATAGAGTCGTTCTTCATTGTTGTATAGAGTCGGTCTTCATTGTTACATAGAGTCAGTCTTCATTGTTGTATAGAATCGGTCTTCGTTGTGTAGAGTCGGTCTTCATTGTTGTATATAGTCGGTCTTCATTGTTGTGTATAGTCGGTCTTCATTGTTGTATAGAGACAGTCTTCATTGTTGTGTTCAGTCGGTCTTCATTGTTGTATAGAGTCGGTCTTCATTGTTGTGTTGAGTCGGTCTTCATTGTTGTATAGAGTCGGTCTTCATTGTTGTATAGAGTCGGTCTTCATTGTTGTATTGAGTCGGTCTTCATTGTTGTATATAGTCGGTCTTCATTGTTGTATATAGTCGGTCTTCATTGTTGTATAGAGTCGGTCTTCATTGTTGTATATAGTCGGTCTTCATTGTTGTATAGAGTCGGTCTTCATTGTTGTATAGAGTCGGTCTTCATTGTTGTATAGAGTCGGTCTTCATTGTTGTATATAGTCGGTCTTCATTGTTGTATAGAGTCGGTCTTCGTTGTGTAGAGTCGGTCTTCATTGTTGTATAGAGTCGGTCTTCATTGTTGTATAGAGTCGGTCTTCATTGTTGTATAGAGTCGGTCTTCATTGTTGTATAGAGTCGGTCTTCATTGTTGTATAGAGTCGGTCTTCATTGTTGTATAGAATCGGTCTTCGTTGTGTAGAGTCGGTCTTCATTGTTGTATAGAGTCGGTCTTCATTGTTGTATATAGTCGGTCTTCATTGTTGTATAGAGTCGGTCTTCATTGTTGTGTTGTCGGTCTTCATTGTTGTATAGAGTCGATCTTCATTGTTGTATAGAGTCGGTCTTCGTTGTATAGAGTCGGTCTTCATTGTTGTATAGAGTCGGTCTTTGTTGTATAGAGTCGGTCTTTGTTGTATAGAGTCGGTCTTCGTTGTATAGAGTCGGTCTTCATTGTTGTATAGAGTCGGTCTTCGTTGTTGTGTAGAGTTGGTCTTCATTGTTGTATAGAATCGGTCTTCGTTGTGTAGAGTCAGTTTTCATTGTTGTATAGAATCGGTCTTCATTGTTGTATAGAGTCGGTCTTCATTGTTGTATAGAGTCGGTCTTCATTGTTGTATAGAGTCGGTCTTCATTGTTGTATGGTCGATCTTCATTGTTGTATAGAGTCGGTCTTCGTTGTGTAGAGTCGGTCTTCATTGTTGTATAGAGTCGTTCTTCATTGTTGTATAGAGTCGGTCTTCATTGTTGTATAGAGTCAGTCTTCATTGTTGTATAGAATCGGTCTTCGTTGTGTAGAGTCGGTCTTCATTGTTGTATATAGTCGGTCTTCATTGTTGTATAGAGTCGGTCTTCATTGTTGTGTAGAGTCGGTCTTCATTGTTGTATAGAGTCGGTCTTCATTGTTGTGTTGAGTCGGTCTTCATTGTTGTATAGAGTCGGTCTTCATTGTTGTAAAGAGTCGGTCTTCATTGTTGTATAGAGTCGGTCTTCATTGTTGTATTGAGTCGGTCTTCATTGTTGTATAGAGTCGGTCTTCATTGTTGTATAGAGTCGGTCTTCATTGTTGTATATAGTCGGTCTTCATTGTTGTATAGAGTCGGTCTTCATTGTTGTATATAGTCGGTTTCATTGTTGTATAGAGTCGGTCTTCATTGTTGTATGAGTCGGTCTTCATTGTTGTATTGAGTCGGTCTTCATTGTTGTATAGAGTCGGTCTTCATTGTTGTATAGAGTCGGTCTTCATTGTTGTATAGAGTCGGTCTTCATTGTTGTATAGAGTCGGTCTTCATTGTTGTATATAGTCGGTCTTCATTGTTGTATAGAGTCGGTCTTCATTGTTGTATAGAGTCGGTCTTCATTGTTGTGTAGAGTCGGTCTTCATTGTTGTATAGAGTCGGTCTTCATTGTTGTATAGAGTCGGTCTTCATTGTTGTATAGAGTTGGTCTTCATTGTTGTGTAGAGTCGATCTTCATTGTTGTATAGAGTCGGTCTTCATTGTTGTATAGAGTCGGTCTTCATTGTTGTGTAGAGTCGGTCTTCATTGTTGTATAGAGTCGGTCTTCATTGTTGTGTAGAGTCGGTCTTCATTGTTGTATAGAGATGGTCTTCTTGTTGTGTAGAGTCGGTCTTCGTTGTGTAGAGTCTGTCTTCGTTGTGTAGAGTCGGTCTTCATTGTTGTGTAGAGTTGGTCTTCATTGTTGTAAAGAGTTGGTCTTCGTTGTGTAGAGTTGGTCTTCATTGTTGTAAAGAGTGGTCTTCGTTGTGTAGAGTTGGTCTTCATTGTTGTAAAAAGTTGGTCTTCGTTGTGTAGAGTTGGTCTTCATTGTTGTATAGAGTTGGTCTTCATTGTTGTATAGAATCGGTCTTCGTTGTTGTATAGAGTTGGTCTTCATTGTTGTGTAGAGTCGGTCTTCATTGTTGTGTAGAGTCGGTCTTCATTGTTGTATAGAGTGGTCTTCATTGTTGTGTAGAGTCGGTCTTCATTGTTGTATAGAATCGGTCTTCGTTGTGTAGAGTCGGTCTTCATTGTTGTGTAGAGTCGGTCTTCATTGTTGTGTAGAGTCGGTCTTCATTGTTGTATAGAGTCGGTCTTCATTGTTGTATAGAATCGGTCTTCGTTGTGTAGAGTCGGTCTTCATTGTTGTATAGAGATCGGTCTTCATTGTTGTGTAGAGTCGGTCTTCATTGTTGTATAGAGATGGTCTTCATTGTTGTATAGAGTCGGTCTTCATTGTTGTATATAGTCGGTCTTCATTGTTGTATAGAGTCGGTCTTCGTTGTTGTATAGGTCGGTCTTCATTGTTGTATAGAGTCGGTCTTCGTTGTGTAGAGTCGGTCTTCATTGTTGTATAGAGTCGGTCTTCATTGTTGTATAGAGTCGGTCTTCATTGTTGTATAGAGTCGGTCTTCATTGTTGTATAGAATCGGTCTTCGTTGTGTAGAGTCGGTCTTCATTGTTGTATATAGTCGGTCTTCATTGTTGTATATAGTCGGTCTTCATTGTTGTATAGAGTCGGTCTTCATTGTTGTGTAGAGTCGGTCTTCATTGTTGTATAGAGTCGGTCTTCATTGTTGTATAGAGTCGGTCTTCATTGTTGTATAGAGTCGGTCTTCATTGTTGTATAGAGTCGGTCTTCATTGTTGTATAGAGTCGGTCTTCATTGTTGTATAGAGTCGGTCTTCATTGTTGTATAGAGTCGGTCTTCGTTGTGTAAAGTCGGTCTTCATTGTTGTATAGAGTCGGTCTTCATTGTTGTATAGAGTCGGTCTTCGTTGTGTAGAGTCGGTCTTCATTGTTGTATAGAGTCGGTCTTCGTTGTTGTGTAGAGTCGGTCTTCATTGTTGTATAGAGTCGGTCTTCATTGTTGTATAGAGTCGGTCTTCATTGTTGTATAGAGTCGGTCTTCATTGTTGTATAGAGTCGGTCTTCATTGTTGTATAGAGTCGGTCTTCATTGTTGTATAGAGTCGGTCTTCATTGTTGTATATGGTCGGTCTTCATTGTTGTATAGAGTCGGTCTTCGTTGTGTAGAGTCGGTCTTCATTGTTGTTGTATAGAGTCGTTCTTCATTGTTGTATAGAGTCGGTCTTCATTGTTGTATAGAGTCGGTCTTCATTGTTGTATAGAGTCGGTCTTCGTTGTGTAGAGTCGGTCTTCATTGTTGTATAGAGTCGGTCTTCATTGTTGTATAGAGTCGGTCTTCATTGTTGTGTAGAGTCGGTCTTCATTGTTGTATAGAGTCGGTCTTCATTGTTGTGTAGAGTCGGTCTTCATTGTTGTATAGAGTCGGTCTTCATTGTTGTATAGAGTCGGTCTTCATTGTTGTATAGAGTCGGTCTTCATTGTTGTATAGAGTCGGTCTTCATTGTTGTATAGAGTCGGTCTTCATTGTTGTATAGAGTCGGTCTTCATTGTTGTATAGAGTCGGTCTTCATTGTTGTATAGAGTCGGTCTTCATTGTTGTATAGAGTCGGTCTTCATTGTTGTATAGAGTCGGTCTTCATTGTTGTATAGAGTCGGTCTTCATTGTTGTATAGAGTCGGTCTTCATTGTTGTATAGAGTCGGTCTTCATTGTTGTATAGAGTCGGTCTTCATTGTTGTATAGAGTCGGTCTTCATTGTTGTATAGAGTCGGTCTTCATTGTTGTATAGAGTCGGTCTTCATTGTTGTATAGAGTCGGTCTTCATTGTTGTATAGAGTCGGTCTTCATTGTTGTGTAGAGTCGGTCTTCATTGTTGTATAGAGTCGGTCTTCATTGTTGTATAGAGTCGGTCTTCATTGTTGTATAGAGTCGGTCTTCATTGTTGTATAGAGTCGGTCTTCATTGTTGTATAGAGTCGGTCTTCATTGTTGTATAGAGTCGGTCTTCATTGTTGTATAGAGTCGGTCTTCGTTGTATAGAGTCGGTCTTCATTGTTGTATAGAGTCGGTCTTTGTTGTATAGAGTCGGTCTTCATTGTTGTATAGAGTCGGTCTTCGTTGTATAGAGTCGGTCTTCATTGTTGTATAGAGTCGGTCTTCATTGTTGTGTAGAGTCGGTCTTCATTGTTGTATAGAGTCGGTCTTCGTTGTGTAGAGTCGGTCTTCATTGTTGTATAGAGTCGGTCTTCATTGTTGTATAGAGTCGGTCTTCATTGTTGTATAGAGTCGGTCTTCGTTGTGTAGAGTCGGTCTTCATTGTTGTATAGAGTCGGTCTTCATTGTTGTATAGAGTCGGTCTTCGTTGTTGTATAGAGTCGGTCTTCATTGTTGTATAGAGTCGGTCTTCATTGTTGTATAGAGTCGGTCTTCATTGTTGTATAGAGTCGGTCTTCATTGTTGTATAGAGTCGGTCTTCATTGTTGTATAGAGTCGGTCTTCATTGTTGTGTAGAGTCGGTCTTCATTGTTGTATAGAGTCGGTCTTCATTGTTGTGTAGAGTCGGTCTTCATTGTTGTATAGAGTCGGTCTTCATTGTTGTATAGAGTCGGTCTTCATTGTTGTATAGAGTCGGTCTTCATTGTTGTATAGAGTCGGTCTTCATTGTTGTATAGAGTCGGTCTTCATTGTTGTATAGAGTCGGTCTTCATTGTTGTATAGAGTCGGTCTTCATTGTTGTATAGAGTCGGTCTTCATTGTTGTATAGAGTCGGTCTTCATTGTTGTATAGAGTCGGTCTTCATTGTTGTATAGAGTCGGTCTTCATTGTTGTATAGAGTCGGTCTTCATTGTTGTATAGAGTCGGTCTTCATTGTTGTATAGAGTCGGTCTTCATTGTTGTATAGAGTCGGTCTTCATTGTTGTATAGAGTCGGTCTTCATTGTTGTGTAGAGTCGGTCTTCATTGTTGTATAGAGTCGGTCTTCATTGTTGTATAGAGTCGGTCTTCATTGTTGTATAGAGTCGGTCTTCATTGTTGTGTAGAGTCGGTCTTCATTGTTGTATAGAGTCGGTCTTCATTGTTGTATAGAGTCGGTCTTCATTGTTGTATAGAGTCGGTCTTCATTGTTGTATAGAGTCGGTCTTCATTGTTGTATAGAGTCGGTCTTCATTGTTGTATAGAGTCGGTCTTCATTGTTGTATAGAGTCGGTCTTCGTTGTGTAGAGTCGGTCTTCATTGTTGTATAGAGTCGGTCTTCATTGTTGTATAGAGTCGGTCTTCGTTGTGTAGAGTCGGTCTTCATTGTTGTATAGAGTCGGTCTTCGTTGTGTAGAGTCGGTCTTCATTGTTGTATAGAGTTGGTCTTCATTGTTGTATAGAGTTGGTCTTCATTGTTGTATAGAGTCGGTCTTCATTGTTGTATAGAGTCGGTCTTCATTGTTGTATAGAGTCGGTCTTCATTGTTGTATAGAGTCGGTCTTCATTGTTGTATAGAGTCGGTCTTCATTGTTGTATAGAGTCGGTCTTCATTGTTGTATAGAGTCGGTCTTCGTTGTGTAGAGTCGGTCTTCATTGTTGTATAGAGTCGGTCTTCATTGTTGTATAGAGTCGGTCTTCATTGTTGTATAGAGTCGGTCTTCATTGTTGTATAGAGTCGGTCTTCGTTGTGTAGAGTCGGTCTTCATTGTTGTATAGAGTCGGTCTTCATTGTTGTGTAGAGTCGGTCTTCATTGTTGTATAGAGTCGGTCTTCATTGTTGTGTAGAGTCGGTCTTCATTGTTGTATAGAGTCGGTCTTCATTGTTGTGTAGAGTCGGTCTTCATTGTTGTATAGAGTCGGTCTTCATTGTTGTATAGAGTCGGTCTTCATTGTTGTATAGAGTCGGTCTTCATTGTTGTATAGAGTCGGTCTTCATTGTTGTATATAGTCGGTCTTCATTGTTGTATAGAGTCGGTCTTCATTGTTGTATAGAGTCGGTCTTCATTGTTGTATAGAGTCGGTCTTCATTGTTGTATAGAGTCGGTCTTCATTGTTGTATAGAGTCGGTCTTCATTGTTGTATAGAGTCGGTCTTCATTGTTGTATAGAGTCGGTCTTCATTGTTGTATAGAGTCGGTCTTCATTGTTGTATAGAGTCGGTCTTCATTGTTGTATAGAGTCGGTCTTCATTGTTGTATAGAGTCGGTCTTCATTGTTGTATAGAGTCGGTCTTCATTGTTGTATAGAGTCGGTCTTCATTGTTGTATAGAGTCGGTCTTGTTGTGTAGAGTCGGTCTTCATTGTTGTATAGAGTCGGTCTTCATTGTTGTATATAGTCGGTCTTCATTGTTGTATAGAGTCGGTCTTCATTGTTGTGTATAGTCGGTCTTCATTGTTGTATAGAGTCGGTCTTCATTGTTGTATAGAGTCGGTCTTCGTTGTATAGAGTCGGTCTTCATTGTTGTATAGAGTCGGTCTTCATTGTTGTATAGAGTCGGTCTTGTTGTATAGAGTCGGTCTTCGTTGTATAGAGTCGGTCTTCATTGTTGTATAGAGTCGGTCTTCATTGTTGTGTAGAGTCGGTCTTCATTGTTGTATAGAGTCGGTCTTCGTTGTGTAGAGTCGGTCTTCATTGTTGTATAGAGTCGGTCTTCATTGTTGTATAGAGTCGGTCTTCATTGTTGTATAGAGTCGGTCTTCATTGTTGTATAGAGTCGGTCTTCATTGTTGTATAGAGTCGGTCTTCATTGTTGTATAGAGTCGGTCTTCGTTGTGTAGAGTCGGTCTTCATTGTTGTATAGAGTCGGTCTTCATTGTTGTATAGAGTCGGTCTTCATTGTTGTATAGAGTCGGTCTTCATTGTTGTATAGAGTCGGTCTTCGTTGTGTAGAGTCGGTCTTCATTGTTGTATAGAGTCGGTCTTCATTGTTGTATAGAGTCGGTCTTCATTGTTGTGTGAGTCGGTCTTCATTGTTGTATAGAGTCGGTCTTCATTGTTGTATAGAGTCGGTCTTCATTGTTGTATAGAGTCGGTCTTCATTGTTGTATAGAGTCGGTCTTCATTGTTGTATAGAGTCGGTCTTCATTGTTGTATAGAGTCGGTCTTCATTGTTGTATAGAGTCGGTCTTCATTGTTGTATAGAGTCGGTCTTCATTGTTGTATAGAGTCGGTCTTCATTGTTGTATAGAGTCGGTCTTCATTGTTGTATATAGTCGGTCTTCATTGTTGTATAGAGTCGGTCTTCATTGTTGTATAGAGTCGGTCTTCATTGTTGTATAGAGTCGGTCTTCATTGTTGTATAGAGTCGGTCTTCATTGTTGTATAGAGTCGGTCTTCATTGTTGTATAGAGTCGGTCTTCATTGTTGTATAGAGTCGGTCTTCATTGTTGTATAGAGTCGGTCTTCATTGTTGTATAGAGTCGGTCTTCATTGTTGTGTAGAGTCGGTCTTCATTGTTGTATATAGTCGGTCTTCATTGTTGTATAGAGTCGGTCTTCATTGTTGTATAGAGTCGGTCTTCATTGTTGTGTAGAGTCGATCTTCATTGTTGTATAGAGTCGGTCTTCATTGTTGTATAGAGTCGGTCTTCATTGTTGTATAGAGTCGGTCTTCATTGTTGTATAGAGTCGGTCTTCATTGTTGTGTAGAGTCGGTCTTCATTGTTGTATAGAGATGGTCTTCATTTTTATAGAGTCGGTCTTCGTTGTGTAGAGTCGGTCTTCGTTGTGTAGAGTCGGTCTTCATTGTTGTGTAGAGTGGTCTTCATTGTTGTATAGAGTCGGTCTTCGTTGTGTAGAGTTGGTCTTCATTGTTGTATAGAGTCGGTCTTCGTTGTGTAGAGTTGGTCTTCATTGTTGTATAGAGTTGGTCTTCGTTGTGTAGAGTTGGTCTTCATTGTTGTATAGAGTTGGTCTTCATTGTTGTATAGAGTCGGTCTTCGTTGTTGTATAGAGTTGGTCTTCATTGTTGTGTAGAGTCGGTCTTCATCGTTGTGTAGAGTCGGTCTTCATTGTTGTATAGAGTTGGTCTTCATTGTTGTGTAGAGTCGGTCTTCATTGTTGTATAGAGTCGGTCTTCGTTGTGTAGAGTCGGTCTTCATTGTTGTGTAGAGTCGGTCTTCATCGTTGTGTAGAGTCGGTCTTCATTGTTGTATAGAGTCGGTCTTCATTGTTGTATAGAGTGGTCTTCGTTGTGTAGAGTCGGTCTTCATTGTTGTATAGAGTGTCTTCATTGTTGTGTAGAGTCGGTCTTCATTGTTGTATAGAGTGGTCTTCATTGTTGTATAGAGTCGGTCTTCATTGTTGTATAGAGTCGGTCTTCATTGTTGTATAGAGTCGGTCTTCGTTGTTGTATAGGTCGGTCTTCATTGTTGTATAGAGTCGGTCTTCGTTGTGTAGAGTCGGTCTTCATTGTTGTATAGAGTCGGTCTTCATTGTTGTATAGAGTCGGTCTTCATTGTTGTATAGAGTCGGTCTTCATTGTTGTATAGAATCGGTCTTCGTTGTGTAGAGTCGGTCTTCATTGTTGTATAGAGTCGGTCTTCATTGTTGTATAGAGTCGGTCTTCATTGTTGTATAGAGTCGGTCTTCATTGTTGTATAGAGTCGGTCTTCATTGTTGTATAGAGTCGGTCTTCATTGTTGTATAGAGTCGGTCTTCATTGTTGTATAGAGTCGGTCTTCATTGTTGTATATAGTCGGTCTTCATTGTTGTATAGAGTCGGTCTTCATTGTTGTATAGAGTCGGTCTTCATTGTTGTATAGAGTCGGTCTTCATTGTTGTATAGAGTCGGTCTTCATTGTTGTATAGAGTCGGTCTTCATTGTTGTATAGAGTCGGTCTTCATTGTTGTATAGAGTCGGTCTTCGTTGTGTAGAGTCGGTCTTCATTGTTGTATAGAGTCGGTCTTCATTGTTGTATAGAGTCGGTCTTCATTGTTGTATAGAGTCGGTCTTCATTGTTGTATAGAGTCGGTCTTCATTGTTGTATAGAGTCGGTCTTCATTGTTGTATAGAATCGGTCTTCGTTGTGTAGAGTCGGTCTTCATTGTTGTATAGAGTCGGTCTTCATTGTTGTATAGAGTCGGTCTTCATTGTTGTATAGAGTCGGTCTTCATTGTTGTGTAGAGTCGGTCTTCATTGTTGTATAGAGTCGGTCTTCATTGTTGTATAGAGTCGGTCTTCGTTGTATAGAGTCGGTCTTCATTGTTGTATAGAGTCGGTCTTTGTTGTATAGAGTCGGTCTTGTTGTATAGAGTCGGTCTTCGTTGTATAGAGTCGGTCTTCATTGTTGTATAGAGTCGGTCTTCGTTGTGTAGAGTCGGTCTTCATTGTTGTATAGAGTCGGTCTTCGTTGTGTAGAGTCGGTCTTCATTGTTGTATAGAGTCGGTCTTCATTGTTGTATAGAGTCGGTCTTCATTGTTGTATAGAGTCGGTCTTCATTGTTGTATAGGTCGGTCTTCATTGTTGTATAGAGTCGGTCTTCGTTGTGTAGAGTCGGTCTTCATTGTTGTATAGAGTCGGTCTTCATTGTTGTATAGAGTCGGTCTTCATTGTTGTATAGAGTCGGTCTTCATTGTTGTATAGAATCGGTCTTCGTTGTGTAGAGTCGGTCTTCATTGTTGTATAGAGTCGGTCTTCATTGTTGTATAGAGTCGGTCTTCATTGTTGTGTAGAGTCGGTCTTCATTGTTGTATAGAGTCGGTCTTCATTGTTGTGTAGAGTCGGTCTTCATTGTTGTATAGAGTCGGTCTTCATTGTTGTATAGAGTCGGTCTTCATTGTTGTATAGAGTCGGTCTTCATTGTTGTATAGAGTCGGTCTTCATTGTTGTATAGAGTCGGTCTTCATTGTTGTATAGAGTCGGTCTTCATTGTTGTATAGAGTCGGTCTTCATTGTTGTATAGAGTCGGTCTTCATTGTTGTATATAGAGTCGGTCTTCATTGTTGTATAGAGTCGGTCTTCATTGTTGTATAGAGTCGGTCTTCATTGTTGTATAGAGTCGGTCTTCATTGTTGTATAGAGTCGGTCTTCATTGTTGTATGAGTCGGTCTTCATTGTTGTATAGAGTCGGTCTTCATTGTTGTATAGAGTCGGTCTTCATTGTTGTATAGAGTCGGTCTTCATTGTTGTATAGAGTCGGTCTTCATTGTTGTGTAGAGTCGGTCTTCATTGTTGTATAGAGTCGGTCTTCATTGTTGTATAGAGTTGGTCTTCATTGTTGTATAGAGTTGGTCTTCATTGTTGTGTAGAGTCGATCTTCATTGTTGTATAGAGTCGGTCTTCATTGTTGTATAGAGTTGGTCTTCATTGTTGTGTAGAGTCGGTCTTCATTGTTGTATAGAGTCGGTCTTCATTGTTGTGTAGAGTCGGTCTTCATTGTTGTATAGAGATGGTCTTCATTGTTGTGTAGAGTCGGTCTTCGTTGTGTAGAGTCTGTCTTCGTTGTGTAGAGTCTGTCTTCATTGTTGTGTAGAGTTGGTCTTCATTGTTGTAAAGAGTTGGTCTTCGTTGTGTAGAGTTGGTCTTCATTGTTGTAAAGAGTTGGTCTTCGTTGTGTAGAGTTGGTCTTCATTGTTGTAAAGAGTTGGTCTTCGTTGTGTAGAGTTGGTCTTCATTGTTGTATAGAGTCGGTCTTCGTTGTTGTATAGAGTCGGTCTTCATTGTTGTGTAGAGTCGGTCTTCATCGTTGTGTAGAGTCGGTCTTCATTGTTGTATAGAGTTGGTCTTCATTCGTTGTGTAGAGTCGGTCTTCATTGTTGTATAGAATCGGTCTTCGTTGTGTAGAGTCGGTCTTCATTGTTGTGTAGAGTCGGTCTTCATTGTTGTGTAGAGTCGGTCTTCATTGTTGTATAGAGTCGGTCTTCATTGTTGTATAGAATCGGTCTTCGTTGTGTAGAGTCGGTCTTCATTGTTGTATAGAGTTGTCTTCATTGTTGTGTAGAGTCGGTCTTCATTGTTGTATAGAGATGGTCTTCATTGTTGTATAGAGTCGGTCTTCATTGTTGTATAGAGTCGGTCTTCATTGTTGTATAGAATCGGTCTTCGTTGTGTAGAGTCGGTCTTCATTGTTGTATATAGTCGGTCTTCATTGTTGTATAGAGTCGGTCTTCATTGTTGTATAGAGTCGGTCTTCATTGTTGTGTAGAGTCGGTCTTCATTGTTGTATAAGTCGGTCTTCATTGTTGTATAGAGTCGGTCTTCATTGTTGTATAGATCGGTCTTCGTTGTGTAGAGTCGGTCTTCATTGTTGTATAGAGTCGGTCTTCATTGTTGTATAGAGTTGGTCTTCATTGTTGTGTAGAGTCGGTCTTCATTGTTGTATAGAGTGGTCTTCATTGTTGTATAGAGTCGGTCTTCATTGTTGTGTAGAGTCGGTCTTCATTGTTGTATAGAGTCGGTCTTCGTTGTTGTGTAGAGTTGGTCTTCATTGTTGTATAGAGATGGTCTTCGTTGTGTAGAGTCGGTCTTCATTGTTGTATAGAGTGGTCTTCGTTGTGTAGAGTCGGTCTTCATTGTTGTGTAGAGAGTGGTCTTCATTGTTGTATAGAGTCGGTCTTCGTTGTGTAGAGTCGGTCTTCATTGTTGTATAGAGTCGGTCTTCGTTGTTGTGTAGAGTGGTCTTCATTGTTGTATAGAGTCGGTCTTCGTTGTGTAGAGTCGGTCTTCATTGTTGTATAGAGTCGGTCTTGGTTGTATAGAGTCGGTCTTCGTTGTATAGAGTCGGTCTTCATTGTTGTATAGAGTCGGTCTTCGTTGTATAGAGTCGGTCTTCGTTGTATAGAGTCGGTCTTCATTGTTTATTGAGTCGGTCTTCGTTGTTGTGTAGAGTGGTCTTCATTGTTGTATAGAGTCGGTCTTCGTTGTTGTATAGAGTCGGTCTTCATTGTTGTATAGAGTCGGTCTTCATTGTTGTATAGAGTCGGTCTTCATTGTTGTATAGAGTCGGTCTTCATTGTTGTATAGAGTCGGTCTTCGTTGTGTAGAGTCGGTCTTCATTGTTGTATAGAGTCGGTCTTCATTGTTGTATAGAGTCGGTCTTCGTTGTGTAGAGTCGGTCTTCATTGTTGTATAGAGTCGGTCTTCGTTGTGTAGAGTCGGTCTTCATTGTTGTATAGAGTCGGTCTTCATTGTTGTATAGAGTCGGTCTTCATTGTTGTATAGAGTCGGTCTTCATTGTTGTATAGAGTCGGTCTTCATTGTTGTATAGAGTCGGTCTTCATTGTTGTATAGAGTCGGTCTTCATTGTTGTATAGAGTCGGTCTTCATTGTTGTATAGAGTCGGTCTTCATTGTTGTATAGAGTCGGTCTTCATTGTTGTATAGAGTCGGTCTTCATTGTTGTATAGAGTCGGTCTTCATTGTTGTATAGAGTCGGTCTTCATTGTTGTAGAGTCGGTCTTCATTGTTGTATAGAGTCGGTCTTCATTGTTGTATAGAGTCGGTCTTCATTGTTGTATAGAGTCGGTCTTCATTGTTGTATAGAGTCGGTCTTCATTGTTGTATAGAGTCGGTCTTCATTGTTGTATAGAGTCGGTCTTCATTGTTGTATAGAGTCGGTCTTCATTGTTGTATAGAGTCGGTCTTCATTGTTGTATAGAGTCGGTCTTCATTGTTGTATAGAGTCGGTCTTCATTGTTGTATAGAGTCGGTCTTCATTGTTGTATAGAGTCGGTCTTCATTGTTGTGTAGAGTCGGTCTTCATTGTTGTATAGAGTCGGTCTTCATTGTTGTATAGAGTCGGTCTTCATTGTTGTGTAGAGTCGGTCTTCATTGTTGTATAGAGTCGGTCTTCATTGTTGTATAGAGTCGGTCTTCATTGTTGTATAGAGATGGTCTTCATTGTTGTGTAGAGTCGGTCTTCGTTGTGTAGAGTCGGTCTTCGTTGTGTAGAGTCGGTCTTCATTGTTGTGTAGAGTCGGTCTTCATTGTTGTATAGAGTTGGTCTTCGTTGTGTAGAGTCGGTCTTCATTGTTGTATAGAGTCGGTCTTCGTTGTGTAGAGTCGGTCTTCATTGTTGTATAGAGTCGGTCTTCGTTGTGTAGAGTCGGTCTTCATTGTTGTATAGAGTCGGTCTTCATTGTTGTATAGAGTCGGTCTTCGTTGTTGTATAGAGTCGGTCTTCATTGTTGTGTAGAGTCGGTCTTCATTGTTGTGTAGAGTCGGTCTTCATTGTTGTATAGAGTCGGTCTTCATTGTTGTGTAGAGTCGGTCTTCATTGTTGTATAGAATCGGTCTTCGTTGTGTAGAGTCGGTCTTCATTGTTGTATAGAGTCGGTCTTCATTGTTGTGTAGAGTCGGTCTTCATTGTTGTATAGAGTCGGTCTTCGTTGTGTAGAGTCGGTCTTCATTGTTGTATAGAGTTGTCTTCATTGTTGTGTAGAGTCGGTCTTCATTGTTGTATAGAGTCGGTCTTCATTGTTGTATAGAGTCGGTCTTCATTGTTGTATAGAGTCGGTCTTCATTGTTGTATAGAGTCGGTCTTCATTGTTGTATAGGTCGGTCTTCATTGTTGTATAGAGTCGGTCTTCGTTGTGTAGAGTCGGTCTTCATTGTTGTATAGAGTCGGTCTTCATTGTTGTATAGAGTCGGTCTTCATTGTTGTATAGAGTCGGTCTTCATTGTTGTATAGAATCGGTCTTCGTTGTGTAGAGTCGGTCTTCATTGTTGTATAGAGTCGGTCTTCATTGTTGTATAGAGTCGGTCTTCATTGTTGTATAGAGTCGGTCTTCATTGTTGTGTAGAGTCGGTCTTCATTGTTGTATAGAGTCGGTCTTCATTGTTGTATAGAGTCGGTCTTCATTGTTGTATAGAGTCGGTCTTCATTGTTGTATAGAGTCGGTCTTCATTGTTGTATAGAGTCGGTCTTCATTGTTGTATAGAGTCGGTCTTCATTGTTGTATAGAGTCGGTCTTCATTGTTGTATAGAGTCGGTCTTCATTGTTGTATAGAGTCGGTCTTCATTGTTGTATAGAGTCGGTCTTCATTGTTGTATAGAGTCGGTCTTCGTTGTGTAGAGTCGGTCTTCATTGTTGTATAGAGTCGGTCTTCATTGTTGTATAGAGTCGGTCTTCATTGTTGTATAGAGTCGGTCTTCATTGTTGTATAGAGTCGGTCTTCATTGTTGTATAGAGTCGGTCTTCATTGTTGTATAGAGTCGGTCTTCGTTGTGTAGAGTCGGTCTTCATTGTTGTATAGAGTCGGTCTTCATTGTTGTATAGAGTCGGTCTTCATTGTTGTATAGAGTCGGTCTTCATTGTTGTGTAGAGTCGGTCTTCATTGTTGTATAGAGTCGGTCTTCATTGTTGTATAGAGTCGGTCTTCGTTGTATAGAGTCGGTCTTCATTGTTGTATAGAGTCGGTCTTTGTTGTATAGAGTCGGTCTTCGTTGTATAGAGTCGGTCTTCATTGTTGTATAGAGTCGGTCTTCGTTGTTGTGTAGAGTTGGTCTTCATTGTTGTATAGAGTCGGTCTTCGTTGTGTAGAGTCGGTCTTCATTGTTGTATAGAGTCGGTCTTCATTGTTGTATAGAGTCGGTCTTCATTGTTGTATAGAGTCGGTCTTCATTGTTGTATAGGTCGGTCTTCATTGTTGTATAGAGTCGGTCTTCGTTGTGTAGAGTCGGTCTTCATTGTTGTATAGAGTCGGTCTTCATTGTTGTATAGAGTCGGTCTTCATTGTTGTATAGAGTCGGTCTTCATTGTTGTATAGAATCGGTCTTCGTTGTGTAGAGTCGGTCTTCATTGTTGTATAGAGTCGGTCTTCATTGTTGTATAGAGTCGGTCTTCATTGTTGTGTAGAGTCGGTCTTCATTGTTGTATAGAGTCGGTCTTCATTGTTGTGTAGAGTCGGTCTTCATTGTTGTATAGAGTCGGTCTTCATTGTTGTATAGAGTCGGTCTTCATTGTTGTATAGAGTCGGTCTTCATTGTTGTATAGAGTCGGTCTTCATTGTTGTATAGAGTCGGTCTTCATTGTTGTATAGAGTCGGTCTTCATTGTTGTATAGAGTCGGTCTTCATTGTTGTATAGAGTCGGTCTTCATTGTTGTATATAGTCGGTCTTCATTGTTGTATAGAGTCGGTCTTCATTGTTGTATAGAGTCGGTCTTCATTGTTGTATAGAGTCGGTCTTCATTGTTGTATATAGTCGGTCTTCATTGTTGTATAGAGTCGGTCTTCATTGTTGTATAGAGTCGGTCTTCATTGTTGTATAGTCGGTCTTCATTGTTGTATAGAGTCGGTCTTCATTGTTGTATAGAGTCGGTCTTCATTGTTGTGTAGAGTCGGTCTTCATTGTTGTATAGAGTCGGTCTTCATTGTTGTATAGAGTCGGTCTTCATTGTTGTATAGAGTCGGTCTTCATTGTTGTGTAGAGTCGGTCTTCATTGTTGTATAGAGTCGGTCTTCATTGTTGTATAGAGTCGGTCTTCATTGTTGTGTAGAGTCGGTCTTCATTGTTGTATAGAGTCGGTCTTCATTGTTGTGTAGAGTCGGTCTTCATTGTTGTATAGAGTGGTCTTCATTGTTGTGTAGAGTCGGTCTTCGTTGTGTAGAGTCTGTCTTCGTTGTGTAGAGTCGGTCTTCATTGTTGTGTAGAGTTGGTCTTCATTGTTGTAAAGAGTGGTCTTCGTTGTGTAGAGTTGGTCTTCATTGTTGTAAAGAGTTGGTCTTCTTTGTGTAGAGTGGTCTTCATTGTTGTATAGAGTTGGTCTTCGTTGTGTAGAGTTGGTCTTCATTGTTGTATAGAGTCGGTCTTCATTGTTGTATAGAGTCGGTCTTCATTGTTGTGTAGAGTCGGTCTTCATTGTTGTGTAGAGTCGGTCTTCATTGTTGTATAGAGTCGGTCTTCATTGTTGTGTAGAGTCGGTCTTCATTGTTGTATAGAATCGGTCTTCGTTGTGTAGAGTCGGTCTTCATTGTTGTATAGAGTCGGTCTTCATTGTTGTGTAGAGTCGGTCTTCATTGTTGTATAGAGTCGGTCTTCATTGTTGTATAGAGTCGGTCTTCGTTGTGTAGAGTCGGTCTTCATTGTTGTATAGAGTCGGTCTTCATTGTTGTGTAGAGTCGGTCTTCATTGTTGTATAGAGTGGTCTTCATTGTTGTATAGAGTCGGTCTTCATTGTTGTATAGAGTCGGTCTTCATTGTTGTATAGAGTCGGTCTTCGTTGTGTAGAGTCGGTCTTCATTGTTGTATAGAGTCGGTCTTCATTGTTGTATAGAGTCGGTCTTCATTGTTGTATAGAGTCGGTCTTCATTGTTGTATAGAGTCGGTCTTCATTGTTGTATAAGTCGGTCTTCATTGTTGTATAGAGTCGGTCTTCATTGTTGTATAGAGTCGGTCTTCGTTGTGTAGAGTCGGTCTTCATTGTTGTATAGAGTCGGTCTTCATTGTTGTATAGAGTCGGTCTTCATTGTTGTGTAGAGTCGGTCTTCATTGTTGTATAGAGTCGGTCTTCATTGTTGTATAGAGTCGGTCTTCATTGTTGTGTAGAGTCGGTCTTCATTGTTGTATAGAGTCGGTCTTCGTTGTTGTGTAGAGTGGTCTTCATTGTTGTATAGAGTGGTCTTCGTTGTGTAGAGTCGGTCTTCATTGTTGTATAGAGTGGTCTTCGTTGTGTAGAGTCGGTCTTCATTGTTGTGTAGAGTCGGTCTTCATTGTTGTATAGAGTGGTCTTCGTTGTGTAGAGTCGGTCTTCATTGTTGTAAAGAGTCGGTCTTCGTTGTTGTGTAGAGTTGGTCTTCATTGTTGTAAAGAGTTGGTCTTCGTTGTGTAGAGTTGGTCTTCATTGTTGTATAGAGTCGGTCTTTGTTGTATAGAGTCGGTCTTCGTTGTATAGAGTCGGTCTTCATTGTTGTATAGAGTCGGTCTTCGTTGTATAGAGTCGGTCTTCGTTGTATAGAGTCGGTCTTCATTGTTTATTGAGTCGGTCTTCGTTGTTGTGTAGAGTCGGTCTTCATTGTTGTATAGAGTCGGTCTTCGTTGTTGTATAGAGTCGGTCTTCATTGTTGTATAGAGTCGGTCTTCATTGTTGTATAGAGTCGGTCTTCATTGTTGTATATAGTCGGTCTTCATTGTTGTATAGAGTCGGTCTTCGTTGTGTAGAGTCGGTCTTCATTGTTGTATAGAGTCGGTCTTCATTGTTGTATAGAGTCGGTCTTCGTTGTGTAGAGTCGGTCTTCATTGTTGTATAGAGTCGGTCTTCGTTGTGTAGAGTCGGTCTTCATTGTTGTATAGAGTCGGTCTTCATTGTTGTATAGAGTCGGTCTTCATTGTTGTATAGAGTCGGTCTTCATTGTTGTATAGAGTCGGTCTTCATTGTTGTATAGAGTCGGTCTTCATTGTTGTATAGAGTCGGTCTTCATTGTTGTATAGAGTCGGTCTTCATTGTTGTATAGAGTCGGTCTTCATTGTTGTATAGAGTCGGTCTTCATTGTTGTATAGAGTCGGTCTTCATTGTTGTATAGAGTCGGTCTTCATTGTTGTATAGAGTCGGTCTTCATTGTTGTATAGAGTCGGTCTTCATTGTTGTATATAGTCGGTCTTCATTGTTGTATAGAGTCGGTCTTCATTGTTGTATAGAGTCGGTCTTCATTGTTGTGTAGAGTCGGTCTTCATTGTTGTATATAGTCGGTCTTCATTGTTGTATAGAGTCGGTCTTCATTGTTGTATAGAGTCGGTCTTCATTGTTGTGTAGAGTCGGTCTTCATTGTTGTATAGAGTCGGTCTTCATTGTTGTATAGAGTCGGTCTTCATTGTTGTGTAGAGTCGGTCTTCATTGTTGTATAGAGTCGGTCTTCATTGTTGTGTAGAGTCGGTCTTCATTGTTGTATAGAGATGGTCTTCATTGTTGTGTAGAGTCGGTCTTCGTTGTGTAGAGTCTGTCTTCGTTGTGTAGAGTCTGTCTTCATTGTTGTGTAGAGTTGGTCTTCATTGTTGTAAAGAGTTGGTCTTCGTTGTGTAGAGTTGGTCTTCATTGTTGTATAGAGTTCGGTCTTCGTTGTGTAGAGTTGGTCTTCATTGTTGTAAAGAGTTGGTCTTCGTTGTGTAGAGTGGTCTTCATTGTTGTAAAGAGTGGTCTTCATTGTTGTATAGAATCGGTCTTCGTTGTTGTATAGAGTTGGTCTTCATTGTTGTGTAGAGTCGGTCTTCATCGTTGTGTAGAGTCGGTCTTCATTGTTGTATAGAGTTTGTCTTCATCGTTGTGTAGAGTCGGTCTTCATTGTTGTATAGAGTCGGTCTTCGTTGTGTAGAGTCGGTCTTCATTGTTGTGTAGAGTCGGTCTTCATCGTTGTGTAGAGTCGGTCTTCATTGTTGTATAGAGTCGGTCTTCATTGTTGTATAGAATCGGTCTTCGTTGTGTAGAGTCGGTCTTCATTGTTGTATAGAGATGGTCTTCATTGTTGTGTAGAGTCGGTCTTCATTGTTGTATAGAGATGGTCTTCATTGTTGTATAGAATCGGTCTTCATTGTTGTATAGAATCGGTCTTCAATGTTGTATAGAATCGGTCTTCGTTGTGTAGAGTCGGTCTTCATTGTTGTATATAGTCGGTCTTCATTGCTGTATAGAGTCGGTCTTCATTGTTGTGTAGAGTCGGTCTTCATTGTTGTATAAGTCGGTCTTCATTGTTGTATAGAGTCGGTCTTCATTGTTGTATAGAATCGGTCTTCGTTGTGTAGAGTCGGTCTTCATTGTTGTGTAGAGTCGATCTTCATTGTTGTGTAGAGTCGGTCTTCATCGTTGTGTAGAGTCGGTCTTCATCGTTGTATAGAGTCGGTCTTCATTCTTGTATAGAGTTGGTCTTCATTGTTGTGTAGACTCTGTCTTCATTGTTGTATAGAGTTGGTCTTCATTGTTATATAGAGTCGGTCTTCATTGTTGTGTAGAGTCGGTCTTCATTGTTGTATAGAGTTGGTCTTCATTGTTGTATAGAGTTGCTGTTCATTGTTGTATATAGTCGGTCTTCATTGTTGTGTAGAGTCGGTCTTCATTGTTGTATAGAGATGGTCTTCATTGTTGTGTAGAGTCGGTCTTCGTTGTGTAGAGTCTGTCTTCGTTGTGTAGAGTCTGTCTTCATTGTTGTGTAGAGTTGGTCTTCGTTGTGTAGAATTGGTCTTCATTGTTGTAAAGAGTTGGTCTTCGTTGTGTAGAGTTGGTCTTCATTGTTGTAAAGAGTTGGTCTTCGTTGTTGTGTAGAGTTGGTCTTCATTGTTGTAAAGAGTTGGTCTTCGTTGTGTAGAGTTGGTCTTCATTGTTGTATAGAGTCGGTCTTCGTTGTGTAGAGTCGGTCTTCATTATTGTTTAGAGTCGGTCTTCGTTGTATAGAGTCGGTCTTCGTTGTATAGAGTCGGTCTTCATTGTTGTATAGAGTCGGTCTTCGTTGTATAGAGTCGGTCTTCGTTGTATAGAGTCGGTCTTCATTGTTGTATTGAGTCGGTCTTCGTTGTTGTGTACAGTTGGTCTTCATTGTTGTATAGAATCGGTCTTCGTTGTGTAGAGTCGGTTTTCTTTGTGGTATAGAGTAGGTCTTCATTGTTGTATAGAGTCAGTCTTCGTTGTTGTATAGAATCGGTCTTCGTTGTTGTATAGAGTCGGTCTTCATTGTTGTATAGAGTCGGTCTTCATTGTTTTATAGAGTCGGTCTTCATTGTTGTATATAGTCGGTCTTCATTGTTGTATAGAGTCGGTCTTCGTTGTGTAGAGTCGGTCTTCATTGTTGTATAGAGTCGGTCTTCATTGTTGTATAGAGTCGGTCTTCGTTGTGTAGAGTCGGTCTTCATTGTTGTATAGAGTCGGTCTTCGTTGTGTAGAGTCGGTCTTCATTGTTGTATAGAGTCGGTCTTCATTGTTGTATAGAGTCGGTCTTCGTTGTTGTATAGAGTCGGTCTTCATTGTTGTATAGAGTCGGTCTTCATTGTTGTATAGAGTCGGTCTTCATTGTTGTATATGTTCGGTCTTCATTGTTGTATAGAGTCGGTCTTCGTTGTGTAGAGTCGGTCTTCATTGTTGTATAGAGTCGGTCTTCATTGTTGTATAGTCGGTCTTCATTGTTGTATAGAGTCGGTCTTCGTTGTGTAGAGTCGGTCTTCATTGTTGTATAGAGTCGGTCTTCATTGTTGTATAGAGTCGGTCTTCATTGTTGTATAGAGTCGGTCTTCATTGTTGTATAGAGTCGGTCTTCGTTGTGTAGAGTCGGTCTTCATTGTTGTATAGAGTCGGTCTTCATTGTTGTATAGAGTCGGTCTTCATTGTTGTATAGAGTCGGTCTTCATTGTTGTATAGAGTCGGTCTTCATTGTTGTATAGAGTCGGTCTTCATTGTTGTATAGAGTCGGTCTTCATTGTTGTGTAGAGTCGGTCTTCATTGTTGTATAGAGTCGGTCTTCATTGTTGTGTAGAGTCGGTCTTCATTGTTGTATAGAGTCGGTCTTCATTGTTGTATAGAGTCGGTCTTCATTGTTGTATAGAGTCGGTCTTCATTGTTGTATAGAGTCGGTCTTCATTGTTGTATAGAGTCGGTCTTCATTGTTGTATAGAGTCGGTCTTCATTGTTGTATAGAGTCGGTCTTCATTGTTGTATAGAGTCGGTCTTCATTGTTGTATAGAGTCGGTCTTCATTGTTGTATAGAGTCGGTCTTCATTGTTGTATAGAGTCGGTCTTCATTGTTGTATAGAGTCGGTCTTCATTGTTGTATAGAGTCGGTCTTCATTGTTGTATAGAGTCGGTCTTCATTGTTGTATAGAGTCGGTCTTCATTGTTGTATAGAGTCGGTCTTCATTGTTGTATAGAGTCGGTCTTCATTGTTGTATAGAGTCGGTCTTCATTGTTGTGTAGAGTCGGTCTTCATTGTTGTATAGAGTCGGTCTTCATTGTTGTATAGAGTCGGTCTTCATTGTTGTATAGAGTCGGTCTTCATTGTTGTGTAGAGTCGGTCTTCATTGTTGTATAGAGTCGGTCTTCATTGTTGTATAGAGTCGGTCTTCATTGTTGTGTAGAGTCGGTCTTCATTGTTGTATAGAGTCGGTCTTCATTGTTGTGTAGAGTCGGTCTTCATTGTTGTATAGAGTGGTCTTCATTGTTGTGTAGAGTCGGTCTTCGTTGTGTAGAGTCGGTCTTCATTGTTGTGTAGAGTGGTCTTCATTGTTGTATAGAGTTGGTCTTCGTTGTGTAGAGTTGGTCTTCATTGTTGTATAGAGTGGTCTTCGTTGTGTAGAGTTGGTCTTCATTGTTGTATAGAGTTGGTCTTCGTTGTGTAGAGTTGGTCTTCATTGTGTAGAGTCGGTCTTCATTGTTGTATAGAGTCGGTCTTCGTTGTTGTGTAGAGTTGGTCTTCATTGTTGTAAAGAGTTGGTCTTCGTTGTGTAGAGTTGGTCTTCATTGTTGTATAGAGTCGGTCTTCGTTGTGTAGAGTCGGTCTTCATTGTTGTATAGAGTCGGTCTTCGTTGTATAGAGTCGGTCTTCGTTGTATAGAGTCGGTCTTCATTGTTGTATAGAGTCGGTCTTCGTTGTATAGAGTCGGTCTTCATTGTTGTATAGAGTCGGTCTTGTTGTTGTGTAGAGTTGGTCTTCATTGTTGTATAGAGTCGGTCTTCGTTGTGTAGAGTCGGTCTTCATTGTTGTATAGAGTCGGTCTTCATTGTTGTATAGAGTCGGTCTTCATTGTTGTATAGAGTCGGTCTTCATTGTTGTATAGAGTCGGTCTTCATTGTTGTATAGAGTCGGTCTTCATTGTTGTATAGAGTCGGTCTTCATTGTTGTATAGAGTCGGTCTTCATTGTTGTATAGAGTCGGTCTTCGTTGTGTAGAGTCGGTCTTCATTGTTGTATAGAGTCGGTCTTCATTGTTGTATAGAGTCGGTCTTCGTTGTGTAGAGTCGGTCTTCATTGTTGTATAGAGTCGGTCTTCGTTGTGTAGAGTCGGTCTTCATTGTTGTATAGAGTCGGTCTTCATTGTTGTATAGAGTCGGTCTTCATTGTTGTATAGAGTCGGTCTTCATTGTTGTATAGAGTCGGTCTTCATTGTTGTATAGAGTCGGTCTTCATTGTTGTATAGAGTCGGTCTTCATTGTTGTATAGAGTCGGTCTTCATTGTTGTATAGAGTCGGTCTTCATTGTTGTATAGAGTCGGTCTTCATTGTTGTATAGAGTCGGTCTTCATTGTTGTATAGAGTCGGTCTTCATTGTTGTATATAGTCGGTCTTCATTGTTGTATAGAGTCGGTCTTCGTTGTGTAGAGTCGGTCTTCATTGTTGTATAGAGTCGGTCTTCATTGTTGTATAGAGTCGGTCTTCATTGTTGTATAGAGTCGGTCTTCATTGTTGTATAGAGTCGGTCTTCATTGTTGTATAGAGTCAGTCTTCATTGTTGTATAGAATCGGTCTTCGTTGTGTAGAGTCGGTCTTCATTGTTGTATAGAGTCGGTCTTCATTGTTGTATATAGTCGGTCTTCATTGTTGTATAGAGTCGGTCTTCATTGTTGTGTAGAGTCGGTCTTCATTGTTGTATAGAGTCGGTCTTCATTGTTGTATAGAGTCGGTCTTCATTGTTGTATAGAGTCGGTCTTCATTGTTGTATAGAGTCGGTCTTCATTGTTGTATAGAGTCGGTCTTCATTGTTGTATAGAGTCGGTCTTCATTGTTGTATAGAGTCGGTCTTCATTGTTGTATAGAGTCGGTCTTCATTGTTGTATAGAGTCGGTCTTCATTGTTGTATAGAGTCGGTCTTCATTGTTGTATAGAGTCGGTCTTCATTGTTGTATAGAGTCGGTCTTCATTGTTGTATAGAGTCGGTCTTCATTGTTGTATAGAGTCGGTCTTCATTGTTGTATAGAGTCGGTCTTCATTGTTGTATAGAGTCGGTCTTCATTGTTGTATAGAGTCGGTCTTCATTGTTGTATAGAGTCGGTCTTCATTGTTGTATAGAGTCGGTCTTCATTGTTGTATAGAGTCGGTCTTCATTGTTGTATATAGTCGGTCTTCATTGTTGTATAGAGTCGGTCTTCATTGTTGTGTAGAGTGGTCTTCATTGTTGTATAGAGTCGGTCTTCATTGTTGTATAGAGTCGGTCTTCATTGTTGTATAGAGTCGGTCTTCGTTTTGAAGAGTCGGTCTTCATTGTTGTAGAGTCGGTCTTCATTGTTGTATAGAGTCGGTCTTCATTGTTGTATAGAGTCGGTCTTCATTGTTGTATATAGTCGGTCTTCATTGTTGTATAGAGTCGGTCTTCATTGTTGTATAGAGTCGGTCTTCATTGTTGTATAGAGTCGGTCTTCATTGTTGTATAGAGTCGGTCTTCATTGTTGTATAGAGTCGGTCTTCATTGTTGTATAGAGTTGGTCTTCATTGTTGTGTAGAGTCGGTCTTCATTGTTGTATAGAGTCGGTCTTCATTGTTGTATAGAGTCGGTCTTCATTGTTGTGTAGAGTCGGTCTTCATTGTTGTATAGAGTCGGTCTTCATTGTTGTGTAGAGTCGGTCTTCATTGTTGTATAGAGATGGTCTTCATTGTTGTGTAGAGTCGGTCTTCGTTGTGTAGAGTCTGTCTTCGTTGTGTAGAGTCGGTCTTCATTGTTGTGTAGAGTTGGTCTTCATTGTTGTATAGAGTGGTCTTCGTTGTGTAGAGTTGGTCTTCATTGTTGTATAGAGTTGGTCTTCGTTGTGTAGAGTGGTCTTCATTGTTGTATAGAGTTGGTCTTCGTTGTGTAGAGTCGGTCTTCATTGTTGTATAGAGTTGGTCTTCATTGTTGTATAGAATCGGTCTTCGTTGTTGTATAGAGTTGGTCTTCATTGTTGTGTAGAGTCGGTCTTCATTGTTGTGTAGAGTCGGTCTTCATTGTTGTATAGAGTTTGTCTTCATGTTGTGTAGAGTCGGTCTTCATTGTTGTATAGAATCGGTCTTCGTTGTGTAGAGTCGGTCTTCATTGTTGTGTAGAGTCGGTCTTCATGTTGTGTAGAGTCGGTCTTCATTGTTGTATAGAGTCGGTCTTCATTGTTGTATAGAATCGGTCTTCGTTGTGTAGAGTCGGTCTTCATTGTTGTATAGAGATGGTCTTCATTGTTGTGTAGAGTCGGTCTTCATTGTTGTATAGAGATGGTCTTCATTGTTGTATAGATCGGTCTTCATTGTTGTATAGAATCGGTCTTCAATGTTGTATAGAATCGGTCTTCGTTGTGTAGAGTCGGTCTTCATTGTTGTATATAGTCGGTCTTCATTGTTGTATAGAGTCGGTCTTCATTGTTGTGTAGAGTCGGTCTTCATTGTTGTATAATGTCGGTCTTCATTGTTGTATAGAGTCGGTCTTCATTGTTGTATAGAATCGGTCTTCGTTGTGTAGAGTCGGTCTTCATTGTTGTGTAGAGTCGGTCTTCATTGTTGTGTAGAGTCGGTCTTCATCGTTGTGTAGAGTCGGTCTTCATCGTTGTATAGAGTCGGTCTTCATTGTTGTATAGAGTTGGTCTTCATTGTTGTGTAGAGTCTGTCTTCATTGTTGTATAGAGTTGGTCTTCATTGTTATATAGAGTCGGTCTTCATTGTTGTGTAGAGTCGGTCTTCATTGTTGTATAGAGTTGGTCTTCATTGTTGTATAGAGTTGCTGTTCATTGTTGTATATAGTCGGTCTTCATTGTTGTGTAGAGTCGGTCTTCATTGTTGTATAGAGATGGTCTTCATTGTTGTGTAGAGTCGGTCTTCGTTGTGTAGAGTCTGTCTTCGTTGTGTAGAGTCTGTCTTCATTGTTGTGTAGAGTTGGTCTTCGTTGTGTAGAGTTGGTCTTCATTGTTGTAAAGAGTGGTCTTCGTTGTGTAGAGTTGGTCTTCATTGTTGTAAAGAGTTGGTCTTCGTTGTTGTGTAGAGTTGGTCTTCATTGTTGTAAAGAGTTGGTCTTCGTTGTGTAGAGTTGTCTTCATTGTTGTATAGAGTCGGTCTTCGTTGTGTAGAGTCGGTCTTCATTATTGTTTAGAGTCGGTCTTCGTTGTATAGAGTCGGTCTTCGTTGTATAGAGTCGGTCTTCATTGTTGTATAGAGTCGGTCTTCGTTGTATAGAGTCGGTCTTCGTTGTATAGAGTCGGTCTTCATTGTTGTATTGAGTCGGTCTTCGTTGTTGTGTACAGTTGGTCTTCATTGTTGTATAGAATCGGTCTTCGTTGTGTAGAGTCGGTTTTCTTTGTTGTATAGAGTCGGTCTTCATTGTTGTATAGAGTCAGTCTTCGTTGTTGTATAGAATCGGTCTTCGTTGTTGTATAGAGTCGGTCTTCATTGTTGTATAGAGTCATTCTTCATTGTTTTATAGAGTCGGTCTTCATTGTTGTATATAGTCGGTCTTCATTGTTGTATAGAGTCGGTCTTCGTTGTGTAGAGTCGGTCTTCATTGTTGTATAGAGTCGGTCTTCATTGTTGTATAGAGTCGGTCTTCGTTGTGTAGAGTTGGTCTTCATTGTTGTATAGAATCGGTCTTCGTTGTGTAGAGTCGGTCTTCATTGTTGTATAGAGTCGGTCTTCATTGTTGTATAGAGTCAGTCTTCATTGTTGTATAGAATCGGTCTTCATTGTTGTATAGAGTCGGTCTTCATTGTTGTATAGAGTCGGTCTTCATTGTTGTATATGTTCGGTCTTCATTGTTGTATAGAGTCGGTCTTCGTTGTGTAGAGTCGATCTTCATTGTTGTATAGAGTCGTTCTTCATTGTTGTATAGAGTCGGTCTTCATTGTTGCATAGAGTCAGTCTTCATTGTTGTATAGAATCGGTCTTCGTTGTGTAGAGTCGGTCTTCATTGTTGTATATAGTCGGTCTTCATTGTTGTATATAGTCGGTCTTCATTGTTGTATAGAGACAGTCTTCATTGTTGTGTTGAGTCGGTCTTCATTGTTGTATAGAGTCGGTCTTCATTGTTGTGTAGAGTCGGTCTTCATTGTTGTATAGAGTCGGTCTTCATTGTTGTATAGAGTCGGTCTTCATTGTTGTATAGAGTCGGTCTTCATTGTTGTATAGAGTCGGTCTTCATTGTTGTATAGAGTCGGTCTTCATTGTTGTATAGAGTCGGTCTTCATTGTTGTATATAGTCGGTCTTCATTGTTGTATAGAGTCGGTCTTCATTGTTGTATATAGTCGGTCTTCATTGTTGTATAGAGTCGGTCTTCATTGTTGTATAGAATCGGTCTTCATTGTTGTATAGAGTCGGTCTTCATTGTTGTATAGAGTCGGTCTTCATTGTTGTATAGATTCGGTCTTCATTGTTGTATGATTCGGTCTTCATTGTTGTATAGAGTCGGTCTTCATTGTTGTATATAGTCGGTCTTCATTGTTGTATAGAGTCGGTCTTCATTGTTGTATAGAGTCGGTCTTCATTGTTGTGTAGAGTCGGTCTTCATTGTTGTATAGAGTCGGTCTTCATTGTTGTATAGAGTCGGTCTTCATTGTTGTATAGAGTCGGTCTTCATTGTTGTGTAGAGTCGGTCTTCATTGTTGTATAGAGTCGGTCTTCATTGTTGTATAGAGTCGGTCTTCATTGTTGTGTAGAGTCGGTCTTCATTGTTGTATAGAGTCGGTCTTCATTGTTGTGTAGAGTCGGTCTTCATTGTTGTATAGAGTGGTCTTCATTGTTGTGTAGAGTCGGTCTTCGTTGTGTAGAGTCGGTCTTCATTGTTGTGTAGAGTCGGTCTTCATTGTTGTATAGAGTCGGTCTTCGTTGTGTAGAGTCGGTCTTCATTGTTGTATAGAGTCGGTCTTCGTTGTGTAGAGTCGGTCTTCATTGTTGTATAGAGTTGGTCTTCGTTGTGTAGAGTCGGTCTTCATTGTTGTATAGAGTGGTCTTCATTGTGTAGAGTGGTCTTCATTGTGTAGAGTGGTCTTCATTGTGTAGAGTTGGTCTTCATTGTTGTATAGAGTGGTCTTCATTGTTGTATAGAGTCGGTCTTCATTGTGTAGAGTCGGTCTTCATTGTTGTATAGAGTCGGTCTTCATTGTTGTGTAGAGTCGGTCTTCATTGTTGTATAGAGTCGGTCTTCGTTGTGTAGAGTCGGTCTTCATTGTGTAGAGTCGGTCTTCATTGTTGTATAGAGTCGGTCTTCATTGTTGTGTAGAGTCGGTCTTCATTGTTGTATAGAGTCGGTCTTCGTTGTGTAGAGTCGGTCTTCATTGTTGTATAGAGTCGGTCTTCGTTGTGTAGAGTCGGTCTTCATTGTGTAGAGTCGGTCTTCATTGTTGTATAGAGTCGGTCTTCGTTGTGTAGAGTTGGTCTTCATTGTTGTATAGAGTCGGTCTTCGTTGTGTAGAGTCGGTCTTCATTGTTGTATAGAGTCGGTCTTCGTTGTATAGAGTCGGTCTTCGTTGTATAGAGTCGGTCTTCATTGTTGTATAGAGTCGGTCTTCGTTGTATAGAGTCGGTCTTCATTGTTGTATAGAGTCGGTCTTGTTGTTGTGTACAGTTGGTCTTCATTGTTGTATAGAATCGGTCTTCGTTGTGTAGAGTCGGTCTTCATTGTTGTATAGAGTCGGTCTTCATTGTTGTATAGAGTCGGTCTTCATTGTTGTATAGAATCGGTCTTCGTTGTTGTATAGAGTCGGTCTTCATTGTTGTATAGAGTCGGTCTTCATTGTTGTATAGAGTCGGTCTTCATTGTTGTATATAGTCGGTCTTCATTGTTGTATAGAGTCGGTCTTCGTTGTGTAGAGTCGGTCTTCATTGTTGTATAGAGTCGGTCTTCATTGTTGTATAGAGTCGGTCTTCGTTGTGTAGAGTCGGTCTTCATTGTTGTATAGAATCGGTCTTCGTTGTGTAGAGTCGGTCTTCATTGTTGTATAGAGTCGGTCTTCATTGTTGTATAGAGTCGGTCTTCATTGTTGTATAGAGTCGGTCTTCATTGTTGTATAGAGTCGGTCTTCATTGTTGTATAGAGTCGGTCTTCATTGTTGTATAGAGTCGGTCTTCATTGTTGTATAGAGTCGGTCTTCATTGTTGTATAGAGTCGGTCTTCATTGTTGTATATAGTCGGTCTTCATTGTTGTATAGAGTCGGTCTTCGTTGTGTAGAGTCGGTCTTCATTGTTGTATAGAGTCGGTCTTCATTGTTGTATAGAGTCGGTCTTCATTGTTGTATAGAGTCGGTCTTCATTGTTGTATAGAGTCGGTCTTCATTGTTGTATAGAGTCGGTCTTCATTGTTGTATAGAATCGGTCTTCGTTGTGTAGAGTCGGTCTTCATTGTTGTATAGAGTCGGTCTTCATTGTTGTATAGAGTCGGTCTTCATTGTTGTATAGAGTCGGTCTTCATTGTTGTGTAGAGTCGGTCTTCATTGTTGTATAGAGTCGTCTTCATTGTTGTATAGAGTCGGTCTTCATTGTTGTATAGAGTCGGTCTTCATTGTTGTATAGAGTCGGTCTTCATTGTTGTATAGAGTCGGTCTTCATTGTTGTATAGAG
Organism: Megaustenia siamemsis; assembly: GCA_032433765.1. Lineage (NCBI taxonomy): Eukaryota > Metazoa > Mollusca > Gastropoda > Stylommatophora > Ariophantidae > Megaustenia > Megaustenia siamemsis. The sequence continues at coordinate 11,698,589 of JAVIAB010000026.1, read as the reverse complement.
TCGGTCTTCGTTGTGTAGAGTCGGTCTTCATTGTTGTATAGAGTCGGTCTTCGTTGTGTAGAGTCGGTCTTCATTGTTGTATAGAGTCGGTCTTCATTGTTGTATAGAGTCGGTCTTCATTGTTGTATAGAGTCGGTCTTCATTGTTGTATAGAGTCGGTCTTCATTGTTGTATAGAGTCGGTCTTCATTGTTGTATATGTTCGGTCTTCATTGTTGTATAGAGTCGGTCTTCGTTGTGTAGAGTCGGTCTTCATTGTTGTATAGAGTCGGTCTTCATTGTTGTATAGAGTCGGTCTTCATTGTTGTATAGAGTCGGTCTTCATTGTTGTATAGAGTCGGTCTTCATTGTTGTATAGAGTCGGTCTTCGTTGTGTAGAGTCGGTCTTCATTGTTGTATAGAGTCGGTCTTCATTGTTGTATAGAGTCGGTCTTCATTGTTGTATAGAGTCGGTCTTCATTGTTGTATAGAGTCGGTCTTCATTGTTGTATAGAGTCGGTCTTCGTTGTGTAGAGTCGGTCTTCATTGTTGTATAGAGTCGGTCTTCATTGTTGTATAGAGTCGGTCTTCATTGTTGTATAGAGTCGGTCTTCATTGTTGTATAGAGTCGGTCTTCATTGTTGTATAGAGTCGGTCTTCATTGTTGTATAGAGTCGGTCTTCATTGTTGTATAGAGTCGGTCTTCATTGTTGTATAGAGTCGGTCTTCATTGTTGTATAGAGTCGGTCTTCATTGTTGTATAGAGTCGGTCTTCATTGTTGTATAGAGTCGGTCTTCATTGTTGTATAGAGTCGGTCTTCATTGTTGTATAGAGTCGGTCTTCATTGTTGTATAGAGTCGGTCTTCGTTGTGTAGAGTCGGTCTTCATTGTTGTGTAGAGTCGGTCTTCATTGTTGTATAGAGTCGGTCTTCATTGTTGTATAGAGTTGGTCTTCATTGTTGTGTAGAGTCGGTCTTCATTGTTGTATAGAGTTGGTCTTCATTGTTGTATAGAGTCGGTCTTCATTGTTGTGTAGAGTCGGTCTTCATTGTTGTATAGAGTCGGTCTTCGTTGTTGTGTAGAGTCGGTCTTCATTGTTGTATAGAGATGGTCTTCGTTGTGTAGAGTTGGTCTTCATTGTTGTATAGAGTGGTCTTCGTTGTGTAGAGTCTGTCTTCATTGTTGTGTAGAGTTGTCTTCATTGTTGTAAAGAGTTGGTCTTCGTTGTGTAGAGTTGGTCTTCATTGTTGTATAGAGTTGGTCTTCGTTGTTGTGTAGAGTTGGTCTTCATTGTTGTATAGAGTTGGTCTTCGTTGTGTAGAGTTGGTCTTCATTGTTGTTTAGAGTCGGTCTTGGTTGTATAGAGTCGGTCTTCGTTGTATAGAGTCGGTCTTCATTGTTGTATAGAGTCGGTCTTCGTTGTATAGAGTCGGTCTTCGTTGTATAGAGTCGGTCTTCATTGTTTATAGAGTCGGTCTTCGTTGTTGTGTAGAGTTGGTCTTCATTGTTGTATAGAATCGGTCTTCGTTGTTGTATAGAGTCGGTCTTCATTGTTGTATAGAGTCGGTCTTCATTGTTGTATAGAGTCGGTCTTCATTGTTGTATATAGTCGGTCTTCATTGTTGTATAGAGTCGGTCTTCGTTGTGTAGAGTCGGTCTTCATTGTTGTATAGAGTCGGTCTTCATTGTTGTATAGAGTCGGTCTTCGTTGTGTAGAGTCGGTCTTCATTGTTGTATAGAATCGGTCTTCGTTGTGTAGAGTCGGTCTTCATTGTTGTATAGAGTCGGTCTTCATTGTTGTATAGAGTCGGTCTTCATTGTTGTATAGAGTCGGTCTTCATTGTTGTATAGAGTCGGTCTTCATTGTTGTATAGAGTCGGTCTTCATTGTTGTATAGAGTCGGTCTTCATTGTTGTATAGAATCGGTCTTCATTGTTGTATAGAGTCGGTCTTCATTGTTGTATATAGTCGGTCTTCATTGTTGTATTGAGTCGGTCTTCATTGTTGTATAGAGTCGGTCTTCATTGTTGTATATAGTCGGTCTTCATTGTTGTATAGAGTCGGTCTTCATTGTTGTATAGAGTCGGTCTTCATTGTTGTGTAGAGTCGGTCTTCATTGTTGTATATAGTCGGTCTTCATTGTTGTATAGAGTCGGTCTTCATTGTTGTATAGAGTGGTCTTCATTGTTGTGTAGAGTCGATCTTCATTGTTGTATAGAGTCGGTCTTCATTGTTGTATAGAGTCGGTCTTCATTGTTGTGTAGAGTCGGTCTTCATTGTTGTATAGAGTCGGTCTTCATTGTTGTGTAGAGTCGGTCTTCATTGTTGTATAGAGATGGTCTTCATTGTTGTGTAGAGTCGGTCTTCGTTGTGTAGAGTCTGTCTTCGTTGTGTAGAGTCTGTCTTCATTGTTGTGTAGAGTTGGTCTTCATTGTTGTAAAGAGTTGGTCTTCGTTGTGTTGAGTTGGTCTTCATTGTTGTAAAGAGTTGGTCTTCGTTGTGTAGAGTTGGTCTTCATTGTTGTAAAGAGTTGGTCTTCGTTGTGTAGAGTTGGTCTTCATTGTTGTAAAGAGTCGGTCTTCATTGTTGTATAGAATCGGTCTTCGTTGTTGTATAGAGTTGGTCTTCATTGTTGTGTAGAGTCGGTCTTCATCGTTGTGTAGAGTCGGTCTTCATTGTTGTATAGAGTTTGTCTTCATCGTTGTGTAGAGTCGGTCTTCATTGTTGTATAGAATCGGTCTTCGTTGTGTAGAGTCGGTCTTCATTGTTTGTAGAGTCGGTCTTCATCGTTGTGTAGAGTCGGTCTTCATTGTTGTATAGAGTCGGTCTTCATTGTTGTATAGAGTCGGTCTTCGTTGTGTAGAGTCGGTCTTCATTGTTGTATAGAGATGGTCTTCATTGTTGTGTAGAGTCGGTCTTCATTGTTGTATAGAGATGGTCTTCATTGTTGTATAGAATCGGTCTTCATTGTTGTATAGAATCGGTCTTCAATGTTGTATAGAATCGGTCTTCGTTGTGTAGAGTCGGTCTTCATTGTTGTATATAGTCGGTCTTCATTGTTGTATAGAGTCGGTCTTCATTGTTGTGTAGAGTCGGTCTTCATTGTTGTATAAGTCGGTCTTCATTGTTGTATAGAGTCGGTCTTCATTGTTGTATAGAATCGGTCTTCGTTGTGTAGAGTCGGTCTTCATTGTTGTGTAGAGTCGATCTTCATTGTTGTGTAGAGTCGGTCTTCATCGTTGTGTAGAGTCGGTCTTCATCGTTGTATAGAGTCGGTCTTCATTGTTGTATAGAGTTGGTCTTCATTGTTGTGTAGAGTCTGTCTTCATTGTTGTATAGAGTTGGTCTTCATTGTTGTATAGAGTCGGTCTTCATTGTTGTGTAGAGTCGGTCTTCATTGTTGTATAGAGTTGGTCTTCATTGTTGTATAGAGTTGCTTCATTGTTGTATATAGTCGGTCTTCATTGTTGTGTAGAGTCGGTCTTCATTGTTGTATAGAGATGGTCTTCATTGTTGTGTAGAGTCGGTCTTCGTTGTGTAGAGTCTGTCTTCGTTGTGTAGAGTCTGTCTTCATTGTTGTGTAGAGTTGGTCTTCGTTGTGTAGAATTGGTCTTCATTGTTGTAAAGAGTTGGTCTTCGTTGTGTAGAGTTGGTCTTCATTGTTGTAAAGAGTTGGTCTTCGTTGTTGTGTAGAGTTGGTCTTCATTGTTGTAAAGAGTTGGTCTTCGTTGTGTAGAGTTGGTCTTCATTGTTGTATAGAGTCGGTCTTCGTTGTGTAGAGTCGGTCTTCATTATTGTTTAGAGTCGGTCTTCGTTGTATAGAGTCGGTCTTCGTTGTATAGAGTCGGTCTTCATTGTTGTATAGAGTCGGTCTTCGTTGTATAGAGTCGGTCTTCGTTGTATAGAGTCGGTCTTCATTGTTGTATTGAGTCGGTCTTCGTTGTTGTGTACAGTTGGTCTTCATTGTTGTATAGAATCGGTCTTCGTTGTGTAGAGTCGGTTTTCTTTGTTGTATAGAGTCGGTCTTCATTGTTGTATAGAGTCAGTCTTCGTTGTTGTATAGAATCGGTCTTCGTTGTTGTATAGAGTCGGTCTTCATTGTTGTATAGAGTCATTCTTCATTGTTTATAGAGTCGGTCTTCATTGTTGTATATAGTCGGTCTTCATTGTTGTATAGAGTCGGTCTTCGTTGTGTAGAGTCGGTCTTCATTGTTGTATAGAGTCGGTCTTCATTGTTGTATAGAGTCGGTCTTCGTTGTGTAGAGTTGGTCTTCATTGTTGTATAGAATCGGTCTTCGTTGTGTAGAGTCGGTCTTCATTGTTGTATAGAGTCGGTCTTCATTGTTGTATAGAGTCGGTCTTCGTTGTTGTATAGAATCGGTCTTCATTGTTGTATAGAGTCGGTCTTCATTGTTGTATAGAGTCGGTCTTCATTGTTGTATATGTTCGGTCTTCATTGTTGTATAGAGTCGGTCTTCGTTGTGTAGAGTCGATCTTCATTGTTGTATAGAGTCGTTCTTCATTGTTGTATAGAGTCGGTCTTCATTGTTGTATAGAGTCAGTCTTCATTGTTGTATAGAATCGGTCTTCGTTGTGTAGAGTCGGTCTTCATTGTTGTATATAGTCGGTCTTCATTGTTGTATAGAGTCGGTCTTCATTGTTGTATAGAGTCGGTCTTCATTGTTGTGTTGAGTCGGTCTTCATTGTTGTATAGAGTCGATCTTCATTGTTGTGTTGAGTCGGTCTTCATTGTTGTATAGAGTCGGTCTTCATTGTTGTATAGAGTCGGTCTTCATTGTTGTATAGAGTCGGTCTTCATTGTTGTTGAGTCGGTCTTCATTGTTGTATAGAGTCGGTCTTCATTGTTGTATATAGTCGGTCTTCATTGTTGTATAGAGTCGGTCTTCATTGTTGTATATAGTCGGTTTTCATTGTTGTATAGAGTCGGTCTTCATTGTTGTATAGAGTCGGTCTTCATTGTTGTATAGAGTCGGTCTTCATTGTTGTATATAGTCGGTCTTCATTGTTGTATTGAGTCGGTCTTCATTGTTGTATTGATTCGGTCTTCATTGTTGTATAGAGTCGGTCTTCATTGTTGTATATAGTCGGTCTTCATTGTTGTATAGATTCGGTCTTCATTGTTGTATAGAGTCGGTCTTCATTGTTGTGTAGAGTCGGTCTTCATTGTTGTATATAGTCGGTCTTCATTGTTGTATAGAGTCGGTCTTCATTGTTGTATAGAGTCGGTCTTCATTGTTGTGTAGAGTCGGTCTTCATTGTTGTATAGAGTCGGTCTTCATTGTTGTATAGAGTCGGTCTTCATTGTTGTGTAGAGTCGGTCTTCATTGTTGTATAGAGTCGGTCTTCATTGTTGTGTAGAGTCGGTCTTCATTGTTGTATAGAGATGGTCTTCATTGTTGTGTAGAGTCTGTCTTCGTTGTGTAGAGTCGGTCTTCATTGTTGTGTAGAGTCGGTCTTCATTGTTGTAAGAGTTGGTCTTCGTTGTGTAGAGTTGGTCTTCATTGTTGTAAAGAGTTGGTCTTCGTTGTGTAGAGTTGGTCTTCATTGTTGTAAAGAGTTGGTCTTCGTTGTGTAGAGTTGGTCTTCATTGTGTAGAGTTGGTCTTCATTGTTGTATAGAGTCGGTCTTCATTGTTGTGTAGAGTTGGTCTTCATTGTTGTAAAGAGTCGGTCTTCGTTGTGTAGAGTTGGTCTTCATTGTTGTATAGAGTCGGTCTTCTTTGTGTAGAGTCGGTCTTCATTGTTGTATAGAGTCGGTCTTCGTTGTATAGAGTCGGTCTTCGTTGTATAGAGTCGGTCTTCATTGTTGTATAGAGTCGGTCTTCGTTGTATAGAGTCGGTCTTCATTGTTGTATAGAGTCGGTCTATTGTTGTGTAGAGTTGGTCTTCATTGTTGTATAGAGTCGGTCTTCGTTGTGTAGAGTCGGTCTTCATTGTTGTATAGAGTCGGTCTTCATTGTTGTATAGAGTCGGTCTTCATTGTTGTATAGAGTCGGTCTTCGTTGTTGTATAGAGTCGGTCTTCATTGTTGTATAGAGTCGGTCTTCATTGTTGTATAGAGTCGGTCTTCATTGTTGTATAGAGTCGGTCTTCATTGTTGTATAGAGTCGGTCTTCGTTGTGTAGAGTCGGTCTTCATTGTTGTATAGAGTCGGTCTTCATTGTTGTATAGAGTCGGTCTTCGTTGTGTAGAGTCGGTCTTCATTGTTGTATAGAGTCGGTCTTCGTTGTGTAGAGTCGGTCTTCATTGTTGTATAGAGTCGGTCTTCATTGTTGTATAGAGTCGGTCTTCGTTGTTGTATAGAGTCGGTCTTCATTGTTGTATAGAGTCGGTCTTCATTGTTGTATAGAGTCGGTCTTCATTGTTGTATAGAGTCGGTCTTCATTGTTGTATAGAGTCGGTCTTCATTGTTGTATAGAGTCCGTCTTCATTGTTGTATATAGTCGGTCTTCATTGTTGTATAGAGTCGGTCTTCGTTGTGTAGAGTCGGTCTTCATTGTTGTATAGAGTCGGTCTTCATTGTTGTATAGAGTCGGTCTTCATTGTTGTATAGAGTCGGTCTTCATTGTTGTATAGAGTCGGTCTTCATTGTTGTATAGAGTCGGTCTTCATTGTTGTATAGAATCGGTCTTCGTTGTGTAGAGTCGGTCTTCATTGTTGTATAGAGTCGGTCTTCATTGTTGTATAGAGTCGGTCTTCATTGTTGTATAGAGTCGGTCTTCATTGTTGTATAGAGTCGGTCTTCATTGTTGTATAGAGTCGGTCTTCATTGTTGTATAGAGTCGGTCTTCATTGTTGTATAGAGTCGGTCTTCATTGTTGTATAGAGTCGGTCTTCATTGTTGTATAGAGTCGGTCTTCATTGTTGTATAGAGTCGGTCTTCATTGTTGTATAGAGTCGGTCTTCATTGTTGTATAGAGTCGGTCTTCATTGTTGTATATAGTCGGTCTTCATTGTTGTATAGAGTCGGTCTTCATTGTTGTATAGAGTCGGTCTTCATTGTTGTATAGAGTCGGTCTTCATTGTTGTATAGAGTCGGTCTCATTGTTGTATAGAGTCGGTCTTCATTGTTGTATATAGTCGGTCTTCATTGTTGTATAGAGTCGGTCTTCATTGTTGTATAGAGTCGGTCTTCATTGTTGTATAGAGTCGGTCTTCATTGTTGTATAGAGTCGGTCTTCATTGTTGTATATAGTCGGTCTTCATTGTTGTATAGAGTCGGTCTTCATTGTTGTGTAGAGATGGTCTTCATTGTTGTGTAGAGTCGGTCTTCATTGTTGTATAGAGTCGGTCTTCATTGTTGTATAGAATCGGTCTTCGTTGTGAAGAGTCGGTCTTCATTGTTGTGTATAGAGTCGGTCTTCATTGTTGTGTAGAGTCGGTCTTCATTGTTGTGTAGAGTCGGTCTTCATTGTTGTATATAGTCGGTCTTCATTGTTGTATAGAGTCGGTCTTCATTGTTGTATAGAGTCGGTCTTCATTGTTGTATAGAGTCGGTCTTCATTGTTGTATAGAGTCGGTCTTCATTGTTGTATAGAGTCGGTCTTCATTGTTGTATAGAGTTGGTCTTCATTGTTGTGTAGAGTCGATCTTCATTGTTGTATAGAGTCGGTCTTCATTGTTGTATAGAGTCGGTCTTCATTGTTGTGTAGAGTCGGTCTTCATTGTTGTATAGAGTCGGTCTTCATTGTTGTGTAGAGTCGGTCTTCATTGTTGTATAGAGATGGTCTTCATTGTTGTGTAGAGTCGGTCTTCGTTGTGTAGAGTCTGTCTTCGTTGTGTAGAGTCTGTCTTCATTGTTGTGTAGAGTTGGTCTTCATTGTTGTAAAGAGTTGGTCTTCGTTGTGTAGAGTTGGTCTTCATTGTTGTAAAGAGTTGGTCTTCGTTGTGTAGAGTTGGTCTTCATTGTTGTAAAGAGTTGGTCTTCGTTGTGTAGAGTTGGTCTTCATTGTTGTAAAGAGTTGGTCTTCATTGTTGTATAGAATCGGTCTTCGTTGTTGTATAGAGTTGGTCTTCATTGTTGTGTAGAGTCGGTCTTCATCGTTGTGTAGAGTCGGTCTTCATTGTTGTATAGAGTTTGTCTTCATCGTTGTGTAGAGTCGGTCTTCATTGTTGTATAGAATCGGTCTTCGTTGTGTAGAGTCGGTCTTCATTGTTGTGTAGAGTCGGTCTTCATCGTTGTGTAGAGTCGGTCTTCATTGTTGTATAGAGTCGGTCTTCATTGTTGTATAGAATCGGTCTTCGTTGTGTAGAGTCGGTCTTCATTGTTGTATAGAGATGGTCTTCATTGTTGTGTAGAGTCGGTCTTCATTGTTGTATAGAGATGGTCTTCATTGTTGTATAGAATCGGTCTTCATTGTTGTATAGAATCGGTCTTCAATGTTGTATAGAATCGGTCTTCGTTGTGTAGAGTCGGTCTTCATTGTTGTATATAGTCGGTCTTCATTGTTGTATAGAGTCGGTCTTCATTGTTGTGTAGAGTCGGTCTTCATTGTTGTATAATGTCGGTCTTCATTGTTGTATAGAGTCGGTCTTCATTGTTGTATAGAATCGGTCTTCGTTGTGTAGAGTCGGTCTTCATTGTTGTGTAGAGTCGATCTTCATTGTTGTGTAGAGTCGGTCTTCATCGTTGTGTAGAGTCGGTCTTCATCGTTGTATAGAGTCGGTCTTCATTGTTGTATAGAGTTGGTCTTCATTGTTGTGTAGAGTCTGTCTTCATTGTTGTATAGAGTTGGTCTTCATTGTTATATAGAGTCGGTCTTCATTGTTGTGTAGAGTCGGTCTTCATTGTTGTATAGAGTTGGTCTTCATTGTTGTATAGAGTTGCTGTTCATTGTTGTATATAGTCGGTCTTCATTGTTGTGTAGAGTCGGTCTTCATTGTTGTATAGAGATGGTCTTCATTGTTGTGTAGAGTCGGTCTTCGTTGTGTAGAGTCTGTCTTCGTTGTGTAGAGTCTGTCTTCATTGTTGTGTAGAGTTGGTCTTCGTTGTGTAGAATTGGTCTTCATTGTTGTAAAGAGTTGGTCTTCGTTGTGTAGAGTTGGTCTTCATTGTTGTAAAGAGTTGGTCTTCGTTGTTGTGTAGAGTTGGTCTTCATTGTTGTAAAGAGTTGGTCTTCGTTGTGTAGAGTTGGTCTTCATTGTTGTATAGAGTCGGTCTTCGTTGTGTAGAGTCGGTCTTCATTATTGTTTAGAGTCGGTCTTCGTTGTATAGAGTCGGTCTTCGTTGTATAGAGTCGGTCTTCATTGTTGTATAGAGTCGGTCTTCGTTGTATAGAGTCGGTCTTCGTTGTATAGAGTCGGTCTTCATTGTTGTATTGAGTCGGTCTTCGTTGTTGTGTACAGTTGGTCTTCATTGTTGTATAGAATCGGTCTTCGTTGTGTAGAGTCGGTTTTCTTTGTGGTATAGAGTAGGTCTTCATTGTTGTATAGAGTCAGTCTTCGTTGTTGTATAGAATCGGTCTTCGTTGTTGTATAGAGTCGGTCTTCATTGTTGTATAGAGTCATTCTTCATTGTTTTATAGAGTCGGTCTTCATTGTTGTATATAGTCGGTCTTCATTGTTGTATAGAGTCGGTCTTCGTTGTGTAGAGTCGGTCTTCATTGTTGTATAGAGTCGGTCTTCATTGTTGTATAGAGTCGGTCTTCGTTGTGTAGAGTTGGTCTTCATTGTTGTATAGAATCGGTCTTCGTTGTGTAGAGTCGGTCTTCATTGTTGTATAGAGTCGGTCTTCATTGTTGTATAGAGTCAGTCTTCGTTGTTGTATAGAATCGGTCTTCATTGTTGTATAGAGTCGGTCTTCATTGTTGTATAGAGTCGGTCTTCATTGTTGTATATGTTCGGTCTTCATTGTTGTATAGAGTCGGTCTTCGTTGTGTAGAGTCGATCTTCATTGTTGTATAGAGTCGTTCTTCATTGTTGTATAGAGTCGGTCTTCATTGTTGCATAGAGTCAGTCTTCATTGTTGTATAGAATCGGTCTTCGTTGTGTAGAGTCGGTCTTCATTGTTGTATATAGTCGGTCTTCATTGTTGTATATAGTCGGTCTTCATTGTTGTATAGAGACAGTCTTCATTGTTGTGTTGAGTCGGTCTTCATTGTTGTATAGAGTCGATCTTCATTGTTGTGTTGAGTCGGTCTTCATTGTTGTATAGAGTCGGTCTTCATTGTTGTATAGAGTCGGTCTTCATTGTTGTATAGAGTCGGTCTTCATTGTTGTATTGAGTCGGTCTTCATTGTTGTATAGAGTCGGTCTTCATTGTTGTATATAGTCGGTCTTCATTGTTGTATAGAGTCGGTCTTCATTGTTGTATAGAGTCGGTCTTCATTGTTGTATAGAGTCGGTCTTCATTGTTGTATAGAATCGGTCTTCATTGTTGTATAGAGTCGGTCTTGATTGTTGTATATAGTCGGTCTTCATTGTTGTATTGATTCGGTCTTCATTGTTGTATTGATTCGGTCTTCATTGTTGTATAGAGTCGGTCTTCATTGTTGTATATAGTCGGTCTTCATTGTTGTATAGAGTCGGTCTTCATTGTTGTATAGAGTCGGTCTTCATTGTTGTGTAGAGTCGGTCTTCATTGTTGTATATAGTCGGTCTTCATTGTTGTATAGAGTCGGTCTTCATTGTTGTATAGAGTTGGTCTTCATTGTTGTGTAGAGTCGATCTTCATTGTTGTATAGAGTCGGTCTTCATTGTTGTATAGAGTCGGTCTTCATTGTTGTGTAGAGTCGGTCTTCATTGTTGTATAGAGTCGGTCTTCATTGTTGTGTAGAGTCGGTCTTCATTGTTGTATAGAGATGGTCTTCATTGTTGTGTAGAGTCTGTCTTCGTTGTGTAGAGTCGGTCTTCATTGTTGTGTAGAGTTGGTCTTCATTGTTGTATAGAGTTGGTCTTCGTTGTGTAGAGTGGTCTTCATTGTTGTATAGAGTTGGTCTTCGTTGTGTAGAGTTGGTCTTCATTGTTGTATAGAGTTGGTCTTCGTTGTGTAGAGTGGTCTTCATTGTTGTATAGAGTCGGTCTTCATTGTGTAGAGTTGGTCTTCATTGTGTAGAGTTGGTCTTCATTGTGTAGAGTTGGTCTTCATTGTTGTATAGAGTTGGTCTTCATTGTTGTATAGAGTCGGTCTTCATTGTGTAGAGTCGGTCTTCATTGTTGTATAGAGTCGGTCTTCGTTGTTGTGTAGAGTCGGTCTTCATTGTTGTATAGAGTCGGTCTTCGTTGTGTAGAGTCGGTCTTCATTGTGTAGAGTTCGGTCTTCATTGTTGTATAGAGTTGGTCTTCATTGTTGTGTAGAGTTGGTCTTCATTGTTGTATAGAGTCGGTCTTCGTTGTGTAGAGTCGGTCTTCATTGTTGTATAGAGTCGGTCTTCGTTGTGTAGAGTCGGTCTTCATTGTGTAGAGTGGTCTTCATTGTTGTATAGAGTCGGTCTTCGTTGTGTAGAGTCGGTCTTCATTGTTGTATAGAGTCGGTCTTCGTTGTGTAGAGTCGGTCTTCATTGTTGTTTAGAGTCGGTCTTCGTTGTATAGAGTCGGTCTTCGTTGTATAGAGTCGGTCTTCGTTGTATAGAGTCGGTCTTCATTGTTGTATAGAGTCGGTCTTGTTGTGTAGAGTTGGTCTTCATTGTTGTATAGAGTCGGTCTTCGTTGTGTAGAGTCGGTCTTCATTGTTGTATAGAGTCGGTCTTCATTGTTGTATAGAGTCGGTCTTCGTTGTTGTATAGAGTCGGTCTTCATTGTTGTATAGAGTCGGTCTTCATTGTTGTATAGAGTCGGTCTTCATTGTTGTATAGAGTCGGTCTTCATTGTTGTATAGAGTCGGTCTTCGTTGTGTAGAGTCGGTCTTCATTGTTGTATAGAGTCGGTCTTCATTGTTGTATAGAGTCGGTCTTCGTTGTGTAGAGTCGGTCTTCATTGTTGTATAGAGTCGGTCTTCGTTGTGTAGAGTCGGTCTTCATTGTTGTATAGAGTCGGTCTTCATTGTTGTATAGAGTCGGTCTTCATTGTTGTATAGAGTCGGTCTTCATTGTTGTATAGAGTCGGTCTTCATTGTTGTATAGAGTCGGTCTTCATTGTTGTATAGAGTCGGTCTTCATTGTTGTATAGAGTCGGTCTTCATTGTTGTATAGAGTCGGTCTTCATTGTTGTATATAGTCGGTCTTCATTGTTGTATAGAGTCGGTCTTCGTTGTGTAGAGTCGGTCTTCATTGTTGTATAGAGTCGGTCTTCATTGTTGTATAGAGTCGGTCTTCATTGTTGTATAGAGTCGGTCTTCATTGTTGTATAGAGTCGGTCTTCATTGTTGTATAGAGTCGGTCTTCATTGTTGTATAGAATCGGTCTTCGTTGTGTAGAGTCGGTCTTCATTGTTGTATATAGTCGGTCTTCATTGTTGTATATAGTCGGTCTTCATTGTTGTATAGAGTCGGTCTTCATTGTTGTGTGAGTCGGTCTTCATTGTTGTATAGAGTCGGTCTTCATTGTTGTGTAGAGTCGGTCTTCATTGTTGTATAGAGTCGGTCTTCATTGTTGTATAGAGTCGGTCTTCATTGTTGTATAGAGTCGGTCTTCATTGTTGTATAGAGTCGGTCTTCGTTGTGTAGAGTGGTCTTCATTGTTGTATAGAGTCGGTCTTCGTTGTGTAGAGTCGGTCTTCATTGTTGTATAGAGTCGGTCTTCATTGTTGTATAGAGTCGGTCTTCATTGTTGTATAGAATCGGTCTTCATTGTTGTATAGAGTCGGTCTTCATTGTTGTATAGAGTCGGTCTTCATTGTTGTATATGTTCGGTCTTCATTGTTGTATAGAGTCGGTCTTCGTTGTGTAGAGTCGATCTTCATTGTTGTATAGAGTCGGTCTTCATTGTTGTATAGAGTCGGTCTTCATTGTTGTATAGAGTCGGTCTTCATTGTTGTATAGAATCGGTCTTCGTTGTGTAGAGTCGGTCTTCATTGTTGTATAGAGTCGGTCTTCATTGTTGTATATAGTCGGTCTTCATTGTTGTATAGAGTCGGTCTTCATTGTTGTGTAGAGTCGGTCTTCATTGTTGTATAGAGTCGGTCTTCATTGTTGTGTAGAGTCGGTCTTCATTGTTGTATAGAGTCGGTCTTCATTGTTGTATAGAGTCGGTCTTCATTGTTGTATAGAGTCGGTCTTCATTGTTGTATAGAGTCGGTCTTCATTGTTGTATAGAGTCGGTCTTCATTGTTGTATAGAGTCGGTCTTCATTGTTGTATAGAGTCGGTCTTCATTGTTGTATAGAGTCGGTCTTCATTGTTGTATAGAGTCGGTCTTCATTGTTGTATAGAGTCGGTCTTCATTGTTGTATAGAGTCGGTCTTCATTGTTGTATAGAGTCGGTCTTCATTGTTGTATAGAGTCGGTCTTCATTGTTGTATAGAGTCGGTCTTCATTGTTGTATAGAGTCGGTCTTCATTGTTGTATAGAGTCGGTCTTCATTGTTGTATAGAGTCGGTCTTCATTGTTGTATAGAGTCGGTCTTCATTGTTGTGTAGAGTCGGTCTTCATTGTTGTATAGAGTCGGTCTTCATTGTTGTATAGAGTCGGTCTTCATTGTTGTATAGAGTCGGTCTTCATTGTTGTGTAGAGTCGGTCTTCATTGTTGTATAGAGTCGGTCTTCATTGTTGTATAGAGTCGGTCTTCATTGTTGTGTAGAGTCGGTCTTCATTGTTGTATAGAGTCGGTCTTCATTGTTGTGTAGAGTCGGTCTTCATTGTTGTATAGAGTGGTCTTCATTGTTGTGTAGAGTCGGTCTTCGTTGTGTAGAGTCGGTCTTCATTGTTGTGTAGAGTTGGTCTTCATTGTTGTATAGAGTTGGTCTTCGTTGTGTAGAGTTGGTCTTCATTGTTGTAAGAGTCGGTCTTCGTTGTGTAGAGTTGGTCTTCATTGTTGTATAGAGTCGGTCTTCGTTGTGTAGAGTCGGTCTTCATTGTTGTATAGAGTCGGTCTTCATTGTGTAGAGTCGGTCTTCATTGTGTAGAGTCGGTCTTCATTGTGTAGAGTCGGTCTTCATTGTTGTATAGAGTCGGTCTTCATTGTTGTATAGAGTCGGTCTTCATTGTGTAGAGTCGGTCTTCATTGTTGTATAGAGTCGGTCTTCATTGTTGTGTAGAGTCGGTCTTCATTGTTGTATAGAGTCGGTCTTCGTTGTGTAGAGTCGGTCTTCATTTGTGTAGAGTCGGTCTTCATTGTTGTATAGAGTCGGTCTTCGTTGTTGTGTAGAGTCGGTCTTCATTGTTGTATAGAGTGGTCTTCGTTGTGTAGAGTGGTCTTCATTGTTGTATAGAGTGGTCTTCGTTGTGTAGAGTCGGTCTTCATTGTGTAGAGTCGGTCTTCATTGTTGTATAGAGTCGGTCTTCGTTGTGTAGAGTCGGTCTTCATTGTTGTATAGAGTCGGTCTTCGTTGTGTAGAGTCGGTCTTCATTGTTGTATAGAGTCGGTCTTCGTTGTATAGAGTCGGTCTTCGTTGTATAGAGTCGGTCTTCATTGTTGTATAGAGTCGGTCTTCGTTGTATAGAGTCGGTCTTCATTGTTGTATAGAGTCGGTCTTATGTTGTTGTGTAGAGTCGGTCTTCATTGTTGTATAGAGTCGGTCTTCGTTGTGTAGAGTCGGTCTTCATTGTTGTATAGAGTCGGTCTTCATTGTTGTATAGAGTCGGTCTTCATTGTTGTATAGAGTCGGTCTTCATTGTTGTATAGAGTCGGTCTTCATTGTTGTATAGAGTCGGTCTTCATTGTTGTATAGAGTCGGTCTTCATTGTTGTATAGAGTCGGTCTTCATTGTTGTATAGAGTCGGTCTTCGTTGTGTAGAGTCGGTCTTCATTGTTGTATAGAGTCGGTCTTCATTGTTGTATAGAGTCGGTCTTCGTTGTGTAGAGTCGGTCTTCATTGTTGTATAGAGTCGGTCTTCGTTGTGTAGAGTCGGTCTTCATTGTTGTATAGAGTCGGTCTTCATTGTTGTATAGAGTCGGTCTTCATTGTTGTATAGAGTCGGTCTTCATTGTTGTATAGAGTCGGTCTTCATTGTTGTATAGAGTCGGTCTTCATTGTTGTATAGAGTCGGTCTTCATTGTTGTATAGAGTCGGTCTTCATTGTTGTATAGAGTCGGTCTTCATTGTTGTATAGAGTCGGTCTTCATTGTTGTATAGAGTCGGTCTTCGTTGTGTAGAGTCGGTCTTCATTGTTGTATAGAGTCGGTCTTCATTGTTGTATAGAGTCGGTCTTCATTGTTGTATAGAGTCGGTCTTCATTGTTGTATAGAGTCGGTCTTCGTTGTGTAGAGTCGGTCTTCATTGTTGTATAGAGTCGGTCTTCATTGTTGTATAGAGTCGGTCTTCATTGTTGTATAGAGTCGGTCTTCATTGTTGTATAGAGTCGGTCTTCATTGTTGTATAGAGTCGGTCTTCATTGTTGTATAGAGTCGGTCTTCATTGTTGTATAGAGTCGGTCTTCATTGTTGTATAGAGTCGGTCTTCATTGTTGTATAGAGTCGGTCTTCATTGTTGTATAGAGTCGGTCTTCATTGTTGTATAGAGTCGGTCTTCATTGTTGTATAGAGTCGGTCTTCATTGTTGTATAGAGTCGGTCTTCATTGTTGTATAGAGTCGGTCTTCATTGTTGTATAGAGTCGGTCTTCATTGTTGTATAGAGTCGGTCTTCATTGTTGTATAGAGTCGGTCTTCATTGTTGTATAGAGTCGGTCTTCATTGTTGTATAGAGTCGGTCTTCATTGTTGTATAGAGTCGGTCTTCATTGTTGTATAGAGTCGGTCTTCATTGTTGTATAGAGTCGGTCTTCATTGTTGTATAGAGTCGGTCTTCATTGTTGTATAGAGTCGGTCTTCATTGTTGTATAGAGTCGGTCTTCATTGTTGTATAGAGTCGGTCTTCATTGTTGTATAGAGTCGGTCTTCATTGTTGTATAGAGTCGGTCTTCATTGTTGTATAGAGTCGGTCTTCATTGTTGTATAGAGTCGGTCTTCGTTTGTGTAGAGTCGGTCTTCATTGTTGTGTAGAGTCGGTCTTCATTGTTGTATAGAGTCGGTCTTCATTGTTGTGTAGAGTTGGTCTTCATTGTTGTATAGAGTCGGTCTTCATTGTTGTATAGAGTCGGTCTTCATTGTTGTATAGAGTCGGTCTTCATTGTTGTATAGAGTCGGTCTTCGTTGTATAGAGTCGGTCTTCGTTGTATAGAGTCGGTCTTCATTGTTGTATAGAGTCGGTCTTCATTGTTGTGTAGAGTCGGTCTTCATTGTTGTATAGAGTCGGTCTTCGTTGTATAGAGTCGGTCTTCATTGTTGTGTAGAGTCGGTCTTCATTGTTGTATAGAGTCGGTCTTCATTGTTGTATAGAGTCGGTCTTCATTGTTGTATAGAGTCGGTCTTCATTGTTGTATAGAGTCGGTCTTCATTGTTGTATAGAGTCGGTCTTCGTTGTGTAGAGTCGGTCTTCATTGTTGTATAGAGTCGGTCTTCATTGTTGTATAGAGTCGGTCTTCATTGTTGTATAGAGTCGGTCTTCATTGTTGTATAGAGTCGGTCTTCGTTGTGTAGAGTCGGTCTTCATTGTTGTATAGAGTCGGTCTTCATTGTTGTATAGAGTCGGTCTTCATTGTTGTATAGAGTCGGTCTTCATTGTTGTGTAGAGTCGGTCTTCATTGTTGTATAGAGTCGGTCTTCATTGTTGTGTAGAGTCGGTCTTCATTGTTGTATAGAGTCGGTCTTCATTGTTGTATAGAGTCGGTCTTCATTGTTGTATAGAGTCGGTCTTCATTGTTGTATAGAGTCGGTCTTCATTGTTGTATAGAGTCGGTCTTCATTGTTGTATAGAGTCGGTCTTCATTGTTGTATAGAGTCGGTCTTCATTGTTGTATAGAGTCGGTCTTCATTGTTGTATAGAGTCGGTCTTCGTTGTGTAGAGTCGGTCTTCATTGTTGTATAGAGTCGGTCTTCATTGTTGTATAGAGTCGGTCTTCTTTGTGTAGAGTCGGTCTTCATTGTTGTATAGAGTCGGTCTTCGTTGTTGTAGAGTCGGTCTTCATTGTTGTATAGAGTCGGTCTTCATTGTTGTATAGAGTCGGTCTTCGTTGTTGTATAGAGTCGGTCTTCATTGTTGTATAGAGTCGGTCTTCATTGTTGTATAGAGTCGGTCTTCATTGTTGTATAGAGTCCGTCTTCATTGTTGTATAGAGTCGGTCTTCATTGTTGTATAGAGTCGGTCTTCGTTGTGTAGAGTCGGTCTTCATTGTTGTATAGAGTCGGTCTTCATTGTTGTATAGAGTCGGTCTTCATTGTTGTATAGAGTCGGTCTTCATTGTTGTATAGAGTCGGTCTTCATTGTTGTATAGAGTCGGTCTTCATTGTTGTATAGAGTCGGTCTTCATTGTTGTATAGAGTCGGTCTTCGTTGTGTAGAGTCGGTCTTCATTGTTGTATAGAGTCGGTCTTCATTGTTGTATAGAGTCGGTCTTCATTGTTGTATAGAGTCGGTCTTCATTGTTGTATAGAGTCGGTCTTCATTGTTGTATAGAGTCGGTCTTCATTGTTGTATAGAGTCGGTCTTCGTTGTGTAGAGTCGGTCTTCATTGTTGTATAGAGTCGGTCTTCATTGTTGTATAGAGTCGGTCTTCATTGTTGTATAGAGTCGGTCTTCATTGTTGTGTAGAGTCGGTCTTCATTGTTGTATAGAGTCGGTCTTCATTGTTGTGTAGAGTCGGTCTTCATTGTTGTATAGAGTCGGTCTTCATTGTTGTATAGAGTCGGTCTTCATTGTTGTATAGAGTCGGTCTTCATTGTTGTATAGAGTCGGTCTTCATTGTTGTATAGAGTCGGTCTTCATTGTTGTATAGAGTCGGTCTTCATTGTTGTATAGAGTCGGTCTTCATTGTTGTATAGAGTCGGTCTTCATTGTTGTATATAGTCGGTCTTCATTGTTGTATAGAGTCGGTCTTCATTGTGTGTTGAGTCGGTCTTCATTGTTGTATAGAGTCGGTCTTCATTGTTGTGTTGAGTCGGTCTTCATTGTTGTATAGAGTCGGTCTTCATTGTTGTATAGAGTCGGTCTTCATTGTTGTATAGAGTCGGTCTTCATTGTTGTATAGAGTCGGTCTTCATTGTTGTATAGAGTCGGTCTTCATTGTTGTATAGAGTCGGTCTTCATTGTTGTGTAGAGTCGGTCTTCATTGTTGTGTAGAGATGGTCTTCATTGTTGTGTAGAGTCGGTCTTCATTGTTGTATAGAGTCGGTCTTCATTGTTGTATAGAGTCGGTCTTCGTTTTGAAGAGTGGTCTTCATTGTTGTGTAGAGTTGGTCTTCATTGTTGTGTAGAGTTGGTCTTCATTGTTGTATAGAGTCGGTCTTCATTGTTGTATAGAGTCGGTCTTCATTGTTGTATAGAGTCGGTCTTCATTGTTGTATAGAGTCGGTCTTCATTGTTGTATAGAGTCGGTCTTCATTGTTGTATATAGTCGGTCTTCATTGTTGTATAGAGTCGGTCTTCATTGTTGTATAGAGTCGGTCTTCATTGTTGTGTAGAGTCGGTCTTCATTGTTGTGTAGAGTCGGTCTTCATTGTTGTATAGAGTCGGTCTTCAATGTTGTATAGAGATGGTCTTCATTGTTATGTAGAGTCGGTCTTCGTTGTGTAGAGTCTGTCTTCGTTGTGTAGAGTCTGTCTTCATTGTTGTGTAGAGTCGGTCTTCATTGTTGTATAGAGTTGGTCTTCATTGTTGTAAAGAGTTGGTCTTCGTTGTTGTGTAGAGGTGGTCTTCATTGTTGTAAAGAGTGGTCTTCGTTGTGTAGAGTTGGTCTTCATTGTTGTATAGAGTCGGTCTTCGTTGTGTAGAGTCGGTCTTCATTGTTGTATAGAATCGGTCTTCGTTGTATAGAGTCGGTCTTCGTTGTATAGAGTCGGTCTTCGTTGTATAGAGTCGGTCTTCATTGATGTATAGAGTCGGTCTTCGTTGTTGTGTACAGTTGGTCTTCATTGTTGTATAGAATCGGTCTTCGTTGTATAGAGTCGGTCTTCATTGTTGTGTAGAGTCGGTCTTCATTGTTGTATAGAGTCGGTCTTCATTGTTGTATAAGATGGTCTTCATTGTTGTATAGAGTCGGTCTTCATTGTTGTTTAGAGTCGGTCTTCATTGTTGTATAGAGTCGGTCTTCGTTGTGTAGAGTTGGTCTTCATTGTTGTATAGAGTCGGTCTTCATTGTTGTATAGAGTCGGTCTTCATTGTTGTATAGAGTCGGTCTTCATTGTTGTATAGAATCGGTCTTCGTTGTGTAGAGTCGGTCTTCATTGTTGTATATAGTCGGTCTTCATTGTTGTATAGAGTCGGTCTTCATTGTTGTATAGAGTCGGTCTTCATTGTTGTGTAGAGTCGGTCTTCATTGTTGTATAGAGTCGGTCTTCATTGTTGTGTAGAGTCGGTCTTCATTGTTGTATAGAGTCGGTCTTCATTGTTGTATAGAGTCGGTCTTCATTGTTGTATAGAGTCGGTCTTCATTGTTGTATAGAGTCGGTCTTCATTGTTGTATAGAGTCGGTCTTCATTGTTGTGTAGAGTCGGTCTTCATTGTTGTATATAGTCGGTCTTCATTGTTGTATAGAGTCGGTCTTCGTTGTGTAGAGTCGGTCTTCATTGTTGTATAGAGTCGGTCTTCATTGTTGTATAGAGTCGGTCTTCGTTGTGTAGAGTCGGTCTTCATTGTTGTATAGAATCGGTCTTCGTTGTGTAGAGTCGGTCTTCATTGTTGTATAGAGTCGGTCTTCATTGTTGTATAGAGTCGGTCTTCGTTGTTGTATAGAGTCGGTCTTCGTTGTTGTATAGAGTCGGTCTTCATTGTTGTATAGAGTCGGTCTTCATTGTTGTATATAGTCGGTCTTCATTGTTGTATAGAGTCGGTCTTCGTTGTGTAGAGTCGGTCTTCATTGTTGTATAGAGTCGGTCTTCATTGTTGTATAGAGTCGGTCTTCATTGTTGTATAGAGTCGGTCTTCATTGTTGTATAGAGTCGGTCTTCATTGTTGTATAGAGTCGGTCTTCATTGTTGTATAGAGTCGGTCTTCATTGTTGTATAGAGTCGGTCTTCGTTGTTGTGTAGAGTCGGTCTTCATTGTTGTATAGAGTCGGTCTTCGTTGTGTAGAGTCGGTCTTCATTGTTGTATAGAGATGGTCTTCATTGTTGTGTAGAGTCGGTCTTCATTGTTGTATAGAGTCGGTCTTCATTGTTGTGTAGATTCGGTCTTCATTGTTGTATAGAGTCGGTCTTCATTGTTGTATAGAGTCGGTCTTCATTGTTGTATAGAGTCGGTCTTCATTGTTGTATAGAGTTGGTCTTCATTGTTGTATAGAGTCGGTCTTCATTGTTGTATAGAGTCGGTCTTCATTGTGTAGAGTCGGTCTTCATTGTTGTATAGAGTCTGTCTTCATTGTTGTATAGAGTCGGTCTTCGTTGTATAGAGTCGGTCTTCATTGTTGTATAGAGTCGGTCTTGTTGTTGTGTAGAGTCGGTCTTCATTGTTGTATAGAATCGGTCTTCGTTGTGTAGAGTCGGTCTTCATTGTTGTATAGAGTCGGTCTTCATTGTTGTATAGAGTCGGTCTTCATTGTTGTATAGAGTCGGTCTTCATTGTTGTATAGAGTCGGTCTTCATTGTTGTATAGAGTCGGTCTTCATTGTTGTATAGAGTCGGTCTTCATTGTTGTATAGAGTCGGTCTTCATTGTTGTATAGAGTCGGTCTTCGTTGTGTAGAGTCGGTCTTCATTGTTGTATAGAGTCGGTCTTCATTGTTGTATAGAGTCGGTCTTCGTTGTGTAGAGTCGGTCTTCATTGTTGTATAGAGTCGGTCTTCGTTGTGTAGAGTCGGTCTTCATTGTTGTATAGAGTCGGTCTTCATTGTTGTATAGAGTCGGTCTTCATTGTTGTATAGAGTCGGTCTTCATTGTTGTATAGAGTCGGTCTTCATTGTTGTATAGAGTCGGTCTTCATTGTTGTATAGAGTCGGTCTTCATTGTTGTATAGAGTCGGTCTTCATTGTTGTATAGAGTCGGTCTTCATTGTTGTATAGAGTCGGTCTTCATTGTTGTGTAGAGTCGGTCTTCATTGTTGTATAGAGTCGGTCTTCATTGTTGTGTAGAGTCGGTCTTCATTGTTGTATAGAGTCGGTCTTCATTGTTGTATAGAGTCGGTCTTCATTGTTGTATAGAGTCGGTCTTCATTGTTGTATAGAGTCGGTCTTCATTGTTGTATAGAGTCGGTCTTCATTGTTGTGTAGAGTCGGTCTTCATTGTTGTATAGAGTCGGTCTTCATTGTTGTATAGAGTCGGTCTTCATTGTTGTATAGAGTCGGTCTTCGTTGTGTAGAGTCGGTCTTCATTGTTGTATAGAGTCGGTCTTCATTGTTGTATAGAGTCGGTCTTCTTTGTGTAGAGTCGGTCTTCATTGTTGTATAGAGTCGGTCTTCGTTGTGTAGAGTCGGTCTTCATTGTTGTATAGAGTCGGTCTTCATTGTTGTATAGAGTCGGTCTTCATTGTTGTATAGAGTCGGTCTTCATTGTTGTATAGAGTCGGTCTTCATTGTTGTATAGAGTCGGTCTTCATTGTTGTATAGAGTCGGTCTTCATTGTTGTATAGAGTCGGTCTTCATTGTTGTATAGAGTCGGTCTTCGTTGTGTAGAGTCGGTCTTCATTGTTGTATAGAGTCGGTCTTCATTGTTGTATAGAGTCGGTCTTCATTGTTGTATAGAGTCGGTCTTCATTGTTGTATAGAGTCGGTCTTCATTGTTGTATAGAGTCGGTCTTCATTGTTGTATAGAGTCGGTCTTCATTGTTGTATAGAGTCGGTCTTCGTTGTGTAGAGTCGGTCTTCATTGTTGTATAGAGTCGGTCTTCATTGTTGTATAGAGTCGGTCTTCATTGTTGTATAGAGTCGGTCTTCGTTGTGTAGAGTCGGTCTTCATTGTTGTATAGAGTCGGTCTTCATTGTTGTATAGAGTCGGTCTTCATTGTTGTATAGAGTCGGTCTTCATTGTTGTATAGAGTCGGTCTTCATTGTTGTATAGAGTCGGTCTTCATTGTTGTATAGAGTCGGTCTTCGTTGTGTAGAGTCGGTCTTCATTGTTGTATAGAGTCGGTCTTCATTGTTGTATAGAGTCGGTCTTCATTGTTGTATAGAGTCGGTCTTCATTGTTGTGTAGAGTCGGTCTTCATTGTTGTATAGAGTCGGTCTTCATTGTTGTGTAGAGTCGGTCTTCATTGTTGTATAGAGTCGGTCTTCATTGTTGTATAGAGTCGGTCTTCATTGTTGTATAGAGTCGGTCTTCATTGTTGTATAGAGTCGGTCTTCATTGTTGTATAGAGTCGGTCTTCATTGTTGTATAGAGTCGGTCTTCATTGTTGTATAGAGTCGGTCTTCATTGTTGTATAGAGTCGGTCTTCATTGTTGTATAGAGTCGGTCTTCATTGTTGTATAGAGTCGGTCTTCATTGTTGTGTAGAGTCGGTCTTCATTGTTGTATAGAGTCGGTCTTCATTGTTGTGTAGAGTCGGTCTTCATTGTTGTATAGAGTCGGTCTTCATTGTTGTATAGAGTCGGTCTTCATTGTTGTATAGAGTCGGTCTTCATTGTTGTATAGAGTCGGTCTTCATTGTTGTATAGAGTCGGTCTTCATTGTTGTATAGAGTCGGTCTTCATTGTTGTGTAGAGTCGGTCTTCATTGTTGTGTAGAGTCGGTCTTCATTGTTGTGTAGAGTCGGTCTTCATTGTTGTATAGAGTCGGTCTTCATTGTTGTATAGAGTCGGTCTTCGTTTTGTAGAGTCGGTCTTCATTGTTGTGTATAGAGTCGGTCTTCATTGTTGTATAGAGTCGGTCTTCATTGTTGTATAGAGTCGGTCTTCATTGTTGTATAGAGTCGGTCTTCATTGTTGTATAGAGTCGGTCTTCATTGTTGTATAGAGTCGGTCTTCATTGTTGTATAGAGTCGGTCTTCATTGTTGTATAGAGTCGGTCTTCATTGTTGTATAGAGTCGGTCTTCATTGTTGTATAGAGTCGGTCTTCATTGTTGTGTAGAGTCGGTCTTCATTGTTGTGTAGAGTCGGTCTTCATTGTTGTATAGAGTCGGTCTTCATTGTTGTATAGAGTCGGTCTTCATTGTTGTATAGAGTCGGTCTTCGTTGTGTAGAGTCGGTCTTCGTTGTGTAGAGTCGGTCTTCATTGTTGTAGAGTCGGTCTTCATTGTTGTATAGAGTCGGTCTTCATTGTTGTATAGAGTCGGTCTTCATTGTTGTGTAGAGTCGGTCTTCATTGTTGTATAGAGTCGGTCTTCGTTGTGTAGAGTCGGTCTTCATTGTTGTATAGAGTCGGTCTTCGTTGTGTAGAGTCGGTCTTCATTGTTGTATAGAGTCGGTCTTCGTTGTATAGAGTCGGTCTTCGTTGTATAGAGTCGGTCTTCGTTGTATAGAGTCGGTCTTCATTGTTGTATAGAGTCGGTCTTCATTGTTGTATAGAGTCGGTCTTCATTGTTGTATAGAGTCGGTCTTCATTGTTGTGTAGAGTCGGTCTTCATTGTTGTATAGAGTCGGTCTTCATTGTTGTGTAGAGTCGGTCTTCATTGTTGTATAGAGTCGGTCTTCATTGTTGTATAGAGTCGGTCTTCATTGTTGTATAGAGTCGGTCTTCATTGTTGTATAGAGTCGGTCTTCATTGTTGTATAGAGTCGGTCTTCATTGTTGTATAGAGTCGGTCTTCATTGTTGTATAGAGTCGGTCTTCATTGTTGTATAGAGTCGGTCTTCATTGTTGTATAGAGTCGGTCTTCATTGTTGTATAGAGTCGGTCTTCATTGTTGTATAGAGTCGGTCTTCATTGTTGTATAGAGTCGGTCTTCATTGTTGTGTAGAGTCGGTCTTCATTGTTGTATAGAGTCGGTCTTCATTGTTGTATAGAGTCGGTCTTCATTGTTGTATAGAGTCGGTCTTCATTGTTGTATAGAGTCGGTCTTCATTGTTGTATAGAGTCGGTCTTCATTGTTGTATAGAGTCGGTCTTCATTGTTGTATAGAGTCGGTCTTCATTGTTGTGTAGAGTGGTCTTCATTGTTGTGTAGAGTCGGTCTTCATTGTTGTATAGAGTCGGTCTTCATTGTTGTATAGAGTCGGTCTTCGTTGTGTAGAGTCGGTCTTCATTGTTGTATAGAGTCGGTCTTCATTGTTGTGTAGAGTCGGTCTTCATTGTTGTATAGAGTCGGTCTTCATTGTTGTATAGAGTCGGTCTTCATTGTTGTATAGAGTCGGTCTTCATTGTTGTATAGAGTCGGTCTTCATTGTTGTATAGAGTCGGTCTTCATTGTTGTATAGAGTCGGTCTTCATTGTTGTATAGAGTCGGTCTTCATTGTTGTATAGAGTCGGTCTTCATTGTTGTATAGAGTCGGTCTTCATTGTTGTATAGAGTCGGTCTTCATTGTTGTATAGAGTCGGTCTTCATTGTTGTATAGAGTCGGTCTTCATTGTTGTATAGAGTCGGTCTTCATTGTTGTAGAGTCGGTCTTCGTTGTGTAGAGTCGGTCTTCATTGTTGTGTAGAGTCGGTCTTCATTGTTGTATAGAGTCGGTCTTCATTGTTGTATAGAGTCGGTCTTCATTGTTGTGTAGAGTCGGTCTTCATTGTTGTATAGAGTCGGTCTTCGTTGTGTAGAGTCGGTCTTCATTGTTGTATAGAGTCGGTCTTTGTTGTATAGAGTCGGTCTTCGTTGTGTAGAGTCGGTCTTGTTGTATAGAGTCGGTCTTCGTTGTATAGAGTCGGTCTTCGTTGTATAGAGTCGGTCTTCGTTGTATAGAGTCGGTCTTCATTGTTGTATAGAGTCGGTCTTCATTGTTGTGTAGAGTCGGTCTTCATTGTTGTATAGAGTCGGTCTTCGTTGTATAGAGTCGGTCTTCATTGTTGTGTAGAGTCGGTCTTCATTGTTGTATAGAGTCGGTCTTCATTGTTGTATAGAGTCGGTCTTCATTGTTGTATAGAGTCGGTCTTCATTGTTGTATAGAGTCGGTCTTCATTGTTGTATAGAGTCGGTCTTCGTTGTGTAGAGTCGGTCTTCATTGTTGTATAGAGTCGGTCTTCATTGTTGTATAGAGTCGGTCTTCATTGTTGTATAGAGTCGGTCTTCATTGTTGTATAGAGTCGGTCTTCGTTGTGTAGAGTCGGTCTTCATTGTTGTATAGAGTCGGTCTTCATTGTTGTATAGAGTCGGTCTTCATTGTTGTATAGAGTCGGTCTTCATTGTTGTATAGAGTCGGTCTTCATTGTTGTATAGAGTCGGTCTTCATTGTTGTATAGAGTCGGTCTTCATTGTTGTATAGAGTCGGTCTTCATTGTTGTATAGAGTCGGTCTTCATTGTTGTATAGAGTCGGTCTTCATTGTTGTATAGAGTCGGTCTTCATTGTTGTATAGAGTCGGTCTTCATTGTTGTATAGAGTCGGTCTTCATTGTTGTATAGAGTCGGTCTTCATTGTTGTATAGAGTCGGTCTTCATTGTTGTGTAGAGTCGGTCTTCATTGTTGTATAGAGTCGGTCTTCATTGTTGTATAGAGTCGGTCTTCGTTGTGTAGAGTCGGTCTTCATTGTTGTATAGAGTCGGTCTTCGTTGTGTAGAGTCGGTCTTCATTGTTGTATAGAGTCGGTCTTCATTGTTGTATAGAGTCGGTCTTCATTGTTGTATAGAGTCGGTCTTCATTGTTGTATAGAGTCGGTCTTCATTGTTGTATAGAGTCGGTCTTCATTGTTGTATAGAGTCGGTCTTCATTGTTGTATAGAGTCGGTCTTCGTTGTGTAGAGTCGGTCTTCATTGTTGTATAGAGTCGGTCTTCATTGTTGTATAGAGTCGGTCTTCATTGTTGTATAGAGTCGGTCTTCATTGTTGTATAGAGTCGGTCTTCATTGTTGTATAGAGTCGGTCTTCATTGTTGTATAGAGTCGGTCTTCATTGTTGTATAGAGTCGGTCTTCATTGTTGTGTAGAGTCGGTCTTCATTGTTGTATAGAGTCGGTCTTCGTTGTGTAGAGTCGGTCTTCATTGTTGTATAGAGTGGTCTTCATTGTTGTATAGAGTCGGTCTTCATTGTTGTATAGAGTCGGTCTTCATTGTTGTATAGAGTCGGTCTTCATTGTTGTATAGAGTCGGTCTTCATTGTTGTATAGAGTCGGTCTTCATTGTTGTATAGAGTCGGTCTTCATTGTTGTATAGAGTCGGTCTTCATTGTTGTATAGAGTCGGTCTTCATTGTTGTATAGAGTCGGTCTTCATTGTGTAGAGTCGGTCTTCATTGTTGTATAGAGTCGGTCTTCATTGTTGTATAGAGTCGGTCTTCGTTGTATAGAGTCGGTCTTCATTGTTGTATAGAGTCGGTCTTGTTGTTGTGTAGAGTTGGTCTTCATTGTTGTATAGAGTCGGTCTTCGTTGTGTAGAGTCGGTCTTCATTGTTGTATAGAGTCGGTCTTCATTGTTGTATAGAGTCGGTCTTCATTGTTGTATAGAGTCGGTCTTCGTTGTTGTATAGAGTCGGTCTTCATTGTTGTATAGAGTCGGTCTTCATTGTTGTATAGAGTCGGTCTTCATTGTTGTATAGAGTCGGTCTTCATTGTTGTATAGAGTCGGTCTTCGTTGTGTAGAGTCGGTCTTCATTGTTGTATAGAGTCGGTCTTCATTGTTGTATAGAGTCGGTCTTCGTTGTGTAGAGTCGGTCTTCATTGTTGTATAGAGTCGGTCTTCGTTGTGTAGAGTCGGTCTTCATTGTTGTATAGAGTCGGTCTTCATTGTTGTATAGAGTCGGTCTTCATTGTTGTATAGAGTCGGTCTTCATTGTTGTATAGAGTCGGTCTTCATTGTTGTATAGAGTCGGTCTTCATTGTTGTATAGAGTCGGTCTTCATTGTTGTATAGAGTCGGTCTTCATTGTTGTATAGAGTCGGTCTTCATTGTTGTATAGAGTCGGTCTTCATTGTTGTGTAGAGTCGGTCTTCATTGTTGTATAGAGTCGGTCTTCATTGTTGTGTAGAGTCGGTCTTCATTGTTGTATAGAGTCGGTCTTCATTGTTGTATAGAGTCGGTCTTCATTGTTGTATAGAGTCGGTCTTCATTGTTGTATAGAGTCGGTCTTCATTGTTGTATAGAGTCGGTCTTCATTGTTGTGTAGAGTCGGTCTTCATTGTTGTATAGAGTCGGTCTTCATTGTTGTATATAGTCGGTCTTCATTGTTGTATAGAGTCGGTCTTCGTTGTGTAGAGTCGGTCTTCATTGTTGTATAGAGTCGGTCTTCATTGTTGTATAGAGTCGTCTTCTTTGTGTAGAGTCGGTCTTCATTGTTGTATAGAGTCGGTCTTCGTTGTGTAGAGTCGGTCTTCATTGTTGTATAGAGTCGGTCTTCATTGTTGTATAGAGTCGGTCTTCATTGTTGTATAGAGTCGGTCTTCGTTGTTGTATAGAGTCGGTCTTCATTGTTGTATAGAGTCGGTCTTCATTGTTGTATAGAGTCGGTCTTCATTGTTGTATATAGTCGGTCTTCATTGTTGTATAGAGTCGGTCTTCGTTGTGTAGAGTCGGTCTTCATTGTTGTATAGAGTCGGTCTTCATTGTTGTATAGAGTCGGTCTTCATTGTTGTATAGAGTCGGTCTTCATTGTTGTATAGAGTCGGTCTTCATTGTTGTATAGAGTCGGTCTTCATTGTTGTATAGAGTCGGTCTTCATTGTTGTATAGAATCGGTCTTCGTTGTGTAGAGTCGGTCTTCATTGTTGTATAGAGTCGGTCTTCATTGTTGTATAGAGTCGGTCTTCATTGTTGTATAGAGTCGGTCTTCGTTGTGTAGAGTCGGTCTTCATTGTTGTATAGAGTCGGTCTTCATTGTTGTATAGAGTCGGTCTTCATTGTTGTATAGAGTCGGTCTTCATTGTTGTATAGAGTCGGTCTTCATTGTTGTATAGAGTCGGTCTTCATTGTTGTATAGAATCGGTCTTCGTTGTGTAGAGTCGGTCTTCATTGTTGTATAGAGTCGGTCTTCATTGTTGTATAGAGTCGGTCTTCATTGTTGTATAGAGTCGGTCTTCATTGTTGTGTAGAGTCGGTCTTCATTGTTGTATAGAGTCGATCTTCATTGTTGTGTAGAGTCGGTCTTCATTGTTGTATAGAGTCGGTCTTCATTGTTGTATAGAGTCGGTCTTCATTGTTGTATAGAGTCGGTCTTCATTGTTGTATAGAGTCGGTCTTCATTGTTGTATAGAGTCGGTCTTCATTGTTGTATAGAGTCGGTCTTCATTGTTGTATATAGTCGGTCTTCATTGTTGTATAGAGTCGGTCTTCATTGTTGTATAGAGTCGGTCTTCATTGTTGTATAGAGTCGGTCTTCATTGTTGTGTTGAGTCGGTCTTCATTGTTGTATAGAGTCGGTCTTCATTGTTGTGTAGAGTCGGTCTTCATTGTTGTATAGAGTCGGTCTTCATTGTTGTATAGAGTCGGTCTTCATTGTTGTATAGAGTCGGTCTTCATTGTTGTATAGAGTCGGTCTTCATTGTTGTATAGAGTCGGTCTTCATTGTTGTATAGAGTCGGTCTTCATTGTTGTGTAGAGTCGGTCTTCATTGTTGTGTAGAGATGGTCTTCATTGTTGTGTAGAGTCGGTCTTCATTGTTGTATAGAGTCGGTCTTCATTGTTGTATAGAGTCGGTCTTCGTTTTGAAGAGTTGGTCTTCATTGTTGTGTAGAGTTGGTCTTCATTGTTGTGTAGAGTTGGTCTTCATTGTTGTATAGAGTCGGTCTTCATTGTTGTATAGAGTCGGTCTTCATTGTTGTATAGAATCGGTCTTCATTGTTGTATAGAGTCGGTCTTCATTGTTGTATAGAGTGGGTCTTCATTGTTGTATAGAGTCGGTCTTCATTGTTGTATAGAGTTGGTCTTCATTGTTGTATAGAGTTGGTCTTCATTGTTGTGTAGAGTCGGTCTTCATTGTTGTGTAGAGTCGGTCTTCATTGTTGTATAGAGTCGGTCTTCATTGTTGTATAGAGATGGTCTTCATTGTTGTGTAGAGTCGGTCTTCGTTGTGTAGAGTCTGTCTTCGTTGTGTAGAGTCTGTCTTCATTGTTGTGTAGAGTTGGTCTTCATTGTTGTAAAGAGTTGGTCTTCATTGTTGTAAAGAGTTGGTCTTCGTTGTTGTGTAGAGGTGGTCTTCATTGTTGTATAGAGTGGTCTTCGTTGTGTAGAGTTGGTCTTCATTGTTGTATAGAGTCGGTCTTCGTTGTGTAGAGTCGGTCTTCATTGTTGTTTAGAGTCGGTCTTCGTTGTATAGAGTCGGTCTTCGTTGTATAGAGTCGGTCTTCGTTGTATAGAGTCGGTCTTCATTGTTGTATAGAGTCGGTCTTCGTTGTTGTGTACAGTTGGTCTTCATTGTTGTATAGAATCGGTCTTCGTTGTATAGAGTCGGTCTTCATTGTTGTATAGAGTCGGTCTTCATTGTTGTATAGAGTCGGTCTTCATTGTTGTATAGATGGTCTTCATTGTTGTATAGAGTCGGTCTTCATTGTTGTATAGAGTCGGTCTTCATTGTTGTATAGAGTCGGTCTTCGTTGTGTAGAGTCGGTCTTCATTGTTGTATAGAGTCGGTCTTCATTGTTGTATAGAGTCGGTCTTCATTGTTGTATAGAGTCGGTCTTCATTGTTGTATAGAATCGGTCTTCGTTGTGTAGAGTCGGTCTTCATTGTTGTATATAGTCGGTCTTCATTGTTGTATATAGTCGGTCTTCATTGTTGTATAGAGTCGGTCTTCATTGTTGTGTAGAGTCGGTCTTCATTGTTGTATAGAGTCGGTCTTCATTGTTGTGTAGAGTCGGTCTTCATTGTTGTATAGAGTCGGTCTTCATTGTTGTATAGAGTCGGTCTTCATTGTTGTATAGAGTCGGTCTTCATTGTTGTATAGAGTCGGTCTTCATTGTTGTATAGAGTCGGTCTTCATTGTTGTGTAGAGTCGGTCTTCATTGTTGTATAGAGTCGGTCTTCATTGTTGTATAGAGTCGGTCTTCGTTGTGTAGAGTCGGTCTTCATTGTTGTATAGAGTCGGTCTTCATTGTTGTATAGAGTCGTCTTCGTTGTGTAGAGTCGGTCTTCATTGTTGTATAGAGTCGGTCTTCGTTGTGTAGAGTCGGTCTTCATTGTTGTATAGAGTCGGTCTTCATTGTTGTATAGAGTCGGTCTTCATTGTTGTATAGAGTCGGTCTTCGTTGTTGTATAGAGTCGGTCTTCATTGTTGTATAGAGTCGTCTTCATTGTTGTATAGAGTCGGTCTTCATTGTTGTATAGAGTCGGTCTTCGTTGTGTAGAGTCGGTCTTCATTGTTGTATAGAGTCGGTCTTCATTGTTGTATAGAGTCGGTCTTCATTGTTGTATAGAGTCGGTCTTCATTGTTGTATAGAGTCGGTCTTCATTGTTGTATAGAGTCGGTCTTCATTGTTGTATAGAGTCGGTCTTCATTGTTGTATAGAGTCGGTCTTCATTGTTGTGTAGAGTCGGTCTTCATTGTGTAGAGTCGGTCTTCATTGTTGTATAGAGTCGGTCTTCGTTGTGTAGAGTCGGTCTTCATTGTTGTATAGAGTCGGTCTTCATTGTTGTGTAGAGTCGGTCTTCATTGTTGTATAGAGTCGGTCTTCATTGTTGTGTAGATTCGGTCTTCATTGTTGTATAGAGTCGGTCTTCATTGTTGTATAGAGTCGGTCTTCATTGTTGTATAGAGTCGGTCTTCATTGTTGTATAGAGTTGGTCTTCATTGTTGTATAGAGTCGGTCTTCATTGTTGTATAGAGTCGGTCTTCATTGTGTAGAGTCGGTCTTCATTGTTGTATAGAGTCGGTCTTCATTGTTGTATAGAGTCGGTCTTCGTTGTATAGAGTCGGTCTTCATTGTTGTATAGAGTCGGTCTTGTTGTTGTGTAGAGTCGGTCTTCATTGTTGTATAGAATCGGTCTTCGTTGTGTAGAGTCGGTCTTCATTGTTGTATAGAGTCGGTCTTCATTGTTGTATAGAGTCGGTCTTCATTGTTGTATAGAGTCGGTCTTCATTGTTGTATAGAGTCGGTCTTCATTGTTGTATAGAGTCGGTCTTCATTGTTGTATAGAGTCGGTCTTCATTGTTGTATAGAGTCGGTCTTCATTGTTGTATAGAGTCGGTCTTCGTTGTGTAGAGTCGGTCTTCATTGTTGTATAGAGTCGGTCTTCATTGTTGTATAGAGTCGGTCTTCGTTGTGTAGAGTCGGTCTTCATTGTTGTATAGAGTCGGTCTTCGTTGTGTAGAGTCGGTCTTCATTGTTGTATAGAGTCGGTCTTCATTGTTGTATAGAGTCGGTCTTCATTGTTGTATAGAGTCGGTCTTCATTGTTGTATAGAGTCGGTCTTCATTGTTGTATAGAGTCGGTCTTCATTGTTGTATAGAGTCGGTCTTCATTGTTGTATAGAGTCGGTCTTCATTGTTGTATAGAGTCGGTCTTCATTGTTGTATAGAGTCGGTCTTCATTGTTGTATAGAGTCGGTCTTCGTTGTGTAGAGTCGGTCTTCATTGTTGTATAGAGTCGGTCTTCATTGTTGTATAGAGTCGGTCTTCATTGTTGTATAGAGTCGGTCTTCATTGTTGTATAGAGTCGGTCTTCATTGTTGTATAGAGTCGGTCTTCATTGTTGTATAGAGTCGGTCTTCGTTGTGTAGAGTCGGTCTTCATTGTTGTATAGAGTCGGTCTTCATTGTTGTATATAGTCGGTCTTCATTGTTGTATAGAGTCGGTCTTCATTGTTGTATAGAGTCGGTCTTCATTGTTGTATAGAGTCGGTCTTCATTGTTGTATAGAGTCGGTCTTCATTGTTGTATAGAGTCGGTCTTCATTGTTGTATAGAGTCGGTCTTCATTGTTGTATAGAGTCGGTCTTCATTGTTGTATAGAGTCGGTCTTCATTGTTGTATAGAGTCGGTCTTCATTGTTGTATAGAGTCGGTCTTCATTGTTGTATAGAGTCGGTCTTCATTGTTGTATAGAGTCGGTCTTCATTGTTGTATAGAGTCGGTCTTCATTGTTGTATAGAGTCGGTCTTCATTGTTGTATAGAGTCGGTCTTCATTGTTGTATAGAGTCGGTCTTCATTGTTGTATAGAGTCGGTCTTCATTGTTGTATAGAGTCGGTCTTCATTGTTGTATAGAGTCGGTCTTCATTGTTGTATAGAGTCGGTCTTCATTGTTGTATAGAGTCGGTCTTCATTGTTGTATAGAGTCGGTCTTCATTGTTGTATAGAGTCGGTCTTCATTGTTGTGTAGAGTGGTCTTCATTGTTGTGTAGAGTCGGTCTTCATTGTTGTATAGAGTCGGTCTTCATTGTTGTATAGAGTCGGTCTTCGTTTTGTAGAGTTGGTCTTCATTGTTGTGTAGAGTTGGTCTTCATTGTTGTGTAGAGTTGGTCTTCATTGTTGTGTAGAGTTGGTCTTCATTGTTGTATAGAGTCGGTCTTCATTGTTGTATAGAGTCGGTCTTCATTGTTGTATAGAGTCGGTCTTCATTGTTGTATAGAGTCGGTCTTCATTGTTGTATAGAGTCGGTCTTCATTGTTGTATAGAGTCGGTCTTCATTGTTGTATAGAGTGGTCTTCATTGTTGTGTAGAGTCGGTCTTCATTGTTGTATAGAGTCGGTCTTCATTGTTGTATAGAGTCGGTCTTCATTGTTGTGTAGAGTCGGTCTTCATTGTTGTATAGAGTCGGTCTTCATTGTTGTGTAGAGTCGGTCTTCATTGTTGTATAGAGTCGGTCTTCATTGTTGTGTAGAGTCGGTCTTCATTGTTGTATAGAGTCGGTCTTCATTGTTGTGTAGAGTCGGTCTTCATTGTTGTATAGAGATGGTCTTCATTGTTGTGTAGAGTCGGTCTTCATTGTTGTATAGAGATGGTCTTCATTGTTGTATAGAGTCGGTCTTCATTGTTGTATAGAGTCGGTCTTCATTGTTGTATAGAATCGGTCTTCGTTGTGTAGAGTCGGTCTTCATTGTTGTATAGAGTCGGTCTTCATTGTTGTATAGAGTCGGTCTTCATTGTTGTGTAGAGTCGGTCTTCATTGTTGTATAATGTCGGTCTTCATTGTTGTATAGAGTCGGTCTTCATTGTTGTATAGAATCGGTCTTCGTTGTGTAGAGTCGGTCTTCATTGTTGTGTAGAGTCGGTCTTCATTGTTGTGTAGAGTCGGTCTTCATCGTTGTGTAGAGTCGGTCTTCATCGTTGTATAGAGTCGGTCTTCATTGTTGTATAGAGTTGGTCTTCATTGTTGTGTAGAGTCGGTCTTCATTGTTGTATAGAGTTGGTCTTCATTGTTGTATAGAGTCGGTCTTCATTGTTGTGTAGAGTCGGTCTTCATTGTTGTATAGAGTTGGTCTTCATTGTTGTATAGAGTTGCTGTTCATTGTTGTATATAGTCGGTCTTCATTGTTGTGTAGAGTCGGTCTTCATTGTTGTATAGAGATGGTCTTCATTGTTGTGTAGAGTCGGTCTTCGTTGTGTAGAGTCTGTCTTCGTTGTGTAGAGTCTGTCTTCATTGTTGTGTAGAGTTGGTCTTCGTTGTGTAGAATTGGTCTTCATTGTTGTAAAGAGTTGGTCTTCGTTGTGTAGAGTTGGTCTTCATTGTTGTAAAGAGTTGGTCTTCGTTGTTGTGTAGAGTTGGTCTTCATTGTTGTAAAGAGTTGGTCTTCGTTGTGTAGAGTTGGTCTTCATTGTTGTATAGAGTCGGTCTTCGTTGTGTAGAGTCGGTCTTCATTGTTGTTTAGAGTCGGTCTTCGTTGTATAGAGTCGGTCTTCGTTGTATAGAGTCGGTCTTCATTGTTGTATAGAGTCGGTCTTCGTTGTATAGAGTCGGTCTTCGTTGTATAGAGTCGGTCTTCATTGTTGTATTGAGTCGGTCTTCGTTGTTGTGTACAGTTGGTCTTCATTGTTGTATAGAATCGGTCTTCGTTGTGTAGAGTCGGTCTTCATTGTTGTATAGAGTCGGTCTTCATTGTTGTATAGAGTCGGTCTTCGTTGTTGTATAGAATCGGTCTTCGTTGTTGTATAGAGTCGGTCTTCATTGTTGTATAGAGTCGGTCTTCATTGTTGTATAGAGTCGGTCTTCATTGTTGTATATAGTCGGTCTTCATTGTTGTATAGAGTCGGTCTTCGTTGTGTAGAGTCGGTCTTCATTGTTGTATAGAGTCGGTCTTCATTGTTGTATAGAGTCGGTCTTCGTTGTGTAGAGTTGGTCTTCATTGTTGTATAGAATCGGTCTTCGTTGTGTAGAGTCGGTCTTCATTGTTGTATAGAGTCGGTCTTCATTGTTGTATAGAGTCAGTCTTCGTTGTTGTATAGAATCGGTCTTCATTGTTGTATAGAGTCGGTCTTCATTGTTGTATAGAGTCGGTCTTCATTGTTGTATATGTCGGTCTTCATTGTTGTATAGAGTCGGTCTTCGTTGTGTAGAGTCGGTCTTCATTGTTGTATAGAGTCGGTCTTCATTGTTGTATAGAGTCGGTCTTCATTGTTGTATAGAGTCGGTCTTCATTGTTGTATAGAGTCGGTCTTCGTTGTGTAGAGTCGGTCTTCATTGTTGTATATAGTCGGTCTTCATTGTTGTATAGAGTCGGTCTTCATTGTTGTATAGAGTCGGTCTTCATTGTTGTGTAGAGTCGGTCTTCATTGTTGTATAGAGTCGGTCTTCATTGTTGTATAGAGTCGGTCTTCATTGTTGTGTAGAGTCGGTCTTCATTGTTGTATAGAGTCGGTCTTCATTGTTGTATAGAGTCGGTCTTCATTGTTGTATAGAGTCGGTCTTCATTGTTGTATAGAGTCGGTCTTCATTGTTGTATAGAGTCGGTCTTCATTGTTGTATAGAGTCGGTCTTCATTGTTGTATAGAGTCGGTCTTCATTGTTGTATAGAGTCGGTCTTCATTGTTGTATAGAGTCGGTCTTCATTGTTGTATAGAATCGGTCTTCATTGTTGTATAGAGTCGGTCTTCATTGTTGTATATAGTCGGTCTTCATTGTTGTATAGAGTCGGTCTTCATTGTTGTATAGAGTCGGTCTTCATTGTTGTATAGAGTCGGTCTTCATTGTTGTATAGAGTCGGTCTTCATTGTTGTATAGAGTCGGTCTTCATTGTTGTATAGAGTCGGTCTTCATTGTTGTATAGAGTCGGTCTTCATTGTTGTATAGAGTCGGTCTTCATTGTTGTATAGAGTCGGTCTTCATTGTTGTATAGAGTCGGTCTTCATTGTTGTATAGAGTCGGTCTTCATTGTTGTATAGAGTCGGTCTTCATTGTTGTATAGAGTCGGTCTTCATTGTTGTATAGAGTCGGTCTTCATTGTTGTATAGAGTCGGTCTTCATTGTTGTATAGAGTCGGTCTTCATTGTTGTATAGAGTCGGTCTTCATTGTTGTATAGAGTCGGTCTTCATTGTTGTATAGAGTCGGTCTTCATTGTTGTATAGAGTCGGTCTTCATTGTTGTATAGAGTCGGTCTTCATTGTTGTATAGAGTCGGTCTTCATTGTTGTATAGAGTCGGTCTTCATTGTTGTATAGAGTCGGTCTTCATTGTTGTGTAGAGTGGTCTTCATTGTTGTGTAGAGTCGGTCTTCATTGTTGTATAGAGTCGGTCTTCATTGTTGTATAGAGTCGGTCTTCGTTTTGTAGAGTTGGTCTTCATTGTTGTGTAGAGTCGGTCTTCATTGTTGTGTAGAGTCGGTCTTCATTGTTGTGTAGAGTCGGTCTTCATTGTTGTATAGAGTCGGTCTTCATTGTTGTATAGAGTCGGTCTTCATTGTTGTATAGAGTCGGTCTTCATTGTTGTATAGAGTCGGTCTTCATTGTTGTATAGAGTCGGTCTTCATTGTTGTATAGAGTCGGTCTTCATTGTTGTATAGAGTCGGTCTTCATTGTTGTATAGAGTCGGTCTTCATTGTTGTGTAGAGTCGGTCTTCATTGTTGTATAGAGTCGGTCTTCATTGTTGTATAGAGTCGGTCTTCATTGTTGTATAGAGTGGTCTTCATTGTTGTGTAGAGTCGGTCTTCGTTGTGTAGAGTCGGTCTTCGTTGTGTAGAGTCGGTCTTCATTGTTGTGTAGAGTCGGTCTTCATTGTTGTATAGAGTCGGTCTTCGTTGTGTAGAGTCGGTCTTCATTGTTGTATAGAGTCGGTCTTCGTTGTGTAGAGTCGGTCTTCATTGTTGTATAGAGTCGGTCTTCGTTGTATAGAGTCGGTCTTCGTTGTATAGAGTCGGTCTTCATTGTTGTATAGAGTCGGTCTTCGTTGTTGTGTAGAGTTGGTCTTCATTGTTGTATAGAGTCGGTCTTCGTTGTATAGAGTCGGTCTTCATTGTTGTATAGAGTCGGTCTTCATTGTTGTATAGAGTCGGTCTTCATTGTTGTATAGAGTGGTCTTCATTGTTGTATAGAGTCGGTCTTCATTGTTGTATAGAGTCGGTCTTCATTGTTGTATAGAGTCGGTCTTCGTTGTGTAGAGTCGGTCTTCATTGTTGTATAGAGTCGGTCTTCATTGTTGTATAGAGTCGGTCTTCATTGTTGTATAGAGTCGGTCTTCATTGTTGTATAGAGTCGGTCTTCGTTGTGTAGAGTCGGTCTTCATTGTTGTATAGAGTCGGTCTTCATTGTTGTATATAGTCGGTCTTCATTGTTGTATAGAGTCGGTCTTCATTGTTGTGTAGAGTCGGTCTTCATTGTTGTATAGAGTCGGTCTTCATTGTTGTGTAGAGTCGGTCTTCATTGTTGTATAGAGTCGGTCTTCATTGTTGTATAGAGTCGGTCTTCATTGTTGTATAGAGTCGGTCTTCATTGTTGTATAGAGTCGGTCTTCATTGTTGTATAGAGTCGGTCTTCATTGTTGTGTAGAGTCGGTCTTCATTGTTGTATAGAGTCGGTCTTCATTGTTGTATATAGTCGGTCTTCATTGTTGTATAGAGTCGGTCTTCGTTGTGTAGAGTCGGTCTTCATTGTTGTATAGAGTCGGTCTTCATTGTTGTATAGAGTCGTTCTTCTTTGTGTAGAGTCGGTCTTCATTGTTGTATAGAGTCGGTCTTCGTTGTGTAGAGTCGGTCTTCATTGTTGTATAGAGTCGGTCTTCATTTTGTATAGAGTCGGTCTTCATTGTTGTATAGAGTCGGTCTTCATTGTTGTATAGAGTCGGTCTTCATTGTTGTATAGAGTCGGTCTTCATTGTTGTATAGAGTCGGTCTTCATTGTTGTATAGAGTCGGTCTTCATTGTTGTATAGAGTCGGTCTTCGTTGTGTAGAGTCGGTCTTCATTGTTGTATAGAGTCGGTCTTCATTGTTGTATAGAGTCGGTCTTCATTGTTGTATAGAGTCGGTCTTCATTGTTGTATAGAGTCGGTCTTCATTGTTGTATAGAGTCGGTCTTCATTGTTGTATAGAGTCGGTCTTCATTGTTGTATAGAGTCGGTCTTCGTTGTGTAGAGTCGGTCTTCATTGTTGTATAGAGTCGGTCTTCATTGTTGTATATAGTCGGTCTTCATTGTTGTATAGAGTCGGTCTTCGTTGTGTAGAGTCGGTCTTCATTGTTGTATAGAGTCGGTCTTCATTGTTGTATAGAGTCGGTCTTCATTGTTGTATAGAGTCGGTCTTCATTGTTGTATATAGTCGGTCTTCATTGTTGTATAGAGTCGGTCTTCATTGTTGTATAGAATCGGTCTTCGTTGTGTAGAGTCGGTCTTCATTGTTGTATATAGTCGGTCTTCATTGTTGTATATAGTCGGTCTTCATTGTTGTATAGAGTCGGTCTTCATTGTTGTGTTGAGTCGGTCTTCATTGTTGTATAGAGTCGGTCTTCATTGTTGTGTTGAGTCGGTCTTCATTGTTGTATAGAGTCGGTCTTCATTGTTGTATAGAGTCGGTCTTCATTGTTGTATAGAGTCGGTCTTCATTGTTGTATAGAGTCGGTCTTCATTGTTGTATAGAGTCGGTCTTCATTGTTGTATAGAGTCGGTCTTCATTGTTGTATAGAGTCGTTCTTCATTGTTGTATAGAGTCGGTCTTCATTGTTGTATAGAGTCGGTCTTCATTGTTGTATAGAGTCGGTCTTCATTGTTGTGTAGAGTCGGTCTTCATTGTTGTATAGAGTCGGTCTTCATTGTTGTGTAGAGTCGGTCTTCATTGTTGTATAGAGTCGGTCTTCATTGTTGTATAGAGTCGGTCTTCATTGTTGTATAGAGTCGGTCTTCATTGTTGTATAGAGTCGGTCTTCATTGTTGTATAGAGTCGGTCTTCATTGTTGTGTAGAGTCGGTCTTCATTGTTGTGTAGAGTGGTCTTCATTGTTGTGTAGAGTCGGTCTTCATTGTTGTATAGAGTCGGTCTTCATTGTTGTATAGAGTCGGTCTTCGTTTTGAAGAGTCGGTCTTCATTGTTGTGTAGAGTTGGTCTTCATTGTTGTGTAGAGTTGGTCTTCATTGTTGTATAGAGTCGGTCTTCATTGTTGTATAGAGTCGGTCTTCATTGTTGTATAGAGTCGGTCTTCATTGTTGTATAGAGTCGGTCTTCATTGTTGTATAGAGTCGGTCTTCATTGTTGTATATAGTCGGTCTTCATTGTTGTATAGAGTCGGTCTTCATTGTTGTATAGAGTCGGTCTTCATTGTTGTGTAGAGTCGGTCTTCATTGTTGTGTAGAGTCGGTCTTCATTGTTGTATAGAGTCGGTCTTCATTGTTGTATAGAGTGGTCTTCATTGTTGTGTAGAGTCGGTCTTCGTTGTGTAGAGTCTGTCTTCGTTGTGTAGAGTCTGTCTTCATTGTTGTGTAGAGTTGGTCTTCATTGTTGTAAGAGTTGGTCTTCATTGTTGTAAAGAGTTGGTCTTCGTTGTTGTGTAGAGTGGTCTTCATTGTTGTAAAGAGTTGGTCTTCGTTGTGTAGAGTTGGTCTTCATTGTTGTATAGAGTCGGTCTTCGTTGTGTAGAGTCGGTCTTCATTGTTGTTTAGAGTCGGTCTTCGTTGTATAGAGTCGGTCTTCGTTGTATAGAGTCGGTCTTCGTTGTATAGAGTCGGTCTTCATTGTTGTATAGAGTCGGTCTTCGTTGTTGTGTAGAGTTGGTCTTCATTGTTGTATAGAATCGGTCTTCGTTGTATAGAGTCGGTCTTCATTGTTGTATAGAGTCGGTCTTCATTGTTGTATAGAGTCGGTCTTCATTGTTGTATAAAGATGGTCTTCATTGTTGTATAGAGTCGGTCTTCATTGTTGTTTAGAGTCGGTCTTCATTGTTGTATAGAGTCGGTCTTCGTTGTGTAGAGTTGGTCTTCATTGTTGTATAGAGTCGGTCTTCATTGTTGTATAGAGTCGGTCTTCATTGTTGTATAGAGTCGGTCTTCATTGTTGTATAGAGTCGGTCTTCGTTGTGTAGAGTCGGTCTTCATTGTTGTATATAGTCGGTCTTCATTGTTGTATATAGTCGGTCTTCATTGTTGTATAGAGTCGGTCTTCATTGTTGTGTTGAGTCGGTCTTCATTGTTGTATAGAGTCGGTCTTCATTGTTGTGTTGAGTCGGTCTTCATTGTTGTATAGAGTCGGTCTTCATTGTTGTATAGAGTCGGTCTTCATTGTTGTATAGAGTCGGTCTTCATTGTTGTATAGAGTCGGTCTTCATTGTTGTATAGAGTCGGTCTTCATTGTTGTGTAGAGTCGGTCTTCATTGTTGTATATAGTCGGTCTTCATTGTTGTATAGAGTCGGTCTTCGTTGTGTAGAGTCGGTCTTCATTGTTGTATAGAGTCGGTCTTCATTGTTGTATAGAGTCGTTCTTCGTTGTGTAGAGTCGGTCTTCATTGTTGTATAGAATCGGTCTTCGTTGTGTAGAGTCGGTCTTCATTGTTGTATAGAGTCGGTCTTCATTGTTGTATAGAGTCGGTCTTCGTTGTTGTATAGAGTCGGTCTTCATTGTTGTATAGAGTCGGTCTTCATTGTTGTATAGAGTCGGTCTTCATTGTTGTATATAGTCGGTCTTCATTGTTGTATAGAGTCGGTCTTCGTTGTGTAGAGTCGGTCTTCATTGTTGTATAGAGTCGGTCTTCATTGTTGTATAGAGTCGGTCTTCATTGTTGTATAGAGTCGGTCTTCATTGTTGTATAGAGTCGGTCTTCATTGTTGTATAGAGTCGGTCTTCATTGTTGTATAGAGTCGGTCTTCATTGTTGTATAGAGTCGGTCTCATTGTTGTGTAGAGTCGGTCTTCATTGTGTAGAGTCGGTCTTCATTGTTGTATAGAGTCGGTCTTCGTTGTGTAGAGTCGGTCTTCATTGTTGTATAGAGATGGTCTTCATTGTTGTGTAGAGTCGGTCTTCATTGTTGTATAGAGTCGGTCTTCATTGTTGTGTAGAGTCGGTCTTCATTGTTGTATAGAGTCGGTCTTCATTGTTGTATAGAGTCGGTCTTCATTGTTGTATAGAGTCGGTCTTCATTGTTGTATAGAGTTGGTCTTCATTGTTGTATAGAGTCGGTCTTCATTGTTGTATAGAGTCGGTCTTCATTGTGTAGAGTCGGTCTTCATTGTTGTATAGAGTCGGTCTTCATTGTTGTATAGAGTCGGTCTTCATTGTTGTATAGAGTCGGTCTTCATTGTTGTATAGAGTCGGTCTTCATTGTTGTATAGAGTCGGTCTTCATTGTTGTATAGAGTCGGTCTTCGTTGGTGTATAGAGTCGGTCTTCATTGTTGTATAGAGTCGGTCTTCATTGTTGTATAGAGTCGGTCTTCATTGTTGTATATAGTCGGTCTTCATTGTTGTATAGAGTCGGTCTTCGTTGTGTAGAGTCGGTCTTCATTGTTGTATAGAGTCGGTCTTCATTGTTGTATAGAGTCGGTCTTCATTGTTGTATAGAGTCGGTCTTCATTGTTGTATAGAGTCGGTCTTCATTGTTGTATAGAGTCGGTCTTCATTGTTGTATAGAGTCGGTCTTCATTGTTGTATAGAGTCGGTCTTCGTTGTGTAGAGTCGGTCTTCATTGTTGTATAGAGTCGGTCTTCATTGTTGTATAGAGTCGGTCTTCATTGTTGTATAGAGTCGGTCTTCGTTGTGTAGAGTCGGTCTTCATTGTTGTATAGAGTCGGTCTTCATTGTTGTATAGAGTCGGTCTTCATTGTTGTATAGAGTCGGTCTTCATTGTGTAGAGTCGGTCTTCATTGTTGTATAGAGTCGGTCTTCATTGTTGTATAGAGTCGGTCTTCGTTGTATAGAGTCGGTCTTCATTGTTGTATGAGTCGGTCTATGTTGTTGTGTACAGTTGGTCTTCATTGTTGTATAGAATCGGTCTTCGTTGTGTAGAGTCGGTCTTCATTGTTGTATAGAGTCGGTCTTCATTGTTGTATAGAGTCAGTCTTCGTTGTTGTATAGAGTCGGTCTTCGTTGTTGTATAGAGTCGGTCTTCATTGTTGTATAGAGTCGGTCTTCATTGTTGTATAGAGTCGGTCTTCATTGTTGTATATAGTCGGTCTTCATTGTTGTATAGAGTCGGTCTTCGTTGTGTAGAGTCGGTCTTCATTGTTGTATAGAGTCGGTCTTCATTGTTGTATAGAGTCGGTCTTCGTTGTGTAGAGTCGGTCTTCATTGTTGTATAGAATCGGTCTTCGTTGTGTAGAGTAGGTCTTCATTGTTGTATAGAGTCGGTCTTCATTGTTGTATGGAGTCGGTCTTCGTTGTTGTATAGAGTCGGTCTTCGTTGTTGTATAGAGTCGGTCTTCGTTGTTGTATAGAGTCGGTCTTCATTCTTGTATAGAGTCGGTCTTCATTGTTGTATAGAGTCGGTCTTCATTGTTGTATAGAGTCGGTCTTCATTGTTGTATAGAGTCGGTCTTCATTGTTGTGTGAGTCGGTCTTCATTGTTGTATAGAGTCGATCTTCATTGTTGTTGAGTCGGTCTTCATTGTTGTATAGAGTCGGTCTTCATTGTTGTATAGAGTCGGTCTTCATTGTTGTATAGAGTCGGTCTTCATTGTTGTATAGAGTCGGTCTTCATTGTTGTATAGAGTCGGTCTTCATTGTT
Source organism: Megaustenia siamemsis (assembly GCA_032433765.1). Classification (NCBI taxonomy): domain Eukaryota; kingdom Metazoa; phylum Mollusca; class Gastropoda; order Stylommatophora; family Ariophantidae; genus Megaustenia; species Megaustenia siamemsis. Next base: position 11,656,503 of record JAVIAB010000026.1, on the reverse strand, counting down.
GTGTAGAGTCGGTCTTCATTGTTGTATAGAGTCGGTCTTCATTGTTGTATATAGTCGGTCTTCATTGTTGTATAGAGTCGGTCTTCGTTGTGTAGAGTCGGTCTTCATTGTTGTATAGAGTCGGTCTTCATTGTTGTATAGAGTCGTTCTTCTTTGTGTAGAGTCGGTCTTCATTGTTGTATAGAATCGGTCTTCGTTGTGTAGAGTCGGTCTTCATTGTTGTATAGAGTCGGTCTTCATTGTTGTATAGAGTCAGTCTTCGTTGTTGTATAGAATCGGTCTTCGTTGTTGTATAGAGTCGGTCTTCATTGTTGTATAGAGTCAGTCTTCATTGTTGTATAGAGTCCGTCTTCATTGTTGTATATAGTCGGTCTTCATTGTTGTATAGAGTCGGTCTTCGTTGTGTAGAGTCGATCTTCATTGTTGTATAGAGTCGGTCTTCATTGTTGTATAGAGTCGGTCTTCATTGTTGTATAGAGTCGGTCTTCATTGTTGTATAGAGTCGGTCTTCATTGTTGTATAGAGTCGGTCTTTATTGTTGTATAGAGTCAGTCTTCATTGTTGTATAGAATCGGTCTTCGTTGTGTAGAGTCGGTCTTCATTGTTGTATATAGTCGGTCTTCATTGTTGTATATAGTCGGTCTTCATTGTTGTATAGAGTCGGTCTTCGTTGTGTAGAGTCGGTCTTCATTGTTGTATAGAGTCGGTCTTCATTCTTGTATAGAGTCGGTATTCATTGTTGTATAGAGTCGGTCTTCATTGTTGTATATAGTCGGTCTTCATTGTTGCATAGAGTCGGTCTTCATTGTTGTATAGAATCGGTCTTCGTTGTGTAGAGTCGGTCTTCATTGTTGTATATAGTCGGTCTTCATTGTTATATATAGTCGGTCTTCATTGTTGTATAGAGTCGGTCTTCATTGTTGTGTTGAGTCGGTCTTTATTGTTGTATAGAGTCGATCTTCATTGTTGTGTTGAGTCGGTCTTCATTGTTGTATAGAGTCGGTCTTCATTGTTGTATAGAGTCGGTCTTCATTGTTGTATACAGTCGGTCTTCATTGTTGTATAGAGTCGGTCTTCATTGTTGTATAGAGTCGGTCTTCATTGTTGTATAGAGTCGGTCTTCATTGTTGTATAGAGTCGTTCTTCATTGTTGTATAGAGTCGGTCTTCATTGTTGTATATAGTGGGTCTTCATTGTTGTATAGAGTCGGTCTTCATTGTTGTGTTGAGTCGGTCTTCATTGTTGTATAGAGTCGATCTTCATTGTTGTGTTGAGTCGGTCTTCATTGTTGTATAGAGTCGGTCTTCATTGTTGTATAGAGTCGGTCTTCATTGTTGTATAGAGTCGGTCTTCATTGTTGTATAGAGTCGGTCTTCATTGTTGTATAGAGTCGGTCTTCATTGTTGTATATAGTCGGTCTTCATTGTTGTGTAGAGTCGGTCTTCATTGTTGTGTAGAGATGGTCTTCATTGTTGTGTAGAGTCGGTCTTCATTGTTGTATAGAATCGGTCTTCATTGTTGTATAGAATCGGTCTTCGTTTGAAGAGTTGGTCTTCATTGTTGTGTAGAGTTGGTCTTCATTGTTGTGTAGAGTTGGTCTTCATTGTTGTATATAGTCGGTCTTCATTGTTGTATAGAGTCGGTCTTCATTGTTGTATAGAATCGGTCTTCATTGTTGTATACAGTCGGTCTTCATTGTTGTATAGAGTGGGTCTTCATTGTTGTATATAGTCGGTCTTCATTGTTGTATAGAGTTGGTCTTCATTGTTGTATAGAGTTGGTCTTCATTGTTGTGTAGAGTCGGTCTTCATTGTTGTGTAGAGTCGGTCTTCATTGTTGTATAGAGTAAGTCTTCAATGTTGTATAGAGATGGTCTTCATTGTTATGTAGAGTCGGTCTTCGTTGTGTAGAGTCTGTCTTCGTTGTGTAGAGTCTGTCTTCATTGTTGTGTAGAGTTGGTCTTCATTGTTGTAAAGAGTTGGTCTTCATTGTTGTAAAGAGTTGGTCTTCGTTGTTGTGTAGAGGTGGTCTTCATTGTTGTAAAGAGTTGGTCTTCGTTGTGTAGAGTTGATCTTCATTGTTGTATAGAGTCGGTCTTCGTTGTGTAGAGTCGGTCTTCATTATTGTTTAGAATCGGTCTTCGTTGTATAGAGTCGGTCTTCGTTGTATAGAGTCGGTCTTCGTTGTATAGAGTCGGTCTTCATTGTTGTATAGAGTCGGTCTTCGTTGTTGTGTACAGTTGGTCTTCATTGTTGTATAGAATCGGTCTTCGTTGTATAGAGTCGGTCTTCATTGTTGTGTAGAGTCGATCTTCATTGTTGTATAGAGTCGGTCTTCATTGTTGTATAAAGATGGTCTTCATTGTTGTATAGAGTCGGTCTTCATTGTTGTTTAGAGTCGGTCTTCGTTGTTGTATAGAGTCGGTCTTCGCTGTGTAGAGTTGGTCTTCATTGTTGTATAGAGTCGGTCTTCATTGTTGTATAGAGTCGGTCTTCATTGTTGCATAGAGTCAGTCTTCATTGTTGTATAGAATCGGTCTTCGTTGTGTAGAGTCGGTCTTCATTGTTGTATATAGTCGGTCTTCATTGTTGTATATAGTCGGTCTTCATTGTTGTATAGAGTCGGTCTTCATTGTTGTGTTGAGTCGGTCTTCATTGTTGTATAGAGTCGATCTTTATTGTTGTGTTGAGTCGGTCTTCATTGTTGTATAGAGTCGGTCTTCATTGTTGTATAGAGTCGGTCTTCATTGTTGTATAGAGTCGGTCTTCATTGTTGTATAGAGTCGGTCTTCATTGTTGTATAGAGTCGATCTTCATTGTTGTGTAGAGTCGGTCTTCATTGTTGTATATAGTCGGTCTTCATTGTTGTATAGAGTCGGTCTTCGTTGTGTAGAGTCGGTCTTCATTGTTGTATAGAGTCGGTCTTCATTGTTGTATAGAGTCGTTCTTCGTTGTGTAGAGTCGGTCTTCATTGTTGTATAGAATCGGTCTTCGTTGTGTAGAGTCGGTTTTCATTGTTGTATAGAGTCGGTCTTCATTGTTGTATAGAGTCAGTCTTCGTTGTTGTATAGAATCGGTCTTCGTTGTTGTATAGAGTCGGTCTTCATTGTTGTATAGAGTCCGTGTTCATTGTTGTATATAGTCGGTCTTCATTGTTGTATAGAGTCGGTCTTCGTTGTGTAGAGTCGATCTTCATTGTTGTATAGAGTCGGTCTTCATTCTTGTATAGAGTCGGTATTCATTGTTGTATAGAGTCGGTCTTCATTGTTGTATAGAGTCGGTCTTCATTGTTGTATAGAGTCGGTCTTCATTGTTGCATAGAGTCAGTCTTCATTGTTGTATAGAGTCGGTCATCGTTGTTGTGTAGAGTCGGTCTTCATTGTGTAGAGTCGGTCTTCATTGTTGTATAGAGTCGGTCTTCGTTGTGTAGAGTCGGTCTTCAATGTTGTATAGAGATGGTCTTCATTGTTGTGTAGAGTCGGTCTTCATTGTTGTATAGAGTCGGTCTTCATTGTTGTGTAGATTCGGTCTTCATTGTTGTATAGAGTCGGTCTTCATTGTTGTATAGAGTCGGTCTTCATTGTTGTATAGAGTCGGTCTTCATTGTTGTATAGAGTTGGTCTTCATTGTTGTATAGAGTCGGTCTTCATTGTTGTATAGAGTCGGTCTTCATTGTGTAGAGTCTGTCTTCATTGTTGTATAGAGTCTGTCTTCATTGTTGTATAGAGTCGGTCTTCGTTGTATAGAGTCGGTCTTCATTGTTGTATTGAGTCGGTCTATGTTGTTGTGTACAGTTGGTCTTCATTGTTGTATAGAATCGGTCTTCGTTGTGTAGAGTCGGTCTTCATTGTTGTATAGAGTCGGTCTTCATTGTTGTATAGAGTCAGTCTTCGTTGTTGTATAGAATCGGTCTTCGTTGTTGTATAGAGTCGGTCTTCATTGTTGTATAGAGTCAGTCTTCATTGTTGTATAGAGTCGGTCTCCATTGTTGTATATAGTCGGTCTTCATTGTTGTATAGAGTCGGTCTTCGTTGTGTAGAGTCGGTCTTCATTGTTGTATAGAGTCGGTCTTCATTGTTGTATAGAATCGGTCTTCGTTGTGTAGAGTCGGTCTTCATTGTTGTATAGAATCGGTCTTCGTTGTGTAGAGTAGGTCTTCATTGTTGTATAGAGTCGGTCTTCATTGTTGTATGGAGTCGGTCTTCGTTGTTGTTTAGAATCGGTCTTCGTTGTTGTATAGAGTCGGACTTCGTTGTTGTATAGAGTCGGTCTTCATTGTTGTATAGAGTCGGTCTTCATTGTTGTATAGAGTCAGTCTTCATTGTTGTATAGAGTCCGTCTTCATTGTTGTATATAGTCGGTCTTCATTGTTGTATAGAGTCGGTCTTCGTTGTGTAGAGTCGATCTTCATTGTTGTATAGAGTCGGTCTTCATTCTTGTATAGAGTCGGTATTCATTGTTGTATAGAGTCGGTCTTCATTGTTGTATGGAGTCGGTCTTCATTGTTGCATAGAGTCAGTCTTCATTGTTGTATAGAATCGGTCTTCGTTGTGTAGAGTCGGTCTTCATTGTTGTATAAAGTCGGTCTTCATTGTTGTATATAGTCGGTCTTCATTGTTGTATAGAGTCGGTCTTCATTGTTGTGTTGAGTCGGTCTTCATTGTTGTATAGAGTCGATCTTCATTGTTGTGTTGAGTCGGTCTTCATTGTTGTATAGAGTCGGTCTTCATTGTTGTATAGAGTCGGTCTTCATTGTTGTATAGAGTCGGTCTTCATTGTTGTATAGAGTCGGTCTTCATTGTTGTATAGAGTCGGTCTTCATTGTTGTATAGAGTCGGTCTTCATTGTTGTATAGAGTCGGTCTTCATTGTTGTATACAGTCGTTCTTCATTGTTGTATAGAGTCGGTCTTCATTGTTGTATATAGTCGGTCTTCATTGTTGTATAGAGTCGGTCTTCATTGTTGTATAGAATCGGTTCTCATTGTTGTATAGAGTCGGTCTTCATTGTTGTATATAGTCGGTCTTCATTGTTGTATAGAGTCGGTCTTCATTGTTGTATAGAGTCGGTCTTCATTGTTGTATAGAGTCGGTCTTCATTGTTGTATATAGTCGGTCTTCATTGTTGTATAGAGTCGGTCTTCATTGTTGTGTAGAGATGGTCTTCATTGTTGTGTAGAGTCGGTCTTCATTGTTGTATAGAATCGGTCTTCATTGTTGTATAGAATCGGTCTTCGTTTTGAAGAGTTGGTCTTCATTGTTGTGTAGAGTTGGTCTTCATTGTTGTGTAGAGTTGGTCTTCATTGTTGTGTAGAGTTGGTCTTCATTAATGTATATAGTCGGTCTTCATTGTTGTATAGAGTCGGTCTTCATTGTTGTATAGAATCGGTCTTCATTGTTGTATAGAGTCGGTCTTCATTGTTGTATAGAGTCGGTCTTCATTGTTGTATGTAGTCGGTCTTCATTGTTGTATAGAGTTGGTCTTCATTGTTGTGTGGAGTCGATCTTCATTGTTGTATAGAGTCGATCTTCATTGTTGTATAGAGTCGGTCTTCATTGTTGTGTAGAGTCGGTCTTCATTGTTGTATAGAGTCGGTCTTCATTGTTGTGTAGAGTCGGTCTTCATTGTTGTATAGAGTCGGTCTTCATTGTTGTGTAGAGTCGGTCTTCATTGTTGTATAGAGTCGGTCTTCATTGTTGTGTAGAGTCGGTCTTCATTGTTGTATAGAGATGGTCTTCATTGTTGTGTAGAGTCGGTCTTCATTGTTGTATAGAGATGGTCTTCATTGTTGTATAGAATCGGTCTTCATTGTTGTATAGAATCGGTCTTCAATGTTGTATAGAATCGGTCTTCGTTGTGTACAGTCGGTCTTCATTGTTGTATATAGTCGGTCTTCATTGCTGTATAGAGTCGGTCTTCATTGTTGTGTAGAGTCGGTCTTCATTGTTGTATAATGTCGGTCTTCATTGTTGTATAGAGTCGGTCTTCATTGTTGTATAGAATCGGTCTTCGTTGTGTAGAGTCGGTCTTCATTGTTGTGTAGAGTCGATCTTCATTGTTGTGTACAGTCGGTCTTCATCGTTGTGTAGAGTCGGTCTTCATCGTTGTATAGAGTCGGTCTTCATTCTTGTATAGAGTTGGTCTTCATTGTTGTGTAGACTCAGTCTTCATTGTTGTATAGAGTTGGTCTTCATTGTTATATAGAGTCGGTCTTCATTGTTGTGTAGAGTCGGTCTTCATTGTTGTATAGAGTTGGTCTTCATTGTTGTATAGAGTTGCTGTTCATTGTTGTATATAGTCGGTCTTCATTGTTGTGTAGAGTCGGTCTTCATTGTTGTATAGAGATGGTCTTCATTGTTGTGTAGAGTCGGTCTTCGTTGTGTAGAGTCTGTCTTCGTTGTGTAGAGTCTGTCTTCATTGTTGTGTAGAGTTGGTCTTCGTTGTGTAGAATTGGTCTTCATTGTTGTAAAGAGTTGGTCTTCGTTGTGTAGAGTTGGTCTTCATTGTTGTAAAGAGTTGGTCTTCGTTGTTGTGTAGAGTTGGTCTTCATTGTTGTAAAGAGTTGGTCTTCGTTGTGTAGAGTTGGTCTTCATTGTTGTATAGAGTCGGTCTTCGTTGTGTAGAGTCGGTCTTCATTATTGTTTAGAGTCGGTCTTCGTTGTATAGAGTCGGTCTTCGTTGTATAGAGTCGGTCTTCATTGTTGTATAGAGTCGGTCTTCGTTGTATAGAGTCGGTCTTCGTTGTATAGAGTCGGTCTTCATTGTTGTATTGAGTCGGTCTTCGTTGTTGTGTACAGTTGGTCTTCATTGTTGTATAGAATCGGTCTTCGTTGTGTAGAGTCGGTTTTCTTTGTGGTATAGAGTAGGTCTTCATTGTTGTATAGAGTCAGTCTTCGTTGTTGTATAGAATCGGTCTTCGTTGTTGTATAGAGTCGGTCTTCATTGTTGTATAGAGTCATTCTTCATTGTTTTATAGAGTCGGTCTTCATTGTTGTATATAGTCGGTCTTCATTGTTGTATAGAGTCGGTCTTCGTTGTGTAGAGTCGGTCTTCATTGTTGTATAGAGTCGGTCTTCATTGTTGTATAGAGTCGGTCTTCGTTGTGTAGAGTTGGTCTTCATTGTTGTATAGAATCGGTCTTCGTTGTGTAGAGTCGGTCTTCATTGTTGTATAGAGTCGGTCTTCATTGTTGTATAGAGTCAGTCTTCGTTGTTGTATAGAATCGGTCTTCATTGTTGTATAGAGTCGGTCTTCATTGTTGTATAGAGTCGGGCTTCATTGTTGTATATGTTCGGTCTTCATTGTTGTATAGAGTCGGTCTTCGTTGTGTAGAGTCGATCTTCATTGTTGTATAGAGTCGTTCTTCATTGTTGTATAGAGTCGGTCTTCATTGTTGCATAGAGTCAGTCTTCATTGTTGTATAGAATCGGTCTTCGTTGTGTAGAGTCGGTCTTCATTGTTGTATATAGTCGGTCTTCATTGTTGTATATAGTCGGTCTTCATTGTTGTATAGAGACAGTCTTCATTGTTGTGTTGAGTCGGTCTTCATTGTTGTATAGAGTCGGTCTTCATTGTTGTATAGAGTCGATCTTCATTGTTGTGTTGAGTCGGTCTTCATTGTTGTATAGAGTCGGTCTTCATTGTTGTATAGAGTCGGTCTTCATTGTTGTATAGAGTCGGTCTTCATTGTTGTATTGAGTCGGTCTTCATTGTTGTATAGAGTCGGTCTTCATTGTTGTATATAGTCGGTCTTCATTGCTGTATAGAGTCGGTCTTCATTGTTGTATATAGTCGGTTTTCATTGTTGTATAGAGTCGGTCTTCATTGTTGTATAGAATCGGTCTTCATTGTTGTATAGAGTCGGTCTTGATTGTTGTATATAGTCGGTCTTCATTGTTGTATTGATTCGGTCTTCATTGTTGTATTGATTCGGTATTCATTGTTGTATAGAGTCGGTCTTCATTGTTGTATATAGTCGGTCTTCATTGTTGTATAGAGTCGGTCTTCATTGTTGTATAGAGTCGTTCTTCATTGTTGTATAGAGTCGGTCTTCATTGTTGTATACAGTCGGTCTTCATTGTTGTATAGAGTCGGTCTTCATTGTTGTATAGAGTCGGTCTTCATTGTTGTATAGAGTCGGTCTTCATTGTTGTATATAGTCGTTCTTCATTGTTGTATAGAGTCGGTCTTCATTGTTGTATATAGTCGGTCTTCATTGTTGTATAGAGTCGGTCTTCATTGTTGTATAGAATCGGTTCTCATTGTTGTATAGAGTCGGTCTTCATTGTTGTATATAGTCGGTCTTCATTGTTGTATAGAGTCGGTCTTCATTGTTGTATGAGTCGGTCTTCATTGTTGTATAGAGTCGGTCTTCATTGTTGTATAGAGTCGGTCTTCATTGTTGTATATAGTCGGTCTTCATTGTTGTATAGAGTCGGTCTTCATTGTTGTGTAGAGATGGTCTTCATTGTTGTGTAGAGTCGGTCTTCATTGTTGTATAGAATCGGTCTTCATTGTTGTATAGAATCGGTCTTCGTTTTGAAGAGTTGGTCTTCATTGTTGTGTAGAGTTGGTCTTCATAGTTGTGTAGAGTTGGTCTTCATTGTTGTGTAGAGTTGGTCTTCATTGTTGTATATAGTCGGTCTTCATTGTTGTATAGAGTCGGTCTTCATTGTTGTATAGAATCGGTCTTCATTGTTGTATAGAGTCGGTCTTCATTGTTGTATAGAGTCGGTCTTCATTGTTGTATATAGTCGGTCTTCATTGTTGTATAGAGTTGGTCTTCATTGTTGTATAGAGTTGGTCTTCATTGTTGTGTAGAGTCGGTCTTCATTGTTGTGTAGAGTCGGTCTTCATTGTTGTATAGAGTAAGTCTTCAATGTTGTATAGAGATGGTCTTCATTGTTATGTAGAGTCGGTCTTCGTTGTGTAGAGTCTGTCTACGTTGAGTAGAGTCTGTCTTCATTGTTGTGTAGAGTTGGTCTTTATTGTTGTAAAGAGTTGGTCTTCGTTGTGTAGAGTTTGTCTTCATTGTTGTATAGAGTCGGTCTTCGTTGTGTAGAGTCGGTCTTCATTATTGTTTAGAACCGGTCTTCGTTGTATAGAGTCGGTCTTCGTTGTATAGAGTCGGTCTTCATTGTTGTATAGAGTCTGTCTTCGTTGTTGTGTACAGTTGGTCTTCATTGTTGTATAGAATCGGTCTTCGTTGTATATAGTCGGTCTTCATTGTTGTGTAGAGTCGGTCTTCATTGTTGTATAGAGTCGGTCTTCATTGTTGTATAAAGATGGTCTTCATTGTTGTATAGAGTCGGTCTTCATTGTTGTTTAGAGTCGGTCTTCGTTGTTGTATAGAGTCGGTCTTCGCTGTGTAGAGTCGGTCTTCATTGTTGTATAGAGTCGGTCTTCATTGTTGTATAGAGTCGGTCTTCATTGTTGTATAGAGTCAGTCTTCATTGTTGTATAGAATCGGTCTTCGTTGTGTAGAGTCGGTCTTCATTGTTGTATATAGTCGGTCTTCATTGTTGTATATAGTCGGTCTTCATTGTTGTATAGAGTCGGTCTTCATTGTTGTGTTGAGTCGGTCTTCATTGTTGTATAGAGTCGATCTTCATTGTTGTGTTGAGTCGGTCTTCATTGTTGTATAGAGTCGGTCTTCATTGTTGTATAGAGTCGGTCTTCATTGTTGTATAGAGTCGGTCTTCATTGTTGTATAGAGTCGGTCTTCATTGTTGTATAGAGTCGATCTTCATTGTTGTGTAGAGTCGGTCTTCATTGTTGTATAGAGTCGGTCTTCATTGTTGTATATAGTCGGTCTTCATTGTTGTATAGAGTCGGTCTTCGTTGTGTAGAGTCGGTCTTCATTGTTGTATAGAGTCGGTCTTCATCGTTGTATAGAGTCGTTCTTCTTTGTGTAGAGTCGGTCTTCATTGTTGTATAGAATCGGTCTTCGTTGTGTAGAGTCGGTCTTCATTGTTGTATAGAGTCGGTCTTCATTTATGTATAGAGTCAGTCTTCGTTGTTGTATAGAATCGGTCTTCGTTGTTGTATAGAGTCGGTCTTCATTGTTGTATAGAGTCAGTCTTCATTGTTGTATAGAGTCCGTCTTCATTGTTGTATATAGTCGGTCTTCATTGTTGTATAGAGTCGGTCTTCGTTGTGTAGAGTCGATCTTCATTGTTGTATAGAGTCGGTCTTCATTCCTGTATAGAGTCGGTATTCATTGTTGTATAGAGTCCGTCTTCATTGTTGTATAGAGTCGGTCTTCATTGTTGTATAGAGTCGGTCTTTATTGTTGCATAGAGTCAGTCTTCATTGTTGTATAGAATCGGTCTTCGTTGTGTAGAGTCGGTCTTCATTGTTGTATATAGTCGGTCTTCATTGTTGTATATAGTCGGTCTTCATTGTTGTATAGAGTCGGTCTTCGTTGTGTAGAGTCGATCTTCATTGTTGTATAGAGTCGGTCTTCATTCTTGTATAGAGTCGGTATTCATTGTTGTATAGAGTCGGTCTTCATTGTTGTATATAGTCGGTCTTCATTGTTGCATAGAGTCAGTCTTCATTGTTGTATAGAATCGGTCTTCGTTGTGTAGAGTCGGTCTTCATTGTTGTATATAGTCGGTCTTCATTGTTATATATAGTCGGTCTTCATTGTTGTATAGAGTCGGTCTTCATTGTTGTGTTGAGTCGGTCTTTATTGTTGTATAGAGTCGATCTTCATTGTTGTGTTGAGTCGGTCTTCATTGTTGTATAGAGTCGGTCTTCATTGTTGTATAGAGTCGGTCTTCATTGTTGTATACAGTCGGTCTTCATTGTTGTATAGAGTCGGTCTTCATTGTTGTATAGAGTCGGTCTTCATTGTTGTATAGAGTCGGTCTTCATTGTTGTATATAGTCGTTCTTCATTGTTGTATAGAGTCGGTCTTCATTGTTGTATATAGTGGGTCTTCATTGTTGTATAGAGTCGGTCTTCATTGTTGTGTTGAGTCGGTCTTCATTGCTGTATAGAGTCGATCTTCATTGTTGTGTTGAGTCGGTCTTCATTGTTGTATAGAGTCGGTCTTCATTGTTGTATAGAGTCGGTCTTCATTGTTGTATAGAGTCGGTCTTCATTGTTGTATAGAGTCGGTCTTCATTGTTGTATAGAGTCGGTCTTCATTGTTGTGTAGAGTCGGTCTTCATTGTTGTGTAGAGATGGTCTTCATTGTTGTGTAGAGTCGGTCTTCATTGTTGTATAGAATCGGTCTTCATTGTTGTATAGAATCGGTCTTCGTTTTGAAGAGTTGGTCTTCATTGTTGTGTAGAGTTGGTCTTCATTGTTGTGTAGAGTTGGTCTTCATTGTTGTATAGAGTCGGTCTTCATTGTTGTATAGAGTCGGTCTTCATTGTTGTATAGAATCGGTCTTCATTGTTGTATACAGTCGGTCTTCATTGTTGTATAGAGTGGGTCTTCATTGTTGTATATAGTCGGTCTTCATTGTTGTATAGAGTTGGTCTTCATTGTTGTATAGAGTTGGTCTTCATTGTTGTGTAGAGTCGGTCTTCATTGTTGTGTAGAGTCGGTCTTCATTGTTGTATAGAGTAAGTCTTCAATGTTGTATAGAGATGGTCTTCATTGTTATGTAGAGTCGGTCTTCGTTGTGTAGAGTCTGTCTTCGTTGTGTAGAGTCTGTCTTCATTGTTGTGTAGAGTTGGTCTTCATTGTTGTAAAGAGTTGGTCTTCATTGTTGTAAAGAGTTGGTCTTCGTTGTTGTGTAGAGGTGGTCTTCATTGTTGTAAAGAGTTGGTCTTCGTTGTGTAGAGTTGGTCTTCATTGTTGTATAGAGTCGGTTTTCGTTGTGTAGAGTCGGTCTTCATTATTGTTTAGAATCGGTCTTCGTTGTATAGAGTTGGTCTTCGTTGTATAGAGTCGGTCTTCGTTGTATAGAGTCGGTCTTCATTGATGTATAGAGTCGGTCTTCGTTGTTGTGTACAGTTGGTCTTCATTGTTGTATAGAATCGGTTTTCGTTGTATAGAGTCGGTCTTCATTGTTGTGTAGAGTCGATCTTCATTGTTGTATAGAGTCGGTCTTCATTGTTGTATAAAGATGGTCTTCATTGTTGTATAGAGTCGGTCTTCATTGTTGTTTAGAGTCGGTCTTCGTTGTTGTATAGAGTCGGTCTTCGCTGTGTAGAGTTGGTCTTCATTGTTGTATAGAGTCGGTCTTCATTGTTGTAGAGAGTCGGTCTTCATTGTTGCATAGAGTCAGTCTTCATTGTTGTATAGAATCGGTCTTCGTTGTGTAGAGTCGGTCTTCATTGTTGTATATAGTCGGTCTTCATTGTTGTATATAGTCGGTCTTCATTGTTGTATAGAGTCGGTCTTCATTGTTGTGTTGAGTCGGTCTTCATTGATGTATAGAGTCGATCTTTATTGTTGTGTTGAGTCGGTCTTCATTGTTGTATAGAGTCGGTCTTCATTGTTGTATAGAGTCGGTCTTCATTGTTGTATAGAGTCGGTCTTCATTGTTGTATAGAGTCGGTCTTCATTGTTGTATAGAGTCGATCTTCATTGTTGTGTAGAGTCGGTCTTCATTGTTGTATATAGTCGGTCTTCATTGTTGTATAGAGTCGGTCTTCGTTGTGTAGAGTCGGTCTTCATTGTTGTATAGAGTCGGTCTTCATTGTTGTATAGAGTCGTTCTTCGTTGTGTAGAGTCGGTCTTCATTGTTGTATAGAATCGGTCTTCGTTGTGTAGAGTCGGTTTTCATTGTTGTATAGAGTCGGTCTTCATTGTTGTATAGAGTCAGTCTTCGTTGTTGTATAGAATCGGTCTTCGTTGTTGTATAGAGTCGGTCTTGATTGTTGTATAGAGTCCGTGTTCATTGTTGTATATAGTCGGTCTTCATTGTTGTATAGAGTCGGTCTTCGTTGTGTAGAGTCGATCTTCATTGTTGTATAGAGTCGGTCTTCATTCTTGTATAGAGTCGGTATTCATTGTTGTATAGAGTCGGTCTTCATTGTTGTATAGAGTCGGTCTTCATTGTTGTATAGAGTCGGTCTTCATTGTTGCATAGAGTCAGTCTTCATTGTTGTATAGAGTCGGTCATCGTTGTTGTGTAGAGTCGGTCTTCATTGTGTAGAGTCGGTCTTCATTGTTGTATAGAGTCGGTCTTCGTTGTGTAGAGTCGGTCTTCAATGTTGTATAGAGATGGTCTTCATTGTTGTGTAGAGTCGGTCTTCATTGTTGTATAGAGTCGGTCTTCATTGTTGTGTAGATTCGGTCTTCATTGTTGTATAGAGTCGGTCTTCATTGTTGTATAGAGTCGGTCTTCATTGTTGTATAGAGTCGGTCTTCATTGTTGTATAGAGTTGGTCTTCATTGTTGTATAGAGTCGGTCTTCATTGTTGTATAGAGACGGTTTTCATTGTGTAGAGTCTGTCTTCATTGTTGTATAGAGTCTGTCTTCATTGTTGTATAGAGTCGGTCTTCATTGTTGTATAGAGTCGGTCTTCATTGTTGTATAGAGTCGGTCTTCGTTGTTGTATAGAATCGGTCTTCGTTGTTGTATAGAATCGGTCTTCGTTGGTGTATAGAGTCGGTCTTCATTGTTGTATAGAGTCAGTCTTCATTGTTGTATAGAGTCCGTCTTCATTGTTGTATATAGTCGATCTTCATTGTTGTATAGAGTCGGTCTTCGTTGTGTAGAGTCGATCTTCATTGTTGTATAGAGTCGGTCTTCATTCTTGTATAGAGTCGGTATTCATTGTTGTATAGAGTCGGTCTTCATTGTTGTATAGAGTCGGTCTTCATTGTTGTATAGAGTCGGTCTTCATTGTTGCATAGAGTCAGTCTTCATTGTTGTATAGAATCGGTCTTCGTTGTGTAGAGTCGGTCTTCATTGTTGTATATAGTCGGTCTTCATTGTTGTATATAGTCGGTCTTCATTGTTGAATAGAGTCGGTCTTCGTTGTGTAGAGTCGATCTTCATTGTTGTATAGAGTCGGTCTTCATTCTTGTATAGAGTCGGTATTCATTGTTGTATAGAGTCGGTCTTCATTGTTGTATATAGTCGGTCTTCATTGTTGCATAGAGTCAGTCTTCATTGTTGTATAGAATCGGTCTTCGTTGTGTAGAGTCGGTCTTCATTGTTGTATATAGTCGGTCTTCATTGTTGTATAGAGTCGGTCTTCATTGTTGTGTTGAGTCGGTCTTTATTGTTGTATAGAGTCGATCTTCATTGTTGTGTTGAGTCGGTCTTCATTGTTGTATAGAGTCGGTCTTCATTGTTGTATAGAGTCGGTCTTCATTGTTGTATACAGTCGGTCTTCATTGTTGTATAGAGTCGGTCTTCATTGTTGTATAGAGTCGGTCTTCATTGTTGTATAGAGTCGGTCTTCATTGTTGTATATAGTCGTTCTTCATTGTTGTATAGAGTCGGTCTTCATTGTTGTATATAGTGGGTCTTCATTGTTGTATAGAGTCGGTCTTCATTGTTGTGTTGAGTCGGTCTTCATTGCTGTATAGAGTCGATCTTCATTGTTGTGTTGAGTCGGTCTTCATTGTTGTATAGAGTCGGTCTTCATTGTTGTATAGAGTCGGTCTTCATTGTTGTATAGAGTCGGTCTTCATTGTTGTATAGAGTCGGTCTTCATTGTTGTATAGAGTCGGTCTTCATTGTTGTATATAGTCGGTCTTCATTGTTGTGTAGAGTCGGTCTTCATTGTTGTGTAGAGATGGTCTTCATTGTTGTGTAGAGTCGGTCTTCATTGTTGTATAGAATCGGTCTTCATTGTTGTATAGAATCGGTCTTCGTTTTGAAGAGTTGGTCTTCATTGTTGTGTAGAGTTGGTCTTCATTGTTGTGTAGAGTTGGTCTTCATTGTTGTGTAGAGTTGGTCTTCATTGTTGTATATAGTCGGTCTTCATTGTTGTATAGAGTCGGTCTTCATTGTTGTATAGAATCGGTCTTCATTGTTGTATACAGTCGGTCTTCATTGTTGTATAGAGTGGGTCTTCATTGTTGTATATAGTCTGTCTTCATTGTTGTATAGAGTTGGTCTTCATTGTTGTATAGAGTTGGTCTTCATTGTTGTGTAGAGTCGGTCTTCATTGTTGTGTAGAGTCGGTCTTCATTGTTGTATAGAGTAAGTCTTCAATGTTGTATAGAGATGGTCTTCATTGTTATGTAGAGTCGGTCTTCGTTGTGTAGAGTCTGTATTCTTTGTGTAGAGTCTGTCTTCATAGTTGTGTAGAGTTGGTCTTCATTGTTGTAAAGAGTTGGTCTTCATTGTTGTAAAGAGTTGGTCTTCGTTGTTGTGTAGAGGTGGTCTTCATTGTTGTAAAGAGTTGGTCTTCGTTGTGTAGAGTTGGTCTTCATTGTTGTATAGAGTCGGTCTTCGTTGTGTAGAGTCGGTCTTCATTATTGTTTAGAATCGGTCTTCGTTGTATAGAGTCGGTCTTCGTTGTATAGAGTCGGTCTTCGTTGTATAGAGTCGGTCTTCATTGATGTATAGAGTCGGTCTTCGTTGTTGTGTACAGTTGGTCTTCATTGTTGTATAGAATCGGTCTTCGTTGTATAGAGTCGGTCTTCATTGTTGTGTAGAGTCGATCTTCATTGTTGTATAGAGTCGGTCTTCATTGTTGTATAAAGATGGTCTTCATTGTTGTATAGAGTCGGTCTTCATTGTTGTTTAGAGTCGGTCTTCGTTGTTGTATAGAGTCGGTCTTCGCTGTGTAGAGTTGGTCTTCATTGTTGTATAGAGTCGGTCTTCATTGTTGCATAGAGTCAGTCTTCATTGTTGTATAGAATCGGTCTTCGTTGTGTAGAGTCGGTCTTCATTGTTGTATATAGTCGGTCTTCATTGTTGTATATAGTCGGTCTTCATTGTTGTATAGAGTCGGTCTTCATTGTTGTGTTGAGTCGGTCTTCATTGCTGTATAGAGTCGGTCTTCATTGTTGTATAGAGTCGGTCTTCATTGTTGTATAGAGTCGGTCTTCATTGTTGTATAGAGTCGGTCTTCATTGTTGTATAGAGTCGGTCTTCATTGTTGTATATAGTGGGTCTTCATTGTTGTATAGAGTCGGTCTTCATTGTTGTGTTGAGTCGGTCTTCATTGCTGTATAGAGTCGATCTTCATTGTTGTGTTGAGTCGGTCTTCATTGTTGTATAGAGTCGGTCTTCATTGTTGTATAGAGTCGGTCTTCATTGTTGTATAGAGTCGGTCTTCATTGTTGTATAGAGTCGGTCTTCATTGTTGTATAGAGTCGGTCTTCATTGTTGTATATAGTCGGTCTTCATTGTTGTGTAGAGTCGGTCTTCATTGTTGTGTAGAGATGGTCTTCATTGTTGTGTAGAGTCGGTCTTCATTGTTGTATAGAATCGGTCTTCATTGTTGTATAGAATCGGTCTTCGTTTTGAAGAGTTGGTCTTCATTGTTGTGTAGAGTTGGTCTTCATTGTTGTGTAGAGTTGGTCTTCATTGTTGTGTAGAGTTGGTCTTCATTGTTGTATATAGTCGGTCTTCATTGTTGTATAGAGTCGGTCTTCATTGTTGTATAGAATCGGTCTTCATTGTTGTATACAGTCGGTCTTCATTGTTGTATAGAGTGGGTCTTCATTGTTGTATATAGTCTGTCTTCATTGTTGTATAGAGTTGGTCTTCATTGTTGTATAGAGTTGGTCTTCATTGTTGTGTAGAGTCGGTCTTCATTGTTGTGTAGAGTCGGTCTTCATTGTTGTATAGAGTAAGTCTTCAATGTTGTATAGAGATGGTCTTCATTGTTATGTAGAGTCGGTCTTCGTTGTGTAGAGTCTGTATTCTTTGTGTAGAGTCTGTCTTCATAGTTGTGTAGAGTTGGTCTTCATTGTTGTAAAGAGTTGGTCTTCATTGTTGTAAAGAGTTGGTCTTCGTTGTTGTGTAGAGGTGGTCTTCATTGTTGTAAAGAGTTGGTCTTCGTTGTGTAGAGTTGGTCTTCATTGTTGTATAGAGTCGGTCTTCGTTGTGTAGAGTCGGTCTTCATTATTGTTTAGAATCGGTCTTCGTTGTATAGAGTCGGTCTTCGTTGTATAGAGTCGGTCTTCGTTGTATAGAGTCGGTCTTCATTGATGTATAGAGTCGGTCTTCGTTGTTGTGTACAGTTGGTCTTCATTGTTGTATAGAATCGGTCTTCGTTGTATAGAGTCGGTCTTCATTGTTGTGTAGAGTCGATCTTCATTGTTGTATAGAGTCGGTCTTCATTGTTGTATAAAGATGGTCTTCATTGTTGTATAGAGTCGGTCTTCATTGTTGTTTAGAGTCGGTCTTCGTTGTTGTATAGAGTCGGTCTTCGCTGTGTAGAGTTGGTCTTCATTGTTGTATAGAGTCGGTCTTCATTGTTGCATAGAGTCAGTCTTCATTGTTGTATAGAATCGGTCTTCGTTGTGTAGAGTCGGTCTTCATTGTTGTATATAGTCGGTCTTCATTGTTGTATATAGTCGGTCTTCATTGTTGTATAGAGTCGGTCTTCATTGTTGTGTTGAGTCGGTCTTCATTGCTGTATAGAGTCGATCTTTATTGTTGTGTTGAGTCGGTCTTCATTGTTGTATAGAGTCGGTCTTCATTGTTGTATAGAGTCGGTCTTCATTGTTGTATAGAGTCGGTCTTCATTGTTGCATAGAGTCGGTCTTCATTGTTGTATAGAGTCGATCTTCATTGTTGTGTAGAGTCGGTCTTCATTGTTGTATAGAGTCGGTCTTCATTGTTGTTTATAGTCGGTCTTCATTGTTGTATAGAGTCGGTCTTCGTTTTGTAGAGTCGGTCTTCATTGTTGTATAGAGTCGGTCTTCATTGTTGTATAGAGTCGTTCTTCGTTGTGTAGAGTCGGTCTTCATTGTTGTATAGAATCGGTCTTCGTTGTGTAGAGTCGGTCTTCATTGTTGTATAGAGTCGGTCTTCATTGTTGTATAGAGTCAGTCTTCGTTGTTGTATAGAATCGGTCTTCGTTGTTGTATAGAGTCGGTCTTCATTGTTGTATAGAGTCAGTCTTCATTGTTGTATAGAGTCCGTGTTCATTGTTGTATATAGTCGGTCTTCATTGTTGTATAGAGTCGGTCTTCGTTGTGTAGAGTCGATCTTCATTGTTGTATAGAGTCGGTCTTCATTCTTGTATAGAGTCGGTATTCATCGTTGTATAGAGTCGGTCTTCATTGTTGTATAGAGTCGGTCTTCATTGTTGTATAGAGTCGGTCTTCATTGTTGCATAGAGTCAGTCTTCATTGTTGTATAGAGTCGGTCATCGTTGTTGTGTAGAGTCGGTCTTCATTGTGTAGAGTCGGTCTTCATTGTTGTATAGAGTCGGTCTTCCTTGTGTAGAGTCGGTCTTCAATGTTGTATAGAGATGGTCTTCATTGTTGTGTAGAGTCGGTCTTCATTGTTGTATAGAGTCGGTCTTCATTGTTGTGTAGATTCGGTCTTCATTGTTGTATAGAGTCGGTCTTCATTGTTGTATAGAGTCGGTCTTCATTGTTGTATAGAGTCGGTCTTCATTGTTGTATAGAGTCGGTCTTCATTGTTGTATAGAGTCGGTCTTCATTGTTGTATAGAGTCGGTCTTCATTGTTGTATAGAGTCGGTCTTCATTGTGTAGAGTCTGTCTTCATTGTTGTATAGAGTCTGTCTTCATTGTTGTATAGAGTCGGTCTTCATTGTTGTATAGAGTCGGTCTTCATTGTTGTATAGAGTCGGTCTTCATTGTTGTATAGAGTCTGTCTTCATTGTTGTATAGAGTCGGTCTTCATTGTGTAGAGTCTGTCTTCATTGTTGTATAGAGTCGGTCTTCATTGTGTAGAGTCTGTCTTCATTGTTGTATAGAGTCGGTCTTCATTGTGTAGATTCTGTCTTCATTGTTGTATAGAGTCGGTCTTCATTGTGTAGAGTCTGTCTTCATTGTTGTATAGAGTCGGTCTTCATTGTGTAGAGTCTGTCTTCATTGTTGTATAGAGTCGGTCTTCATTGTGTAGAGTCTGTCTTCATTGTTGTATTGAGCCGGTCTTAAAATGGAGACATTAACCCTGACATCTCAAACGTCACTGCAGCTGTAGACCTGGTCCCTCTTAAACTGGAGACATCAGCCATGCCACCTCACTCCTGACATTCCACACACATCCTCAGACTTCATACCTACTTACCTGGGATGTCTGGTCACGTGTAAGGCGAGGGAAGATGTCGATGATGTCGCCAACAAGATCACAGAATGACAGCGTACGGCGACCAGCGAGCGTCTCTCCTTGCTGCTGTCACAGGTCTACACGCCAAGTTCACGTTTCTTTTTTAGATGTGTGGGCTGGAGAGAGTGAGTAAAGGATGGAACCCAAGTCTACTTTAACCACTGCGCTGATCATCATTACTGGACTTTATTTCTGGACTTTATCACTTTACTTTATTACTGGTGTTTATTACTGAAATTTATTACTGGACTTTATTACTGGTCATTATTACTGGACTTTATTACTTTACTTTATTACTGGACTTTATTACTGGTCATTATTGCTGGACTTTATTACTGGTCATTATTACTGAACTTTATTACTCGTCATTATTACTGGACTTTATTACTGGACTTTATTACTCGTCTTTATTACTGGACTTTATTACTGGTCATTATTACTGGTCATTATTACTGGACTTTATTATTGGTCATTATTGCTGGACTTTATTATTGGACTTTATTACTGGTCATTATTACTGGACTTTATTATTGGTCATTATTGCTGGACTTTATTACTGGTCATTATTACTGGTCATTATTGCTGGACTTTATTATTGGACTTTATTACTGGACTTTATTATTGGACTTTATTACTGGTCATCATTGCTGGACTTTAGTACTTTATTACTGGTCTTTATTATTGGACTTTATTACTGGTCATTATTGCTGGACTTTATTATTGGACTTTATTACTGGTCATTATTACTGGACTTTATTACTGGTCATTATTGCTGGACTTATTATTGGACTTTATTACTGGACTTTATTACTGGACTTTATTATTGGACTTTATTACTAGACTTTATTATTGGACTTTATTACTGGTCATTATTGCTGGACTTTATTATTGGACTTTATTACTGGACTTTATTATTGGACTTTATTACTGGTCATTATTACTGCACTTTATTACTGGACTTTATTACTGGTCATTATTGCTGGACTTTTTTTTCGACTTTATTACTGGTCATTATTGCTGGACTTTAGTACTGGACTTTATTACCGGTCATTATTACTGCACTTTATTACTGGACTTTATTACTGGTCATTATTGCTGGACTTTTTTTTCGACTTTATTACTGGTCATTATTGCTGGATTTTATTATTGGACTTTTTTACTGGTCATTATTGCTGGACTTTTTTTCGACTTTATTACTGGTCATTATTGCTGGACTTTATTACTGGACTTTATTACTGGTCATTATTGCTGGACTTTATTATTGGACTTTATTATTTTTCCATATAAGTTCTCTTACCCTAACAACAAAAAATTGATCAAAAGAAAAGAAAGTAGAATCTATGAGATCGTGTATTATGAATTATGTTTTCTTGACATCGACGGCACCGTTTTGGATGACGGTGACAGCATGACGGTGCCAACAGTACGGTGTCAGCATGACGGTGCCAACAGTACGGTGCCAGCATGACGGTGTCAACATGACGGTACCAGCATGTCGGTGCCAACATGACGGTACCAGCATGTCGGGGCCAACATGACGGTGCCAACATGATGGTGCCAACATGACGGTGCCAACCTACTTATCCAAAGCAAGTCTCTTGTCCTGATCATACAGGCTTGGTAAAACACAAAGCCTTGCCGCTTTCATTAAAACATAACGTTGTGAACTGAACCCGAGTCTGTCTGGTTATAGATGAAAGTACAAACCATCTCCTCTTCCTTTTCCTTTAATGCCAGCCGTAAATAAACGTTCCCCTTGTCACTGATTCCACAACACGAATCAGGAATCATTTAGTCAATAGTTCTAGTAATGCTGCTCGCAACATTCAGTTCATGTGTGGAAAAGGTCAAATAAGATATAATAAGATCGGCTGGACTAAGATAAGATAAGATAAAATAAGAAAAGATAAGATAAGATCTCTCTCTCTCTTTATATCTCTCTCTCTCTTTATCTCTCTCTCTCTCTCTCTGCGATTAAGACTCAATCAGAGTAGGATTCCAGACTCTCTCATGAAGTCGGCTGTCTGTTTAAGCGAATCGATTGCCCCATATAGTTTCTCCCCAGGGAGGTGGGCGTGGACCACATTGCTCTTCTCAGGTCTGTGTACTGGGGGCTATCCTGTAGAACATAGATCTCCGCTAGTGAACACACTGACTGATAATTGTAACAATTGCTGCACTAACTAAACAAATCACTGTAGAGTTACCTCACTTGTTGCCACTGACATTAATGTCTCCCCCACCCCACCACCCCCAGTTGTTTTGTTCAGCCCCTGCTCATCTCCACGGAACAGAAATCAGTGTTTGTTGTGCTCCTGAATTCGTTCGCTGTGACCCAGTCATTTTCTAGTATTTTTGGTATTCAAAATGGCGGTCCGTGTAATTGTCGGGCACATTTACAATACAGGTCCGGAGCAACGGATTGTTCCCGCATGTTCCTGGACATATCGCGTGCATTTAATCCCAGGCTGAGCCGGTCTCCAGGTATACAACATCACAGACACGGCTAGTGACATCACTTCAGTCATACATCAACTTCCTGCCTTTTTCATGTTTCATACTAACGTCGAGCAGTGTCCGGACATCCTGTTGTGTTTAGTAAATAGAGGCCAGGTTTGTATCACCAAACAAAAGATCTTTGTAGCAAGTCTCAACAATAAATGTGGTATTAAGTCTCAACAATAAATGTGGTATTAAGTCTCAACAATAAATGTCGTATTAAGTCTCAACAATAAATGACATATTAAGTCTCAACAATTATTGACATATTAAGTCTCAACAATTAATGACATATTAAGTCTCAACAATTAATGACATAATAAGTCTCAACAATTAATGTCGTATTAAGTCTAAAAAATAAATGTCGTATTAAGTCTCAACAATTAATGCCGTATTAAGTCTCAACAATTAATGACGTATTAAGTCTCAACAATTAATGACATATTAAGTCTCAACAATTATTGACATATTAAGTCTCAACAATTAATGACATATTAAGTCTCAACAATTAATGACATATTAAGTCTCAACAATTAATGACATATTAAGTCTCAACAATTAATGACATATTAAGTCTCAACAATTAATGACATATTAAGTCTCAACAATTAATGTGATAGAAAGATTTGAATCAAAGAAGGAGAAAGCATTCTAATATTTTTTTTCCGTCCGTGGATGTTTTCAGGGAAATGGGATCAGGATCTTTATCTTTCTGAGAAAAAAAAAGAAAGATCTGTTTCCATTGAATGCTTGATGTCTTGTAGCCTGGTCAAGCTGACCCGTTGTCCTCATATGCTCTAGCCGCTCGACCAGATCATATTGCCATGGTAACTGGGCTGAACAAGACAAAGTTTATCAACGTCACTTACTTTGTGTTTTCCGTCATTGATTCTTGAAAAACGGCTAAATCCTATAATTAACACACACACACACACACACACACGAGCGCGCACGCATGCAATCTAACACACACGTGCGCGCGCACCCGCATATTCATATTCTCATATTATGGACTAAAGAACAAAACGAGACCAAACAGCGAATCATCAGACGTGGAGGGGGTCTCTACCTGTGTGACGTCTTCAGGGAACTGTCAAAGATCGCTTGTACATGTGCCATTGTCTGTTAGTTGTTCGATGAACTTCACCAAGGATCTGAGCATAGCTTAACAAGCTGATGAGAGTGGGTGGACGAGTCGATAACTCATTGTGCTCCAAACCAGGAGAACGCGAGTTCGAATCCCGAGAGCGTGTTTCCTATAGGACTTGACAATAGAATTGAACCATTGAAATCAAGTGATCAATGCACACTGCTTTGTTGATATTATATTGGAGCATTTGTTAGGGGCGGTGTCTTGATGCAACCACCATTCGTGTCTGTGGACATTTAGAATAAATCAAGGGAGGGAGATGATCGAAGGAGAATAATGACACATAAATAGAGGGAAAGTAGAGAGATGATCGAAGGAGAATAATGACAGATAAATAGAGGGAAAGTAGAGAGATGATCGAAGGAGAATAATGACAGATAAATAGAGGGAGGGAGAGAGATGATCGAAAGAAAATAATGACAGATAAATAGAGGGAGGGAGAGATGATCGAAAGAGAATAATGACAGATAAATAGAGGGAGGGAGAGATGATCGAAAGAAAATAATGACAGATAAATAGAGGAGGGAGAGAAATGATCGAAAGAGAATAATGACAGATAAATAGAGGGAGGGAGAGAAATGATCGAAAGAGAAAAATGACAGATAAATAGAGGGAGGGAGAGAGATGATCGAAGGAGAATAATGGCAGATAAATAGAGGGAGGGAGAGAGATGATCGAAAGAGAATAATGACAGATAAATAGAGGGAGGGAGAGAGATGATCGAAAGAGAATAATGACAGATAAATAGAGGGAGGGAGAGAGATGATCGAAAGAGAATAATGACAGATAAATAGAGGGAGGGAGAGATGATCGAAAGAGAATAATGACAGATAACTAGAGGGAGGGAGAGAAATGATCGAAGGAGAATAATGACAGATAAATAGAGGGAGGGAGAGAGATGATCGAAGGAGAATAATGACAGATAAATAGAGGGAGGGAGAGAGATGATCGAAGGAGAATAATGACAGATAAATAGAGGGAGGGAGAGAGATGATCGAAGGAGAATAATGACAGATAAATAGAGGGAGGGAGAGAGATGATCGAAGGAGAATAATGGCAGATAAATAGAGGGAGGGAGAGAGATGATCGAAGGAGAATAATGACAGATAAATAGAGGGAGGGAGAGAGGTGATCGAAGGAGAATAATGGCAGATAAATAGAGGGAGGGAGAGAGATGATCGAAGGAGAATAATGACAGATAAATAGAGGGAGGGAGAGAGATGATCGAAGGAGAATAATGGGAGATAAATAGAGGGAGGGAGAGAGATGTTTGAAAGAGAATAATGGCAGATAAATAGAGGGAGGGAGAGAGATGATCGAAGGAGAATAATGACAGATAAATAGAGGGAGGGACAGAGATGATCGAAGGAGAATAATGACAGATAAATAGAGGGAGGGACAGAGATGATCGAAGGAGAATAATGACAGATAAATAGAGGGAGGGACAGAGATGATCGAAGGAGAATAATGACAGACAAAAAGAGGGAGGGAGAGAGATGAACGAAGGAGAATAATGACAGATAAATAGAGGGAGGGAGGGAGAGAGATTATCGAAGGAGAATAATGACAGATAAATAGAGGGAGGGAGAGTGATGATCGAAGGAGATTAACGATAGATAAATAGAGGGAGGGAGAGAGATGATCGAAGGAGAATAATGACCGATAAATAGAGGGAGGGAGAGAGATGGTCGAAGGAGAATAATGACAGATAAATAGAGGGAGAGAGAGTGATGATCGAAGGAGATTAACGATAGATAAATAGAGGTAGGGAGAGAGATGATCGAAGGAGAATAATGACCGATAAATAGAGGGAGGGAGAGAGATGATCGAAGGAGAATAATGACCGATAAATAGAGGGAGGGAGAGAGATGATCGAAGGAGAATAATGACAGATAAATAGAGGGAGGGAGAGTGATGATCGAAGGAGATTAACGATAGATAAATAGAGGTAGGGAGAGAGATGATCGAAGGAGAATAATGATCGATAAATAGAGGGAGGGAGAGAGATGGTCGAAGGAGAATAATGACCGATAAATAGATGGAGGGAGAGAGAGATGATCAAAGGAGAATAATGACCGATAAATAGATGGAGGGAGAGAGAGAGATGATCGAAGGAGAATAATGACATATAAATAGATATATATATATATATATATATATATATATATAGAGAGAGAGAGAGAGAGATGGAGGGAGGTGTCGAGGGAGAATAATGACAGATAAATAGACGGAGTGAGAGAGATGACCAAAATAGTATATGGACAGATAAATAGAGAAAGATATATATATATTGAGAGAGAGAGAAATGGAAGGAGATGATCGAGGGAGAATAATGACAGATAAAGAGAGAGAGAGAGATGTGAAGAAATACAAAAGAAAGCAGACATAAGAGACCAGAAATGAGATATTGATTTGTTGACGTCGATGCTGTGAAGGATAAACCGATGGATTGTTTTTTGTTTCAGAAGAAGCATGATGATGGATGAACAGAAAAGGAATGGATAAAGTCAACCAGGAATTGGGGGATTTGAAGAAAAGACAATTATGGGAAAACAACATAGGCAGAGACATTGAGAGGAATTCAAGTGATGATTCATTCGTTTATCTATCCTTCTCTGTTTATCTATTTATTAGAACACCAATCTGTTTGTCCTACTGTCATTCCATCCTTTCATCGATCTGTCTATCTGGCGGTCTGTCCGTCTCTCTGTGCGACTGCCCATCAGCCCGTCTTTCCGTCTGTTTGTCACCTTTCTGTCTTCCCGCCTGTCGAACCATCAATCAATCAACTCCCCGCATACAACCATCAATCAATCAACTCCCCACATACATCCATCAGTGAATCAACTCCCCACATACAACAATCAATCAATCAACTCCCCACATACATCCATCAGTGAATCAACTCCCCACATACAACCATCAATCAATCAACTCCCCACATACATCCATCAGTGAATCAACTCCCCACATACAACCATCAATCAATCAATTCCCCACATACAACCATCGATCAATCAACTCCCCACATACATCCATCAGTGAATCAACTCCCTACATACAACCATCAATCAATCAACTCCTCACATCCATCCACCCATCAATCAACTCCCCACATACAACCATCAATCAATCAATTCCCCACATACAACCATCGATCAATCAACTCCCCACATACATCCATCAGTGAATCAACTCCCCACATACAACAATCAATCAATCAACTCCTCACATCCATCCACCCATCAATCAACTCCCCACAACCATCCATCCATCAGTCAATCAACTCCCCACATACAAACCATCAATCAATCAACTCCCGACATACAACCATCGATCAATCAACTCCCCACATACAACCATCAATCAATCAATTCCCCACATACAACCATCGATCAATCAACTCCCCACAACCATCCATCCATCAGTTAATCAACTCCCCACATACAACCATCGATCAATCAACTCCCCACAACCATCCATCCATCAGTCAATCAACTCCCCACATACAAACCATCAATCAATCAACTCCCGACATACAACCATCAGTGAATCAACTCCCCACATACAACCATCAATCAATCAATTCCCCACATACAACCATCGATCAATCAACTTCCCACATACATCCATCAGTGAATCAACTCCCCACATACAACCATCAATCAATCAACTCCCCACTCCCATCCATCCATCAATCAACTCCCCACAACCATCCATCCATCAGTCAATCAACTCCCCACATACAAACCATCAATCAATCAACTCCCGACATCCATCCACCCATCAATCAACTCCCCACAACCATCCATCCATCCATCAGTCAATCAACTCCCCACATCCATCCATCAATCAACTCTCCACATACATACATCAATCAATCAACTCTCCACATACATCCATCAATCAACTCTCCACATACATACATCAATCAATCAACTCCCCACATACATCCATCAATCAACTCTCCACATACATACATCAATCAATCAACTCTCCACATACATCCATCAATCCATCAACTCTCCACATACATCCATCAATCAATCAACTCTCCACATATATCCATCAATCAATCAACTCCCCACATCAATCCACCAATCAATCAACTCCCCACATCCATCCATCAATCAACTCTCCATATACACCCATCAATCAATCAATTTCCTTACATATGTTCATCAATCAATTCCTCACATACATCCATCAATCAACTCCATACATCAATCCATCAATCAATCAACACCCCACACATCCACCAATCAATCAACTCCCCACACATCCATCAATCACCCCACACATCCATTCATATATTAACCCCACACATCCATCAATCAACTCTACACATCCATCAATCAACCCCATACATCCATCAATCAATTCACCCAACACATCCATAAATCAACCCCACACATTCATCCATCAACCCCACACAAATATCAATCAACCCCACACAAATATCAATCAACCCTACACATTCATCAATCAACCCCACACAAATATCAATCAACTCCACACATCCATCAATCGACTCCACACATCCATCAATCAACCCCACACATCCATCAATCAACCCCACAAATCCATTAATCAACTCCACACATCAATCAATCAACCCCACTCAGCCATCCATCAATCAACTCTACACATCCATCAATCCCCCCACACACCCACCCACCTCATTCGCCCATATTCCATACTGCACTTCCATTGACGACTAATAAATCGCCAACTGGATACACAAGATAGCGGGTTGCTGTGTTGTCATCTCAGTGTGTGCTAGATGTTTCTCTGGACAGGAAATGAACATTGGAGCGTTGTTCGCAGTTTGTTGTCGAATTCTCAAAGTCATTTCCGTCCACCATTGTAAAGCAATACATGATCGATGGTTGTAAAGCAATACATGATCGATGGTTGTAAAGCAATACATGATCGATGGTTGTAAAGCAATACATGATCGATGGTTGTAAAGCAATACATGATCGATGGTTGTAAAGCAATACATGATCGATGGTTGTAAAGCAATACATGATCGATGGTTGTAAAGCAATACATGATCGGTGGTTGTAAAGCAATACATGATCGGTGGTTGTAAAGCAATACATGATCGGTGGTTGTAAAGCAATACATGATCGATGGTTGTAAAGCAATACATGATCGATGGTTGTAAAGCAATACATGATCGGTGGTTGTAAAGCAATACATGATCGGTGGTTGTAAAGCAATACATGATCGATGGTTGTAAAGCAATACATGATCGGTGGTTGTAAAGCAATACATGATCGGTGGTTGTAAAGCAATACATGATCGATGGTTGTAAAGCAATACATGATCGGTGGTTGTAAAGCAATACATGATCGGTGGTTGTAAAGCAATACATGATCGATGGTTGTAAAGCAATACATGATCGATGGTTGTAAAGCAATACATGATCGATGGTTGTAAAGCAATACATGATCGATGGTTGTAAAGCAATACATGATCGGTGGTTGTAAAGCAATACATGATCGGTGGTTGTAAAGCAATACATGATCGGTGGTTGTAAAGCAATACATGATCGATGGTTGTAAAGCAATACATGATCGATGGTTGTAAAGCAATACATGATCGATGGTTGTAAAGCAATACATGATCGATGGTTGTAAAGCAATACATGATCGATGGTTGTAAAGCAATACATGATCGGTGGTTGTAAAGCAATACATGATCGGTGGTTGTAAAGCAATACATGATCGGTGGTTGTAAAGCAATACATGATCGATGGTTGTAAAGCAATACATGATCGATGGTTGTAAAGCAATACATGATCGATGGTTGTAAAGCAATACATGATCGGTGGTTGTAAAGCAATACATGATCGATGGTTGTAAAGCAATACATGATCGGTGGTTGTAAAGCAATACATGATCGGTGGTTGTAAAGCAATACATGATCGATGGTTGTAAAGCAATACATGATCGGTGGTTGTAAAGCAATACATGATCGGTGGTTGTAAAGCAATACATGATCGATGGTTGTAAAGCAATACATGATCGATGGTTGTAAAGCAATACATGATCGATGGTTGTAAAGCAATACATGATCGATGGTTGATGACAATGACGAGGGATTTGTTTGGGACTAGTAATTTGACCAGCAGATCAGACATGTCCCTCAGTTGAGCAGATCAGACATGTCCCTCAGTTGAGCAGATCAGACATGTCCCTCAGTTGAGCAGATCAGACATGTCCCTCAGTTGAGCAGGTCAGACATGTCCCTCAGTTGCACTTAAGAGCTGTCCACTCAGAGAGGGAGCTCACCATTTTCAGGATGAGTTTACACTTTTATATTTATTCTAGACAAAGAGTTCTTAAATGTTATGTATATATGGCCCTTTTCGTCTTGTCAGACGGTCTAGTGGAGGCTATTGCGTATTTTTTTGAGGTATTGTTTTTGCCGAACAGCTTCTCTCGTGGCTAATTCTACCAATGTTTGACAAACACACGCGGTCACATAATGAACAGGTCAGGCTCGCTGATCCACACGGTTTACCATCCTTTTTCATCAGTCTCTTCTCTTCTAAGTCCTGTCTTAGCACAGTCTCAAATGTTGTTATACCGTTCCTTATACGTGCTCTCCATGATGTGCGATCACTTGCCAGATGTTGCCAGTCGTTTTCACAGATGGAGAAGTCTTTCAGAGATGATTTGCAGATATCTCTATATCGTAGTTTAGGTCTGCCGATTTGTCGTTTTCCGTGTTTTAGCTCGCCATATAGTATTTGCCTAGGAATGCGTTTTTCTTCCATCCGTTGGACATGCCCCAGCCATCTTAGCCTTCGACTTCTGAGCATCGACATGATTGTTAGGGTCTTAGCACGTTGCAGGACAGTTAAGTTGGTTATTTTGTCTTGCCATTTGATGTGCATTATTTTGCGGAGACATCGCATGTGGAATACATTTAGTCTTTTTTCCTGGTTTGAGTATGTTGTCCAGGTTTCGGATCCATATAGTAGTGTGCTAAGCACACAAGTTTGATATATTAAGAGTTTAGTCTTTTGAGTTAGTTTCGTGTTGTTCCAGGCCCTTTTTGTGAGTTTGCCGAAGGTCGTAGCTGCCTTACCAATTCGACAGTTTATTTCTTCATCAAGAGAGATGGTTTGCGTAACTGTGGATCCAAGATATGTAAATTTCTGTACTGATTCTAGTGGGCAGTCTTTTAGAGTAATAGATATAGGTTTGAAGTCACCTTGATTTAGTATTACTGTCTTCTGAACATTAATTGACAGTGAAAAAAGGTCGCATGCTTTATCCAGGTTGTTGATCAGCGACTGTAGGGTGGCCTCACTATGAGCGACTAGGGCTGCATCGTCAGCAAATAAAAATTCTTTAAGTAGGGCAACATTTGTTTTGGTTTTTGCTCTTAGTCGTGCTAGGTTGAACAGTGAGCCATCTGGTCTAGTGCGAATGTAAATATCTCCTGAGCTGTTTTCGAAGGTGTAATTTAGGAGGGCAGCAAAAAATATACCAAAAAGGGTGGGGGCGAGGACACATCCCTGTTTCACTCCTTTGTTGACTTTGAAATTCTCTGATGGACTCCCATCAAAATGGACTTTGCCATTCATGTCTTCATGGAAGGAAATTATCAGCCTAAGTAATTTAGGAGGGCAGCCTATGCCTTCTAACACCTTGTAGAGAGAAATGTTATGTAGAGTCAGTCTTAACATATGGATGTGAACCATGGACAATAGGACAACAGACAAGAAAAAGAGTTCTTAAATGTTATGTAGAGTCAGTCTTAACATATGGATGTGAATCATGGATAATAGGACAACAGACAAGAAAAAGAGTTCTTAAATGTTATGTAGAGCCAGTCTTAACATATGGATGTGAACCATGGACAATAGGACAACAGACAAGAAAAAGAGTTCTTAAATGTTATGTAGAGCCAGTCTTAACATATGGATGTGATCATGCACAATAGGACAACAGACAAGAAAATCACTGGAGGCTGTAGAAATATGGTTTTACAGAAGAATATTGAGAATACCATGGACTGCTAAGAAGAGTAAATGAAAACTTTCTGAAAGAGGCCAAAGCAAAAAGAGAGCTAATTTCTAATATTAAGAAGAAACAATCCTCATTTTTTGGCCATGTAATGAGAATAGAACAGCTGGAATATATTGTAACAACTGGGAAAATTGAGGGATGAAGAGATAGAGGGAAGCAAAGAGAAAAGATAACAGACAGCTTAAGAGAATGGCTTGGCAGAAGGTCAACAATAGAAATGATAAATAAAAGTAGAGATCGAAAGTTGTAGTGAGACATGATCACCTACGCCAGCAGGCACGGTACTTGATGATTTATACTAGTTCATACTTTATAATTTTATATTTATGCTCGTTTAATTTATACTGATTTATTTTATATTTATAAATTCGTGTATACTTGTATCTCGGGAGCCGCGATAGCTCAGTGGTTAGTGAACTGGAGTACAAAGGACAAAGGGTAGGGTTCGATCCCAACCGACGGCTTCCGGGTTCACCCAGCCTTAAATGGGTACCGGATTTTTTTCTGGGAAATTGAAGCGGCACGGGCGTAATACCGACCACACTACCGCAAAAATCATGTGCTGAAGGTCTGTAAAATTTATGGTCACTAACACCACATTCCCTATACGCCACTTGGCGTGACGGGGGTACTTTACTTTTTTTTTTTGATACTTGTATCTGTGGGTGTGGCGTTGGTGCGACAGTTAAATTGATGTTCATCAGGTTGGAAGGAATGAAATAAGAAGTTTGGCTATACGCGTGGAGGTGCGCGTGGCCGTGCGGAGGTGCGCGTGGCCGTGCGGAGGTACGCGTGGCCGTGCGGAGGTACGCGTGGCCGTGCGGAGGTGCGCGTTTTTTATTCTCGTGGGAGGGGGGGGGAGATGAAATAAAAATGCAGTGTCTCACACGTCGCGGCGACTGTTTTGACCAAGCGGACTTTATCGTCTCTGGTTTTGTCGTGAGCTCCCCCCTCCCCCTCCCCCACACCATATACTAGCAATGATAATATGTGTCGTAAAGATAGAAACGATCTAAGTAAGAGATGCTCAAAACCTTTGCATGTCATCTCCATAGTTTGTATTTTCTTCTGTAGCTCTGTTGTAAGTGTCCATGTTTCGCGTGCGTTTAGAAACATTGATGTAATAAGGGTTGGCATCAACCAGACTTTAAGCAATTAGTGATGTTCTTATCTGACCATATAGGTTTTATCGTTGCCAGGGCCACAAGACCCGGTCTGTGACGCTCCCCTCTACCAATATATAACTGACGCAATATCTACCTAGGGGACCGTTTAGTTCTGACATTAACTTCAACGCCTTTCAGACCTCTCAAGCTACACAAAGACCTAGACATAATTCACGACATTATTGAAGTTCAAGCCATACAAAGACCTAGACATAATTCACGACATTATTGAAGTTCAAGCTATACAATGACCTAGTCATAATTCACGACATTATTGAAGTTCAAGCCATACAAAGACCTAGACATAATTCACGACATTATTGAAGTTCAGCCATACAAAGACCTAGACATAATTCACGACATTATTGAAGTTCAAGCCATACAAAGACCTAGACATAATTCACGACATTATTGAAGTTCAAGCCATACAAAGACCTAGACATAATTCACGACATTATTGAAGTTCAAGCCATACAAAGACCTAGACATAATTCACGACATTATTGAAGTTCAAGCTATACAAAGACCTAGACATAATTCACGACATTATTGAAGTTCAAGCCATACAAAGACCTAGACATAATTCACGACATTATTGAAGTTTATTCACACAGAAAGCTGACAATATCTAAACATCTCTTGCTCGTTCCTTTCTATCTGGAACCACTTCCGGTTCTATATTTGAACGTTAAGGCGTTTTCTTCGGTCGCTACTTATTTGATGTCATTAACAAAGTAGAAAGTGACAAAACACAAGAGCTAATACATTCTCAACAATCTGTGGGACAGCACATGTAAATAAATGAGGAAAAAATAGGATCTGCCAGGAATAAATAAAACAAGTAAATAAATGAGGAAAAAATAGGATCTGCCAGGAATAAATAAAACAAGTAAATAAAGGAGGAAAAAACAGGATCTGCCAGGGATAAATAAAACAAGTAAATAAACAAGGAAAAAACAGGATCTGCCGCTGGATAAAGAAAACAAGTAAATAAACAAGGAAAAAACAGGATCTGCCGCTGGATAAAGAAAACAAGTAAATAAACAAGGAAAAAACAGGATCTGCCGCTGGATAAAGAAAACAAGTAAATAAACAAGGAAAAAACAGGATCTGCCGCTGGATAAAGAAAACAATGAAAGAAAGAAATTGTCTCAAATGTACTACTGACGTCTGGCATCAGACGGCACCGGAACTTCCTGCCGTTACTATAGTAACCACTTCCTGTGTCTTGTTCCACCAGGCAAAACTGCGTCATCAACTAACCGCAATTTTTAATCTTTCTGGAACATTTTACTGGTCATCTATATTATCGTTGTCTTTTATTTTGTCACTCAGTCTATTCACCTGCTATCTTGCAACGTTTCTCTACGGCTATCTTCTCTCACTCTGAATACTTTCTGTTTGTCTATTTACCAGTCAGCTTGTGATTTCTCTATCTTTTGTTCTTTCTTACCGATTCCTTCTCTTTCTGTTTTCTTTCTACCTTGTGTCTACCTGCTTGATTATCTCTGTATATGTCTGTGTGACTGCGTCTTCTGTCTCTGTATATGTCTGTGTGACTGCGTCTCGTGTCTCTGTATATGTCTGTGTGACTGCGTCTCGTGTCTCTGTATATGTCTGTGTGACTGAGTCTTCTGTCTCTGTATATGTCTGTGTGACTGCGTCTCGTGTCTCTGTATATGTCTGTGTGACTGCGTCTCGTGTCTCTGTATATGTCTGTGTGACTGCCTCTCGTGTCTCTGTATATGTCTGTGTGACTGCGTCTTCTGTCTCTGTATATGTCTGTGTGACTGCGTCTCGTGTCTCTGTATATGTCTGTGTGACTGCGTCTTCTGTCTCTGCATATGTCTGTGTGACTGCGTCTCGTGTCTCTGTATATGTCTGTGTGACTGCGACTCCTGTCTCTGCATATGTCTGTGTGACTGCCTCTCGTGTCTCTGTATATGTCTGTGTGACTGCGTCTTCTGTCTCTGTATATGTCTGTGTGACTGCGTCTCGTGTCTCTGTATATGTCTGTGTTACTGCGTCTTCTGTCTCTGTATATGTCTATGACTGCGTCTTCCGTCTCTGTATATGTCTATGACTGCGTCTTCTGTCTCTGTATATGTCTGTGTGACTGCGTCTCGTGTCTCTGTATATGTCTATGACTGCGTTTTCTGTCTCTGTATATGTCTGACTGTGTCTTCTGTCTCTGTATATGTCTATGACTGCATGTTCTGTCTCTGTATATGTCTATGACTGCGTCTTCTGTCTCTGTATATGTCTATGACTGTGTCTTCTGTCTCTGTATATGTCTATGACTGCATGTTCTGTCTCTGTATATGTCTATGACTGAGTCTTCTGTCTCTGTATATGTCTATGACTGCGTCTTCTGTCTCTGTATATGTCTGTGTGACTGCGTCTTCTGTCTCTGTATATGTCTATGACTGCGTCTTCTGTCTCTGTATATGTCTGTGTGACTGCGTCTTCTGTCTCTGTACATGTCTATGACTGCGTCTTCTGTCTCTGTATATGCCTATGACTGCGTCTTCTGTCTCTGTACATGTCTATGACTGCGTCTTCTGTCTCTGTACATGTCTATGACTGCGTCTTCTGTCTCTGTATATGTCTATGACTGTGTCTTCTGTCTCTGTATATGCCTATGACTGCGTCTTCTGTCTCTGTATATGTCTATGACTGCGTCTTCTGTCTCTGTATATGTCTG
Source organism: Megaustenia siamemsis (assembly GCA_032433765.1). Taxonomy (NCBI): domain Eukaryota; kingdom Metazoa; phylum Mollusca; class Gastropoda; order Stylommatophora; family Ariophantidae; genus Megaustenia; species Megaustenia siamemsis. Next base: position 11,621,757 of record JAVIAB010000026.1, on the reverse strand, counting down.
TGTGACTGCGTCTTCTGTCTCTGTATATGTCTGTGTGACTGCGTCTTCTGTCTCTGTATATGTCTGTGTGACTGCGTCTTCTGTCTCTGTATATGCCTATGACTGCGTCTTCTGTCTCTGTATATGTATCTCTATCAGAATTTCTTTTTCACAGCGTTTCAGTCCGTCTGCCTGACTGGCCATCTTTCTAGCAAAAACCATGTATTTAGTTGTCTGTGTCTATGAACATATGTCTGTGTCTATGAAAATATGTCTGTGTCTATGAACATATGTCTGTATCTCTGTGTTACTGTTAGAATTGTTAGATTGTCATCGTCATTGTGTGCCGTCTCCGCAACGAAGGTTGGCTACCATGGAGCGCCATTCCGCTCTGTCTCTTGCTTTGATGGTGCAGGTTGTCATAGCCTGACTTGTCCATCTTTTGATATTTACTCGTCCATGTTTGTCTTGGTTTTCCCCTCTTTTACCTTGTATTTTTCCTTCCAAGATTACTTTCAGTAGGCTGTTGTGTCTTTTAACACGGCCCAAAAATCTCATTATGTCTTGTTCTAATTGTGTTGAGAAGTTCTCTTTTCATTTTTATTTGTTTTAAGGCTTCATCGTTTGTTTTCTTTTCTTTCCATCAGTTCTACTTATTCTTCTATAAATCCACATTTTAAAGACTTCAATTTTCTGTTCTGTTTTCTGGTCTAATGTCCATGTTTCTGCACCATACAGGAATATTGAGAAGATGTAACATTTTGCTATTCTTAGTTTTAGCCCTGGTGTTATTTGTTTTGATGTTAGTATATGTTTCATGACATTAAAATTACTTGTTGCCATTCCTATTCTTTTGTTTATTTCAGTTGTACATTTCCCTATCACTGGTTATAGTATGTCCAAGGTAGTTGTAGTGCTGAACTGTCTTCCTGCCAATTCCTTCAACTGTGATATCCACTTGTAGGTTTTGGGTATTATCTTTGTTTATGATCATAGTTTTAGTATTTTTTATATTCAAATCTAATCCATATTTTGTGCTTGTCATGTTTCTTTCATTGGGAGCCGCGATAGCTCAGTGGTTAGTGAACTGGACTACAGGAGCCGCGATAGCTCAGTGGTTAGTGAACTGGGCTACAGGAGCCGCGATAGCTCAGTGGTTAGTGAACTGGGCTACAGGAGCCGCGATAGCTCAGTGGTTAGTGAACTGGACTACAGGAGCCGCGATAGCTCAGTGGTTAGTGAACTGGGCTACAGGAGCCGCGATAGCTCAGTGGTTAGTGAACTGGGCTACAGGAGCCGCGATAGCTCAGTGGTTAGTGAACTGGACTACAGGAGCCGCGATAGCTCAGTGGTTAGTGAACTGGACTACAGCAGCCGCGATAGCTCAGTGGTTAGTGAACTGGACTACAGCAGCCGTGATAGCTCAGTGGTTAGTGAACTGGACTACAGCAGCCGTGATAGCTCAGTGGTTAGTGAACTGGACTACAGGAGCCGCGATAGCTCAGTGGTTAGTGAACTGGACTACAGGAGCCGCGATAGCTCAGTGGTTAGTGAACTGGACTACAGGAGCCGCGATAGCTCAGTGGTTAGTGAACTGGACTACAGGAGCCGCGATAGCTCAGTGGTTAGTGAACTGGACTACAGGAGCCGCGATAGCTCAGTGGTTAGTGAACTGGACTACAGGAGCCGTGATAGCTCAGTGGTTAGTGAACTGGACTACAGGAGCCGCGATAGCTCAGTGGTTAGTGAACTGGACTACAGGAGCCGCGATAGCTCAGTGGTTAGTGAACTGGACTACAGGAGCCGCGATAGCTCAGTGGTTAGTGAACTGGACTACAGGAGCCGCGATAGCTCAGTGGTTAGTGAACTGGACTACAGGAGCCGCGATAGCTCAGTGGTTAGTGAACTGGACTACAGGAGCCGTGATAGCTCAGTGGTTAGTGAACTGGACTACAGGAGCCGCGATAGCTCAGTGGTTAGTGAACTGGACTACAGGAGCCGCGATAGCTCAGTGGTTAGTGAACTGGACTACAGGAGCCGTGATAGCTCAGTGGTTAGTGAACTGGACTACAGGAGCCGCGATAGCTCAGTGGTTAGTGAACTGGACTACAGGAGCCGTGATAGCTCAGTGGTTAGTGAACTGGACTACAGGAGCCGTGATAGCTCAGTGGTTAGTGAACTGGACTACAGGAGCCGTGATAGCTCAGTGGTTAGTGAACTGGACTACAGGAGACGCGATAGCTCAGTGGTTAGTGAACTGGACTACAGGAGCCGTGATAGCTCAGTGGTTAGTGAACTGGACTACAGGAGCCGTGATAGCTCAGTGGTTAGTGAACTGGACTACAGGAGCCGTGATAGCTCAGTGGTTAGTGAGCTGGACTACAGCAGCCGTGATAGCTCAGTGGTTAGTGAACTGGACTACAGCAGCCGCGATAGCTCAGTGGTTAGTGAACTGGACTACAGCAGCCGCGATAGCTCAGTGGTTAGTGAACTGGACTACAGCAGCCGCGATAGCTCAGTGGTTAGTGAACTGGACTACAGGAGCCCCGATAGCTCAGTGGTTAGTGAACTGGACTACAGGAGCCGCGATAGCTCAGTGGTTAGTGAACTGGACTACAGGAGCCGCGATAGCTCAGTGGTTAGTGAACTGGACTACAGGAGCCGCGATAGCTCAGTGGTTAGTGAACTGGACTACAGGAGCCGCGATAGCTCAGTGGTTAGTGAACTGGACTACAGGAGCCGCGATAGCTCAGTGGTTAGTGAACTGGACTACAGGAGCCGCGATAGCTCAGTGGTTAGTGAACTGGACTACAGGAGCCGCGATAGCTCAGTGGTTAGTGAACTGGACTACAGGAGCCGCGATAGCTCAGTGGTTAGTGAACTGGACTACAGGAGCCGCGATAGCTCAGTGGTTAGTGAACTGGACTACAGGAGCCGCGATAGCTCAGTGGTTAGTGAACTGGACTACAGGAGCCGCGATAGCTCAGTGGTTAGTGAACTGGACTACAGGAGCCGCGATAGCTCAGTGGTTAGTGAACTGGACTACAGGAGCCGCGATAGCTCAGTGGTTAGTGAACTGGACTACAGGAGCCGCGATAGCTCAGTGGTTAGTGAACTGGACTACAGGAGCCGCGATAGCTCAGTGGTTAGTGAACTGGACTACAGGAGCCGCGATAGCTCAGTGGTTAGTGAACTGGACTACAGGAGCCGCGATAGCTCAGTGGTTAGTGAACTGGACTACAGGAGCCGCGATAGCTCAGTGGTTAGTGAACTGGACTACAGGAGCCGCGATAGCTCAGTGGTTAGTGAACTGGACTACAGGAGCCGCGATAGCTCAGTGGTTAGTGAACTGGACTACAGGAGCCGCGATAGCTCAGTGGTTAGTGAACTGGACTACAGGAGCCGCGATAGCTCAGTGGTTAGTGAACTGGACTACAGGAGCCGCGATAGCTCAGTGGTTAGTGAACTGGACTACAGGAGCCGCGATAGCTCAGTGGTTAGTGAACTGGACTACAGGAGCCGCGATAGCTCAGTGGTTAGTGAACTGGACTACAGGAGCCGCGATAGCTCAGTGGTTAGTGAACTGGACTACAGGAGCCGCGATAGCTCAGTGGTTAGTGAACTGGACTACAGGAGCCGCGATAGCTCAGTGGTTAGTGAACTGGACTACAGGAGCCGCGATAGCTCAGTGGTTAGTGAACTGGACTACAGGAGCCGTGATTGCTCAGTGGTTAGTGAACTGGACTACAGGAGCCGCGATAGCTCAGTGGTTAGTGAACTGGACTACAGGAGCCGCGATAGCTCAGTGGTTAGTGAACTGGACTACAGGAGCCGCGATAGCTCAGTGGTTAGTGAACTGGACTACAGGAGCCGCGATAGCTCAGTGGTTAGTGAACTGGACTACAGGAGCCGCGATAGCTCAGTGGTTAGTGAACTGGACTACAGGAGCCGCGATAGCTCAGTGGTTAGTGAACTGGACTACAGGAGCCGCGATAGCTCAGTGGTTAGTGAACTGGACTACAGGAGCCGCGATAGCTCAGTGGTTAGTGAACTGGACTACAGGAGCCGCGATAGCTCAGTGGTTAGTGAACTGGACTACAGGAGCCGCGATAGCTCAGTGGTTAGTGAACTGGACTACAGGAGCCGCGATAGCTCAGTGGTTAGTGAACTGGACTACAGGAGCCGCGATAGCTCAGTGGTTAGTGAACTGGACTACAGGAGCCGCGATAGCTCAGTGGTTAGTGAACTGGACTACAGGAGCCGCGATAGCTCAGTGGTTAGTGAACTGGACTACAGGAGCCGCGATAGCTCAGTGGTTAGTGAACTGGACTACAGGAGCCGCGATAGCTCAGTGGTTAGTGAACTGGACTACAGGAGCCGCGATAGCTCAGTGGTTAGTGAACTGGACTACAGGAGCCGTGATAGCTCAGTGGTTAGTGAACTGGACTACAGGAGCCGCGATAGCTCAGTGGTTAGTGAACTGGACTACAGGAGCCGTGATAGCTCAGCGCTTAGTGAACTGGACTACAGGAGCCCCGATAGCTCAGTGGTTAGTGAACTGGACTACAGGAGCCGCGATAGCTCAGTGGTTAGTGAACTGGACTACAGGAGCCGTGATAGCTCAGTGGTTAGTGAACTGGACTACAGGAGCCGTGATAGCTCAGTGGTTAGTGAACTGGACTACAGCAGCCGCGATAGCTCAGTGGTTAGTGAACTGGACTACAGCAGCCGTGATAGCTCAGTGGTTAGTGAACTGGACTACAGGAGCCGCGATAGCTCAGTGGTTAGTGAACTGGACTACAGGAGCCGCGATAGCTCAGTGGTTAGTGAACTGGACTACAGGAGCCGCGATAGCTCAGTGGTTAGTGAACTGGACTACAGGAGCCGTGATAGCTCAGTGGTTAGTGAACTGGACTACAGGAGCCGCGATAGCTCAGTGGTTAGTGAACTGGACTACAGGAGCCGTGATAGCTCAGTGGTTAGTGAACTGGACTACAGGAGCCGTGATAGCTCAGTGGTTAGTGAACTGGACTACAGGAGCCGTGATAGCTCAGTGGTTAGTGAACTGGACTACAGGAGCCGTGATAGCTCAGTGGTTAGTGAACTGGACTACAGGAGCCGCGATAGCTCAGTGGTTAGTGAACTGGACTACAGGAGCCGCGATAGCTCAGTGGTTAGTGAACTGGACTACAGGAGCCGCGATAGCTCAGTGGTTAGTGAACTGGACTACAGGAGCCGTGATAGCTCAGTGGTTAGTGAACTGGACTACAGGAGCCGTGATAGCTCAGTGGTTAGTGAACTGGACTACAGGAGCCGTGATAGCTCAGTGGTTAGTGAACTGGACTACAAAGGACATGAGGTCGGGTTCGATCCTGACCGACGGCTTCCGGTTCACTCAGCCTTAAATGGGTACCGGGTCTTTTCTAGGAGAGTAAAGCGGTACAGGCATAATACCGACCACATTACCCCAAAAATCATGTTCCGAAGGTCTGTAAAAATTATGGTCTCTAACACCATATTCCCTATACGCCACTTGGCGTGCCGGGGCACTTTACTTTTATGTTTCTTTCATTGAGTAATTGTTGTAGATCTTTAGGATTTTCTACTAGCAGTACAGTATCATCAGCATATCTTAGGTTATTGATTATCTTTCCATTAATGTTTAGGCCTGGCATCACTGTGATGTTTTTAAAGATTTGCTCAGTGTATAGGTTGAATGATAGATGGAAAGAAAAGAAAACAAACGATGAAGTCTTAAAACCAACTAATAATGAAAAGAGAACCACTAAACACAGTTCGAACAAGACAAATGAGATTTTTGGCCATGTTATAAGACACAACAGCCTACTAAAAGTAATCTTGGAGGGGAAAATACAAGGTAAAAGAGATAGAGGTAGACCAAGACTAACATGGACGAGTGACTTCAAAAGATGGTCAAGTCAGTTTATGACAACTTGCACCATCAATGCAAGAGACAGAGCGGAATGGCGAACCATGGTAGCCAATCTTCGTTGCAGAAACGGCACTCGATGATGATGATGATGACAGATGGAGGAAGCTTGATGAAAGGTTGACGTATGTTGTAACACAAGTCATGTCTCCTATCTGTCTCATCATTCCTTATTATGTACATCCAAATCAACGTTTGTCTCTTTCTCTCTCTGTCCGTTACTCTTTCTGTCTCTCACTCCTCTGTCCATTTCTCTCTCTCTTTCTCTGTTCGTCTGTATGTTCATTTTCTCTCTCTGTCAGTTTCTTTCTGTCTGCCTGTCAGTGCGTCTCTCTCTTTGTCAGCCTCTCTGTCCGTTTCTCTCTCTGTTTGTCCATCTCTCCGTTTCTCTCTGTCCATCCATATCTCCGTTTCTCTCTCTGTTTGTCCATCTCTCCGTTTCTCTCTGTCCATCCATATCTCCGTTTCTCTCTCTGGTTGTCCATCTCTCCGTTTCTCTCTGTTTGTCCATCTCTCCGTTTCTCTCTGTTTGTCCATATCTCAGTTTCTCTCTCTGTTTGTCCATCTCTCCGTTTCTCTCTGTTTGTCCATCTCTCCGTTTCTCTCTGTTTGTCCATATCTCCGTTTCTCTCTCTGTTTGTCCATCTCTCCGTTTCTCTCTCTGTTTGTCCATCTCTCCGTTTCTCTCTGTTTGTCCATATCTCCGTTTCTCTCTCTGTTTGTCCATCTCTCCGTTTCTCTCTCTGTTTGTCCATCTCTCCGTTTCTCCTTTTCTCCTCTGATTGTCCGTCCGTCAGGACATTTCATTCTCTCTGTCCGTCTGTGTGTCTTTTTCTAGCTTTCTCTCTCTCTCTGTCCGTCTGTGTGTCTTTTTCTAGCTTTCTCTCTCTCTCTCTGTCCATCCGTCTGTGTGTCTTTTTCTAGCTTTCTCTCTCTCTGTCCGTCTGTGTGTCTTTTTCTAGCTTTCTCTCTCTCTCCATCTGTCAATTTCTTTTTCTATCTCTGACACGTATGTCAGTTTCCATGTCATTCCGTCTGTCTTTACTTTTCTCACTCTCTCTGTCCGTCTGTCTGTTCGTTTCTCTTACACTTTATATGCGTCTTTCTCTCCGTTTATCTATTTGCCCGTATCATCTATCTACCTGTCAGGTTCTCTCTTTGTCCGTCTGTCTGTTTGTTTCTCTTTCTTTTCTTCCTTTGTCTGTTTGTTTCTCTTTCTTTTCTTCCTTTGTCTGTCCGTTTCTCTTTCTTTTCTTCCTTTGTCTGTCCGTTTCTCTTTCTTTTCTTCCATTGTCTGTCCGTTTCTCTTTCTTTTCTTTCTTTGTCTGTCCGTTTCTCTTTCTTTTCTTCCTTTGTCTGTCCGTTTCTCTTTCTTTTCTTCCTTTGTCTGTCCGTTTCTCTTTCTTTTCTTCCTATGTCTGTCCGTTTCTCTTTCTTTTCTTCCTTTGTCTGTCCGTTTCTCTTTCTTTTCTTCCTATGTCTGTCCGTTTCTCTTTCTTTTCTTCCTATGTCTGTCCGTTTCTCTTTCTTTTCTTCTTTTGTCTGTCCGTTTCTCTTTCTTTTCTTCCTTTGTCTGTCCGTTTCTCTTTCTTTTCTTCCTATGTCTGTCCGTTTCTCTTTCTTTTCTTCCTTTGTCTGTCCGTTTCTCTTTCTTTTCTTCCTATGTCTGTCCGTTTGTCTTTCTTTTCTTCCTTTGTCTGTCCGTTTCTCTTTCTTTTCTTCCTTGGTCTGTCTGTTTCTCTTTCTTTTCTTCCTTTGTCTGTCCGTTTCTCTTTCTTTTCTTCCTATGTCTGTCCGTTTCTCTTTCTTTTCTTCCTTTGTCTGTCCGTTTCTCTTTCTTTTCTTCCTTGGTCTGTCTGTTTCTCTCCATCTTTGTCCGTCTCTCTGCTCGTTTCTCTCTCTCTCTCTCTCTGGCGATTTCTATATTTTTCTCTCTGAACGTCTGTTTGTCTTGTTCTATCTTTCTCTCTCAGTCCGTCTGTTTGTCTTGTTCTATCTTTCTCTCTCAGTCCGTCTGTTTGTCTTGTTCTATCTTTCTCTGTCAGTGCGTCTGTTTGTCTTGTTCTATATTTCTCTCTCAGTCCGTCTGTGTGTCTTGTTCTATCTTTCTCTCTCTCAGTCCGTCTGTTTGTCTTTTTCTATCTTTCTCTCTCAGTCCGTCTGTCTGAAGATAATGAAAATCATTTATCCTTGTCCTTCTCTCTGCCTATTTCTTTTTCTCTCTTTCTGTCCCTTTTTTCCGGTCCGTTTTTATATTTCTCTCTCTGCCCATCTGTTTGTCCTCTGACTGTCCCACTCTGCCCATCTGTTTGTCCTCTGACTGTCCCACTCTGCCCATCTGTTTGTCCTCTGACTGGTCCTCTGACTGTCCCTCTTTGCCCATCTGTTTGTCCTCTGACTGTCCCTCTCTGCCCATCTGTTTGTCCTCTGACTGTCCCTCTCTGCCCATCTGTTTGTCCTCTGACTGTCCCTCTCTGCCCATCTGTTTGTCCTCTGACTGTCCCTCTCTGCCCATCTGTTTGTCCTCTGACTGGTCCTCTGACTGTCCCTCTCTGCCCATCTGTTTGTCCTCTGACTGTCCCTCTCTGCCCATCTGTTTGTCCTCTGACTGTCCCTCTCTGCCCATCTGTTTGTCCTCTGACTGTCCCTCTCTGCCCATCTGTTTGTCCTCTGACTGTCCCTCTCTGCCCATCTGTTTGTCCTCTGACTGTCCCTCTCTGCCCATCTGTTTGTCCTCTGACTGTCCCTCTCTGCCCATCTGTTTGTCCTCTGACTGTCCCTCTCTGCCCATCTGTTTGTCCTCTGACTGGTCCTCTGACTGTCCCTCTCTGCCCATCTGTTTGTCCTCTGACTGGTCCTCTGACTGTCCCTCTCTGCCCATCTGTTTGTCCTCTGACTGTCCCTCTCTGCCCATCTGTTTGTCCTGTGACTGTCCCACTCTGCCCATCTGTTTGTCCTCTGACTGTCCCTCTCTGCCCATCTGTTTGTCCTGTGACTGTCCATCTCTGCCCATCTGTTTGTCCTCTGACTGTCCCTCTCTGCCCATCTGTTTGTCCTGTGACTGTCCATCTCTGCCCATCTGTTTGTCCTGTGACTGTCCCACTCTGCCCATCTGTTTGTCCTCTGACTGTCCCACTCTGCCCATCTGTTTGTCCTCTGACTGGTCCTCTGACTGTCCCTCTTTGCCCATCTGTTTGTCCTCTGACTGTCCCTCTCTGCCCATCTGTTTGTCCTCTGACTGTCCCTCTCTGCCCATCTGTTTGCCCTGTGACTGTCCATCTCTGCCCATGTGTAACATTTATCTAACCCTTTTATTTATTTACACGTGTATCATTTTTCTGGCATATTTATTTATTTACACGTGCATCATTTATATGAAATATCTTTTTATTTATTTACATATGCATTATCTATTTAATTTGTTTATTTATTTATATTTATATCATTTATTTAATTTTCTAATTTATTAACATGTGTACCATTTATTTGATTTTCTAATTTATTTACATATGTATCATTTATTTGATTTTCTAGTTCATTTACCTGTGTGTTATTTATTTGATTTTCTAATTTATTTATACGTATATCATTTCTTTATTTATTTACATGTGTATCATTTATGTATCATTTATTTGATTTTCTAGTTTATTTACCTGTGTATTATTATTTGATTTTCTAATTTATTTATACGTATATCATTTCTTTATTTCTTTCTTTATTTACATGTGTATCATTTATGTATCATTTATGTATCATTTTTACTAAGTTGTTACATCTGCCGCGTACTTTCTAGACGAGATAAACAGTCGACATGTGTAACCCAGTAGCCGCGTAGTGTACATGGTATCAGTCTCAACCCAAATAGAAACAGCATCCGATCTCATCGTATTCCACCATGGCTGGTCCAGCTATCCCTTTGATAACAATGATAATTGTTACACACATATACTGAAAATATCACACTCCATCCTTTATTTGTGTCACTTTTTGTATTCGAGAGACGTGTGTATATTGCAGTTATCAAGGACCTGTACTGAATGTGACGTCCACTGTTAATGGATGATTGCCTGCACATGACAGCTTTAATGATCTCCATTTTCTAGTTAAAATTTCAACAACACCACGTTTCTCTCTCATGAGATTGACCTCTATAATCATGTCGTCTGATGTCTAGCTCTCTCAATGTAGTGAGATCAGATGTCTAGCGTTCTCAATGTAGTGAGATCAGATGTCTAGCTCTCTCAATGTAGTGAGATCAGATGTCTAGCTCTCTCAATGCAGTGAGATTAGATTTCTAGCTCTCTCAATGTAGTGAGATCCGATGTCTAGCTCTCTCAAGGTAATCAGATCAGATGTCTAGCTCTCTCAATGTAGTGAGATCAGATGTCTAGCTCTCTCAATGTAGTAAGATCAGATGTCTAGCTCTCTCAATGTAGTAAGATCAGATGTCTAGCTCTCTCAATGTAGTGAGATCCGATGTCTAGCTCTCTCAAGGTAGTGAGATCAGATGTCTAGCTCTCTCAATGTAGTGAGATCAGATGTCTAGCTCTCTCAATGTAGTAAGATCAGATGTCTAGCTCTCTCAATGTAGTGAGATCAGATGTCTAGCTCTCTCAATGTAGTAAGATCAGATGTCTAGCTCTCTCAATGTAGTGAGATCCGATGTCTAGCTCTCTCAAGGTAGTGAGATCAGATGTCTAGCTCTCTCAATGTAGTGAGATCAGATGTCTAGCTCTCTCAGTGTTGTGAGATCAGATGTCTAGCTCTCTCAATGTAGTGAGATCAGATGTCTAGCTCTCTCAATGTAGTAAGATCAGATGTCTAGCTCTCTCAATGTAGTAAGATCAGATGTCTAGCTCTCTCAATGTAGTAAGATCAGATGTCTAGCTCTCTCAATGTAGTGAGATCAGATGTCTAGCTCTCTCAGTGTTGTGAGATCAGATGTCTAGCTCTCTCAATGTAGTGAGATCAGATGTCTAGCTCTCTCAATGTAGTGAGATCCAATGTCTAGCTCTCTCAAGGTAGTGAGATCCGATGTCTAGCTCTCTCAAAGTAGTGAGATCAGATGTCTAGCTCTCTCACGTTAGTGAGATCAGATGTCTAGCTCTGTCAGGGTAATGATATCAGATGTCTAGCTCTCTCAAGGTTGTGAGATCAGATGTCTAGCTCTCTCAAAGTAGTGAGATCAGATGTCTAGCTCTCTCAATGTAGTGAGATCAGATGTCTAGCTCTCTCAAGGTTGTGAGATCAGATGTCTAGCTCTCTCAATGTAGTGAGATCCGATGTCTAGCTCTCTCAATGTAGTGAGATCCGATGTCTAGCTCTGTCAAGGTAGTGAGATCCGATGTCTAGCTCTCTCAAAGTAGTGAGATCAGATGTCTAGCTCTCTCACGTTAGTGAGATCCGATGTCTAGCTCTGTCAAGGTAGTGAGATCCGATGTCTAGCTCTCTCAAGGTAGTGAGATCCGATGTCTAGCTCTCTCAAGGTAGTGAGATCCGATGTCTAGCTCTGTCAAGGTAATCAGATCCGATGTCTAGCTCTCTCAAGGTAGTGAGATCAGATGTCTAGCTCTCTCAAGGTAGTGAGATCCGATGTCTAGCTCTCTCAAGGTAGTGAGATCTAATGTCTAGCTCTCCCAATGTAGTGAGATCCAATGGCTAGCTCTCTCAAGGTAGTGAGGTCCAATGTCTAGTTCTCTCAAGGTAGTGAGGTCCAATGTCTAGCTCTCTCAAGGTAGTGAGGTCCAATGTCTAGTTCTCTCAAGGTAGTGAGGTCCAATGTCTAGCTCTCTCACGGTAGTGAGGTCCAATGTCTAGTTCTCTCAAGGTAGTGAGATCAGATGTCTAGCTCTCTCAAGGTAGTGAGATCCGATGTCTAGCTCTCTCAAGGTAGTGAGATCCGATGTCTAGCTCTCTCAAGGTAGTGAGATCCGATGTCTAGCTCTCTCAAGGTAGTGAGATCTAATGTCTAGCTCTCACAATGTAGTGAGATCCAATGGCTAGGTCTCTCAAGGTAGTGAGGTCCAATGTCTAGTTCTCTCAAGGTAGTGAGGTCCAATGTCTAGCTCTCTCAAGGTAGTGAGGTCCAATGTCTAGTTCTCTCAAGGTAGTGAGGTCCAATGTCTAGCTCTCTCAAGGTAGTGAGGTCCAATGTCTAGTTCTCTCAAGGTAGTGAGATCAGATGTCTAGCTCTCTCAAGGTAGTGAGATCAGATGTCTAGCTCTCTCAAGGTAGTGAGATCAGATGTCTAGCTCTCTCAAGGTAATGAGATCAGATGGCTAGCTCTTTCATGGTAGTGAGATCCGATCTAGCTCTCTCAATGTAGTGAGATCCTATGTCTAGCTCTCTCAAGGTAGTAAGGTCCAATGTCTAGCTCTCTCAAGGTAGTAAGGTCCAATGTCTAGCTTTCTCAAGGTAGTAAGGTCCAATGTCTAGCTCTCTCAAGGTAGTGAGATCAGATGTCTAGCTCTCTCAAGTAAGTGAGATGAGATTCTAGCTCTTTCAATGTAGTGAGATCTAATGTCTATCTCTCTCAATGTAGTGAAATCCTATGTCTAGCTCTCTCAAGGTAGTGAGATCAGATGTCTAGCTGTCTCAAGGTAGTGAGATGAGATGTCTAGCTCTTTCAATGTAGTGAGATCCGATGTTTAGCTGTCTCAAGGTAGTGAGATCCGATGTATATCCTTCTCTGGGTAGTGAGATCCGATGTTTAGCTGTCTCAAGGTAGTGAGATCCGATGTATATCCTTCTCTGGGTAGTGAGATCCGATGTACGCCATCTCTAGGTAGTGAGATCCGATGTTCAGATAACAGAAAAATAAGAATAAATAAAAACCAGGATGAAAACAGAAGAGAGGAGAGAGTGGATTTAAGGCAACAACCTTTTTGGAGATGAATTTCTTACGAACTTTCCCATAGACATTGCATAATGCGTTCAGTGTGTACTTGTCTTGGCTTAGCAAGCGGAATCAGATAGCTATGCAACCATTCCTCTGGTATGTTCCCGGTTTAGATTGGTAACAGCTTGTCAGTCACTGTTAGTTTAAATAAATAACAGCGCTAAACAGCCATGTAGCAGCGGCGGACGGTGAGTTGGAAACTTGAGGGGGCCAGGCATGGGACCAAACTTGTAGGTTGACCTTTAACCTGATCATTTGCGACATAAACATTTACTGCAATTAGCGCTATGTAGTTCATTTAGTTATTGCCATCAATTATTATAATTACATCATAATATCTTAGTTAATTACATTGTAAATTATTTTTAAAATACATGGTTTTGTTGTTAATTAAATTCTCTTACATTTCTCTTCATGTTTTTTTTTCTTTTATATAAAGACACAAAGCATTGTTTCTTATAGTTGGCACGTCATCAATTCTTCTTCACATCAGCACTACTTCTAGTGTTTCAATAACAATCTAGAACGTCATCAGATTTGTTGTTCTTTTGTTGCCATGGAAACAGGGAGGTAATTATTGAAATGGCCTACCTGGTTCTCATATACATTGCAAGGTCGATATATGCCGTTGTACGGTTGTAGTAGGTTTAACCTCCACAGACATTGAAGCCTATTTATTAGTAAAGGCTTGAGTTATATGAACTATATCACGGCTATACTAGGGAATACGGTGGCTGGTTGTACACTGACATTTAACTCATTGAGCCGGAATGTGACTGTGTTATCTATTCTGATTAAACATTAGGGGGGTCGGAGCCTCGGTTGCCTCCTCACAGTATCCGCCGCTGTCAAGTAGTTTAGATAACGTTAGATCGAAATTTTCCTCCAAATAAAAGTCAACAACAGCCCAGCTGTAGTGCAGTCAACTATAGAGAGATATAACAATAAACTACCAACAAAATTAGCGCCAAACATCGAGTCTCCCTGGCCTCAAAAATGACAAGCTGGCACAACAATATTTTAGGCAACACTTCAACAAGAAAAAATTAAAAGAAATTAATCAAAAGGTAACGTGATAGAATCATCATCGCATAGAATCATCTGGAATTGATTTTGTTCGCTGTGCAATAATTGAGAGATGAACTTTTCTGTCTGGAAGATCCCCCTTGGCTCATTGGCACGCTAGAATAGGCGCCTCAGTAATGAGGCAAATCTTCCTACAGGAAATTCGCTTTTTGTTGCCAGAAAAAATTGCTCGTTTTCAATCTTTCAGGGGGCTTTCGTGTCTTCCTATGACGTTCTGTTTATTATAGTTATCACCACAACTGTTATTGTAGTTATCACCACAACTGTTATTGTAGTTAACACCACAACTGTTATTGTAGTTATCACCACAACTGTTATTGTAGTTATCACCACAACTGTTAGTTATCACCACTATGGAGTGGGGTGGTGGTTCCTTACTGGACTTGTGGGAGTCGGGTTTTTGTTCATTACTGGACTTGTGGGAGTAGGTTGGTGGTTCATTACTGGACTGGTGGGAGTGGGTGGTGGCTTATTACTAGACTTGTGCGAGTAGGTGGTGGTTCATTACTGGACTTGTGGGAGTGGGGTGGTGGTTCATTACTGGACTTGTGGGAGTCGGGTTTTTGTTCATTACTTGACTTGTGGGAGTAGGTTGGTGGTTCATTACATGACTTGTGGGAGTAGGTTGGTGGGTCATTACTGGACTTGTGGGAGTGGGGTGGTGGTTCATTACTGGACTTGTGGGAGTAGGTTGGTGGTTCATTACTGGATTTGTGCGAGTGGGGTGGTGGTTCATTACTGGACTTGTGGGAGTCGGGTGGTGATTTATACATGGACTTGTGGTAGTGGGGTGATGGTTCATTACTGGACTTGTGGGTGTCTATCTATATGGCCCTTTTCGTCTTGTCAGACGGTCTAGTGGAGGCTATTGCGTATTTTGTTGAGGTATTGTTTTTTGCCGAACAGCTTCTCTCGTGGCTAATTCTACCAATGTTTGACAAACACACGCGGTCACATAATGAACAGGTCAGGCTCGCTGGTCCACAGGGTTTACCATCCTTTTTCATGAGTCTCTTCTCTTCTAAGTCCTGTCTTAGCACAGTCTCAAATGTTGTTATACCGTTCCTTATACATGCTCTCCATGATGTGCGATCACTTGCCAGATCTTGTGGGTGTAAGGTGGTGGTTAATTACTGGACTTGTGGGAGTGGGAGATGTAAAATTGGAAAGAAAGATGGTAAGAAATTTCAAGAGAAAACAGAAAGATTGGGAAATAGGTAAGTGAACCCGGCAGAGAGAGAGAGAGAGAGAGAGAGAGAGAGAGAGAGAGAGAGATGTAAAAAAAAAAGATAGTAAAGTGAAAAAGAAAGAGAAAGAGAGAAACCATTAGCCATCTCTCTCTGAGACAGTTACAATTTGCCTCCTTCTCCCAGCTCTTAAGTTGTTCTATCCCTGGTTATATTGTCTGCCTTGTCACCAAAATCTGGCATTTCCTGATGCACCCAATTGGTCCCCGGATGCTACCGGGACTGGTCTAAGCTGGACCCACTTGGTTTGGCCATCATTGCTACACATTCCCTGGCTCGTCGCGTCTTCTGGCCTTGACTTTACTGGAGTCTGCGGGGATGTATTGATTTGTCCTCTTTTGAAAAAAGAGGACAGTGAGGACAACTCCGTAGGACTTGGATGATGGAAAAAACAAGGTAGTCAAACTAAAATGATGAAAGAGGATAACACTATCCAATTAATAGGATGTAAGAGGATAACACTATCCAATTAATAGGATGTAAGAGGATAACACTATCCAATTAATAGGATGTAAGAGGATAACACTATCCAATTAATAGGATGTAAGAGGATAACACTATCCTATTAATAGGATGTAAGTAGATAGGTTATATGATAAGGGAAACGGTGAGATGGAGGTCTTGGAATAATGGAGACAGTGAGATGGAGGTCTTGGAATAATGGAGACAATGAGATGGAGGTCTTGTAATAATGGAGACAATGAGATGGAGGTCTTGGAATAATGGAGACAATGAGATGGAGGTCTTGTAATAATGGAGACAATGAGATGGAGGTCTTGGAATAATGGAGACAATGAGATGGAGGTCTTGTAATAATGGAGACAGTGAGATGGAGGTCTTGGAATAATGGAGACAATGAGATGGAGGTCTTGTAATAATGGAGACAGTGAGATGGAGGTCTTGGAATAATGGAGACAATGAGATGGAGGTCTTGTAATAATGGAGACAGTGAGATGGAGGTCTTGGAATAATGGAGACAATGAGATGGAGGTCTTGTAATAATGGAGACAGTGAGATGGAGGTCTTGGAATAATGGAGACAATGAGATGGAGGTCTTGGAATAATGGAGACAGTGAGATGGAGGTCTTGGAATAATGGAGACAGTGAGATGGAGGTCTTGTAATAATGGAGACAGTGAGATGGAGGTCTTGGAATAATGGAGACAATGAGATGGAGGTCTTGGAATAATGGAGACAGTGAGATGGAGGTCTTGTAATAATGGAGACAGTGAGATGGAGGTCTTGGAATAATGGAGACAATGAGATGGAGGTCTTGGAATAATGGAGACAGTGAGATGGAGGTCTTGGAATAATGGAGACAGTGAGATGGAGGTCTTGGAATAATGGAGACAATGAGATGGAGGTCTTGTAATAATGGAGACAATGAGATGGAGGTCTTGGAATAATGGAGACAATGAGATGGAGGTCTTGTAATAATGGAGACAGTGAGATGGAGGTCTTGGAATAATGGAGACAATGAGATGGAGGTCTTGTAATAATGGAGACAGTGAGATGGAGGTCTTGGAATAATGGAGACAATGAGATGGAGGTCTTGGAATAATGGAGACAGTGAGATGGAGGTCTTGGAATAATGGAGACAATGAGATGGAGGTCTTGTAATAATGGAGACAGTGAGATGGAGGTCTTGGAATAATGGAGACAATGAGATGGAGGTCTTGTAATAATGGAGACAGTGAGATGGAGGTCTTGTAATAATGGAGACAGTGAGATGGAGGTCTTGTAATAATGGAGACAATGAGATGGAGGTCTTGTAATAATGGAGACAGTGAGATGGAGGTCTTGGAATAATGGAGACAATGAGATGGAGGTCTTGTAATAATGGAGACAGTGAGATGGAGGTCTTGGAATAATGGAGACAATGAGATGGAGGTCTTGTAATAATGGAGACAGTGAGATGGAGGTCTTGGAATAATGGAGACAATGAGATGGAGGGCTTGTAATAATGGAGACAATGAGATGGAGGTCTTGGAATAATGGAGACAATGAGATGGAGGTCTTGTAATAATGGAGACAATGAGATGGAGGTCTTGGAATAATGGAGACAGTGAGATGGAGGTCTTGTAATAATGGAGACAATGAGATGGAGGTCTTGGAATAATGGAGACAATGAGATGGAGGTCTTGTAATAATGGAGACAATGAGATGGAGGTCTTGGAACAATGGTGACGGTGAGATGGAGGTCTTGGAATGATGGAGACAGTGAGATGGAGGTCTTGTAATAATGGAGACAGTGAGATAGAGGTCTTGTAATAATGGAGACAATGAGATGGAGGTCTGGGAATAATGGAGACAATGAGATGGAGGTCTTGTAATAATGGAGACAATGAGATGGAGGTCTTGGAATAATGGTGACAGTGAGATGGAGGTCTTGGAATAATGGAGACAGTGAGATGGAGGTCTTGGAATAATGGAGACAATGAGATGGAGGTCTTGGAATAATGGAGACAGTGAGATGGAGGTCTTGGAATAATGGAGACAGTGAGATGGAGGTCTTGGAATAATGGAGACAATGAGATGGAGGTCTTGTAATAATGGAGACAATGAGATGGAGGTCTTGTAATAATGGAGACAATGAGATGGAGGTCTTGGAATAATGGTGACGGTGAGATGGAGGTCTTGGAATAATGGAGACAATGAGATGGAGGTCTTGTAATAATGGAGACAATGAGATGGAGGTCTTGGAATAATGGATACAGTGAGATGGAGGTCTTGGAATAATGGTGACAGTGAGATGGAGGTCTTGGAATAATGGTGACGGTGAGATGGAGGTCTTGGAATAATGGTGACAGTGAGATGGAGGTCTTGGAATAATGGAGACGGTGAGATGGAGGTCTTGGAATAATGGAGACAGTGAGATGGAGGTCTTGGAATAATGGAGACAGTGAGATGGAGGTCTTGGAATAATGGAGACAGTGAGATGGAGGTCTTGGAATAATGGAGACGGTGAGATGGAGGTCTTGGAATAATGGAGACAGTGAGATGGAGGTCTTGGAATAATGGAGACAGTGAGATGGAGGTCCTGGAATAATGGAGACAGTTAGATGGAGGTCTTGGAATAATGGAGACGGTGAAATGGAGGTCTTGGAATAATGGAGAAAGTGAAATGGAGGTCTTGGAATAATGGAGATCTTGGAATAATGGAGACGGTGAGATGGAGGTCTTGGAATAATGGAGAAAGTGAAATGGAGGTCTTGGAATAATGGAGACGGTGAGATGGAGGTCTTGGAGTAATGGAGAAAGTGAAATGGGGGTCTTGGAATAATGGAGAAAGTGAAATGGAGGTCTTGGAATAATGGAGACGGTGAGATGGAGGTCTTGGAATAATGGAGAAAGTGAAATGGAGGTCTTGGAATAATGGAGATCTTGGAATAATGGAGACGGTGAGATGGAGGTCTTCGAATAATGTACACAGTGAGATGGAGATCTTGGAATAATGAAGACAGTGAGATGGAGGTCTTGGAATAATGAAGACAGTGAGATGGAGGTCTTGGAATAATGGAGACGGTGAGATGGAGGTCTTGGAATAATGAAGACAGTGAGATGGAGGTCTTGGAATAATGTACACAGTGAGATGGAGGTCTTGGAATAATGAAGACAGTGAGATGGAGGTCTTGGAATAATGAAGACAGTGAGATGGAGGTCTTGGAATAATGGAGACGGTGAGATGGAGGTCTTGGAATAATGAAGACGGTGAGATGGAGATCTTGGAATAATGGAGACAGTGAGATGGAGGTCTTGGAATAATGGAGAAAGTGAGATGGAAGTCTTGGAATAATGGAGACAGTGAGATGGAAGTCTTGGAATAAGGGAGACAGTGAGATGGAGGTCTTGGAATAATTGAGACAGTGAGATGGGTTCTTGGAATAATGGAGACAGTGAGATGGAGGTCTTAGAATAATTGAGACAGTGAGATGGAGGTCTTGGAATAATTGAGACAGTGAGATGGGTTCTTGGAATAATGGAGACAGTGAGATGGAGGTCTTGGAATAATGGAGACAGTGAGATGGAGGTCTTAGAATAATGGAGACAGTGAGATGGAGGTCTTGGAATAATGGAGACAGTGAGATGGAAGTCTTGGAATAATTGAGACAGTGAGATGGAAGTCTTGGAATAATGGAGACAGTGAGATGGAGGTCTTGGAATAATGGAGACAATGAGATGGAGGTCTTGGAATAATGGAGACAGTGAGATGGGTTCTTGGAATAATGGAGACAGTGAGATGGAGGTCTTGGAATAATGGAGACAGTGAGATGGAGGT
Source organism: Megaustenia siamemsis (assembly GCA_032433765.1). NCBI lineage: Eukaryota > Metazoa > Mollusca > Gastropoda > Stylommatophora > Ariophantidae > Megaustenia > Megaustenia siamemsis. The sequence goes on along the minus strand of JAVIAB010000026.1, from coordinate 11,602,319 downwards.
CTTAGAATAATGGAGTGTCTTGGAATAATGGAGTGTCTTGGAATAATGGAGACAGTGAGATGGAGGTCTTAGAATAATGGAGTGTCTTGGAATAATGGAGACAGTGAGATGGAGGTCTTAGAATAATGGAGACAGTAAGATGGAAGTCTTGGAATAATGGAGACAGTGAGATGGAGGCCTTGGAATAATGGAGACAGTGAGATGGAGGTTTTGAAATAATGGAGACAGTGAGATGGAGGTCTTGGAATAATTGAGACAGCGAGATGGAGGACTTGGAATAATTGAGACAGTGAGATGGAGGTCTTGGAATAATGGAGATGTTGAGATGGAGATCTGGGAATAATGGAGGCAGTGAGATGGAGGTCTTGGAATAATGGAGACAGTGAGATGGAGGTCTTGTAATAATGGAGACAGTGAGATGGAGGTCTTGGAATAATGGAGACAGTGAGTTGGAGGTCTTGGAATAATGGAGACAGTGAGATGGAGGTCTTGGAATAATTGAGACAATGAGATGGAGGTCTTTTAATAATGGAGACAATGAGATGGAGGTCTTGGAATAATGGAGACAATGAGATGGAGGTCTTGGAATAATGGAGACAGTGAGATGGAGGTCTTGGAATAATGGAGATGTTGAGATGGAGGTCTGGGAATAATGGAGACAGTGAGATGGAGGTCTTGTAATAATGGAGACAATGAGATGGAGGTCTTGGAATAATGGAGACAATGAGATGGAGGTCTTGTAATAATGGAGACAATGAGATGGAGGTCTTGGAATAATGGAGACAGTGAGATGGAGGTCTTGGAATAATGGAGACAATGAGATGGAGGTCTTGGAATAATGGAAACAGTGAGATGGAGGTCTTGGAATAATGGAGACAATGAGATGGAGGTCTTGTAATAATGGAGACAAGGAGATGGAGGTCTTGTAATAATGGAGACAATGAGATGGAGGTCTTGGAATAATGGTGACGGTGAGATGGAGGTCTTGGAATAATGGAGACAATGAGATGGAGGTCTTGTAATAATGGAGACAATGAGATGGAGGTCTTGGAATAATGGAGACAGTGAGATGGAGGTCTTGGAATAATGGTGACAGTGAGATGGAGGTCTTGGAATAATGTTGACGGTGAGATGGAGGTCTTGGAATAATGGTGACAGGGAGATGGAGGTCTTGGAATAATGGAGACGGTGAGATGGAGGTCTTGGAATAATGGAGACAGTGAGATGGAGGTCTTGGAATAATTGAGACAGTGAGATGGGTTCTTGGAATAATGGAGACAGTGAGATGGGTTCTTGGAATAATGGAGACAGTGAGATGGGTTCTTGGAATAATGGAGACAGTGAGATGGAGGTCTTGGAATAATTGAGACAGTGAGATGGGTTCTTGGAATAATGGAGACAGTGAGATGGAGGTCTTGGAATAATGGAGACAGTGAGATGGAGGTCTTGTAATAATGGAGACAGTGAGATGGAGGTCTTGGAATAATGGAGACAGTGAGATGGAAGTCTTGGAATAATGGTGACGGTGAGATGGAGGTCTTGGAATAATGGTGACAGGGAGATGGAGGTCTTGGAATAATGGAGACGGTGAGATGGAGGTCTTGGAATAATGGAGACAGTGAGATGGAAGTCTTGGAATAATGGAGACAGTGAGATGGAGGTCTTGGAATAATGGAGACAGTGAGATGGGTTTTTGGAATAATGGAGACAGTGAGATGGAGGTCTTGGAATAATGGAGACAGTGAGATGGAAGTCTTGGAATAATGGAGACAGTGAGATGGAGGTCTTGGAATAATGGAGACAGTGAGATGGGTTTTTGGAATAATGGAGTCAGTGAGATGGAGGTCTTGGAATAATGGAGACAGTGAGATGGAAGTCTTGGAATAATGGAGACAGTGAGATGGAGGTCTTGGAATAATGGAGACAGTGAGATGGGTTTTTGGAATAATGGAGACAGTGAGATGGAGGTCTTGGAATAATTGAGACAGTGAGATGGGTTCTTGGAATAATGGAGACAGTGAGATGGAGGTCTTGGAATAATGGAGACAGTGAGATGGAGGTCTTGGAATAATGGAGACAATGAGATGGAGGTCTTGGAATAATGGAGACAGTGAGATGGAAGTCTTGGAATAATGGAGACAGTGAGATGGAAGTTTTGGAATAATGGAGACAGACAGATGGAGGTCTTGGAATAATGGAGACAGTGAGATGGGTTCTTGGAATAATGGAGACAATGAGATGGAGGTCTTAGAATAATGGATTGTCTTGGAATAATGGAGTGTCTTGGAATAATGGAGACAGTGAGATGGAGGTCTTAGAATAATGGAGTGTCTTGGAATAATGGAGACAGTGAGATGGAGGTCTTAGAATAATGGCGACAGTAAGATGGAAGTCTTGGAATAATGGAGACAGTGAGATGGAGGCCTTGGAATAATGGAGACAGTGAGATGGAGGTCTTGAAATAATGGAGACAGTGAGATGGAGGTCTTGGAATAATGGAGACAGTGAGATGGAGGGCTTGGAATAATGGAGACAGTGAGATGGAGGTCTTGGAATAATGGAGACAGTGAGATGGAGGTCTTGTAATAATGGAGACAGTGAGATGGAGGTCTTGGAATAATGGAGACAGTGAGATGGAGGTCTTGGAATAATTGAGACAGTGAGATGGAGGTCTTGGAATAATGGAGACAGTGAGATGGAGGTCTTGGAATAATTGAGACAGTGAGATGGAGGTCTTGGAATAATGGAGATGTTGAGATGGAGGTCTGGGAATAATGGAGGCAGTGAGATGGAGGTCTTGGAATAATTGAGACAGTGAGATGGAGGTCTTGTAATATGGAGACAGTGAGATGGAGGTCTTGGAATAATGGAGGCAGTGAGATGGAAGTCTTGGAATAATGGAGACAGTGAGGTGGAGGTCTTGGAATAATGGAGGCAGTGAGATGGAGGTCTTGGAATAATGGAGACAGTGAGATGGAGGTCTTGGAATAATGGAGACAGTGAGATGGAGGTCTTGGAATAATGGAGACAGTGAGATGGAGGTCTTAGAATAATGGCGACAGTAAGATGGAAGTCTTGGAATAATGGAGACAGTGAGATGGAGGCCTTGGAATAATGGAGACAGTGAGATAGAGGTCTTGAACTAATGGAGACAGTGAGATGGAGGTCTTGGAATAATGGAGACAGTGAGATGGAGGGCTTGGAATAATGGAGACAGTGAGATGGAGGTCTTGGAATAATGGAGACAGTGAGATGGAGGTCTTGTAATAATGGAGACAGTGAGATGGAGGTCTTGGAATAATGGAGACAGTGAGATGGAGGTCTTGGAATAATGGAGACAGTGAGATGGAGGTCTTGGAATAATTGAGACAGTGAGATGGAGGTCTTGGAATAATGGAGATGTTGAGATGGAGGTCTGGGAATAATGGAGGCAGTGAGATGGAGGTCTTGGAATAATTGAGACAGTGAGATGGAGGTCTTGTAATAATGGAGACAGTGAGATGGAGGTCTTGGAATAATGGAGGCAGTGAGATGGAAGTCTTGGAATAATGGAGACAGTGAGGTGGAGGTCTTGGAATAATGGAGACAGTGAGATGGAAGTCTTGGAATAATGGAGACAGTGAGGTGGAGGTCTTGGAATAATGGAGGCAGTGAGATGGAAGTCTTGGAATAATGGAGACAGTGAGGTGGAGGTCTTGGAATAATGGAGGCAGTGAGATGGAAGTCTTGGAATAATGGAGACAGTGAGGTGGAGGTCTTGGAATAATGGAGGCAGTGAGATGGAAGTCTTGGAATAATGGAGACAGTGAGATGGAGGTCTTGGAATAATGGAGACAGTGAGATGGAGGTCTTGGAATAATGGAGACAGTGAGATGGAGGTCTTGGAATAATGGAGACAGTGAGATGGAGGTCTTGGAATAATGGAGACAGTGAGATGGAGGTCTTGGAATAATGGAGGCAGTGAGATGGAAGTCTTGGAATAATGGAGATGTTGAGATGGAGGTCTGGGAATAGTGGAGGCAGTGAGATAGCTATATAACAATAGGAGACATGGAGAGAGCTATACAACGACAGGAGGCATAGAGAGAGCTATGTCTCCTCTCGTTCGTTGTATAGCTTGTTTTTCTTTCCCACATTTCTGTTTGTTAGTTTTCCCTCCGTGACTAGTTATCTTTCCTACGTGACATACTTAACTCTTAAGTCTCACTTTCATTTTACATATATTTTCATCATCATCATGCCCCGTACCGGTTGGCGTAGGCGATCATGTCTTAACACAATCTTCTATCCACAGTGCATCGTATCAGTTCTGTTGTTGACTGTTTTCCATGCCATGACACCAAGCTATCTAGTATTTTTTTCTTTATCGTCCGCGATCTCTCTTTCCTTTTATTTTGCCAGTTGTAACCAAGTATTCCACATTGAGATCATAACTACATTGAGATCATAACTACATTGAGATCACAACTACGTTGACATCACAACTACATTGACATCACAACTACATTGACATCACAACTACATTGACATCACAACTACATTGACATCACAACTAAATTGACATCACAACTACATTGACATCACAACTACATTGACATCACAACTACATTGACATCACAACTACCTTGACATCACAACTACATTGACATTACAACTACCATGACATCACAACTACCTTGAGATAACAACTACATTGACATCACAACTACATTGACATCACAACTACCTTGACATCAAAACTACCTTGACATCACAACCACATTGACATCACAACCACATTGACATAACAGCCACATTGACATCACAACTACCTTGACATCACAACTACATTGACATTACAACTACCATGACATCACAACTACCTTGAGATAACAACTACATTGACATCACAACTACATTGACATCACAACTACCTTGACATCAAAACTACCTTGACATCACAACCACATTGACATCACAACCACATTGACATAACAGCCACATTGACATCACAGCCACATTGATGTCACAACTACCTTGACATCACAACTACATTGAGATCACAACTACCTTGACATCACAACTACCTTGACATCACAACTACTTTGATATCACAACTACCTTGACATCACAACTACATTGACATCACAACTACATTGACATCGCAACTACATTGACATCGCAACTACATTGACATCACAATTACCTTTACATCACAACCACATTGACATCGCAACTACTTTGACATCACAACTACATTGACATCACAACTACATTGACATCACAACTACATTGACATCACAAATACATTGACATCACAACCACATTGACATCACAACTACATTGACATCACAACCACATTGACATCACAACCACATTGACATCACAACTACATTGACATCGCAAACGCATTGACATCGCAAACACATTGACATCACAGCTACCTTGACATCACAGCTACCTAGACATCACAACTACATTAACATGACTTCTCTCGTACTTTCACAATTGCATTCACGTCACATCTACATACCATTACAATTACCTTGACATTACAATTACCTAGACATCACAACTACCTTAACATCACAGCTACCTACCATTAAATTACCTTGACATTGCAACTACCTTTTACATCACAGCTACCTACCATTACAATTACCTTGACATTGCAACTACCTTGACATCACAGCTACCTACCATTACAATTACCTTGACATCACAACTACCTTGACATCACAGCTACCTACCATTACAATTACCTTGACATCACAACTACCTTTTACATCACAGCTACCTACCATTACAATTACCTTGACATTGCAACTACCTTGACATCACAGCTACCTACCATTACAATTACCTTGACATCACAACTACCTTGACATCACAGCTACCTACCATTGCAATTACCTTGACATTGCAACTACCTTGACATCAAATTCACCTTTACACCAGAACTATTTCCACAACCGAAACATAACAGCCGTGACATCACTTCGTCACCACCAAACTCTCTTTGAACAGAATTCTCATTTTGTGAATGTCTTGGCAAGTCCGTGGACAAGTTCTAAAACGACATATTTACTTAGTCTATTACATTTATGATTGGACTTCTTTCGCTCTCAAGAAAACTCATTTTGATAGCCGAATCCTCTCATGCCCTATCGTAGTTGTAGACCTACACTTTTGTACTTGGTGATTCTGTCCGACTTTCAGCGCTCTCCAACGCTATCAGCAACCAGACTACTGTGAAGCAACCAGACTACTGTGAAGCAACCAGATTACTGTGAAGCAACCAGATTACTGTGAAGCACCAGACTACTGTGAAGCAACCAGATTACTGTGAAGCAACCAGATTACTGTGAAGCAACCAGATTACTGTGAAGCAACCAGATTACTGTGAAGCAACCAGACTACTGTGAAGCAACCAGATTACTGTGAAGCAACCAGATTACTGTGAAGCAACCAGATTACTGTGAAGCAACCAGACTACTGTGAAGCAACTATATTACTGTGAAGCAACTAGATTACTGTGAAGCAACTAGATTACTGTGAAGCAACTAGATTACTGTGAAGCAACCAGATTACTGTGAAGCAACCAGATTACTGTGAAGCAACCAGATTACTGTGAAGCAACTAGATTACTGTGAAGCAACCAGATTACTGTGAAGCAACCAGATTACTGTGAAGCAACCAGACTACTGTGAAGCAACCAAATTACTGTGAAGCAACCAGATTACTGTGAAGCAACCAGATTACTGTGAAGCAACCAGATTACTGTGAAGAAACCAGACTACTGTGAAGCAACTAGATTACTGTGAAGCAACTAGATTACTGTGAAGCAACCAGATTACTGTGAAGCAACTAGATTACTGTGAAGCAACCAGATTACTGTGAAGCAACCAGACTACTGTGAAGCAACCAGATTACTGTGAAGCAACTAGATTACTGTGAAGCAACCAGATTACTGTGAAGCAACCAGACTACTGTGAAGCAACCAGACTACTGTGAAGTAACTAGATTACTGTGAAGCAACCAGATTACTTTGAAGCAACTAGATTACTGTGAAGCAACCAGATTACTGTGAAGCAACCAGATTACTGTGAAGCAACCAGACTACTGTGAAGCAACCAGATTACTGTGAAGGAACCAGATTACTGTGAAGCAACCAGATTACTGTAAAGCAACCAGTTTACTGTGAAGCAACTAGATTACTGTGAAGCAACTAGATTACTGTGAAGCAACTAGATTACTGTGAAGCAACTAGATTACTGTGAAGCAACCAGATTACTGTGAAGCAACCAGACTACTGTGAAGCAACCAGATTACTGTGAAGCAACCAGATTACTGTGAAGCAACCAGATTACTGTGAAGCAACCAGACTACTGTGAAGCAACCAGACTACTGTGAAGCAACTAGATTACTGTGAAGCAACCAGATTACTGTGAAGCAACCAGATTACTGTGAAGCAACCAGATTACTGTGAAGCAACCAGATTACTTTGAAGCAAGTAGATTACTGTGAAGCAACAAGACTACTGTGAAGCAACTAGATTACTGTGAAGCAACCAGATTACTGTGAAGCAACTAGATTACTGTGAAGCAACTAGATTACTGTGAAGCAACTAGATTACTGTGAAGCAACCACACGTTCTTACATTTCCACTCTCAACTTCCTTCCCTCTCATCGGTGCTCATCGGTTTCCTTTTTTTCAATAAAACACACACAGATTTCCGTCGTTTGACTGGGGCCTCCTCGGGACGGTCAACAAGGTCTGTGACTGTTCAAATACTTCGTAGACAGACAGTCAGATGCCACTTTATTGCTCGTGAGAGGAGAATAAATAGCCAAAATAAACAGAAAAATGGAATAAATGGCGAGAGTCAACTGACACATTTACCCTAAGGGCTCTACAAACTTCATGAGAGGTTGGTCGTCGAAACATTTGTGAGAGTATTTATGTGGTCCGGTAATATTGTTAGCTCTAACGTCAGTAGATGATGTGGCTCGGTAATATTGTTAGCTCTATCGTCAGTAGATGATGTGCCTCGGTAATATTGTTAGCTCTAACGTCAGTAGATGATGTGCCTCGGTAATATTGTTAGCTCTAACGTCAGTAGATGATGTGGCTCGGTAATATTGTTAGCTCTATCGTCAGTAGATGATGTGTTCCGGTAATATTGTTTAGCTCTAACGTCAGTAGATGATGTGGCTCGGTAATATTGTTAGCTCTAACGTCAGTAGATGATGTGTTCCGGTCATATTGTTAGCTCTATCGTCAGTAGATGATGTGGCTCGGTAATATAGTTAGCTCTATCGTCAGTAGATGATGTGGCTCGGTAATATTGTTAGCTCTAACGTCAGTAGATGATGTGTTCCGGTAATATTGTTAGCTCTATTGTCAAAGATGATGTGCCTCGGTAATATTGTTAGCTCTAACGTCAGTAGATGATGTGGTTCGGTAATTTGTTAGCTCTATCGTCAGTAGATGATGTGGCTCGGTAATATTGTTAGATCTATCGTCAGTAGATGATGTGGCTCGGTAATATTGTTAGCTCTTTCGTCAGTAGATGATGTGGCTCGGTAATATTGTTAGCTCTAACGTCAGTAGATGATGTGTTCGGTAATATTGTTAACTCTATCGTCATTAGCTGATGTGGCTCTGTAATATTGTTAGCTCTTTCGTCAGTAGATGATATGGCTCGGTAATATTGTTAACTCTATCGTCATTAGCTGATGTGGCTCTGTAATATTGTTAGCTCTATCGTCAGTAGATGATGTGGCTCAGAAATATTGTTAGCTCTATCGTCAGTAGATGATGTGGCTCGGTAATATTGTTAGCTCTATCGTCAGTAGATGATGTAAGTAAGTAAAGTACCCCCCGTCACGCCAAGTGGCGTATAGGGAAATATAGGGTGTTAGTGACCCTAAATTTTACAGACCTTCAGCACATGATTTTTGGGGTAATGTGGTCGGTATTACGCCCGTGCTGCTTTACTTTCCCAGAAAAAATCCGGTACCCATTTAAGGCTGGGTGAACCCGGAGCCGTCGGTTGGGATCGAACCCTACCCCTTGTCCGTAGTAGTCCAGTTCACTAACCACTGAGCTATCGCGGCTCCCACTAATTTTTAGGGAATTAGTAAAACCCAGGTGTCCTCGCCAGGGTACGAACCCCGGCTGTTGCCGTGGTAAGCCAACCGCCTATCGATTGCGCTAACCGGACACCCAGTAGATGATGTGGCTCGGTAATATTGTTAGCTCTAACGTCAGTAGATGATGTGGCTCGGTAATATTGTTAGCTCTATCGTCAGTAGATGATGTGGCTCGGTAATATTTTTAACTCTATCGTCAGTAGATGATGTGGCTCGGTAATATTGTTAGCTCTATCGTCAGTAGATGATGTGGCTCGGTAATATTGTTAGCTCTATCGTCAGTAGATGATGTGGCTCGGTAATATTGTTAGCTCTATCGTCAGTAGATGATGTGGCTCGGTAATATTGTTAGCTCTATCGTCAGTAGATGATGTGGCTCGGTAATATTGTTAGCTCTATCGTCAGTAGATGATGTGGCTCGGTAATATTGTCAGCTCTATCGTCAGTAGATGATGTGGCTCGGTAATATTGTCAGCTCTATCGTCAGTAGATGATGTGGCTCGGTAATATTGTTAGCTCTATCGTCAGTAGATGATGTGGCTCGGTAATGTTGTTAGCTCTATCGTCAGTAGATGATGTGGCTCGGTAATATTGTTAGCTCTATCGTCAGTAGATGATGTGGCTCGGTAATATTGTTAGCTTTAACGTCAGTAGATGATGTGGCTCGGTAATATTGTTAGCTCTATCGCCAGTAGATGATGTGGCTCGGTAATATTGTTAGCTCTAACGTCAGTAGATGATGTGGCTCGGTAATATTGTTAGCTCTATCGTCAGTAGATGATGTGTTCCGGTAATATTGTTAGCTCTATCGTCAGTAGATGATGTGGCTCGGTAATATTGTTAGCTCTAACGTCAGTAGATGATGTGGCTCGGTAATATTGTTAGCTCTATCGTCAGTAGAGGATGTGGCTCGGTAATATTGTTAGCTCTATCGTCAGTAGAGGATGTGGCTCGGTAATATTGTTAGCTCTATCGTCAGTAGATGATGTGGCTCGGTAACATTGTTAGCTTTAACGTCAGTATATGATGTGGTCCGGTAACATTGTTAGCTTTAACGTCAGTAGATGATGTGGCTCGGTAATATTTTTAACTCTATCGTCAGTAGATGATGTGGCTCGGTAACATTGTTAGCTCTAACGTCAGTAGATGATGTGGCTCGGTAACATTGTTAGCTCTAACGTCAGTAGATGATGTGGCTCGGTAACATTGTTAGCTCTATCGTCAGTAGATGATGTGGCTCGGTAACATTGTTAGCTCTAACGTCAGTAGATGATGTGGCTCGGTAACATTGTTAGCTCTAACGTCAGTAGATGATGTGGCTCGGTAATATTGTTAGCTCTATCGTCAGTAGATGATGTGGCTCGGTAATATTGTTAGCTCTATCGTCAGTAGATGATGTGGCTCGGTAATATTGTTAGCTCTATCGTCAGTAGATGATGTGGCTCGGTAATATTGTCAGCTCTATCGTCAGTAGATGATGTGGCTCGGTAATATTGTAGCTCTATCGTCAGTAGATGATGTGGCTCGGTAATATTGTTAGCTCTATCGTCAGTAGATGATGTGGCTCGGTAATGTTGTTAGCTCTATCGTCAGTAGATGATGTGGCTCGGTAATATTGTTAGCTCTATCGTCAGTAGATGATGTGGCTCGGTAATATTGTTAGCTTTAACGTCAGTAGATGATGTGGCTCGGTAATATTGTTAGCTCTATCGCCAGTAGATGATGTGGCTCGGTAATATTGTTAGCTCTAACGTCAGTAGATGATGTGGCTCGGTAATATTGTTAGCTCTATCGTCAGTAGATGATGTGTTCCGGTAATATTGTTAGCTCTATCGTCAGTAGATGATGTGGCTCGGTAATATTGTTAGCTCTAACGTCAGTAGATGATGTGGCTCGGTAATATTGTTAGCTCTATCGTCAATAGAGGATGTGGCTCGGTAATATTGTTAGCTCTATCGTCAGTAGAGGATGTGGCTCGGTAATATTGTTAGCTCTATCGTCAGTAGATGATGTGGCTCGGTAACATTGTTAGCTTTAACGTCAGTATATGATGTGGTCCGGTAACATTGTTAGCTTTAACGTCAGTAGATGATGTGGCTCGTAATATTTTTAACTCTATCGTCAGTAGAGGATGTGGCTCGGTAACATTGTTAGCTCTAACGTCAGTAGATGATGTGGCTCGGTAACATTGTTAGCTCTAACGTCAGTAGATGATGTGGCTCGGTAACATTGTTAGCTCTATCGTCAGTAGATGACGTGGCTCGGTAACATTGTTAGCTCTAACGTCAGTAGATGATGTGGCTCGGTAACATTGTTAGCTCTAACGTCAGTAGATGATGTACCTCGGTAACATTGTTAGCTCTAACGTCAGTAGATGATGTGGCTCGGTAACATTGTTAGCTCTATCGTCAGTAGATGATGTGGCTCGGTAATATTGTTAACTCTATCGTCAGTAGATGATGTGGCTCGGTAATATTGTTAACTCTATCGTCAGTAGATGATGTGTTCCGGTAATATTGTTAGCTCTATCGTCAGTAGATGATGTGGCTCGGTAATATTGTTAACTCTATCGTCAGTAGATGATGTGGCTCGGTAACATTGTTAGCTCTATTGTCAGTAGATGATGTGGCTCGGTAATATTGTTAACTCTATCGTCAGTAGATGATGTGGCTCGGTAATATTGTTAGCTCTAACGTCAGTAGATGATGTGGTCCGGTCATATTGTTAGCTCTATCGTCAGTAGATGATGTGGTCCGGTCATATTGTTAGCTCTATCGTCAGTAGATGATGTGGTCCGGTCATATTGTTAGCTCTATCGTCAGTAGATGATGTGGCTCGGTAATATTGTTAGCTCTAACGTCAGTAGATGATGTGGCTCGGTAATATTGTTAGCTCTAACGTCAGTAGATGATGTGGCTCAGTAATATTGTTAGCTCTATCGTCAGTAGATGATGTGGCTCGATAATATTGTTAGCTCTATCGTCAGTAGATGATGTGGTCCGGTCATATTGTTAGCTCTATCGTCAGTAGATGATGTGGCTCGGTAACATTGTTAGCTCTAACGTCAGTAGATGATGTGGCTCGATAATATTGTTAGCTCTATCGTCAGTAGATGATGTAGTCCGGTCATATTGTTAGCTCTATCGTCAGTAGATGATGTGGCTCGGTAACATTGTTAGATCTATCGTCAGTAGATGATGTGGCTCGGTAACATTGTTAGCTCTAACGTCAGTAGATGATGTGGCTCGGTAATATTGTTAGCTCTAACGTCAGTAGATGATGTGGCTCGATAATATTGTTAGCTCTATCGTCAGTAGATGATGTGGTCCGGTCATATTGTTAGCTCTATCGTCAGTAGATGATGTGGCTCGGTAACATTGTTAGCTCTAACGTCAGTAGATGATGTGGCTCGATAATATTGTTAGCTCTATCGTCAGTAGATGATGTGGTCCGGTCATATTGTTAGCTCTATCGTCAGTAGATGATGTGGCTCGGTAACATTGTTAGATCTATCGTCAGTAGATGATGTGGCTCGGTAACATTGTTAGCTCTAACGTCAGTAGATGATGTGGCTCGGTAATATTGTTAGCTCTATCGTCAGTAGATGATGTCGGCAGTTCAATCACAACCCCCTCTTTACCTTCCCCCACCCATCTCTTTCTTTCCTTGTCTCCTCCTTTCCTTCCTCCCTACCCCTCTCTTTCCTTCCCTCCTTGTCTCCTTCTCCTTTTCGTTCTTCCCTCCAACCTCCTCTCCTTTTCTTCTCTCCAACCTCTCCCCTTTCTTTCCCTCCCATCTCCTCTCCTTCGTTCCCTCTCTTCTCATCTCTTTCCTTCTACATCTCTTTCCTTCTACATCTCTTTCCTTCTCTCCGTTTCTCCTCTTCTTCCATCCCTCCTCCTGTCCTTCCTTTCCTCCCTCCTCCTCTTTTTCATTTCTTCCCCCTATCTTTATTTTCCTCCCTACCTCTCCCATTCCTTCCCCTATCTATTTCTCTCTTTCCCTCTCTTTTCCTCTCCTTCCTTCCCTCCCTCCCTAATCTCTTTCCCTTTTATAAATTTTCCCTCCCTCCCTCATCTCTTTCTTTCCCTCCCTCTTCCTATCCTTAATTCCCTCCTCTCCTCCCTTCTTTTTCTCAGTCCTTCCTTCGCTGCAGCTTCTTTCCTTCCCTCCCTCTTCCCCTCTTTCTTTCCCTTCCTTCTTCCTTTTCACCTTCCTTCCCTCCCTACTCCTCTCTTTCCTTCCCTTCCACCTCTCCCTCCTTCCCTCCTTCCTCCCCTTCCCTCCCTCCCTTCTTCTCTCCTCCCTCCCTTCCCTTCTCTCCCCTCTCCCTCCCTCCTTTCTCTCCTCTCCCTCTATCCCTCCCTCCTCCTCCCCTTCCCTCCTCCCCTCCCCTTCCCTCCTCCCCTTCCCTCCTCCCTTTCCCTCCTCCTCCCCCTCCTTTCCTCCCTCCTCCTCCCCTTCCCTCCTCCCCTTCCCTCCTCCCTTTCCCTCCTCCTCTCCCCCTCCTCCTCCCCTTCCCTCCTCCCTTTCCCTCCTCCTCTCCCTCCTTCCCTTCCCTCCCCTCTCCCTCCCTCCTTTTCTCCTCTCCCTCTATCCCTCCCTCCTCCCTTTCCCTCCTCCTCTCCCTCCTTTCCTCCCTCCTCCTCCCTTTCCCTCCCCTCTCCCTCCTCATCTCCTCCCTTCCCTCCCTCCCTCGCTCCATCCTCCCAGAGGTTTCAAAAAGCAAACCCAGAGAAATGTGAGAGAGCAATGAGCTGTGGAAGTGGACATGAAATAAATGAGGGCCAGAATATTCCCACCAGCAGACAACAGCCGTCACTCGAGCCGTAATTTGAAATCTCTTAGTTGAGTACAACAGCATGAAGTGTCCTGTAGTAGTCGATGGCTTTGATAGCCGTCAGCTTGTAGTCCAGTCACGTTCTGCAGCAATTCGCCCATCTTCTATTATGTTTGCACCTCCGTAACTGCTCCTTAGTCATGTCTTTATCATTGCTTTTTTTCTATTGAGGTGAGTATATAAAGATGGTGTCATTGATGTGATGTCTCTCTCTGTGTTCTACCAGCGGCTGGGTCGAGCGTGATTTTTTTTAAAATTTCCAGCCACAAGCCAAACTGACACTGCTTCCAGCGGGAATCGAACACGGGTTGTCCAGTTGTCGGGTGCCCAGTCGTGTGGTTTCCCAACTAGGTTACCGAGGCGCCCTGGTTAGTGCCACTGGTTGGTCACACGCGCAGTCAGTCCCTGCTGGACACACATCAGTCTATTTAGGAAATATAAATAGGTACATGACTGGCTGAGTTGTGTAAAGTCTAACATCGAGAAGATCACAGGTCCCTCAGATCTAAACTGATGCGTCATAGCACGACACGATCAGCACCCCTCTACGGCCTGACCTCAACACAAGAATCGCGAATCTGCTATCCCCACTTTTAGCTTCATGTTTCTTTAATGTTGGCCACATCTGCTATCCCCACTTTTAGTTTAGCTTCATGTTTCTTTAATGTTGGCCACATCTGCTATCCCCACTTTTAGCTTCATGTTTCTTTAATGCTGGCCACATCTGCTATCCCCACTTTTAGCTTCATGTTTCTTTAATGCTGGCCACATCTGTTATCCCCACTTTTAGCTTCATGTTTCTTTAATGCTGGCCACATCTGTTATCCCCACTTTTAGTTTAGCTTCATGTTTCTTTAATGTTGGCCACATCTGCTATCCCCACTTTTAGTTTAGCTTCATGTTCTTTAATGCTGGCCACATCTGCTATCCCCACTTTTAGCTTCATGTTTCTTTAATGCTGGCCACATCTGCTATCCCCACTTTTAGCTTCATGTTTCTTAATGTTGGCCACATCTGCTATCCCCACTTTTAGTTTAGCTTCATGTTTCTTTAATGCTGTCCACATCTGCTATCCCCACTTTTAGTTTAGCTTCATGTTTCTTTAATGTTGGCCACATCTGCTATCCCCACTTTTAGTTTAGCTTCATGTTTCTTTAATGCTGGCCACATCTGCTATCCCCACTTTTAGCTTCATGTTTCTTTAATGCTGGCCACATCTGCTATCCCCACTTTTAGCTTCATGTTTCTTTAATGTTGGCCACATCTTCCTTTAGGTTGGGATCGAAGCTTTTGTTGAATGAAGAAAAGGGAGCGAGATTTCCAGCTTCCACATGTAGAATTGTGTGCGTGTGTGCGCGCACGTGTGTGTATGTTGGCGGACTTCAAAGAGCGTAATGTCCCATCCATGATATGAACAACATGCCCATTGCGGTTACCAGGGTGCGGGCCCTAGGGAACGCTGACGTCACACACAAAATAGCTGTTCTGAGCCTACAGTGACTAGAAGGTGGTCAACGTGTCCGTCCGCTCGGTCGCTTTCTGACATGTGACGTTGTTTTGTCCTTTTCAGATGACAAAGTGTTAATCCTTGTGAGATGTGACTAAGTGTTAGTCCTGTGTGAGAGATGTGACGAAGTGTTAGTCCTGTGTGAGAGATGTGACGAAGTGTTAGTCCTGTGTGAGAGATGTGACGAAGTGTTAGTCCTGTGTGAGAGATGTGACGAAGTGTTAGTCCTGTGTGAGAGATGTGACGAAGTGTTAGTCCTGTGTGAGAGATGTAACTAAGTGTTAGTCCTGTGTGAGAGATGTAACTAAGTGTTAGTCCTGTGTGAGAGATGTAACGAAGTGTTAGTCCTGTGTGAGAGATGTAACTAAGTGTTAGTCCTGTGTGAGAGATGTAACTAAGTGTTAGTCCTGTGTGAGAGATGTGACGAAGTGTTAGTCCTGTGTGAGAGATGTGACGAAGTGTTAGTCCTGTGTGAGAGATGTGACGAAGTGTTAGTCCTGTGTGAGAGATGTAACTAAGTGTTAGTCCTGTGTGAGAGATGTAACGAAGTGTTAGTCCTGTGTGAGAGATGTAACTAAGTGTTAGTCCTGTGTGAGAGATGTAAACTAAGTGTTAGTCCTGTGTGAGAGATGTAACTAAGTGTTAGTCCTGTGTGAGAGATGTGACTAAGTGTTAGTCCTGTGTGAGAGATGTGACGAAGTGTTAGTCCTGTGTGAGAGATGTAACGAAGTGTTAGTCCTGTGTGAGAGATGTGACGAAGTGTTAGTCCTGTGTGAGAGATGTGACGAAGTGTTAGTCCTGTGTGAGAGATGTAAACTAAGTGTTAGTCCTGTGTGAGAGATGTAACTAAGTGTTAGTCCTGTGTGAGAGATGTAACGAAGTGTTAGTCCTGTTTGAGAGATGTAACGAAGTGTTAGTCCTGTGTGAGAGATGTAACTAAGTGTTAGTCCTGTGTGAGAGATGTAACTAAGTGTTAGTCCTGTGTGAGAGATGTAACTAAGTGTTAGTCCTGTGTGAGAGATGTAACTAAGTGTTAGTCCTGTGTGAGAGATGTAACTAAGTGTTAGTCCTGTGTGAGAGATGTAACTAAGTGTTAGTCCTGTGTGAGAGATGTAACTAAGTGTTAGTCCTGTGTGAGAGATGTGACTAAGTGTTAGTCCTGTGTGAGAGATGTAACTAAGTGTTAGTCCTGTGTGAGAGATGTAACTAAGTGTTAATCCTGTGTGAGAGATGTAACTAAGTGTTAGTCCTGTGTGAGAGATGTGACTAAGTGTTAGTCCTGTGTGAGAGATGTGACGAAGTGTTAGTCCTGTGTGAGAGATGTAACGAAGTGTTAGTCCTGTGTGAGAGATGTGACGAAGTGTTAGTCCTGTGTGAGAGATGTGACGAAGTGTTAGTCCTGTGTGAGAGATGTAACTAAGTGTTAGTCCTGTGTGAGAGATGTAACTAAGTGTTAGTCCTGTGTGAGAGATGTAACTAAGTGTTAGTCCTGTGTGAGAGATGTAACTAAGTGTTAGTCCTGTTTGAGAGATGTAACTAAGTGTTAGTCCTGTGTGAGAGATGTAACTAAGTGTTAGTCCTGTGTGAGAGATGTAACTAAGTGTTAGTCCTGTGTGAGAGATGTAACTAAGTGTTAGTCCTGTGTGAGAGATGTATATATATATATATATAATTCTAAAGACTATTTTGAAATGTTTGATAGCGTACTTCTAGTGAGGAATGGATTGTCTGTGAGAACCAAAATCACGGCTTTCATATTTCTCTCATTCCCACTTGTTATCTTTCATTTATTCTCAATAATTCTAACTTCCATGTGGCATCTCCGTGCTAATTGTCTCCCATTTCTGCAATCTCATTCTCAATTTTTTCTACATTCCTCCCATAGCAATAATTAATGCATTTTTATTATCATCTACTTATTGTATTTCCTTCTGTCGTTTTCTTATTTATGTTGTCGTTTTCTTCCCATCCATCTTGACGTTTTCTTCCCATCCATCTTTGCCAAAATAACATGTTTCGATCCAGCGTCTTCGTCTTTTTTTTTCTTCAAAAGAATCGATTCCCTTTTATAAACGGTGATAAAATGGGCGATTCTTTCAGTGGGAAATTCTGTCTCGCCCCAGCTGAGGAATCGATCCACGAATATTTGACCGAGGAATCGGGCAGTTTTAGATCAGGACGATCTTTCCTCGTCTTTATTTTCCGTAACAAAAACTGCTAGTCAAGTTTTTTAAAATGTCTTCCATTAATTGTGTCATCAAAGCTTGTTATAAGAGAACCGCTGTCTTCCATTAATTGTGGCATCAAAGCTTGTTATAAGAGAACCGCTATGTCTCCCATTAATTGTGTCATCAAAGCTTGTTATAAGAGAATCTCTATGTCTTCCATTAATTGTGTCATCAAAGCTTGTTATAAGTGAACAGCTATGTCGTCATGTTGTGCTGGCACACATTATTTGGATTAACAAATTGTGGACAACCATGGCAGCTGCATTTCGTTTCATAAATCCGATTTGGCTTTACAATATTTGGTCTAAATAGTTAAGATGATATCAATTTCTTACATGGTGGATTGGGTGGTCTCGAGGCAAGACGCTAGCCTCGAGACAGAGAGGTTGTGGGTTCAAATCCTAGTTGGTTGGGGTTTTTATTTATGATTTCTCTCTGCGGCAAACACCCCTGGTCTCAGCAGCGAGGCCCAGCTTGCAATGTCAATTACTCATCGACGGAAAAAATATGAGTACCTCCGAAGTCGGAGTTATCTGTCTGTTCGGCGAGGGACCCTGTGCACATGGCTGACAGGGAAAAATGGTAAAGGTAAAGTACGAGACTTGAACCGGCGTCTTAGCACGTGAGTTTCCACCCACATGTGCTCGGCCGCCAATCCAGAAATGTTCGGAGATTTCTGGACAGTGTCGCTTCAAGCATCGAAACTCACGATGCAAGGCGGCATTCCTCACCTTCCCCTGGTAATACCCTGGTACCTATTTCTGCCAACGGCTGGGTCGACTGTGTGGGTATTTTCTTTTTCCAACCACGAGTACAATTCACACTGCTCCCAACGGGAATCGAACACGGGTTGTCCGAACGTCGGTAGTCCAGTCGGGTGGTTTTCCCAACTAGGTTACCGAGGTCCCTAATTGGAAAAATGGATTAACACGCAAAATTCAGTTCCTAGTCTCTAGGGACTTCGTCAGAGGTAAAAGATGGCGAAAGCAAAAAGAAAAAAAAACATCTTTACATGTCACCTTCCAAACGTTTCTCTGCTCTAACTTGATGTTCTAAACATGTTTGATTTCACTATCACTAGTTTTGTTGTCACAGATTTAATCTTCCTAACGTTTTTCTACGTTTATCTCATATTCCAAGCGTTTCTCTGGGCTGACTTCCTTGTCCGAACATTCCTCTAGACTGACTTCCTTATCCGAACATTCCTCTAGACTGACTTCCTTATCCGAACATTCCTCTAGACTGACTTCCTTGTCCGAACATTCCTCTAGACTGACTTCCTTATCCGAACATTCCTCTAGACTGACTTCCTTATCCGAACATTCCTCTAGACTGACTTCCTTATCCAAACATTCCTCTAGACTGACTTCCTTATCCGAACATTCCTCTAGACTGACTTCCTTATCCGAACATTCCTCTAGACTGACTTCCTTATCCGAACATTCCTCTAGACTGACTTCCTTATCCGAACGTTCATCTGCTTTCATGTTTCAAACTTCTCTTGGGTTGATGTCCTGCTTGGAATGTCTTTTGGGCTGATTTCATGATCGAAGAAGTTCTTTGGACTGATTTCATGATCGAAGAAGTTCTCTTTGGGCTGATTTCATGATCGAAGAAGTTCTTTGGGCTGATTTCATGATTCAAGCAGTTCCTTGAGCTGGTTTCATTATCCAAATATTCTCCGCTGATTTCATGATTCAAGCAGTTCCTTGAGCTGGTTTCATTATCCAAATATTCTCCGCTGATTTCATGATTCAAGCAGTTCCTTGAGCTGGTTTCATTATCCAAATATTCTCCGCTGATTTCATGATTCAAGCAGTTCCTTGAGCTGGTTTCATTATCCAAATATACTTGGCTGATTTCATGATCCTAATAGTTTTATCGGCTGATTTCATGATTCAATCAAATTTGGGGGCTGATTTAATGATCCAAACAGTTTCTTTCAGCTAATTCCTTGTTTCAAACGTTCATTTTCAGTGATTCCAGGTTCCATTATTTCACTGTTTCCATGTTCAAAAGTTCCTGTTTTGTAATTTGACATTCCAAAAGTTATCTTGACCTGACTCCACCAGCTTTGTTGATTATTTTTGTTGTGTTTGTGTGTGTGTTTGTGCTGACTCGTTCTAAACGTTCCTCTGCACTGATGACTAATTTGAAACGTTACTTTTGACTCATTTCATGTTGGAAACGTTCCTTTTTGTTGACCTGATGATTCAAACATGTCTCCGCGCTGATACTACGCTCCTAACGTCCCTGAATTCGTGTGTTTTATATACCCCAAATGTTTGAGTTGGATTTAACAGGGCTATTGCCAGATTTCATTGAAGAATTCATTTGCGTTGATTGATTGTTCTGAATGTTCCCTTTTACTGATTTCACTTTCAAATGATTCTTTCAAACTATTTTCATGTTTTAAATTCGTTTCTACTGATTTTGATTTCATGTTTCAAGTTCCGTTCAACTGATTTTGATTTCATGTTTCAAATGTCTTTCAACTGATTTTGATTTCATGTTTCAAATTTCTTTCCACTAATTTTGATTTCATGTTTCAAATTCCTTTCCACTAATTTTGATTTTATGTTTAAAATTCCTTTCCACTGATTTTGATTTCATGTTTCAAATTCCTTACCACTGATTTTGATTTCATGTTTCAAATTCCTTACCACTGATTTTGATTTCATGTTTCAAATTCCTTACCACTGATTTTTATTTCATGTTTAAAATTCCTTTCCACTGATTTTGATTTCATGTTTCAAATTCCTTACCACTGATTTTTATTTCATGTTTCAAACGTACGTGTAACAGATTTAATGGTCAAACATTTCTTTGAGTTCATCCCATTTGACAGGCGATTCATTGAGTAGAACCAATTGATATCTGGATCATAATGTAAAATGCATGAGCTACTTTCAAGGGGGAGACAGCACAAAAGTAAATTATGTGGACTACTTTCAAGGGGGAGACATCACAAAGGTAAAATATGTGGGCTACTTTCAAAGGGAGAGAGCTCACAAAGTTAAAATATGTGGGCTACTTTCAATAAAGACAGATCACACAGTTTTATATGTGGGCTACTTTCAATAAAGACAGATCACACAGTTTTATATGTGGGCTACTTTCAAGAAAGAGTGATCACAAAGTTAAATATGTGGGCTACTTTCAAGAAATAGAGATCACAAAGTTAAATATGTGGGCTACTTTCAAGAAATAGAGATCACAAAGTTAAATATGTGGGCTACTTTCAAGAAATAGAGATCACAGAGATAAATATGTGGGCCACTTTCAAGAAATAGAAGAAGCTAAAGGGCCGAAACACTTGCTCGACGGGGGGTCTTCTTCTGATGATCAGATTGCCTCCTGCTGCGAAGCTCTGTACAAAGAGTTTCCTACTACACAGAGATAAATATGTGGGCTACTTTCAAGAAATAGAGATCACAGAGATAAATATGTGGGCCACTTTCAAGAAATAGAGATCACAGAGATAAACATGTGGGCTACTTTCAAGAAATAGAGATCACAGAGATAAATATGTGGGCTACTTTCAAGAAATAGAGATCACAGAGATAAATATGTGGGACACTTTCAAGAAATAGAGATCACAGAGATAAATATGTGGGCTACTTTCAAGAAATAGAGATCACAGAGATAAATATGTGGGCTACTTTCAAGAAATAGAGATCACAGAGATAAATATGTGGGCCACTTTCAAGAAAGAGAGATCACAAAGTTAAGTATATGGGCTACCTTCATGGGGACGAGGTCATAAAGTTGAATATTTAGTCTACTTCAAAGGTGAAGAGATCGTAAAGTTAAATATGTTGCTACTTTCAAGGAGGACAAGCTTCTAAATCATTTGCCCAATTGTTAAAACAGCGTCAATTAGTTTGTTTACAGCCAAGTGCTCACTTAAGAAGTAATTAATGAAGGCTACTATCAGTCCAATAGATTACCATCAATCATTGGTGGTCAAGTGGCTAGTACATTCACCACCGAGCAGAAGGTTCAGGACTCGATTCTAAGATGTGGCGATTTGTTATTGCGGGTCGACATTGCCTTAGACTTCACACAAACTCTCAGTTGGTGCGACTTGGACTACTTTAATGTAGAGCGAGTTGGTGCGACTTGCACTACTTTAATGTAGAGTGAGTTGGTGCGACTTGGACTACTTTAATGTAGAGCGAGTTGGTGCGACTTGCACTACTTTAATGTAGAGTGAGTTGGTGCGACTTGGGACTACTTTAATGTAGAGCGAGTTGGTGCGACTTGGACTACTTTAATGTAGAGCGAGTTGGTGCGACTTGGACTACTTTAATGTAGAGCGAGTTGGTGCGACTTGGACTACTTTAATGTAGAGTGAGTTGGTGCGACTTGGACTACTTTAATGTAGAGCGAGTTGGTGCGACTTGCACTACTTTAATGTAGAGTGAGTTGGTGCGACTTGGACTACTTTAATGTAGAGCGAGTTGGTGCGACTGGGACTACTTAATGTAGAGCGAGTTGGTGCGACTTGGACTACTTTAATGTAGAGCGAGTTGGTGCGACTTGCACTACTTTAATGTAGAGTGAGTTGGTGCGACTTGGACTACTTTAATGTAGAGCGAGTTGGTGCGACTTGCACTACTTTAATGTAGAGTGAGTTGGTGCGACTTGGACTACTTTAATGTAGAGCGAGTTGGTGCGACTTGGACTACTTTAATGTAGAGCGAGTTGGTGCGACTTGGACTACTTTAATGTAGAGCGAGTTGGTGCGACTTGGACTACTTTAATGTAGAGTGAGTTGGTGCGACTTGGACTACTTTAATGTAGAGCGAGTTGGTGCGACTTGCACTACTTTAATGTAGAGTGAGTTGGTGCGACTTGGACTACTTTAATGTAGAGCGAGTTGGTGCGACTTGCACTACTTTAATGTAGAGCGAGTTGGTGCGACTTGCACTACTTTAATGTAGAGCAAGTTGGTGCGACTTGGACTACTTTAATGTAGAGAGAGTTGGTGCGACTTGGACTACTTTAATGTAGAGTGAGTTGGTGCGACTTGGACTACTTTAATGTAGAGAGATTTGGTGCGACTGGGACTACTTTAATGTAGAGCGAGTTGGTGCGACTTGGACTACTTTAATACAGAGTGAGTTGGTGCGACTTGGACTACTTTAATGTAGAGAGAGTTGGTGTGACTGGGGCTACTTTAATGTAGAGAGAGTTGGTGCGACTGGGACTACTTTAATGTAGAGAGAGTTGGTGCGACTGGGACTACTTTAATGTAGAGCGAGTTGGTGCGACTGGGACTACTTTAATGTAGAGCGAGTTGGTGCGACTGGGAATACTTTAATGTAGAGCGAGTTGGTGCGACTGGGACTACTTTAATGTAGAGAGAGTTGGTGCGACTGGGACTACTTTAATGTAGAGAGAGTTGGTGCGACTGGGACTACTTTAATGTAGAGAGAGTTGGTGCGACTGGGACTACTTTAACTCTTTTCCAACAAAAAGTTGTTTATCAATGCCACGGAAGAGATTTCAGAGACAAAATTGTTCATGGTTTTAAGAATCAATCTACATATTTATATTTATCTAACATAAAACATATTATATGTGAATTTTTAGATAAATTAAACAAGGAATTATATTTCACCAATACCAAGATGATACAAGACATATAAAAAGAATATAATTTGATGACACTTTACACTAATCAAATTCAGAGTGACGCACTGTGCGGTGAATCGTACTGAAGAGTTAATCTAGAGAGAATTGGTGTGTCCGGGACTACTTTAATCTAGAGAGAGTTGGTGTGTCCGGGATTACTTTAATCTTGAGAGAATTGGTGTGTCCTGGATTACTTTAATCTAGAGAGAGTTGGTGTGTCCGGGACTACTTTAATATAGAGAGAGTTGGTGTGTCCGAGACTACATTAATCTAGAGAGAGTTGGTGTGTCCCAGACTACTTTAAT
Source organism: Megaustenia siamemsis (assembly GCA_032433765.1). Lineage (NCBI taxonomy): Eukaryota > Metazoa > Mollusca > Gastropoda > Stylommatophora > Ariophantidae > Megaustenia > Megaustenia siamemsis. The sequence goes on along the minus strand of JAVIAB010000026.1, from coordinate 11,578,664 downwards.
CTAGAGAGAGTTGGTGTGTCCGAGACTACTTTAATCTAGAGAGAGTTGGTGTGTCCGAGACTACATTAATCTAGAGAGAGTTGGTGTGTCCGGGACTACTTTAATCTAGGGAGAGTTGGTGTGTCCGGGATTACTTTAATCTTGAGAGAATTGGTGTGTCCGGGATTACTTTAATCTAGAGAGAGTTGGTGTGTCCGGGACTACTTTAATATAGAGAGAGTTGGTGTGTCCGAGACTACATTAATCTAGAGAGAGTTGGTGTGTCCAGACTACTTTAATCTAGAGAGAGTCGGTGTGTCCGAGAATACTTTAATCTAGAGAGAGTTGGTGTGTCCGAGACTACATTAATCTAGAGAGAGTTGGTGTGTCCGGAACTACTTTAATCTAGGGAGAGTTGGTGTGACTGGGACTACTTTAATCTAGAGAGAGTTGGTGTGTCCGAGACTACTTTAATCTAGAGAGAGTTGGTGTGTCCGGGACTACTTTAATCTAGAGAGAGTTGGTATGTCCGGGACTACTTTAATCTAGAGAGAGTTGGTGTGTCCGGGACTACTTTAATCTAGAGAGAGGTGGTGTTTCCGGGACTACTTTAATCTAGAGAGAGTTGGTGTGTCCGGGACTACTTTAATCTAGAGAGAGGTGGTGTATCCGGTACTACTTTAATCTAGAGAGAGTTGGGGTGTCCGGGACTACTTTAATCTAGAGAGAGTTGGTGTGTCCGGGACTACTTTAATCTAGAGAGAGTTGGTGTGTCCGGGACTACTTTAATCTAGAGAGAGTTGGTGTGTCCGGGACTACTTTAATCTAGAGAGAGTTGGTGTGTCCGGGACTGCTTTAATCTAGAGAGAGTTGGGGTGTCCGGGACTACTTTAATCTAGAGAGAGTTGGTGTGTCCGGGACTACTTTAATCTAGAGAGAGTTGGGGTGTCCGGTACTACTTTAATCTAGAGAGAGTTGGGGTGTCCGGGACTACTTTAATCTAGAGAGAGTTGGGGTGTCCGGGACTACTTTAATCTAGAGAGAGTTGGTGTGTCCGAGACTACTTTAATCTAGAGAGAGGTGGTGTGTCCGGGACTACTTTAATCTAGAGAGAGGTGGTGTGTCCGGGACTACTTTAATCTAGAGAGAGGTGGTGTGTCCGGTACTACTTTAATCTAGAGAGAGTTGGGGTGTCCGGGACTACTTTAATCTAGAGAGAGTTGGTGTGTCCGGGACTACTTAATCTAGAGAGAGTTGGTGTGTCCGGGACTACTTCATTCTAGGGAGAGTTGGTGTGACTGGGACTACTTTAATCTAAAGAGAGTTGGTGTGTCCGGGACTACTTTATTCTGGAGAGAGTTGGTGTGTCCGGAATTACTTTAATCTGGAGAGAATTTGTGTGTCCGGATTACTTTAATCTAGAGAGAGTTGGTGTGTCCGGGACTACTTTAATCTAGAGAGAGAGTTGGTGTGTCCGAGACTACTTTAATCTAGAGAGAGTTGGTGTGTCCGAGACTACATTAATCTAGAGAGAGTTGGTGTGTCCGGGACTACTTTAATCTAGGGAGAGTTGGTGTGACTAGGACTACTTTAATCTAGGGAGAGTTGGTGTGTCCGGGACTACTTTAATCTAGAGAGAGGTGGTGAGTCCGGGACTACTTTAATCTAGAGAGAGTTGGTGTGTCCGGGACTACTTAATCTAGAGAGAGGTGGTGTGTCCGGGACTACTTCAATCTAGGGAGTGTTGGTGTGACTGGGACTACTTTAATCTAGAGAGAGTTGGTGTGACTGTGACTACTTTAATCTAGAGAGATTTGGCGTGACTGTGACTACTTTAATCTAAAGAGATTTGGTGTGACTGTGACTACTTTAATCTAGAGAGATTGTGTGTGACTGTGACTTCTTTAATCTAGAGAGATTTGGTGTGACTGTGACTACTTTAATCTAGAGAGATTTGGTGTGACTGTGACTACTTTAATCTAGAGAGATTTGGTGTGACTGTGACTACTTTATCTAGAGAGATTTGGTGTGACTGTGACTACTTTAATCTAGAGAGATTCGGTGGGACTGTGACTACTTTAATCTAGAGAGAGTTGGTGTGACTGTGACTACTTTAATCTAGGGAGAGTTGGTGTGTCCAGGACTATTTTAATCTATCTACGCAATGTGTGTAACGGTTGTATCAAGGCTCGCGGCAGGTTCTTTCTTGGAACGATCATAAACATCTTCTCGACAGAAACAGGAAAATACACAACTCGGTCCACAACACGGTCCACAACACGGTCCACAACACGGTCCACAACACGGTCCACAACACGGTCCACAACACGGTCCACAACACGGTCCACAACACGGTCCACAACACGGTCCACAACACGGTCCACAACACGGTCCACAACACGGTCCACAACACGGTCCACGTGCAACTTTAACAAGGGTTTTGCAGGTTGCTGTGGAATAAACAAAACTCCATCATTTTGTTTTATTCACGCCATTCATCTATCCTTCCCTCCATCCATCTATCCTTCCCTCCATCCATCTATCCTTCCCTCCATCCATCTATCCTTCCCTCCATCCATCTATCCTTCCCTCCATCCATCTATCCTTCCCTCCATCCATCTATCCTTCCCTCCATCCATCTATCCTTCCCTCCATTCATCTCCATAAATCCTCCATCCATCTATCCTTCCCTCCATCCATCTCCATAAATCCACCATCCAACTATCCTTCCCTCCATAAATCCACCATCCAACTATCCTTACCTGCATTCATCTCCATAAATCCACCATCCAACTATCCTTCCCTCCATTCATCTCCATAAAACCACCATCCATCTATCCTTCCATCCAACTATCCTTCCCTACATTCATCTCCACTTCCGTTTCCAAGATGGCGGAACTGAGTCACGTTCTCTCTATCGCTGCAGAAATTCCGTTGGATTATTATCAACTTCGGGTTTCCGTTCCAATTTTCTGCATTCCAGTCGAAATGATGTTCTACTTGTTATATCTGCGCCATTGAATTGGCGTTGCACGCACAGCAATGCTCCGTTTTGACAATTCAAGTGTTGTGAATGCACCTTCCAACGTCTAATGTTGATCTGCGTTTTACGTCACACTAAGTGCTGTTCAGTGACCATTTGATGGAGATGGTTGACGCAAGTTATTTACAAGTTACAACGCATTAATGTGGTGGGCTCCGTCAAGTCGGTCAAGTCAGCATCTTTGGGAAGTTTGTACCATGTTTCGTTCGTTGTAGACTGCATTCAGTAGAGTAATAATGAATACATGGGCGCAGACATTTTGTACGTGCTACGTCATCATAATGGAACATCGTGTGTCCCAAGACCGACCATGCGCTAATCTTGCGATCTTGCGTTTGGTGTGCCTCGGGGATAATCTGACGACGAACTGTGTTTTGTATGTTCGGAGTTGGAGTTAAACACGATGTCCTAACATCATCAAGCGCCATACATTTACTATGACGATCATCATTTTCAGGAGGACGTGATCTTCCGGGCAATGTGATGGATAGGCGGCATGAACCATTGAAGGCTATGTCTGCAAAGTGTTCCTTGTTGCAGTTTCCTCATGTTCCAAGTCCGGCTTGTTGCAGGAGCTACTGAGTTAAGTGCTCTGTGCACACCGTGAGCTGTGTGTCTCATCCATTTTGATCATGTTTCGATACTCCAATTGTGTACGATGAATGATGATATCGTATGACAGGGAACAGTTGGCTGTGTTCACTTTCTGCGCGGTTTCGCCTTATGTCTTTTGGCGTGTGCTGAGACTGCTATGATGGGGACTACAGTTACCTTTCTTTGTTGGAAGATGAGTTATAAATCGGATGATTCCACTGGCACGGGCGGTTGAGCAATTATGGATTTTAATTCGCTTGCAGTGATACCGGGGCCTTCCATAACCAATAATCTCCATAAATCCACCATCCGTTTATCCTTCCCTACATTCATATCCACAAATGCACTATCCGTCTATCCTTCCCTCAATTCACCCCACCCAATCCACTATCTATCCCTATCTCCACTAATCCCCCACAAATCCCCCTCCCTCCACTCATCCCCCACAAATCCCCCTCCCTCCACTCATCCCCCACAAATCCCCATCCCTCCACTCATCCCCCACAAATCCCCCTCCCTCCACTCATCCCCCACAAATCCCCCTCCCTCCACTCATCCCCCACAAATCCTCTCCCTCCACTCATCCCCCACAAATCCTCCTCCCTCCACTCATCCCCCACAAATCCCCCTCCCTCCACTCATTCCCCACAAATCCTCTCCCTCCATTCGTCCCCCACTAATCCCCCTCCCTCCACTCATGCCCCACAAATCCCCCTCCCTCCATTCATCCCCTACAAATCCTCTCCATCCACTCATCCCCCACAAATCCCCCTCCCTCCACTCATCCCCCACAAATCCTCTCCCTCCACTCATCCCCCACAATTCCCCCTCCCTCCACTCATCCCCCCACAAATCCCCCCACCACATGTTTATCACAACGCGTCCCTCCTCTATTGTCAATGTTGATGTCTGTTTTCCTCAACCCGGAAGCAGATCGATACAGTGAGGGGACAATGTGACAAGATGTCCGCGCCAGCCTCTGCAACTTCTAGATAAAGATTTGGCGCCAAACCGCACGTGTCTATCAACAGATTGAAGCGGTCTTCGTCGAGTGGCGGGCGGTAAATCATATCAACATCAGCCCCCTGATGTGGCGCATTTCATGGAGATTTCAGCTGGTTAATTATAGCTGTAATGTTGGGATGTATTTCGCGTAACCGATGATTACAGCCGTGATGTATTTGGACTACAATAGTAGAATGGATGAAATCAATCACGCGAGTTGTTGTTATCTGAAATAGTTGCTGGTTATTTGAATCGGGACATATTTTGTTTTTGAATTGGCACATTAATTTACTGATCATATTTTTGGTTAACTATCGTTAACTAGTATATATCCTTGTCATATTTCTACTTTATAGCAAATGAGAACTCAACTTTGACATATTTTTACTTACATAGCAGTTAACTCATCTGAACCTTGTCATATATATATATATATAAATTGTTGTTTACATACAGTTATATATATTTTATTCTTCTACCTTTCAGCTCCATATGGAGCATAGGTCTTCAACAAACACTTTCAGCTCCATATGGAGTATAGGTCTTCAACAAACACTTTCCAAGCCGTTCTGTTTCTTGCCATTCTTTTAAGATCATTCCATGTCTTCCCCATCATCTTCATCTCTGCTTCTATCTGTCTTCTCCAAGAATTCCGTGGTCTTCCTCTTTGTCTTTTCCCCTGGGGATTCCAAAAAAGGGCCTGTTGTGTAATACTCTTAGTTGGCTTCCGCAGCGTGTGTCCTATCCAGCGCCATCGTCTTCGCTGTATGTCTTTATCCACTAGTGTTTGACTGGTACATTTCCATAATTCTATGTTAGTGATTTTGTCCTGCCATTTCCATCCTTTTATTCTACGTAAGCATCCATTAATGAAGGTCTGTATCTTCATGACTGTCAATTTCGTTGTTCTCCATGTTTCACAGCCATATAATAGGACTGACTTAACATTGAAGTTGAAAATTTTTATTTTTGTGTTTAACCTAATTTCTTAGGACTTCTATATGTTTCCCAGTGCAACAAAAGCTCCTCTTTTTTTATATCCTTAATTTGGTATCTTGTTCTGTTCCTCCCTTTGTCTATATTTCTATTTACATACAGTTATATATATATATTATATACACAGTTATATGTATTTAGATCATCGTCATCATGCGCCATACGGTTGGCGTGGGCGATCTTGTCCTTCCACAATCTTCAGTGCATCGTATCAGTTCTGTTGTTGACTGTTTTCCATGCCATGACACCAAGCTATCCAGTATTTTCTCTCTTTGTCGTCCGCGATCTCTCTTTCCTTTTATTTTGTAAATGTTATATATTTATTTATAGTTCTATGTATCTCCATACATACGGGGTTGGAAACGACGCCAATAGAGCACGTCTTCGATGTTCCCAAGTTGACTGTTTTAGCTCAATAAATGAGCTAATCATTTTGATGTCAATGAAACATTGCCCCAAACATTGCCCCAAACATTGCCCCAGTGCTGGCACACATTGGCCCAAATATTGCCCCAGTGCTGGCACACATTGCCCCAAACATTGCCCCAAACATTGCCTCAGTGCTGGCACACATTGGCCCAAATATTGCCCCAGTTCTAGCACACATTGCCCCAAACATTGCCCCAGTTCTGGCACACATTGCCCCAAATATTGTCCCAGTGCTGGCACACATTGCCCCAAACATTGCCCCAGTGCTGGCACACATTACCCCAAACATTGCCCCGTGATCAAATAAATGTTGACATTAGTACATAATACCTATACACCATGGGACGGAGATTTTTCTTCAACCAAGCTTTAAAATTATGTACCTCACTCGCAGAACTAAAGCAGGAAGTAAGAGTCCGTCGTGTAGCTTATATGCAATATGATATTGACATTTGTTTGTCCTTATATGCAATATGATATTGACATTTGTTTGTCCTTATATGCAATATGATATTGACATTTGTTTGTCCTTATATGCAATATGATATTGACATTTGTTTGTCCTTATATGCAATATGATATTGACATTTGTTTGTCCTTATATGCAATATGATATTGACATTTGTTTGTCCTTATATGCAATATAATGTTGACATTTGTTTGTCCTTATATGCAATATGATGTTGACATTTGTTTGTCCATCGACTTATGTGTGGATCGCCAGCATTCTTTCTTTTGACAGAAAAAAATGTCCGTGTACCCACTTATGGCTGGGTGAACCTAGAAGCCGCCGACGGGCTCGAGTTCAAACCAGATCATTTCACTAACAGTGACTAAAATTGCTGACTATATCACTTGAATAATCTTCTGTTGAATTTTTGTAAAATGGGAAAACAGTAATGTCATTATATGGTTCTGTTTACAAATGATGAAGTAAACAGGAAGCTTAAATAATGTAAGAAAGAGAAGACAAATGTAAAAAGAAAGTAGAGAAAATATTGACGGCACGAAACCGGAAGAGAGAAACAGTGAACACATCGGAGATATAACATCAGACGTCATGAATAAAACACCGGTCGCCTAGCACCGGATCACTGTAGATATTTCCGGATTGAAAGATTGATGTGTGACGTGAGCCTCGTTCTGATGCTCGTAATCTGCCATGTTGGCAAACGGTGGACGCACTCGTGTAATTCCATCACAATTGTTTCAGCCAATTATGGTGGCTCTCTGTGGAGACCTGAGCAGGAAAATGTAGAGACAAAGTTGGACTTTTTTGTTTGCTGAAGTGGGGCGCTCATTGGAGTGAAGTTCAGGGTCGGAAGGGGGAGTTCCCCGAGAAAATAGCTAGTCGGGCGTAGTGTCAAAGATGGAGTGTAGTTTTGATGTAGACGGTCAATCAACTTGACGAATTGTCACAGTACAATCATGAAATTAGTGGGAGTATAAAGTAGGCAGGTCTCTGGATGGAACAATCATGAAATTAGTGGGAGTATAAAGTAGGCAGGTCTCTGGATGGAACAATCATGAAATTAGTGGGAGTATAAAGTAGGCAGGTCTATGGATGGAACAATCATGAAATTAGTGGGAGTATAAAGTAGGCAGGTCTATGGATGGAACAATCATGAAATTAGTGGGAGTATAAAGTAGGCAGGTCTATGGATGGAACAATCATGAAATTAGTGGGAATATAAAGTAGGCAGGTCTCTGGATGGAACAATAATGAAATTAGTGGGACTATAAAATATGTGAATAAAATAGACAGGTGTATGGATGGGACAATCATTGATGTTAGTGGGAATATAAAGTAGGCAGGTCTATGGATGGAACAATAATGAAATTAGTGGGAATATAAAGTAGGCAGGTCTCTGGATGGAACAATAATGAAATTAGTGGGACTATAAAATATGTGAATAAAATAGACAGGTGTATGGATGGGACAATCATTGATGTTAGTGGGAATATAAAGTAGGCAGGTCTATGGATGGAACGATCATGAAATTAGTGGAAATATAAAATAAACGGGTCTTTGTTACAATCATGAAATTATTGGGAACATCACATAGACTAATAGGGATGGTACAATCATGAAATTAGTGGTCATCTCAAGTTAGGAAATCAGATGGTCAAAGATGAAGGATACAAAACATGTTCTCGACATGGCCATGATGGCCTAGTTAGAGGTCCTTCATTTCTACCAAGCTTATCTTTTTATAGGAGGAGGAGCTTCGCAGCCCTCTCTCTCTTTCTCTCTCTCTCTCTCTCTCTCACATTCTCTCTTTCTTTCTCTCTGTTTCTCGATGTCTTTCATTCACTGACACTGAAATTTCTTTGCTCAGCCGAAGGACGATTCTCAAACTTTGCTATTTCACATTCAAAAACTACCCTACAATGACGTAATTATTCAGTCCTAAGTCCGGTAGTGCAATGACCTCATTAATCAGTCCTAAGTCCGGTAGTACAATGACCTCATTAATCAGTCCTAAGTCCGGTAATAAATGACCTCATTAATCAGTCCTAAGTCCGGTAATACAATGACCTCATTAATCAGTCCTAAGTCCGGTAGTACAGTGACCTCATTAATCAGTCCTAAGTCCGGTAATACAATGACCTCATTAATCAGTCCTAAGTCCGGTAGTACAATGACCTCATTAATCAGTCCTAAGTCCGGTAATAAATGACCTCATTAATCAGTCCTAAGTCCGGTAATACAATGACCTCATTAATCAGTCCTAAGTCCGGTAGCACAATGACCTCATTAATCAGTCCTTAGTCGAGTCGTACACTGACCACATTAATGAGTACTAAGTCCAGTCGTACATTGACCTCATTAATCAGTCCTAAGTCCAGTCGTACACTGACCTCATTAATCAGTCCTAGGTCCTGTCGTACACTGACCTCATTAATCAGTCCTAGGTGCAGTCGTACATTGACCTCATTAATCAGTGCTAAGTCCGGTAGTACACTGACCTCATTAATGAGTACTAAGTCCAGTCGTACACTGACCTCATTAATCAGTCCTAAGTCTAGTCGTACACTGACCTTATTAATCAGTCCTAAGTTCAGTCGTACACTGACCTCATTAATCAGTCCTAAGTCCAGTCGTACACTGACCTCATTAATCAGTCCTAAGTCCGGTAGTACAATGACCTCATTAATTAGTCCTAAGTCCGGTAGTACAATGACCTCATTAATCAGTCCTAAGTAAAGTCGTACACTGACCTCATTAATCAGTCCTATGTCCAGTAGTACAATGACCTCATTAATTAGTCCTAAGTCCAGTCTTACAATTACCTCATTAATAAATCCTTAGTCCAGTAGTACAATGACCTCATTAATCAGTCTTAATTCCATTCGTACACTGACCTCATTAATCAGTCCTAAGTCTGGTAGTACAATGACCTCATTAATACGTCCTAAGTCTGGTAGTACAATGACCTCATAAGTCCTAAGTCCAGTCTTACATTGACCTCATTAATCAGTCCTAAGTCCGGTAGTATAATGACCTCATGTAAGAGAATTGCTAACCAGAGATAACCGTTAAGAGAATGAATGTGTTATAAGAGAACCATGAAAGAAATGAAAGAGAAATAACCTGCAGGAGATAGTTAGAGACTTGACTTCTGGCTGAGGAAACAGATTGTAATTGACAAGCGGCATTGAATTAAAATTCATTAATATGGGCACAAAAGCGAGCGTGCAGACAACGACTCCTTGCTGTATTATTAACTATCGTCGCATCTCTGTGCAGGTCAGATCTGGACAATGCTGGGCCAATAGGAAGGTCTTCTAGTGCCCATTGAGGCAAGGATATTTCATTTAATATTCATGCCCTACCACATATCTCTTATTAAATTATACAGTGGTCTCCATTAAACTGTCCAGCTACGCTGTGAGGGTATCACTTCTCCTTATCATCCAATTATACAGCCACACTATATCACTAGTTGTTGAAGAAGTAGTGTTGTAGTTGAAGAAGTGGTGTTCTAGTTGAAGAAGTCGTGTTTCTAGTTGAAGAGGTGGTGTTCTAGTTGAAGAAGTGTTTTCTAGTTGAAGAAGTCGTGTTCTAGTTGAAGAAGTCGTGTTCTAGTTGAAGAGGTCGTGTTCTAGTTGAAGAAGTGGTTTTCTAGTTGAAGAGGTGGTGTTGTAGTTGAAGAAGTGGTTTTCTAGTTGAAGAGGTGGTGTTCTAGTTGAAGAAGTGGTTTTCTAGTTGAAGAAGTCGTGTTCTAGTTGAAGAAGTCGTGTTCTAGTTGAAGAGGTCGTGTTCTAGTTGAAGAAGTGGTTTTCTAGTTGAAGAAGTCGTGTTCTAGTTGAAGAGGTGGTGTTCTAGTTGAAGAAGTGGTTTTCTAGTTGAAGAAGTCGTGTTCTAGTTGAAGAAGTCGTGTTCTAGTTGAAGAGGTCGTGTTCTAGTTGAAGAAGTGGTTTTCTAGTTGAAGAGGTGGTGTTGTAGTTGAAGAAGTGGTGTTTCTAGTTCAAGAAGTCGTGTTCTAGTTGAAGAGGTCGTGTTCTAGTTGAAGAAGTGGTTTTCTAGTTGAAGAGGTGGTGTTCTAGTTGAAGAAGTGGTTTTCTAGTTGAAGAAGTCGTGTTCTAGTTGAAGAGGTCGTGTTCTAGTTGAAGAAGTGGTTTTCTAGTTGAAGAGGTGGTGTTCTAGTTGAAGAAGTGGTGTTCTAGTTGAAGAAGTGGTGTTCTAGTTGAAGAAGTGGTTTTCTAGTTGAAGAGGTGGTGTTCTAGTTGGAGAAGTGGTGTTCTAGTTGAAGAAGTGGTTTTCTAGTTGAAGAGGTGGTGTTCTAGTTGAAGAGGTGGTTTTCTAGTTGAAGAGGTGGTGTTCTAGTTGAAGAAGTGGTGTTCTAGTTGAAGAGGTGGTTTTCTAGTTGAAGAGGTGGTGTTCTATTTGAAGAAGTGGTGTTTCTAGTTGAAGAGGTGGTGTTCTAGTTGAAGAGGTGGTGTTCTAGTTGAAGAAGTGGTTTTCTAGTTGAAGAGGTGGTGTTCTAGTTGAAGAAGTGGTTTTATAGCTGAAGAGGTGGTGTTCTAGTTGAAGAAGTGGTTTTCTAGTTGAAGAGTGGTGTTCTAGTTGAAGAGGTGGTGTTCTAGTTGAAGAAGTGGTTTTCTAGTTGAAGAGGTGGTGTTCTAGTTGAAGAAGTGGTTTTCTAGTTGAAGAGGTGGTGTTCTAGTTGAAGAAGTGGTGTTCTAGTTGAAGAAGTGGTGTTCTAGTTGAAGAAGTGGTGTTCTAGTTGAAGAAGTCGTGTTCTAGTTGAAGAAGTCGTGTTCTAGTTGAAGAAGTGGTGTTCTAGTTGAAGAAGTGGTGTTGTAGTTGAAGAAGTCGTGTTCTAGTTGAAGAAGTCGTGTTCTAGTTGAAGAAGTGGTGTTCTAGTTGAAGAAGTCGTGTTGTAGTTGAAGAAGTGGTGTTGTAGTTGAAGAAGTCGTGTTGTAGTTGAAGAAGTGGTGTTGTAGTTGAAGAAGTCGTGTTGTAGTTGAAGAAGTCGTGTTCTAGTTGAAGAAGTCGTGTTCTAGTTGAAGAAGTCGTGTTCTAGTTGAAGAAGTCGTGTTGTAGTTGAAGTCGTGTTCTAGTTGAAGAAGTCGTGTTCTAGTTGAAGAAGTCGTGTTGTAGTTGAAGAAGTCGTGTTCTAGTTGAAGAAGTCGTGTTCTAGTTGAAGAAGTCGTGTTCTAGTTGAAGAAGTCGTGTTCTAGTTGAAGAAGTCGTGTTGTAGTTGAAGTCGTGTTCTAGTTGAAGAAGTCGTGTTGTAGTTGAAGAAGTCGTGTTGTAGTTGAAGAAGTCGTGTTGTAGTTGAAGAAGTCGTGTTGTAGTTGAAGTCGTGTTCTAGTTGAAGAAGTCGTGTTGTAGTTGAAGAAGTCGTGTTGTAGTTGAAGAAGTCGTGTTGTAGTTGAAGTCGTGTTCTAGTTGAAGAAGTCGTGTTGTAGTTGAAGAAGTCGTGTTGTAGTTGAAGAAGTCGTGTTGTAGTTGAAGAAGTCGTGTTGTAGTTGAAGTCGTGTTCTAGTTGAAGAAGTCGTGTTGTAGTTGAAGAAGTCGTGTTGTAGTTGAAGAAGTCGTGTTCTAGTTGAAGAAGTGGTGTTGTAGTTGAAGAAGTCGTGTTGTAGTTGAAGAAGTCGTGTTCTAGTTGAAGAAGTGGTGTTGTAGTTGAAGAAGTGGTGTTGTAGTTGAAGAAGTCGTGTTCTAGTTGAAGTCGTGTTCTAGTTGAAGAAGTAGTGTTCTAGTTGAAGAAGTCGTGTTCTAGTTGAAGAAGTCGTGTTCTAGTTGAAGAAGTAGTGTTCTAGTTGAAGAAGTGGTGTTCTAGTTGAAGAAGTGGTGTTCTGCTCTTTTTTACTGACATGGTGTTACGTCACTCTCAAAATGTTATTTGTGGATGTCAAGTACGTCTCCTTGCAGCGCACGGAAGAATAGTGGAACGGTAATCGCTGTTTACGCTTGTAGCTATGGTTACCTATAAACGACTAATAGTTTCTTCTACCGGCAGCTTTGTATCTGAATCTGCAATTTTGGATTTGGGGAAGTTCCTGGTTTTGGGGGTCCCTGTTTTGTGGGGGGGATCCCTGTTTTGTGGGGCCCCTAATTTGGAGGGTAACTTTATCTCTACAACAGGAGCCAGAGTAGCTCAGGGGTTGGTCAACTTGACTACTAGGGACAGGATGTCAGTTCGATCCCGATCAATGGCTCCTAGTTTCACCCAGCCTTAAATGGATACTTGATGTTTATGAGAAAACGCGGACGACGTGACGACAACAGTTCCCATGTATAATTGTTGATGTGCGGCACTATTGTCACCATCAAATGTACAATTGTTGATGTGCGGCACTATTGTCACCATCAAATGTACAATTGTTGATGTGCGGCACTATTGTCACCATCAAATGTACAATTGTTGATGTGCGGCACTATTGTCACCATCAAATGTACAATTGTTGATGTGCGGCACTATTGTCACATTCTCCTAAAAGGAAGCCGTTACTATCGGCATCGGTAAAAGTCTTATTACTGGCAGAGACATCCAATAAATTGATATAAAGAAAGAAATCTAAAAGAGATAATGATACATGGATAATATAAACTGAGAGGAAGTTTATCAAAGTAGCTGCATACAATTATATAGTTCAGCTTCCACTTCTTCTTCTATCCTTCCTCTGCTGCCGTTGGCGTCGAGGGGAGAAACAATCTGCGATTCTTTGCTCTTCTGTTGGCCTCTTCTGATGTTATTATTCCTCCTAGTGACTCTAGTATTCCTGTTGTCCATCTTTGTGTCACACACAACAGTGCTCAGAGCCTCTTCTGATGTTATTATTCCTCCTAGTGACTCTAGTATTCCTGTTGTCCATCTTTGTGTCACACACAACAGAGCTCAGAGCCTCTTCTGATGTTATTCCTCCTAGTGACTCTAGTATTCCTGTTGTCCATCTTTGTGTCACACACAACAGTGCTCAGAGCCTCTTCTGATGTTATTCCTCCTAGTGACTCTAGTATTCCTGTTGTCCATCTTTGTGTCACACACAACAGTGCTCAGAGCCTCTTCTGATGTTATTCCTCCTAGTGACTCTAGTATTCCTGTTGTCCATCTTTGTGTCACACACAACAGAGCTCAGAGCCTCTTCTGATGTTATTCCTCCTAGTGACTCTAGTATTCCTGTTGTCCATCTTTGTGTCACACACAACAGAGCTCAGAGCCTCTTCTGATGTTATTCCTCCTAGTGACTCTAGTATTCCTGTTGTCCATCTTTGTGTCACACACAACAGAGCTCAGAGCCTCTTCTGATGTTATTCCTCTTAGTGACTCTAGTATTCCTGTTGTCCATCTTTGTGTCACACACAACAGAGCTCAGAGCCTCTTCTGATGTTATTCCTCCTAGTGACTCTAGTATTCCTGTTGTCCATCTTTGTGTCACACACACAACAGTGCTCAGAGCATCTTCTGATGTTATTCCTCCTAGTGACTCTAGTATTCCTGTTGTCCATCTTTGTGTCACACACAACAGTGCTCAGAGCCTCTTCTGATGTTATTCCTCCTAGTGACTCTAGTATTCCTGTTGTCCATCTTTGTGTCACACGCAACAGTGCTCAGAGCCACTTCTGATGTTATTCCTCCTAGTGACTCTAGTATTCCTGTTGTCCATCTTTGTGTCACACACACAACAGTGCTCAGAGCCTCTTCTGATGTTATTCCTCCTAGTGACTCTAGTATTCCTGTTGTCCATCTTTGTGTCACACACAACAGTGCTCAGAGCCTCTTCTGATGTTATTCCTCCTAGTGACTCTAGTATTCCTGTTGTCCATCTTTGTGTCACACACAACAGTGCTCAGAGCCTCTTCTGATGTTATTCCTCCTAGTGACTCTAGTATTCCTGTTGTCCATCTTTGTGTCACACACACAACAGTGCTCAGAGCCTCTTCTGATGTTATTCCTCCTAGTGACTCTAGTATTCCTGTTGTCCATCTTTGTGTCACACACAACAGAGCTCAGAGCCTCTTCTGATGTTATTCCTCCTAGTGACTCTAGTATTCCTGTTGTCCATCTTTGTGTCACACGCAACAGTGCTCAGAGCTACTTCTGATGTTATTCCTCCTAGTGACTCTAGTATTCCTGTTGTCCATCTTTGTGTCACACACACAACAGTGCTCAGAGCCTCTTCTGATGTTATTCCTCCTAGTGACTCTAGTATTCCTGTTGTCCATCTTTGTGTCACACACAACAGTGCTCAGAGCCTCTTCTGATGTTATTCCTCCTAGTGACTCTAGTATTCCTGTTGTCCATCTTTGTGTCACACACAACAGTGCTCAGAGCCTCTTCTGATGTTATTCCTCCTAGTGACTCTAGTATTCCTGTTGTCCATCTTTGTGTCACACACAACAGAGCTCAGAGCCTCTTCTGATGTTATTCCTCCTAGTGACTCTAGTATTCCTGTTGTCCATCTTTGTGTCACACACAACAGTGCCAGAGCCTCTTCTGATGTTATTCCTCCTAGTGACTCTAGTATTCCTGTTGTCCATCTTTGTCTCACACACAACAGTGCTCAGAGCCTCTTCTGATGTTATTCCTCCTAGTGACTCTAGTATTCCTGTTGTCCATCTTTGTGTCACACACAACAGAGCTCAGAGCCTCTTCTGATGTTATTCCTCCTAGTGACTCTAGTATTCCTGTTGTCCATCTTTGTGTCACACACACAACAGTGCTCAGAGCCTCTTCTGATGTTATTCCTCCTAGTGACTCTAGTATTCCTGTTGTCCATCTTTGTGTCACACACAACAGAGCTCAGAGCCTCTTCTGATGTTATTCCTCCTAGTGACTCTAGTATTCCTGTTGTCCATCTTTGTGTCACACACAACAGTGCTCAGAGCCTCTTCTGATGTTATTCCTCCTAGTGACTCTAGTATTCCTGTTGTCCATCTTTGTGTCACACACAACAGTGCTCAGAGCCTCTTCTGATGTTATTCCTCCTAGTGACTCTAGTATTCCTGTTGTCCATCTTTGTGTCACACACAACAGTGCTCAGAGCCTCTTCTGATGTTATTCCTCCTAGTGACTCTAGTATTCCTGTTGTCCATCTTTGTGTCACACACACAACAGTGCTCAGAGCCTCTTCTGATGTTATTCCTCCTAGTGACTCTAGTATTCCTGTTGTCCATCTTTGTGTCACACACAACAGTGCTCAGAGCCTCTTCTGATGTTATTCCTCCTAGTGACTCTAGTATTCCTGTTGTCCATCTTTGTGTCACACACAACAGTGCTCAGAGCCTCTTCTGATGTTATTCCTCCTAGTGACTCTAGTATTCCTGTTGTCCATCTTTGTGTCACACACAACAGTGCTCAGAGCCTCTTCTGATGTTATTCCTCCTAGTGACTCTAGTATTCCTGTTGTCCATCTTTGTGTCACACACAACAGTGCTCAGAGCCTCTTCTGATGTTATTCCTCCTAGTGACTCTAGTATTCCTGTTGTCCATCTTTGTGTCACACACAACAGAGCTCAGAGCCTCTTCTGATGTTATTCCTCCTAGTGACTCTAGTATTCCTGTTGTCCATCTTTGTGTCACACACAACAGTGCTCAGAGCCTCTTCTGATGTTATTCCTCCTAGTGACTCTAGTATTCCTGTTGTCCATCTTTGTGTCACACACACAACAGTGCTCAGAGCCTCTTCTGATGTTATTCCTCCTAGTGACTCTAGTATTCCTGTTGTCCATCTTTGTGTCACACACAACAGTGCTCAGAGCCTCTTCTGATGTTATTCCTCCTAGTGACTCTAGTATTCCTGTTGTCCATCTTTGTGTCACACACAACAGTGCTCAGAGCCTCTTCTGATGTTATTCCTCCTAGTGACTCTAGTATTCCTGTTGTCCATCTTTGTGTCACACACACAACAGTGCTCAGAGCCTCTTCTGATGTTATTCCTCCTAGTGACTCTAGTATTCCTGTTGTCCATCTTTGTGTCACACACAACAGTGCTCAGAGCCTCTTCTGATGTTATTCCTCCTAGTGACTCTAGTATTCCTGTTGTCCATCTTTGTGTCACACACAACAGTGCTCAGAGCCTCTTCTGATGTTATTCCTCCTAGTGACTCTAGTATTCCTGTTGTCCATCTTTGTGTCACACACAACAGTGCTCAGAGCCTCATCTGATGTTATTCCTCCTAGTGACTCTAGTATTCCTGTTGTCCATCTTTGTGTCACACACAACAGTGCTCAGAGCCTCTTCTGATGTTATTCCTCCTAGTGACTCTAGTATTCCTGTTGTCCATCTTTGTGTCACACACAACAGTGCTCAGAGCCTCTTCTGATGTTATTCCTCCTAGTGACTCTAGTATTCCTGTTGTCCATCTTTGTGTCACACACAACAGTGCTCAGAGCCTCTTCTGATGTTATTCCTCCTAGTGACTCTAGTATTCCTGTTGTCCATCTTTGTGTCACACACAACAGTGCTCAGAGCCTCTTCTGATGTTATTCCTCCTAGTGACTCTAGTATTCCTGTTGTCCATCTTTGTGTCACACACAACAGTGCTCAGAGCCTCTTCTGATGTTATTCCTCCTAGTGACTCTAGTATTCCTGTTGTCCATCTTTGTGTCACACACACAACAGTGCTCAGAGCCTCTTCTGATGTTATTCCTCCTAGTGACTCTAGTATTCCTGTTGTCCATCTTTGTGTCACACACAACAGTGCTCAGAGCCTCTTCTGATGTTATTCCTCCTAGTGACTCTAGTATTCCTGTTGTCCATCTTTGTGTCACACACAACAGTGCTCAGAGCCTCTTCTGATGTTATTCCTCCTAGTGACTCTAGTATTCCTGTTGTCCATCTTTGTGTCACACACAACAGAGCTCAGAGCCTCTTCTGATGTTATTCCTCCTAGTGACTCTAGTATTCCTGTTGTCCATCTTTGTGTCACACACAACAGAGCTCAGAGCCTCTTCTGATGTTATTCCTCCTAGTGACTCTAGTATTCCTGTTGTCCATCTTTGTGTCACACACACAACAGTGCTCAGAGCCTCTTCTGATGTTATTCCTCCTAGTGACTCTAGTATTCCTGTTGTCCATCTTTGTGTCACACACAACAGTGCTCAGAGCCTCTTCTGATGTTATTCCTCCTAGTGACTCTAGTATTCCTGTTGTCCATCTTTGTGTCACACACAACAGTGCTCAGAGCCTCTTCTGATGTTATTCCTCCTAGTGACTCTAGTATTCCTGTTGTCCATCTTTGTGTCACACACAACAGTGCTCAGAGCCTCTTCTGATGTTATTCCTCCTAGTGACTCTAGTATTCCTGTTGTCCATCTTTGTGTCACACACAACAGAGCTCAGAGCCTCTTCTGATGTTATTCCTCCTAGTGACTCTAGTATTCCTGTTGTCCATCTTTGTGTCACACACAACAGTGCTCAGAGCCTCTTCTGATGTTATTCCTCCTAGTGACTCTAGTATTCCTGTTGTCCATCTTTGTGTCACACACACAACAGTGCTCAGAGCCTCTTCTGATGTTATTCCTCCTAGTGACTCTAGTATTCCTGTTGTCCATCTTTGTGTCACACACAACAGTGCTCAGAGCCTCTTCTGATGTTATTCCTCCTAGTGACTCTAGTATTCCTGTTGTCCATCTTTGTGTCACACACAACAGTGCTCAGAGCCTCTTCTGATGTTATTCCTCCTAGTGACTCTAGTATTCCTGTTGTCCATCTTTGTGTCACACACACAACAGTGCTCAGAGCCTCTTCTGATGTTATTCCTCCTAGTGACTCTAGTATTCCTGTTGTCCATCTTTGTGTCACACACAACAGTGCTCAGAGCCTCTTCTGATGTTATTCCTCCTAGTGACTCTAGTATTCCTGTTGTCCATCTTTGTGTCACACACAACAGTGCTCAGAGCCTCTTCTGATGTTATTCCTCCTAGTGACTCTAGTATTCCTGTTGTCCATCTTTGTGTCACACACAACAGTGCTCAGAGCCTCTTCTGATGTTATTCCTTTCCTCCTAGTGACTCTAGTATTCCTGTTGTCCATCTTTGTGTCACACACAACAGTGCTCAGAGCCTCTTCTGATGTTATTCCTCCTAGTGACTCTAGTATTCCTGTTGTCCATCTTTGTGTCACACACAACAGTGCTCAGAGCCTCTTCTGATGTTATTCCTCCTAGTGACTCTAGTATTCCTGTTGTCCATCTTTGTGTCACACACAACAGTGCTCAGAGCCTCTTCTGATGTTATTCCTCCTAGTGACTCTAGTATTCCTGTTGTCCATCTTTGTGTCACACACAACAGTGCTCAGAGCCTCTTCTGATGTTATTCCTCCTAGTGACTCTAGTATTCCTGTTGTCCATCTTTGTGTCACACACACAACAGTGCTCAGAGCCTCTTCTGATGTTATTCCTCCTAGTGACTCTAGTATTCCTGTTGTCCATCTTTGTGTCACACACAACAGTGCTCAGAGCCTCTTCTGATGTTATTCCTCCTAGTGACTCTAGTATTCATGTTGTCCATCTTTGTGTCACACACAACAGTGCTCAGAGCCTCTTCTGATGTTATTCCTCCTAGTGACTCTAGTATTCCTGTTGTCCATCTTTGTGTCACACACAACAGTGCTCAGAGCCTCTTCTGATGTTATTCCTCCTAGTGACTCTAGTATTCCTGTTGTCCATCTTTGTGTCACACACAACAGTGCTCAGAGCCTCTTCTGATGTTATTCCTCCTAGTGACTCTAGTATTCCTGTTGTCCATCTTTGTGTCACACACAACAGAGCTCAGAGCCTCTTCTGATGTTATTCCTCCTAGTGACTCTAGTATTCCTGTTGTCCATCTTTGTGTCACACACAACAGTGCTCAGAGCCTCTTCTGATGTTATTCCTCCTAGTGACTCTAGTATTCCTGTTGTCCATCTTTGTGTCACACACAACAGTGCTCAGAGCCTCTTCTGATGTTATTCCTCCTAGTGACTCTAGTATTCCTGTTGTCCATCTTTGTGTCACACACAACAGTGCTCAGAGCCTCTTCTGATGTTATTCCTCCTAGTGACTCTAGTATTCCTGTTGTCCATCTTTGTGTCACACACAACAGTGCTCAGAGCCTCTTCTGATGTTATTCCTCCTAGTGACTCTAGTATTCCTGTTGTCCATCTTTGTGTCACACACAACAGAGCTCAGAGCCTCTTCTGATGTTATTCCTCCTAGTGACTCTAGTATTCCTGTTGTCCATCTTTGTGTCACACACAACAGTGCTCAGAGCCTCTTCTGATGTTATTCCTCCTAGTGACTCTAGTATTCCTGTTGTCCATCTTTGTGTCACACACACAACAGTGCTCAGAGCCTCTTCTGATGTTATTCCTCCTAGTGACTCTAGTATTCCTGTTGTCCATCTTTGTGTCACACACAACAGTGCTCAGAGCCTCTTCTGATGTTATTCCTCCTAGTGACTCTAGTATTCCTGTTGTCCATCTTTGTGTCACACACAACAGTGCTCAGAGCCTCTTCTGATGTTATTCCTCCTAGTGACTCTAGTATTCCTGTTGTCCATCTTTGTGTCACACACAACAGTGCTCAGAGCCTCTTCTGATGTTATTCCTCCTAGTGACTCTAGTATTCCTGTTGTCCATCTTTGTGTCACACACAACAGTGCTCAGAGCCTCTTCTGATGTTATTCCTCCTAGTGACTCTAGTATTCCTGTTGTCCATCTTTGTGTCACACACACAACAGTGCTCAGAGCCTCTTCTGATGTTATTCCTCCTAGTGACTCTAGTATTCCTGTTGTCCATCTTTGTGTCACACACAACAGTGCTCAGAGCCTCTTCTGATGTTATTCCTCCTAGTGACTCTAGTATTCCTGTTGTCCATCTTTGTGTCACACACACAACAGTGCTCAGAGCCTCTTCTGATGTTATTCCTCCTAGTGACTCTAGTATTCCTGTTGTCCATCTTTGTGTCACACACAACAGTGCTCAGAGCCTCTTCTGATGTTATTCCTCCTAGTGACTCTAGTATTCATGTTGTCCATCTTTGTGTCACACACAACAGTGCTCAGAGCCTCTTCTGATGTTATTCCTCCTAGTGACTCTAGTATTCCTGTTGTCCATCTTTGTGTCACACACAACAGTGCTCAGAGCCTCTTCTGATGTTATTCCTCCTAGTGACTCTAGTATTCCTGTTGTCCATCTTTGTGTCACACACAACAGTGCTCAGAGCCTCTTCTGATGTTATTCCTCCTAGTGACTCTAGTATTCCTGTTGTCCATCTTTGTGTCACACACAACAGTGCTCAGAGAGCCTCTTCTGATGTTATTCCTCCTAGTGACTCTAGTATTCCTGTTGTCCATCTTTGTGTCACACACAACAGTGCTCAGAGCCTCTTCTGATGTTATTCCTCCTAGTGACTCTAGTATTCCTGTTGTCCATCTTTGTGTCACACACAACAGTGCTCAGAGCCTCTTCTGATGTTATTCCTCCTAGTGACTCTAGTATTCCTGTTGTCCATCTTTGTGTCACACACAACAGTGCTCAGAGCCTCTTCTGATGTTATTCCTCCTAGTGACTCTAGTATTCCTGTTGTCCATCTTTGTGTCACACACAACAGTGCTCAGAGCCTCTTCTGATGTTATTCCTCCTAGTGACTCTAGTATTCCTGTTGTCCATCTTTGTGTCACACACAACAGAGCTCAGAGCCTCTTCTGATGTTATTCCTCCTAGTGACTCTAGTATTCCTGTTGTCCATCTTTGTGTCACACACAACAGTGCCCAGAGCCTCTTCTGATGTTATTCCTCCTAGTGACTCTAGTATTCCTGTTGTCCATCTTTGTGTCACACACAACAGTGCTCAGAGCCTCTTCTGATGTTATTCCTCCTAGTGACTCTAGTATTCCTGTTGTCCATCTTTGTGTCACACACAACAGAGCTCAGAGCCTCTTCTGATGTTATTCCTCCTAGTGACTCTAGTATTCCTGTTGTCCATCTTTGTGTCACACACACAACAGTGCTCAGAGCCTCTTCTGATGTTATTCCTCCTAGTGACTCTAGTATTCCTGTTGTCCATCTTTGTGTCACACACAACAGTGCTCAGAGCCTCTTCTGATGTTATTCCTCCTAGTGACTTTAGTATTCCTGTTGTCCATCTTTGTGTCACACACAACAGAGCTCAGAGCCTCTTCTGATGTTATTCCTCTAGTGACTCTAGTATTCCTGTTGTCCATCTTTGTGTCACACACAACAGAGCTCAGAGCCTCTTCTGATGTTATTCCTCCTAGTGACTCTAGTATTCCTGTTGTCCATCTTTGTGTCACACACAACAGAGCTCAGAGCCTCTTCTGATGTTATTCCTCCTAGTGACTCTAGTATTCCTGTTGTCCATCTTTGTGTCACACACACAACAGTGCTCAGAGCCTCTTCTGATGTTATTCCTCCTAGTGACTCTAGTATTCCTGTTGTCCATCTTTGTGTCACACACAACAGAGCTCAGAGCCTCTTCTGATGTTATTCCTCCTAGTGACTCTAGTATTCCTGTTGTCCATCTTTGTGTCACACACAACAGTGCTCAGAGCCTCTTCTGATGTTATTCCTCCTAGTGACTCTAGTATTCCTGTTGTCCATCTTTGTGTCACACACAACAGAGCTCAGAGCCTCTTCTGATGTTATTCCTCTTAGTGACTCTAGTATTCCTGTTGTCCATCTTTGTGTCACACACAACAGAGCTCAGAGCCTCATCTGATGTTATTCCTCCTAGTGACTCTAGTATTCCTGTTGTCCATCTTTGTGTCACACACAACAGTGCTCAGAGCCTCTTCTGATGTTATTCCTCCTAGTGACTCTAGTATTCCTGTTGTCCATCTTTGTGTCACACACACAACAGTGCTCAGAGCCTCATCTGATGTTATTCCTCCTAGTGACTCTAGTATTCCTGTTGTCCATCTTTGTGTCACACACAACAGTGCTCAGAGCCTCTTCTGATGTTATTCCTCCTAGTGACTCTAGTATTCCTGTTGTCCATCTTTGTGTCACACACAACAGTGCTCAGAGCCTCTTCTGATGTTATTCCTCCTAGTGACTCTAGTATTCCTGTTGTCCATCTTTGTGTCACACACACAACAGTGCTCAGAGCCTCTTCTGATGTTATTCCTCCTAGTGACTCTAGTATTCCTGTTGTCCATCTTTGTGTCACACACAACAGTGCTCAGAGCCTCTTCTGATGTTATTCCTCCTAGTGACTCTAGTATTCCTGTTGTCCATCTTTGTGTCACACACAACAGTGCTCAGAGCCTCTTCTGATGTTATTCCTCCTAGTGACTCTAGTATTCCTGTTGTCCATCTTTGTGTCACACACAACAGTGCTCAGAGCCTCTTCTGATGTTATTCCTTTCCTCCTAGTGACTCTAGTATTCCTGTTGTCCATCTTTGTGTCACACACAACAGTGCTCAGAGCCTCTTCTGATGTTATTCCTCCTAGTGACTCTAGTATTCCTGTTGTCCATCTTTGTGTCACACACACAACAGTGCTCAGAGCCTCATCTGATGTTATTCCTCCTAGTGACTCTAGTATTCCTGTTGTCCATCTTTGTGTCACACACAACAGTGCTCAGAGCCTCTTCTGATGTTATTCCTCCTAGTGACTCTAGTATTCCTGTTGTCCATCTTTGTGTCACACACAACAGTGCTCAGAGCCTCTTCTGATGTTATTCCTCCTAGTGACTCTAGTATTCCTGTTGTCCATCTTTGTGTCACACACACAACAGTGCTCAGAGCCTCTTCTGATGTTATTCCTCCTAGTGACTCTAGTATTCCTGTTGTCCATCTTTGTGTCACACACAACAGTGCTCAGAGCCTCTTCTGATGTTATTCCTCCTAGTGACTCTAGTATTCATGTTGTCCATCTTTGTGTCACACACAACAGTGCTCAGAGCCTCTTCTGATGTTATTCCTCCTAGTGATTCTAGTATTCCTGTTGTCCATCTTTGTGTCACACACAACAGTGCTCAGAGCCTCTTCTGATGTTATTCCTCCTAGTGACTCTAGTATTCCTGTTGTCCATCTTTGTGTCACACACAACAGTGCTCAGAGCCTCTTCTGATGTTATTCCTCCTAGTGACTCTAGTATTCCTGTTGTCCATCTTTGTGTCACACACAACAGAGCTCAGAGCCTCTTCTGATGTTATTCCTCCTAGTGACTCTAGTATTCCTGTTGTCCATCTTTGTGTCACACACAACAGTGCTCAGAGCCTCTTCTGATGTTATTCCTCCTAGTGACTCTAGTATTCCTGTTGTCCATCTTTGTGTCACACACAACAGTGCTCAGAGCCTATTCTGATGTTATTCCTCCTAGTGACTCTAGTATTCCTGTTGTCCATCTTTGTGTCACACACAACAGTGCTCAGAGCCTCTTCTGATGTTATTCCTCCTAGTGACTCTAGTATTCCTGTTGTCCATCTTTGTGTCACACACAACAGTGCTCAGAGCCTATTCTGATGTTATTCCTCCTAGTGACTCTAGTATTCCTGTTGTCCATCTTTGTGTCACACACAACAGTGCTCAGAGCTTATTCTGATGTTATTCCTCCTAGTGACTCTAGTATTCCTGTTGTCCATCTTTGTGTCACACACAACAGAGCTCAGAGCCCATATAATGGAGAAACAATCGCGATCTAGTTCATCGGTGTGATACAACATAGGAACATTAGTATTGTGGGAGCCGCGGTAGCTCAGTGGTTAGTGAACTGGATAACAAAGGACAAGAGGTAGGGTTCGATCCCAAACCACGGCTTCCGGGTTCACCCAGCCTTTAATGGGTACCGTATTTTTTTTTTTTTGGGGGGGGGAAAGTAAAGCGGCACGGGCGTAAAACCGACCACATTACCCCAAAAATCATGTGCTGAAGGTCTGTATAATGTATGGTCACTAACATCATATTCCCTATACGCCACTTGGCGTGACGGGGCACTTGACTTTTTGTTTACTTGTATTGTATATGGGGACAACTTCATTAGAGAACACACAAACGATAGACAGTTTTCCCTGAAATAAATATTGATTATTATTGTCTTCAATTATGAGATGAAGTGAGGAAAGACTGGTCAAGTGTTTCGTTGATTGCTCTGTGGATTTACAAGGAATAGAGCACTATCTGTCCGGAGATAACAAGGCACAACAGCAAAGGTCACATAGAGACAGAATGACATAAAGACATAGAGGCAGAGGGCAATAAAGATGGAGGTTTAGGATCTGAGACATAGAGGTAGAGGGCAATAGAGTAGGGGGTTTAGAGTCTGAGACATAGAGAAAGTGGAGAATATAGACAGACGTTTAGAGTCTGAGACATAGAGGCAGAGGGCAATAGAGATGGAGGATTAGAGTGTGAGACATAGAGACAGAAGGCAATAGAGATGGAGGTTTAGGGTCTGAGACATAGAGGCAGAGGGCAATAGAGTTGGGGGTTTAGAGTCTGAGACATAGAGGCAGAGGGAAATAGAGATGTAGGTTTACTCTGTGAGACATAGAGGCAGAGGGCAATAGAGATGGAGGCTTAGCACCTGAAGCATAGAGGCAGAGGGCAATAGAGATGGGGGTATAGAATCTGAGACATAGAGGCAGATGGAAAAAGAGATGGAGGTTTAGAGTCTGAGCCTTAGAGGCATAGGGCAATAGAGATGGAGGTTTAGAGTCTGAGACTTAGAGGCAGAGGGCAATAGAGATGGGGGTTTAGAGTCTGAGACATAGAGGCAGAGGGAAATAGAGATGGAGGTTTAGAGTCTGAGACTTAGAGGCAGAGGGCAATAGAGATGGAGGTTTAGAGTCTGAGACTTAGAGGCAGAGGGCAATAGAGATGGAGGTTTAGAGTCTGAGACATAGAGGCAGAGGGCAATAGAGATGGGGTTTAGAGTCTGAGACTTAGAGGGAAAGGGAAATAGAGATGGAGGTTTAGAGTCTGAGACATAGAGGGAAAGGGAAATAGAGATGGGGGTTTAGAGTCTGAGACATAGAGGGAAAGGGAAATAGAGATGGGGGTTTAGAGTCTGAGACATAGAGGCAGAGGGAAATAGAGATGGGGGTTTAGAGTCTGAGACATAGAGGGAAAGGGAAATAGAGATGGAGGTTTAGAGTCTGAGACTTAGAGGCAGAGGGAAATAGAGATGGAGGTTTAGAGTCTGAGACATAGAGGGAAAGGGAAATAGAGATGGGGGTTTAGAGTCTGAGACATAGAGGCAGAGGGAAATAGAGATGGAGGTTTAGAGTGTGAGACATAGAGGCAGAGGGCAATAGAGATGGTGGTTTAGAGCTTGAGACATAGAAGCAGAGGGAAAAGAGATGGAGGTTTAGAGTGTGAGACATAGAGCAATATGGATGTAGGTTTAGAGTGTTAGACATAGAGGCAGGGGGCAATAGAGATGGTGGTTTAGAGCTTGAGACATAGAAGCAGAGGGAAAAGAGATGGAGGTTTAGAGTGTGAGCCATAGAGGGGAAGGCAATTGAGATGCCGGTGTAGGTCTGAGACATAGAGGCACAGGGCAATAGAGATGGAAGTTTAGGGTCTGAGACATATCGACAGAGGGCAATAGAGATAGAGGTTTAGAGTGTGAGACATAGAGACAGAGGGCAATAGAGATGGAGGTTTAGAGTCTGAGACATAGAGACAAAGGGCAATAGAGATGGAGGTTTAGGGTGTGAGACATAGAGGCAGAGGGCAATAGAGATGGAGGTTTACATTCTGAGACATAGAAGCAGAGGGCAATAGAGATGGAGGTTTAGAGTGTGAGACATAGAGGCAGAGGGCAATAGAGATGCCGGTTTAGCTCTGAGACATAGAGGCAGAGGGCAATAGAGATGGAGGTTTAGGGTCTGAGACATAGAGACAGAGGGCAATAGAGATAGAGGTTTAGAGCTTCAGACATATAAACAGAGGCAATAGAGATGAAGGTTTAAAGTCTGAGACATAGAGACATAGGGCAATAGAGATGGGGGTTTAGGGTCTGAGACATAGTGACAAAGGGCAATAGAGATGGGGGTTTAGGGTCTGAGATATATAGAGACAGAGGGAAATAGAGATGGGGGTGTAGGGTCTGAGACATAGAGACAGAGGGCAATAAAGATGGAGGTTTAGAGCTTTAGACATATAAACAGAGAGCAATAGAGATGGAGGTTTAGAGTGTGAGACATAGAGACAGAGGGCAATAGAGATGTGGGTTAAGGGTCTGAGACATAGAGACAGAGGGCAATAAAGATGGATGTTTAGAGCTTTAGACATATAAACAGAGGGCAATAGATATGGAGGTTTAGAGTGTGAGACATAGAGACAGAGGGCGATAGAGATAGGCAGAGGGAAATAGAGATGGAGGTTTAGAGTCTGAGACATAGAGACAGAGGGCAATAAAGATGGAGGTTTAGAGTATGAGACATAGAGACAGAGGGCAATAAAGATGGAGGTTTAGGGTCTGAGACATAGAGGCAGAGGGAAATAGAGATGGAGGTTTAGAGTCTGAGACATAGAGACAGAGGGCAATAAAGATGGAGGTTTAGAGTCTGAGACATAGAGACAGAGGGCAATAGAGATGGGGGTTTAGAGCTTTAGACATATAAACAGAGGGCAATAGAGATGTAGGTTTAGAGCTTTAGACATATAAACAGAGGGCAATAGAGATGGAGGTTTAGAGCTTTAGACATATAAACAGAGGACAATAGAGATGGAGGTTTAGAGTGTGAGACAGAGGGCAATAGAGATGGGGGTTTAGAGTCTGAGGCATAGATTCAAAGGGCAATAGAGATGGAGGTTTAGGGTCTGAGATATAGATACAGAGGGCAATAGAGATGGAGGTTTAGTTCTGAGACATAGAGACAGAGGGCAATAGAGATGGAGGTTTAGGTATGAGACATAGAGACAGAGAGCAATAGAGATGGAGGTTTAGGGTCTGAGACATAGAGGCAGAGGGAAATAGAGATGGAGGTTTAGGTCTGAGACATAGATACAGAGAGCAATAGAGATGGAGGTTTAGGGTCTGAGACAGAGGGCAATAGAGATGGAGGTTTAGAGCTTCAGGCATAGAGGCAGAGGGCAATAAAGATGGAGGTTTAGAGCTTCAGGCATAGAGGCAGAGGGCAATAGAGATGGAGGTTTAGAGCTTCAGGAATAGAGGCAGAGGTTTAGAGTCTGAGACATAGAGGAAAAGGAGCATAGAGACAGATGTTTATTAGACACATCATTTACATATTATAAACCTCTGTCTCTAAACTCCGGTTCTCTTATAATCCTTTATTTAAGGCTCTCATATAATTGTGTTCTTTCCAGTTTTCTTATAATCTCTTCTTCGCTTGTCTCTTATAATCGCTATCTCTTGGTTCACGTATACTATCTGGTTCCTGACCTACTTATACAACTTGTTCACAATTTCATATCTTCTTGTTCCTGACCTCCTTATACAACTTGTTCACAGTTTTCTAACTTCTTCTTTATGACCTCCTTATACAACTTGTTCACAGTTTCCTATCTTCTTGTTTCTGACCTCCTTATACAACTTGTTCACAGTTTTCTAACTTCTTCTTTATGACCTCCTTATACAACTTGTTCACAGTTTCCTATCTTCTTGTTCCTGACCTCCTTATACAACTTGTTCACAGTTTTCTAACTTCTTCTTTATGACCTCCTTATACAACTTGTTCCCAGTTTTCTAACTTCTTGTTCCTGACCTCCTTATACAACTTGTTCACAGTTTTCTAACTTCTTCTTTATGACCTCCTTATACAACTTGTTCACAGTTTCCTATCCTCTTGTTCCTGACCTCCTTATACAACTTGTTCACAGTTTTCTAACTTCTTCTTTATGACCTCCTTATACAACTTGTTCACAGTTTCCTATCTTCTTGCTCCTGACCTACTTATACAACTTGTTCACAGTTTTCTAACTTCTTCTTTATGACCTCCTTATACAACTTGTTCACAGTTTCCTATCTTCTTGTTTCTGACCTCCTTATACAACTTGTTCACAGTTTTCTAACTTCTTCTTTATGACCTCCTTATACAACTTGTTCACAGTTTCCTATCTTCTTGTTCCTGACCTACTTATACAACTTGTGCACAGTTTTCTAACTTCTTCTTTATGACCTACTTATACAACTTGTTCACAGTTTTCTAACTTCTTGTTTCTGACCTCCTTATACAACTTGTTCACAGTTTCCTAACTTCTTCTTTATGACCTCCTTATACATCTTGTTCACAGTTTCCTAACTTCTTGTTTATGACCTCCTTATAAAACTTGTTCACAGTTTTCTAACTTCTTCTTTATGACCTCCTTATACATCTTGTTCACAGTTTCCTAACTTCTTGTTTATGACCTCCTTATAAACTTGTTCACAGTTTTCTAACTTCTTCTTTATGACCTCCTTATACATCTTGTTCACAGTTTCCTAACTTCTTGTTTCTGACCTCCTTATACATCTTGTTCACAGTTTCCTAACTTCTTCTTTATGACCTCCTTATACATCTTGTTCACAGTTTCCTAACTTCTTCTTTATGACCTCCTTATACATCTTGTTCACAGTTTTCTAACTTCTTCTTTATGACCTCCTTATACATCTTGTTCACAGTTTCCTAACTTCTTGTTTCTGACCTCCTTATACATCTTGTTCACAGTTTCCTAACTTCTTCTTTATGACCTCCTTATACATCTTGTTCACAGTTTCCTAACTTCTTCTTTATGACCTCCTTATACATCTTGTTCACAGTTTCCTAACTTCTTGTTTCTGACCTCCTTATACATCTTGTTCACAGTTTCCTAACTTCTTCTTTATGACATCCTGATACATCTTGTTCACAGTTTCCTAACTTCTTCTTTATGACCTCCTTATACATCTTGTTCACAGTTTCCTAACTTCTTCTTTATGACCTCCTTATACATCTTGTTCACAGTTTCCTAACTTCTTGTTCTGATTCTCGTTAACAAACACTTCTTGTCACTGAAATCGTTATCTGACATACTCTAGAGTGTGAGACATAGAGGCAGAGCGGCTTTAATAATGGTAACGCTACCTTATTACATTTTTGTTCTACTTCGATGACCCTCTTCCTCAAAGTGTGAGAACCCTAGAGGTAATCAAGAATATTGCCCTATTGATGTCAGAAACGTACAGACAATCCTATAGAACAGTGTGCATGTTGCATGATAGCACAGTATGGCTACCCTTCATTCATCGCTCTCTACATGTCTTTAACACACTTTTTGTCATGTACTTTTCTAAGACGGGATTTTCCAGCTTCACCGCTGGCCAGGTAATAAAAGCTTCTTCCTTCAATGGAGAAAGGCCACTTGCTGGAACTCGTTGAAGTGCCGGTGTGTCTGCATCAGGAAATATCTTGAGCTATAATAACGTGAAGAGCAGTTGTCTGCACGGTCCGCTATTGTGTCAGCATGAACCATTTGTTAGTTGCAGGTCTATCGGTAATTGTTCCACAGCTAGCGTGACACCTGTTCAACTATCATCACAATCATCGTGTTGCGTGCAGTGAGACCTTGCGTAGAGTTCACTCCACGACCATCCATCAATTGGCCGTGTCAACTTGACTTTTGGTCTACCTAAACTTTAACATTCGTATCAGATCGTATGCTTGGATAGCTGGCCCCAATATGACACAACAAACGCGCAACATCAACGACGCTCTCAACAGCACCTGCGTTCAAAGTGGAATCATAACTGGTTGTTTGAGTTTCGATTAGTGAACCACAGCTGGTCAAAATTCTTCTCCATCTTCTCATGGGCCTAGACACAAACCGCTGTCTAAACGAGTAAAGATAGAAGACTGACAATAGCCTGGTACTAAACGAGTAGAGATAGAAGACTGACAATAGCCTGGTACTAAACGAGTAGAGGTAGAAGACTGACGGAAGCCTGGAACTAAACGAGTAGAGATAGAAGACTGACAACAACCTGGTACTAAACGAGTAGAGATAGAAGACTGACAACAGCCTGGTACTAAACGAGTAGAGATAGAAGACTGACAACAGCCTGGTACTAAACGAGTAGAGATAGAAGACTGACGGCAGCCTGGAACTAAACGAGTAAAGATAGAAGACTGACAACAGCCTGGTACTAAACGAGTAGAGATAGAAGACTGACAACAGCCTGGTACTAAACGAGTAGAGATAGAAGACTGACAACAGCCTGGTACTAAACGAGTAGAGATAGAAGACTGACAACAGCCTGGTACTAAAGGAGTAGAGATAGAAGACTGACAATAGCCTGGTACTAAACGAGTAAAGATAGAAGACTCACGGCAGCCTGGTACTAAACGAGTAGAGATAGAAGACTGACAACTGCCTGGTACTAAACGAGTAGAGATAGAAGACTGACAACTGCCTGGTACTAAACCAGTAGAGATAGAAGACTGACAATAGTCTGGTGCTAAACGAGTAGAGATAGAAGACCGACAACTGCCTGGTACTAAACGAGTAGAGATAGAAGACTGACAACAAGCCAGGTACTAAACGAGTAGAGATAGAAGACTGACGACAGCCTGGTACTAAACGAGTAGAGATAGAAGACTGACAACAGCCTGGTACTAAACGAGTAGAGATAGAAGACTGACAACAGCCAGGTACTATAAACGAGTAGAGATAGAAGACTGACGACAGTCTGGTACTAAACGAGTAGAGATAGAAGACTGACCATAGCCTGGTACTAAACGAGTAGAGATAGAAGACTGACAATAGCCAGGTACTAAACGAGTACAGATAGAAGACTGCCAACAGCCTGGTACTAAATGAGTAAAGATAGAAGACTGACAACAGCCTGGTACTAAACGAGTAGAGGTAGAAGACTGACAATAGCCTGGAACTAAACGAGTAGAGATAGAAGACTGACGGCAGCCTGGTACTAAACGAGTAGAGATAGAAGACTGACAACAGCCTGGTACTAAACGAGTAGAGATAGAAGACTGACGGCAGCCTGGAACTAAACGAGTAGAGATAGAAGACTGACGGCAGCCTGGAACTAAACGAGTAAAGATAGAAGACTGACAACAGCCTGGTACTAAACGAGTAGAGATAGAAGACTGACAACAGCCTGGTACTAAACGAGTAGAGATAGAAGACTGACAACAGCCTGGTACTAAACGAGTAGAGATAAAAGACTGACAACAGCCTGGTACTAAACGAGTAGAGATAGAAGACTGACAATAGCCTGGTACTAAACGAGTAAAGATAGAAGACTCACGGCAGCCTGGTACTAAACGAGTAGAGATAGAAGACTGACAACTGCCTGGTACTAAACGAGTAGAGATAGAAGACTGACAACTGCCTGGTACTAAACCAGTAGAGATAGAAGACTGACAATAGTCTGGTGCTAAACGAGTAGAGATAGAAGACTGACAACTGCCTGGTACTAAACGAGTAGAGATAGAAGACTGACAACAGCCAGGTACTAAACGAGTAGAGATAGAAGACTGACGACAGCCTGGTACTAAACGAGTAGAGATAGAAGACTGACGATAGCCTGGTACTAAACGAGTAGAGATAGAAGACTGACAACAGCCAGGTACTAAACGAGTAGAGATAGAAGACTGACGACAGTCTGGTACTAAACGAGTAGAGATAGAAGACTGACAATAGCCAGGTACTAAACGAGTAGAGATAGAAGACTGACAATAGCCAGGTACTAAACGAGTACAGATAGAAGACTGACAATAGCCAGGTACTAAACGAGTAGAGATAGAAGACTGACAATAGCCAGGTACTAAACGAGTAGAGATAGAAGACTGACAATAGCCAGGTACTAAACGAGTACAGATAGAAGACTGACAATAGCCAGGTACTAAACGAGTACAGATAGAAGACTGACAATAGCCAGGTACTAAACGAGTACAGATAGAAGACTGCCAACAGCCAGGTACTAAACGAGTAGAGATAGAAGACTGACGACAGTCTGGTACTAAACGAGTAGAGATAGAAGACTGACAATAGCCTGGTACTAAACTCGTAGAGATAGAAGACTGACAATAGCCTGATACTAAACGAGTAGAGATAGAAGACTGACGGCAGCCTGGTACTAAACGAGTAGAGATAGAAGACTGACAACTGCCTGGTACTAAACGAGTACAGATAGAAGACTGACAATAGCCTGGTACTAAACGAGTAGAGATAGAAGACTGACGACAGCCTGATAATAAACGAGTAGAGATAGAAGACTGACAACAGCCAGGTACTAAACGAGTAGAGATAGAAGACTGACAACAGTCTGGTACTAAACGAGTAGAGATAGAAGACTGACAATAGCCTGGTACTAAACGAGTAGAGATAGAAGACTGACAACAGCCTGGTACTAAACGAGTAGAGATAGAAGACTGACGATAGCCTGGTATTAAACGAGTAGAGATAGAAGACTGACAACTGCCTGGTACTAAACGAGTAGAGATAGAAGACTGACAACTGCCTGGTACTAAACGAGTAGAGATAGAAGACTGATAATAGCCTGGTACTAAACGAGTAGAGATAGAAGACTGACGACAGCCTGATAATAAACGAGTAGAGATAGAAGACTGACAACAGCCAGGTACTAAACGAGTAGAGATAGAAGACTGACAACAGCCTGGTACTAAACAAGTAGAGATAAAAGACTGACAACTGCCTGGTACTAAACGAGTAGAGATAGAAAACTGACGACAGTCTGGTACTAAACGAGTAGAGATAGAAGACTGACAATAGCCAGGTACTAAACGAGTAGAGATAGAAGACTGACAATAGCCAGGTACTAAACGAGTAGAGTTAGAAGACTGACGACAGTCTGGTACTAAACGAGTAGAGATAGAAGACTGACAATAGCCTGGTACTAAACGAGTAGAGATAGAAGACTGACAATAGCCTGGTACTAAACGAGTAGAGATAGAAGACTGACAACAGCCTGGTACTAAACGAGTAGAGATAGAAGACTGACGATAGCCTGGTACTAAACGAGTAGAGATAGAAGACTGACAATAGCCTGGAACTAAACTCGTAGAGATAGAAGACTGACAATAGCCTGGTACTAAACGAGTAGAGATTGAAGACTGGCAACAGCCTGGTACTAAACCAGTAGAGATAAAAGACTGACAACAGCCTGGTACTAAACGAATAAAGATAGAAGACTGACAATATCCTGGTACTAAACGAGTAGAGATAGAAGACTGACAATAGCCTGGTACTAAACGAATAGAGATAGAAGACTGGCAACAGCCTGGTACTAAACGAGTAGAGATAGAAGACTGACAATAGCCTGGTACTAAACGAGTAGAGATAAAAGACTGACAACAGCCAGGTACTAAACGAGTAGAGATAAAAGACTGACAACAGCCTGGTACTAAACGAATAAAGACAGAAGACTGACAATAGCCTGGTACTAAACGAGTAGAGATAGAAGACTGACAACTGCCTGGTACTAAACGAGTAGAGGTAGAAGACTGACAATAGCCTGGTACTAAACGTGTAGAGATAGAAGACTGACTACAGCCTGGTACTAAACGAGTAGAGATAAAAGACTGACAACAGCCTGGTACTAAACGAATAAAGATTGAAGACGGACAATAGCCTGGTACTAAACGAGTAGATTAAGAAGACTGACAACAGCCTGGTACTAAACGAGTAGAGATAGAAGACTGACAACTGCCTGGTACTAAACGAGTAGAGATAGAAGACTGACAACTGCCTGGTACTAAACGAGTAGAGATAGAAGACTGACAACAGCCTGGTACTAAACGAGTAGAGATAGAAGACTGACAACAGCCTGGTACTAAACGAGTAGAGATAGAAGACTGACAATAGCCTGGTACTAAACGAGTAGAGATAGAAGACTGACAATAGCCTGGTACTAAATGAGTAAAGATAGAAGACTGACAACAGCCTGGTACTAAACGAGTAGAGATAGAAGACTGACAACAGCCTGGTACTAAACGAGTAGAGATAGAAGAAAGACGACAGCCTGGTACTAAACGAGTAGAGATAGAAGACTGACAACAGCCTGGAACTAAACGAGTAGAGATAGAAGACTGACAATATCCTGATACTAAACGAGTAGAGATAGAAGACTGACGGCAGCCTGGTACTAAACGAGTAGAGATAGAAGACTGATAATAGCCTGGTACTAAACGAGTAGAGATAGAAGACTGACAACAGCTAGGTACTAAACGAGTAGAGATAGAAGACTGACGATAGCCTGGTACTAAACGAGTAGAGGTAGAAGACTGACAATAGCCTGGTACTAAACGAGTAGAGATAGAAGACTGACAATAGCCTGGTACTAAACAAGTAGAGATAGAAGACTGACAACAGCCTGGTACTAAACAAGTAGAGATAAAAGACTGACAACAGCCTGGTACTAAACGAATAAAGATAGAAGACTGACAATAGCCTGGTACTAAACGAGTAGAGATAGAAGACTGACAACAGCCTGGTACTAAACGAGTAGAGATAGAAGACTGACAATAGCCTGGTACTAAACGAGTAGAGATAGAAGACTGACAATAGCCTGGTACTAAATGAGTAAAGATAGAAGACTGACAACAGCCTGGTACTAAACGAGTAGAGATAGAAGACAGACAACAGCCTGGCACTAAACGAGTAGAGATAGAAGAAAGACGACAGCCTGGTACTAAACGAGTAGAGATAGAAGACTGACAACAGCCTGGAACTAAACGAGTAGAGATAGAAGACTGACAATATCCTGATACTAAACGAGTAGAGATAGAAGACTGACGCAGCCTGGTACTAAACGAGTAGAGATAGAAGACTGACAACAGCCAGGTACTATAAACGAGTAGAGATAGAAGACTGACGACAGTCTGGTACTAAACGAGTAGAGATAGAAGACTGACCATAGCCTGGTACTAAACGAGTAGAGATAGAAGACTGACAATAGCCAGGTACTAAACGAGTACAGATAGAAGACTGCCAACAGCCTGGTACTAAATGAGTAAAGATAGAAGACTGACAACAGCCTGGTACTAAACGAGTAGAGGTAGAAGACTGACAATAGCCTGGAACTAAACGAGTAGAGATAGAAGACTGACAACAACCTTGTACTAAACGAGTAGAGATAGAAGACTGACGGCAGCCTGGTACTAAACGAGTAGAGATAGAAGACTGACAATAGCCTGGTACTAAACGAGTAGAGTTAGAAGACTGACGACAGTCTGGTACTAAACGAGTAGAGATAGAAGACTGACAACTGCCTGGTACTAAACGAGTAGAGATAGAAGACTGACAACTGCCTGGTACTAAACGAGTAGAGATAGAAGACTGACAACTGCCTGGTACTAAACGAGTAGAGATAGAAGACTGACAACTGCCTGGTACTAAACGAGTAGAGATAGAAGACTGACGGCAGCCTGGTACTAAACGAGTAGAGATAGAAGACTGACGACAGTCTGGTACTAAACGAGTAGAGATAGAAGACTGACAACAGCCTGGTACTAAACGAGTAGAGATAGAAGACTGACAATAGCCTGGTACTAAACGAGTAGAGTTAGAAGACTGACGACAGTCTGGTACTAAACGAGTAGAGATAGAAGACTGACAACTGCCTGGTACTAAACGAGTAGAGATAGAAGACTGACGGCAGCCTGGTACTAAACGAGTAGAGATAGAAGACTGACGACAGTCTGGTACTAAACGAGTAGAGATAGAAGACTGACAACAGCCTGGTACTAAACGAGTAGAGATAGAAGACTGACAATAGCCTGGTACTAAACGAGTAGAGATAGAAGACTGACGGCAGCCTGGTACTAAACGAGTAGAGATAGAAGACTGACAACAGCCTGGTACTAAACGAGTAGAGATAGAAGACTGACGGCAGCCTGGAACTAAACGAGTAGAGATAGAAGACTGACGGCAGCCTGGTACTAAACGAGTAGAGATAGAAGACTGACAACTGCCTGGTACTAAACCAGTAGAGATAGAAGACTGACAATAGTCTGGTGCTAAACGAGTAGAGATAGAAGACTGACAACAGCCTGGTACTAAACGAGTAGAGATAGAAGACTGACGGCAGCCTGGTACTAAACGAGTAGAGATAGAAGACTGACGGCAGCCTGGAACTAAACGAGTAGAGATAGAAGACTGACAACTGCCTGGTACTAAACGAGTAGAGATAGAAGACTGACAACTGCCTGGTACTAAACCAGTAGAGATAGAAGACTGACAATAGTCTGGTGCTAAACGAGTAGAGATAGAAGACTGACGATAGCCTGGTACTTAACGAGTAGAGATAGAAGACTGACAACAGCCAGGTACTAAACGAGTAGAGATAGAAGACTGACGACAGCCTGGTACTAAACGAGTAGAGATAGAAGACTGACAACAGCCTGGTACTAAACGAGTAGAGATAGAAGACTGACAACAGCCAGGTACTAAACGAGTAGAGATAGAAGACTGACGACAGTCTGGTACTAAACGAGTAGAGATAGAAGACTGACCATAGCCTGGTACTAACGAGTAGAGATAGAAGACTGACAATAGCCAGGTACTAAACGAGTACAGATAGAAGACTGCAACAGCCAGGTACTAAACGAGTAGAGATAGAAGACTGACGACAGTCTGGTACTAAACGAGTAGAGATAGAAGACTGACAATAGCCTGGTACTAAACTCGTAGATATAGAAGACTGACAATAGCCTGATACTAAACGAGTAGAGATAGAAGACTGACGGCAGCCTGGTACTAAACGAGTAGAGATAGAAGACTGACAACTGCCTGGTACTAAACGAGTACAGATAGAAGACTGACAATAGCCTGGTACTAAACGAGTAGAGATAGAAGACTGACGACGCCTGATAATAAACGAGTAGAGATAGAAGACTGACAACAGCCAGGTACTAAACGAGTAGAGATAGAAGACTGACAACAGTCTGGTACTAAACGAGTAGAGATAGAAGACTGACAACTGCCTGGTACTAAACGAGTAGAGATAGAAGACTGACGATAGCCTGGTATTAAACGAGTAGAGATAGAAGACTGACAACTACCTGGTACTAAACGAGTAGAGATAGAAGACTGACAACTGCCTGGTACTAAACGAGTAGAGATAGAAGACTGATAATAGCCTGGTACTAAACGAGTAGAGATAGAAGACTGACAACAGCTAGGTACTAAACAAGTAGAGATAAAAGACTGACAACTGCCTGGTACTAAACGAGTAGAGATAGAAA
Source organism: Megaustenia siamemsis (assembly GCA_032433765.1). NCBI lineage: Eukaryota > Metazoa > Mollusca > Gastropoda > Stylommatophora > Ariophantidae > Megaustenia > Megaustenia siamemsis. The sequence continues at coordinate 11,541,004 of JAVIAB010000026.1, read as the reverse complement.
ACTGACGACAGTCTGGTACTAAACGAGTAGAGATAGAAGACTGACAATAGCCAGGTACTAAACGAGTAGAGATAGAAGACTGACAATAGCCAGGTACTAAACGAGTAGAGTTAGAAGACTGACGACAGTCTGGTACTAAACGAGTAGAGATAGAAGACTGACAACAGCCTGGTACTAAACGAGTAGAGATAGAAGACTGACGGCAGCCTGGTACTAAACGAGTAGAGATAGAAGACTGACAACAGCCTGGTACTAAACGAGTAGAGATAGAAGACTGACGGCAGCCTGGAACTAAACGAGTAGAGATAGAAGACTGACGGCAGCCTGGAACTAAACGAGTAAAGATAGAAGACTGACAACAGCCTGGTACTAAACGAGTAGAGATAGAAGACTGACAACAGCCTGGTACTAAACGAGTAGAGATAGAAGACTGACAACAGCCTGGTACTAAACGAGTAGAGATAGAAGACTGACAACAGCCTGGTACTAAACGAGTAGAGATAGAAGACTGACAATAGCCTGGTACTAAACGAGTAAAGATAGAAGACTCACGGCAGCCTGGTACTAAACGAGTAGAGATAGAAGACTGACAACTGCCTGGTACTAAACGAGTAGAGATAGAAGACTGACAACTGCCTGGTACTAAACCAGTAGAGATAGAAGACTGACAATAGTCTGGTGCTAAACGAGTAGAGATAGAAGACTGACGATAGCCTGGTACTAAACGAGTAGAGATAGAAGACTGACAACAGCCTGGTACTAAACGAGTAGAGATAGAAGACTGACAACAGCCTGGTACTAAACGAGTAGAGATAGAAGACTGACAACAGCCAGGTACTAAACGAGTAGAGATAGAAGACTGACGACAGTCTGGTACTAAACGAGTAGAGATAGAAGACTGACCATAGCCTGGTACTAAACGAGTAGAGATAGAAGACTGACAATAGCCAGGTACTAAACGAGTACAGATAGAAGACTGCCAACAGCCAGGTACTAAACGAGTAGAGATAGAAGACTGACGACAGTCTGGTACTAAACGAGTAGAGATAGAAGACTGACAATAGCCTGGTACTAAACTCGTAGAGATAGAAGACTGACAATAGCCTGATACTAAACGAGTAGAGATAGAAGACTGACGGCAGCCTGGTACTAAACGAGTAGAGATAGAAGACTGACGGCAGCCTGGTACTAAACGAGTAGAGATAGAAGACTGACAACAGCCTGGTACTAACGAGTAGAGATAGAAGACTGACGGCAGCCTGGAACTAAACGAGTAGAGATAGAAGACTGACGGCAGCCTGGTACTAAACGAGTAGAGATAGAAGACTGACAACTGCCTGGTACTAAACCAGTAGAGATAGAAGACTGACAATAGTCTGGTGCTAAACGAGTAGAGATAGAAGACTGACAACAGCCTGGTACTAAACGAGTAGAGATAGAAGACTGACGGCAGCCTGGTACTAAACGAGTAGAGATAGAAGACTGACGGCAGCCTGGAACTAAACGAGTAGAGATAGAAGACTGACACTGCCTGGTACTAAACGAGTAGAGATAGAAGACTGACAACTGCCTGGTACTAAACCAGTAGAGATAGAAGACTGACATAGTCTGGTGCTAAACGAGTAGAGATAGAAGACTGACGATAGCCTGGTACTTAACGAGTAGAGATAGAAGACTGACAACAGCCAGGTACTAAACGAGTAGAGATAGAAGACTGACGACAGCCTGGTACTAAACGAGTAGAGATAGAAGACTGACAACAGCCTGGTACTAAACGAGTAGAGATAGAAGACTGACAACAGCCAGGTACTAAACGAGTAGAGATAGAAGACTGACGACAGTCTGGTACTAAACGAGTAGAGATAGAAGACTGACCATAGCCTGGTACTAAACGAGTAGAGATAGAAGACTGACAATAGCCAGGTACTAAACGAGTACAGATAGAAGACTGCCAACAGCCAGGTACTAAACGAGTAGAGATAGAAGACTGACGACAGTCTGGTACTAAACGAGTAGAGATAGAAGACTGACAATAGCCTGGTACTAAACTCGTAGATATAGAAGACTGACAATAGCCTGATACTAAACGAGTAGAGATAGAAGACTGACGGCAGCCTGGTACTAAACGAGTAGAGATAGAAGACTGACAACTGCCTGGTACTAAACGAGTACAGATAGAAGACTGACAATAGCCTGGTACTAAACGAGTAGAGATAGAAGACTGACGACAGCCTGATAATAAACGAGTAGAGATAGAAGACTGACAACAGCCAGGTACTAAACGAGTAGAGATAGAAGACTGACAACAGTCTGGTACTAAACGAGTAGAGATAGAAGACTGACAACTGCCTGGTACTAAACGAGTAGAGATAGAAGACTGACGATAGCCTGGTATTAAACGAGTAGAGATAGAAGACTGACACTACCTGGTACTAAACGAGTAGAGATAGAAGACTGACAACTGCCTGGTACTAAACGAGTAGAGATAGAAGACTGATAATAGCCTGGTACTAAACGAGTAGAGATAGAAGACTGACAACAGCTAGGTACTAAACAAGTAGAGATAAAAGACTGACAACTGCCTGGTACTAAACGAGTAGAGATAGAAAACTGACGACAGTCTGGTACTAAACGAGTAGAGATAGAAGACTGACAATAGCCAGGTACTAAACGAGTAGAGATAGAAGACTGACAATAGCCAGGTACTAAACGAGTAGAGTTAGAAGACTGACGACAGTCTGGTACTAAACGAGTAGAGATAGAAGACTGACAACAGCCTGGTACTAAACGAGTAGAGATAGAAGACTGACGGCAGCCTGGTACTAAACGAGTAGAGATAGAAGACTGACAACAGCCTGGTACTAAACGAGTAGAGATAGAAGACTGACGGCAGCCTGGAACTAAACGAGTAGAGATAGAAGACTGACGGCAGCCTGGAACTAAACGAGTAAAGATAGAAGACTGACAACAGCCTGGTACTAAACGAGTAGAGATAGAAGACTGACAACAGCCTGGTACTAAACGAGTAGAGATAGAAGACTGACAACAGCCTGGTACTAAACGAGTAGAGATAGAAGACTGACAACAGCCTGGTACTAAACGAGTAGAGATAGAAGACTGACAATAGCCTGGTACTAAACGAGTAAAGATAGAAGACTCACGGCAGCCTGGTACTAAACGAGTAGAGATAGAAGACTGACAACTGCCTGGTACTAAACGAGTAGAGATAGAAGACTGACAACTGCCTGGTACTAAACCAGTAGAGATAGAAGACTGACAATAGTCTGGTGCTAAACGAGTAGAGATAGAAGACTGACGATAGCCTGGTACTAAACGAGTAGAGATAGAAGACTGACAACAGCCTGGTACTAAACGAGTAGAGATAGAAGACTGACAACAGCCTGGTACTAAACGAGTAGAGATAGAAGACTGACAACAGCCAGGTACTAAACGAGTAGAGATAGAAGACTGACGACAGTCTGGTACTAAACGAGTAGAGATAGAAGACTGACCATAGCCTGGTACTAAACGAGTAGAGATAGAAGACTGACAATAGCCAGGTACTAAACGAGTACAGATAGAAGACTGCCAACAGCCAGGTACTAAACGAGTAGAGATAGAAGACTGACGACAGTCTGGTACTAAACGAGTAGAGATAGAAGACTGACAATAGCCTGGTACTAAACTCGTAGAGATAGAAGACTGACAATAGCCTGATACTAAACGAGTAGAGATAGAAGACTGACGGCAGCCTGGTACTAAACGAGTAGAGATAGAAGACTGACAACTGCCTGGTACTAAACGAGTACAGATAGAAGACTGACAATAGCCTGGTACTAAACGAGTAGAGATAGAAGACTGACGACAGCCTGATAATAAACGAGTAGAGATAGAAGACTGACAACAGCCAGGTACTAAACGAGTAGAGATAGAAGACTGACAACAGTCTGGTACTAAACGAGTAGAGATAGAAGACTGACAATAGCCTGGTACTAAACGAGTAGAGATAGAAGACTGACAACTGCCTGGTACTAAACGAGTAGAGATAGAAGACTGACGATAGCCTGGTATTAAACGAGTAGAGATAGAAGACTGACAACTACCTGGTACTAAACGAGTAGAGATAGAAGACTGACAACTGCCTGGTACTAAACGAGTAGAGATAGAAGACTGATAATAGCCTGGTACTAAACGAGTAGAGATAGAAGACTGACAACAGCTAGGTACTAAACAAGTAGAGATAAAAGACTGACAACTGCCGGGTACTAAACGAGTAGAGATAGAAAACTGACGACAGTCTGGTACTAAACGAGTAGAGATAGAAGACTGACAATAGCCAGGTACTAAACGAGTAGAGATAGAAGACTGACAATAGCCAGGTACTAAACGAGTAGAGTTAGAAGACTGACGACAGTCTGGTACTAAACGAGTAGAGATAGAAGACTGACAATAGCCTGGTACTAAACGAGTAGAGATAGAAGATTGACAATAGCCTGGTACTAAACGAGTAGAGATAGAAGACTGACAACAGCCTGGTACTAAACGAGTAGAGATAGAAGACTGATGATAGCCTGGTACTAAACGAGTAGAGATAGAAGACTGACAATAGCCTGGAACTAAACGAGTAGAGATAGAAGACTGACAATAGCCTGGTACTAAACGAGTAGAGATTGAAGACTGGCAACAGCCTGGTACTAAACCAGTAGAGATAAAAGACTGACAACAGCCTGGTACTAAACGAATTAAGATAGAAGACTGACAATATCCTGGTACTAAACGAGTAGAGATAGAAGACTGACAATAGCCTGGTACTAAACGAATAGAGATAGAAGACTGGCAACAGCCTGGTACTAAACGAGTAGAGATAGAAGACTGACAATAGCCTGGTACTAAACGAGTAGAGATAAAAGACTGACAACAGCCAGGTACTAAACGAGTAGAGATAAAAGACTGACAACAGCCTGGTACTAAACGAATAAAGACAGAAGACTGACAATAGCCTGGTACTAAACGAGTAGAGATAGAAGACTGACAACTGCCTGGTACTAAACGAGTAGAGGTAGAAGACTGACAATAGCCTGGTACTAAACGAGTAGAGATATAAGACTGACTACAGCCTGGTACTAAACGAGTAGAGATAAAAGACTGACAATATCCTGATACTAAACGAGTAGAGATAGAAGACTGACGGAAGCCTGGTACTAAACGAGTAGAGATAGAAGACTGATAATAGCCTGGTACTAAACGAGTAGAGATAGAAGACTGACAACAGCTAGGTACTAAACGAGTAGAGATAAAAGACTGACAACAGCCTGGTACTAAACGAATAAAGACAGAAGACTGACAATAGCCTGGTACTAAACGAGTAGAGATAGAAGACTGACAACAGCCTGGTACTAAACGAGTAGAGATAGAAGAAAGACGACAGCCTGGTACTAAACGAGTAGAGATAGAAGACTGACAACAGCCTGGAACTAAACGAGTAGAGATAGAAGACTGACAATATCCTGATACTAAACGAGTAGAGATAGAAGACTGACGGAAGCCTGGTACTAAACGAGTAGAGATAGAAGACTGATAATAGCCTGGTACTAAACGAGTAGAGATAGAAGACTGACAACAGCTAGGTACTAAACGAGTAGAGATAGAAGACTGACGATAGCCTGGTACTAAACGAGTAGAGGTAGAAGACTGACAATAGCCTGGTACTAAACGAGTAGAGATAGAAGACTGACAATAGCCTGGTACTAAACGAGTAGAGATAGAAGACTGACAATAGCCTGGTACTAAATGAGTAAAGATAGAAGACTGACAACAGCCTGGTACTAAACGAGTAGAGATAGAAGACTGACAACAGCCTGGTACTAAACGAGTAGAGATAGAAGAAAGACGACAGCCTGGTACTAAACGAGTAGAGATAGAAGACTGACAACAGCCTGGAACTAAACGAGTAGAGATAGAAGACTGACGGCAGCCTGGAACTAAACGAGTAAAGATAGAAGACTGACAACAGCCTGGTACTAAACGAGTAGAGATAGAAGACTGACAACAGCCTGGTACTAAACGAGTAGAGATAGAAGACTGACAACAGCCTGGTACTAAACGAGTAGAGATAGAAGACTGACAACAGCCTGGTACTAAACGAGTAGAGATAGAAGACTGACAATAGCCTGGTACTAAACGAGTAAAGATAGAAGACTCACGGCAGCCTGGTACTAAACGAGTAGAGATAGAAGACTGACAACTGCCTGGTACTAAACGAGTAGAGATAGAAGACTGACAACTGCCTGGTACTAAACCAGTAGAGATAGAAGACTGACAATAGTCTGGTGCTAAACGAGTAGAGATAGAAGACTGACGATAGCCTGGTACTAAACGAGTAGAGATAGAAGACTGACAACAGCCAGGTACTAAACGAGTAGAGATAGAAGACTGACGACAGCCTGGTACTAAACGAGTAGAGATAGAAGACTGACAACAGCCTGGTACTAAACGAGTAGAGATAGAAGACTGACAACAGCCAGGTACTAAACGAGTAGAGATAGAAGACTGACGACAGTCTGGTACTAAACGAGTAGAGATAGAAGACTGACCATAGCCTGGTACTAAACGAGTAGAGATAGAAGACTGACAATAGCCAGGTACTAAACGAGTACAGATAGAAGACTGCCAACAGCCAGGTACTAAACGAGTAGAGATAGAAGACTGACGACAGTCTGGTACTAAACGAGTAGAGATAGAAGACTGACAATAGCCTGGTACTAAACTCGTAGAGATAGAAGACTGACAATAGCCTGATACTAAACGAGTAGAGATAGAAGACTGACGGCAGCCTGGTACTAAACAAGTAGAGATAGAAGACTGACAACTGCCTGGTACTAAACGAGTACAGATAGAAGACTGACAATAGCCTGGTACTAAACGAGTAGAGATAGAAGACTGACGACAGCCTGATAATAAACGAGTAGAGATAGAAGACTGACAACAGCCAGGTACTAAACGAGTAGAGATAGAAGACTGACAACAGTCTGGTACTAAACGAGTAGAGATAGAAGACTGACAATAGCCTGGTACTAAACGAGTAGAGATAGAAGACTGACAACTGCCTGGTACTAAACGAGTAGAGATAGAAGACTGACGATAGCCTGGTATTACACGAGTAGAGATAGAAGACTGACAACTACCTGGTACTAAACGAGTAGAGATAGAAGACTGACAACTGCCTGGTACTAAACGAGTAGAGATAGAAGACTGATAATAGCCTGGTACTAAACGAGTAGAGATAGAAGACTGACAACAGCTAGGTACTAAACAAGTAGAGATAAAAGACTGACAACTGCCTGGTACTAAACGAGTAGAGATAGAAAACTGACGACAGTCTGGTACTAAACGAGTAGAGATAGAAGACTGACAATAGCCAGGTACTAAACGAGTAGAGATAGAAGACTGACAATAGCCAGGTACTAAACGAGTAGAGTTAGAAGACTGACGACAGTCTGGTACTAAACGAGTAGAGATAGAAGACTGACAAAAGCCTGGTACTAAACGAGTAGAGATAGAAGATTGACAATAGCCTGGTACTAAACGAGTAGAGATAGAAGACTGACAACAGCCTGGTACTAAACGAGTAGAGATAGAAGACTGATGATAGCCTGGTACTAAACGAGTAGAGATAGAAGACTGACAATAGCCTGGAACTAAACGAGTAGAGATAGAAGACTGACAATAGCCTGGTACTAAACGAGTAGAGATTGAAGACTGGCAACAGCCTGGTACTAAACCAGTAGAGATAAAAGACTGACACAGCCTGGTACTAAACGAATAAAGATAGAAGACTGACAATATCCTGGTACTAAACGAGTAGAGATAGAAGACTGACAATAGCCTGGTACTAAACGAATAGAGATAGAAGACTGGCAACAGCCTGGTACTAAACGAGTAGAGATAGAAGACTGACAATAGCCTGGTACTAACGAGTAGAGATAAAAGACTGACAACAGCCAGGTACTAAACGAGTAGAGATAAAAGACTGACAACAGCCTGGTACTAAACGAATAAAGACAGAAGACTGACAATAGCCTGGTACTAAACGAGTAGAGATAGAAGACTGACAACTGCCTGGTACTAAACGAGTAGAGGTAGAAGACTGACAATAGCCTGGTACTAAACGAGTAGAGATATAAGACTGACTACAGCCTGGTACTAAACGAGTAGAGATAAAAGACTGACAACAGCCTGGTACTAAACGAATAAAGATTGAAGACGGACAATAGCCTGGTACTAAACGAGTAGAGATAGAAGACTGACACACTGCCTGGTACTAAACGAGTAGAGATAGAAGACTGACAACTGCCTGGTACTAAACGAGTAGAGATAGAAGACTGACAACAGCCTGGTACTAAACGAGTAGAGATAGAAGACTGACAACAGCCTGGTACTAACGAGTAGAGATAGAAGACTGACAATAGCCTGGTACTAACGAGTAGAGATAGAAGACTGACAATAGCCTGGTACTAAATGAGTAAAGATAGAAGACTGACAACAGCCTGGTACTAAACGAGTAGAGATAGAAGACTGACAACAGCCTGGTACTAAACGAGTAGAGATAGAAGAAAGACGACAGCCTGGTACTAAACGAGTAGAGATAGAAGACTGACAACAGCCTGGAACTAAACGAGTAGAGATAGAAGACTGACAATATCCTGATACTAAACGAGTAGAGATAGAAGACTGACGGAAGTCTGGTACTAAACGAGTAGAGATAGAAGACTGATAATAGCCTGGTACTAAACGAGTAGAGATAGAAGACTGACAACAGCTAGGTACTAAACGAGTAGAGATAGAAGACTGACGATAGCCTGGTACTAAACGAGTAGAGGTAGAAGACTGACAATAGCCTGGTACTAAACGAGTAGAGATAGAAGACTGACAATAGCCTGGTACTAAACAAGTAGAGATAGAAGACTGACAACAGCCTGGTACTAAACAAGTAGAGATAAAAGACTGACAACAGCCTGGTACTAAACGAATAAAGATAGAAGACTGACAATAGCCTGGTACTAAACGAGTAGAGATAGAAGACTGACAACAGCCTGGTACTAAACGAGTAGAGATAGAAGACTGACAATAGCCTGGTACTAAACGAGTAGAGATAGAAGACTGACAATAGCCTGGTACTAAATGAGTAAAGATAGAAGACTGACAACAGCCTGGTACTAAACGAGTAGAGATAGAAGACAGACAACAGCCTGGTACTAAACTAGTAGAGATAGAAGAAAGACGACAGCCTGGTACTAAACGAGTAGAGATAGAAGACTGACAACAGCCTGGAACTAAACGAGTAGAGATAGAAGACTGACAATATCCTGATACTAAACGAGTAGAGATAGAAGACTGACGGCAGCCTGGTACTAAACGAGTAGAGATAGAAGACTGATAATAGCCTGGTACTAAACGAGTAGAGATAGAAGACTGACAACAGCTAGGTACTAACGAGTAGAGATAGAAGACTGACGATAGCCTGGTACTAAACGAGTAGAGGTAGAAGACTGACAATAGCCTGGTACTAAACGAGTAGAGATAGAAGACTGACAATAGCCTGGTACTAAACAAGTAGAGATAGAAGACTGACAACAGCCTGGTACTAAACAAGTAGAGATAAAAGACTGACAACAGCCTGGTACTAAACGAATAAAGATAGAAGACTGACAATAGCCTGGTACTAAACGAGTAGAGATAGAAGACTGACAATAGCCTGGTACTAAACGAGTAGAGATAGAAGACTGACAACTGCCTGGTACTAAACGAATAAAGATAGAAGACTGACAATAGCCTGGTACTAAACGAGTAGAGATAGAAGACTGACAATAGCCTGGTACTAAACGAGTAGAGATAGAAGACTGACAATAGCCTGGTACTAAACGAGTAAATATAGAAGACTGACAATAGCCTGGTACTAAACGAGTAGCGATAGAAGACTGACAATAGCCTGGTACTAACGAGTAGAGATAGAAGACTGACAATAGCCTGGTACTATACGAGTAGAGATAGAAGACTGACAACAGCCTGGTACTAAACGAGTAGAGATAGAAGACTGACAATAGCCTGGTACTAAACGAGTAGAGATAGAAGACTGACAATAGCCTGGTACTATACTAGTAGAGATAGAAGACTGACAATAGCCTGGTACTATACGAGTAGAGATAGAAGAGTGACAATAGCCTGGTACTAAACGAGTAGAGATAGAAGACTGACAATAGCCTGGTACTAAACGAGTAGAGATAGAAGACTGACAATAGCCTGGTACTAAACGAGTAGAGATAGAAGACTGACAATAGCCTGGTACTATACGAGTAGAGATAGAAGACTGACAATAGCCTGGTACTATACGAGTAGAGATAGAAGACTGTCAACAGCCTGGTACTAAACGAGTAGAGATAGAAGACTGACAACTGCCTGGTACTAAACGAGTAGAGGTAGAAGACTGACAATAGCCTGGTACTAAACGAGTAGAGATAGAAGACTGACGACAGCCTGGTACTAAACGAGTAGAGATAAAAGACTGACAACAGCCTGGTACTAAACGAATAAAGATTGAAGACTGACAATAGCCTGGTACTAAACGAGTAGAGATAGACGACTGACGGCAGCCTAGTACTAAACGAGTAGAGATAGAAGACTGACAACTGCCTGGTACTAATCGAGTAGAGATAGAAGACTGACAACTGCCTGGTACTAAACGAGTAGAGATAGAAGACTGACAACTGCCTGGTACTAAACGAGTAGAGATAGAAGACTGACAACTGCCTGGTACTAAACGAGTAGAGATAGAAGACTGACAACTGCCTGGTACTAAACGAGTAGAGATAGAAGACTGACAATAGCCTGGTACTAAACGAGTAGAGATAGAAGACTGACAATAGCCTGGTACTAAACGAGTAAATATAGAAGACTGACAATAGCCTGGTACTAACGAGTAGAGATAGAAGACTGACAATAGCCTGGTACTAAACGAGTAGAGATACAAGACTGACAATAGCCTGGTACTACATACAAAAATGGGTACCAGGGTAATAGTACTCTGGGAAGGTGAGGAATGTCACCTCGCATCGTGAGTTTCGATGTTTGAAGCGACACTATCCAGAAGTCTCCAAAAACATTTCTGGATAGGCGACCGAGCATATATGGGTAGAAGCTCGTTTGCTAACACGCTGTTTTAAGTATTGACCTTCACCTTTACTTAACTCTCCCACACATTGCAGCACTTCCCTTTAAGACCTGCAGCTCTTGGGTTCCCTGGAATATCAGAATGAATGTTCTTGTACTGGGCCCTTTTGCTACAGACACTATCTAGAGTCATCACTACAGTTTCCTCTCTAAAACTTGCTAATTCTGTTTCCCTCTTCTTTCCTTGCTCGTTGCTTTTCAACGAAGAGAAGGGGAATCTAATGTGCGGTCTTTTGCTCTTCTCTTGTAATGTTTTCTCGTGTTTCTAATAATCCATCATGGGGACTGGTAGGTCTCGAGGCAAGACACCGGCCTCGAGACAGAGAGGCTGAGGGTTCAAATCTCGGCTGCATCAGTTGGAATTTTTATTTGTGATTTCACTCTGTGGCAACCACCTCTGGTCTCAGCAGCGAGGCCCGGCTTGAAACGTCAGTTACTGACGTAAAAATATGAGTACCTCCGAAGACTGAATCATCTGCCTGTGCGGCGAGGACCTCTGTGCACACAGCTGCCAGGGAAAAATGGATTAGCATGCAAATTGAGTTGCTAGTGTTTAGGGACTTCGTCAGAGGTCAAAGTTGGCGAACGAAAAAAAATATTCCATCAATACATCTTTTGCTCTTCTGTTGACCTCTCTTGCTGTTATGTTGGATGTTCGATGAGATGTTAATTCGGATGATTCCTCTGGCACGGGCTCTTCTGTTGACCTCTCTTGCTGTTATGTTGGATGTTCGATGAGATGTTAATTCGGATGATTCCACTGGCACAGGCTCTTCTGTTGACCTCTCTTGCTGTTATGTTGGATCTGGGATTGTCCTTTGTCACTCTGGCGACCTCAGCCGCTATACTTTGGAAAATCGCCTCTTAGTCCAGTATGGTTCGCTGACCCCACGAGGCATGAATGTATCACACTCATACACATAGTTTCCTTTAGGTTGCTCCTTCCCTTTTGCATAGCTTTCTCTACTGCACATATTTGGATTCTTTGGTCTATCTTCTATGCCATGCTATTTATAGTTCTCCTCTTCTAGTCCCCAATGAGACACTTCGGTGTAAGGTAAAGGTAAAGGTAAGGTAAAGGTAAAGTACGAGACTTGAACCGGCGTCTTAGCACGCGAGTATACACCCATATGTGCTCGGCCGCCTATCCAGAAATGTTCGGATATTTCTGTATAGTGTAGCCTCAAGCATCGAAACTCAGATGCGAAGCGACATTCCTCACCTTCCCAGGATAATATACCCTGGTACCCATTTCTGCCAACGGCTGGGTCGACCGTGGGGGTATTTTTTTTTTATTCCAACCACGAGTACAATTCACACTGCTCCCAGCGGGAATTGAACACGGGTTGTCCGAACGTCGGTAGTCTAGTCGGGTGGTTTTCCCAACTAGGCTACCGAGGCCCCCAATCGGTGGTCTCCTCTATACCTGTTTTCTGTTCTCCTTACCGCTCATTTGTTTTTATTGTACCCCACTCTCAGACATCTCACTCTTACCGCCTTTTGAGCACCTGTTAGTCTACTGTTCTATTCTTTCTCCTTTATGTTTGCACACTGACCCCTGTGTAAACGCCTCTGGTTCTGTGTGCATTTGCGCACATTTCTGCACATTCACGACAGCCACTCAGGTTACCATTTCCTTTTCATTTTGACCTCGGCCTGACACACAGGATAGACATATTTCGATTATTTTTGTTTTGGATGTTTCGTTACTAGTTTTACTTACATATCCGTTTGTGTGTTTTTTGTTTGTATGTTCCTGCAGAAGGCCTATTGGGCCAAACGTCGTTTAATCTGTGTCGTGTACTAAACGCGTAAAGCTTCTAACATACCATTTTTTTCTATTTTTTATTTTTCCTCACATTCAACTTTACTGCAGCTTCGCATTTTTATGTATTCATTTGCATTTCTTTGCCTTAACCCTTGTTATGTGGATGTTTGATGAGATGTTAATTCGGATGCTCCACTGGTACGGCTCTTCTGTTGACCTCTCTTGCTGTTATGTTGGATGTTTGATGAGATGTTAATTCGGATGCTCCACTGGTACGGGCTCTTCTGTTGACCTCTCTTGCTGTTATGTTGGATGTTTGATGAGATGTTAATTCGGATGCTCCACTGGTACGGGCTCTTCTGTTGACCTCTCTTGCTGTTATGTTGGATGTTTGATGAGATGTTAATTCGGATGCTCCACTGGTACGGGCTCTTCTGTTGACCTCTCTTGCTGTTATGTTGGATGTTTGATGAGATGTTAATTCGGATGATTCCACTGGCTTTTCTGTTGACCTCTCTTGCTGTTATGTTGGATGTTTGATGAGATGTTAATTCGGATGATTCCACTGGCTTTTCTGTTGACCTCTCTTGCTGTTATGTTGGATGTTCGATGAGATGTTAATTCGGATGATTGCGGATGATTCCACTGGCACGGGCGGTTGAGAAATGTTGGATTTTAATTCGGTTGCACTGATACCGGGACCTTGAAAAAATAATAATATGATGTTTTCCAGTATTTCTATATTCTCTCATTCCATCTTTTTCGTGGTCGAACCTTTGTATTCTCGTAGAGCTTGTTGAAGATTATTCGTTGTTGAATTTTAGTTTGTCAGAAACTAACTACCCACCTTGCATATGTAGTTGATGTCAACTAATTGTATTCTTTGCGTACCTGAACTGCACTCAAATTATTAGGTCTGAAATCATTCGATATTTTGTTTGTCGATCCGTGACCACTCATTTCTATCTAATCTAGGATCACCACTAGATCTCTTGTCCATCAACACGGTGTTTTCTAAGATCTACACTCTACAAATATACTATCTTGTCAGTCTATTATGCGTCCATTATTCACATCTAATCTAGATTCACCTCAACTGCTGTCTGTCTACACGTACATACTAATCTCCGTTTAATCTAGAATCTGAACATCCGCCGTCAGTCTACAAGTGTTCATCTCCATTAAATCTAGAATGTTACTGCCGTTTTCTGTCTAAACATTGACGCCAACTTCTAAAATGTAGTCTATTACATCTACATCTACCGTATGTCTACACTTTGACGCCAACTTCTAAAATGTAGTCTATTACATCTACATCTATCGTCTGTCTACACTTTGACGCCAACTTCTAAAATGTAGTCTATTACATCTACATCTACCGTCTGTCTACACTTTGACGCCAACTTCTAAAATGTAGTCTATTACATCTACATCACCGTCTGTCTACACTTTGACGCCAACTTCTAAAATGTAGTCTATTACATCTACATCTATCGTCTGTCTACACACTCGCACTAGCTATGATCTCACTTCCGACTCCCAATCGGCCACGCCCATCTTTTATTACTTGCTATTCCCAGAAACAATTTATTGACCAATCATTTAGTCGCCTATAAATAGCAGGCGATGTAACCATGATCTAGTTTAGCATTCCAGCAAATGTTAGCAGCACGTTGCGCAATGTTTATCAGTTACAGACGACTTCTCACAGCGCCATGAATCTCCACTCTTTGCCTCTCGCCTGGGGGGCACACTTGGGCAGATGACATTCTAGCTGTTATCAATTTGGAACGGTTTTTTGTTCGACACACTCCGCCACTGTGAGTTATTGTAAGAAACATTCATCATTTATGTGTATGTATAATTATGACCTGTACGAATTGTACTCGTTCCGTAGCTCGTGAAACTATAAATAGCTGCCATGACAACTTCCGCTTCCGGCACTATTTGACGAGATCTTTGTCTCTGCGGTTGACGAGCGAGCGTCAGATTGAGGGATATGCTCTTTGTTGTCAGTTTACAGCGAGCTGGTATATTTTGTGCTTTCAGTTTAGCATTTTTGGTACAGGATCGGCTTCCCTCTTCGATGCCTGCCCGTTTGTACTGCCCGGTTAGTCTGTGCCTACTAGCTTGTCCTGCCCGGTTATAGCTTGTCATTCCTGGTTAGTCTGTGCCTACTCGCTTGTCCTTCCTTGTTAGTTTGTAGCTACCCGCTTGTCCTTCCTGTTTAGTCGCTGCCTATCCATTGTCCTTCCTGTTTAGTGTGTCCTCACTCACTTGCGTTTTCTGGTTAGTCTGTACATACTCACTTGTCCTTCCTGGTTAGTCTGTACATACTCACATGCGCTTTCTGGTTAGATTGTACATACTCACTTGCGTTTTCTGGTTAGATTGGACATACTCACTTGCGTTTTCTGGTTAGTCTGTACATACTCACTTGTCCTTCCATGTTCGTCTGTACATACTCACTTGTCCTTCCTGGTTAGTCTGTACATACTCACTTGTCCTTCCTCGCTAGTCTGTACATACGCACTTGTCCTTCCTGGTTAGTCTGTACATACTCACTTGTCCTTCCTGGTTAGTCTGTACATACTCACTTGTCCTTCCTCGCTAGTCTGTACATACTCACTTGTCCTTCCTGGTTAGTCTGTACATACTTACTTGTCCTTCCTCGCTAGTCTGTACATACTCACTTGTCCTTCCTCGCTAGTCTGTACATACTCACTTGTCCTTCCTGGTTAGTCTGTACATACTCACTTGTCCTTCCTCGCTAGTCTGTACATACTCACTTGTCCTTCCTCGCTAGTCTGTACATACTCACTTGTCCTTCCTGGTTAGTCGGTACATACTCACTTGTCCTTCCTCGCTAGTCTGTACATACTCACTTGTCCTTCCTGGTTAGTCTGTGCATACTCACTTGTCCTTCCTCGCTAGTCTGTACATACTCACTTGTCCTTCCTGGTTAGTCTGTACATACTCACTTGTCCTTCCTCGCTAATCTGTACATACTCACTTGTCCTTCCTGGTTCGTCTGTACATACTCACTTGTCCTTCCTCGCTAATCTGTACATACTCACTTGTCCTTCCTGGTTCGTCTGTACATACTCACTTGTCCTTCCTCGCTAGTCTGTACATACTCACTTGTCCTTCCTGGTTAGTCTGTACATACTCACTTGTCCTTCCTGGTTAGTCTGTACATACTCACTTGTCCTTCCTCTCTAGTCTGTACATACTCACTTGTCCTTCCTGGTGAGTCTGTATATACTCACTTGTCCTTCCTCGCTAGTCTGTACATACTCACTTGTCCTTCCTGGTTAGTCCTGTACATACTCACTTGTCCTTCCTCGCTAATCTGTACATACTCACTTGTCCTTCCTCGCTAGTCTGTACATACTCACTTGTCCTTCCTGGTTAGTCTGTACATACTCACTTGTCCTACCTGGTTTGTCTGTACATACTCACTTGTCCTTCCTGGTTAGTCTGTGCATACTCACTTGTCCTTCCTCGCTAGTCTGTACATACTCACTTGTCCTTCCTCGCTAGTCTGTACATACTCACTTGTCCTTCCTGGTTAGTCTGTACATACTCACTTGTCCTTCCTCGCTAGTCTGTACATACTCACTTGTCCTTCCTCGCTAGTCTGTACATACTCACTTGTCCTTCCTGGTTAGTCTGTACATACTCACTTGTCCTTCCTCGCTAGTCTGTACATACTCACTTGTCCTTCCTCGCTAGTCTGTACATACTCACTTGTCCTTCCTCGCTAGTCTGTACATACTCACTTGTCCTTCCTCGCTAGTCTGTACATACTCACTTGTCCTTCCTCGCTAATCTGTACATACTCACTTTTCCTTCCTGGTTCGTCTGTACATACTCACTTGTCCTTCCTCGCTAGTCTGTACATACTCACTTGTCCTTCCTGGTTAGTCTGTACATACTCACTTGTCCTTCCTCGCTAGTCTGTACATACTCACTTGTCCTTCCTGGTTAGTCTGTACATACTCACTTGTCCTTCCTCGCTAGTCTGTACATACTCACTTGTCCTTCCTGGTTAGTCTGTACATACTCACTTGTCCTTCCTGGTTAGTCTGTGCATACTTATTTGTCCTTCCCGGTGTGTCTTTGCTTACTCACTTGTCCTCTCTTGTTAGTCTGCGCTTGCTCATTTGTCCTTCTAGTCTGTGCCTACTTGGTTGTCCCCCTCGATTAACCTGTTTCGAAATTCAGAATTTGCGGGATCTTGATCCGCTCTTATTCAGTGACCGTGACACAAAGAGTTATTTTGAGCCTCTAACCTCTTCCGCCCAGACGTTGTTGGACGTGCTGGAACGACTGACGTCATCTAAACCTAAATATGTTTGACTGATTAATACAACCATTACTACCATTAAAGAAGGTATGAAACATGGCTATAGAACATCAAGTTATACAACAAGTAATCAACTTGAAATACCTGGTAACAGCATTCTCTGAAGATGGAAAATAGACATCCAATGCAACAAGCAACCAAATATTGGGACAGCTATCTCCTATACTTCAACACAAACCAAATATTGGGACAACTATCTCCTATACTTCAACACAAACCAAATATTGGGACAACTATCTCCTATACTTCAACACAAACCAAATATTGGGACAACTATCTCCTATACTTCAACACAAACCAAATATTGGGACAACTATCTCCTATACTTCAACACAAACCAAATATTGGGACAGCTATCTCCTATACTTCAACACAAAGAAATACATTTTACCACCAAGAAACATATTATACAGAGTTTATCCATTCCACATGGTGCTACCAATAAAAAACATGGACACTTAGACCAAGCATAAAAGAAAACTTGTCACCACAGAGTCTGCGAAAAGCGCTTGGAGTAACCAGAAAAGACAGAGATAAAAGGTAATGTTATAAGAGAAAGTGTAGGCATTGAACCAGTCCTAAGCTACATACAGAAACAACAGATAAACTGATTTGTCCATCTAGAGAGAATGTGGTAACGGTGAAGGTAAAGTACGAGACTTGAATCAACGTCTTAGGAGCGAGTTTTTCACCCATATGTGCTTGGCCGCTTATCTAGAAGTGTTCGGAGACTTCTGGATAGTGTCGCTTCAAGCATTGAAACTCACGCTGTTAGGCGGCACTCCTGACCTTTCCAGATTACTATCCTGGTACCCATTTCTGCCAGCGGCTGGGTTGACCACGGGGTATTTTATTATTTTAACACGAGTACAAACTGACACTGCTTCCAGCGAAAATCGAACAAGGGTTGTCCAGATGTCGGTAGCCAAGTCGTGTGGTTTCCCAACTAGGTTACCGAGGCGCCCTGGTTAGTGCCACTGGTTGGTCACACGCGCAGTCAGTCCCTGCTGGACACACATCAGTCTATTTAGAAAATATAAATAGGTACATGACTGGCTGAGTTGTGTAAAGTCTACTTTTAGTTTAGCTTCATGTTTCTTTAATGCTGGCCACATCTTCCTTTAGGTTGGGATCGAAGCATTTGTTGAATGAAGAAAAGAGAATAGATTTCCAGCTTCCACATGTAGAACTGTGTTCGTGGAAAATTTGGCGGAATTCAAAGAAATCTACGTCATTAAAAAAATAAATAAGCCCATCACGCAAAACGGTGTATAGGGAATATGATATTGATGACCATAGTTTTGTTACAGACCTTCAGCACATGATTTATGAGGTATGTGGTCAGTATTGCGCCCGTGTCGCTTTAATTTCCAGGAAAAAATCCGGTACCAATTTTAGGCTGGGTGAACCCGGAAGCCGTTGTTCATGATCCAAACCGACCTCTTGTCCTTTGTAGTCCAGTTCATGTAGCCCAGTTCATGTAGCCCAGTTCATGTAGCCCAGTTCATGTATCCCAGTTCATGTAGTCCAGTTCATGTAGTCCAGTTCATGTAGCCCAGTTCATGTAGTCCAGTTCATGTAGCCCAGTTCATGTAGTCCAGTTCATGTAGCCCAGTTCATGTAGTCCAGTCATGTAGTCCAGTTCATGTAGCCCAGTTCATGTAGTCCAGTTCATGTAGCCCAGTTCATGTAGTCCAGTTCATGTAGTCCAGTTCATGTAGCCCAGTTCATGTAGCCCAGTTCATGTAGTCCAGTTCATGTAGTCCAGTTCATGTAGCCCAGTTCATGTAGCCCAGTTCATGTAGCCCAGTTCATGTAGTCCAGTTCATGTAGTCCAGTTCATGTAGCCCAGTTTCATGTAGTCCAGTTCATGTAGTCCAGTTCATGTAGCCCAGTTCATGTAGCCCAGTTCATGTAGTCCAGTTCATGTAGTCCAGTTCATGTAGTCCAGTTCATGTAGCCCAGTTCATGTAGCCCAGTTCATGTAGTCCAGTTCATGTAGTCCGTTCATGTAGTCCAGTTCATGTAGTCCAGTTCATGTAGTCCAGTTCATGTAGCCCAGTTCATGTAGCCCAGTTCATGTAGTCCAGTTCATGTAGTCCAGTTCATGTAGTCCAGTTCATGTAGCCCAGTTTCATGTAGTCCAGTTCATGTAGCCCAGTTGTGGTAGACAAGTTCATGTAGTCCAGTTCATGTAGTCCAGTTCATGTAGTCCAGTTCATGTAGCCCAGTTCATGTAGCCCAGTTCATGTAGTCCAGTTCATGTAGTCCAGTTCATGTAGTCCAGTTCATGTAGCCCAGTTCATGTAGTCCAGTTCATGTAGCCCAGTTGTGGTAGACAAGTTCATGTAGTCCAGTTCATGTAGTCCAGTTGTGTAGACAAGTTCATGTAGTCCAGTTCATGTAGTCCAGTTCATGTAGTCCAGTTCATGTAGTCCAGTTCATGTAGTCAGTTGTGGTAGACAAGTTCATGTAGTCCAGTTCATGTAGTCCAGTTCATGTAGTCCAGTTGTGGTAGACAAGTTCATGTAGTCCAGTTCATGTAGTCCAATTCATGTAGTCCAGTTCATGTAGTCCAGTTCATGTAGTCCAGTTGTGGTAGACAAGTTCATGTAGTCCAGTTCATGTAGTCCAGTTCATGTAGTCCAGTTCATGTAGTCCAGTTCATGTAGTCCAGTTCATGTAGTCCAGTTGTGGTAGACAAGTTCATGTAGTCCAGTTCATGTAGTCCAGTTCATGTAGTCCAGTTCATGTAGTCCAGTTCATGTAGTCCAGTTGTGGTAGACAAGTTCATGTAGTCCAGTTCATGTAGTCCAGTTCATGTAGTCCAGTTCATGTAGTCCAGTTCATGTAGTCCAGTTGTGGTAGACAAGTTCATGTAGTCCAGTTCATGTAGTCCAGTTCATGTAGTCCAGTTCATGTAGTCCAGTTCATGTAGTCCAGTTCATGTAGTCCAGTTCATGTAGTCCAGTTCATGTAGCCCAGTTGTGGTAGACAAGTTCATGTAGTCCAGTTCATGTAGTCTAGTTCATGTAGTCCAGTTCATGTAGTCCAGTTCATGTAGTCCAGTTCATGTAGTCCAGTTCATGTAGTCCAGTTCATGTAGTCCAGTGTGGTAGACAAGTTCATGTAGTCCAGTTCATGTAGTCCAGTTCATGTAGTCCAGTTCATGTAGTCAGTTCATGTAGTCCAGTTCATGTAGTCCAGTTCATGTAGCCAGTTGTGGTAGACAAGTTCATGTAGTCCAGTTCATGTAGTCCAGTTCATGTAGTCCAGTTCATGTAGTCCAGTTCATGTAGTCCAGTTCATGTAGTCCAGTTGGGTAGACAAGTTCATGTAGTCCAGTTGTGGTAGACAAGTTCATGTAGTCCAGTTGTGGTAGACAAGTTCATGTAGTCCAGTTGTGGTAGACAAGTTCATGTAGTCCAGTTGTGGTAGACAAGTTCATGTAGTCCAGTTGTGGTAGACAAGTTCATGTAGTCCAGTTGTGGTAGACAAGTTCATGTAGTCCAGTTCATGTAGTCCAGTTGTGGTAGACAAGTTCATGTAGTCCAGTTCATGTAGTCCAGTTGTGGTAGACAAGTTCATGTAGTCCAGTTCATGTAGTCCAGTTGTGGTAGACAAGTTCATGTAGTCCAGTTGTGGTAGACAAGTTCATGTAGTCCAGTTGTGGTAGACAAGTTCATGTAGTCCAGTTGTGGTAGACAAGTTCATGTAGTCCAGTTGTGGTAGACAAGTTCATGTAGTCCAGTTGTGGTAGACAAGTTCATGTAGTCCAGTTGTGGTAGACAAGTCATGTAGTCCAGTTCATGTAGTCCAGGTTGTGGTAGACAAGTTCATGTAGTCCAGTTGTGGTAGACAAGTTCATGTAGTCCAGTTCATGTAGTCCAGTTCATGTAGTCCAGTTGTGGTAGACAAGTTCATGTAGTCCAGTTCATGTAGTCCAGTTGTGGTAGACAAGTTCATGTAGTCCAGTTGTGGTAGACAAGTTCATGTAGTCCCAGTTCATGTAGTCCAGTGTGGTAGACAAGTTCATGTAGTCCAGTTCATGTAGTCCAGTTCATGTAGTCCAGTTGTGGTAGACAAGTTCATGTAGTCCAGTTCATGTAGTCCAGTTGTGGTAGACAAGTTCATGTAGTCCAGTTCATGTAGTCCAGTTGTGGTAGACAAGTTCATGTAGTCCAGTTCATGTAGTCCAGTTGTGGTAGACAAGTTCATGTAGTCCAGTTCATGTAGTCCAGTTCATGTAGTCCAGTTCATGTAGTCCAGTTGTGGTAGACAAGTTCATGTAGTCCAGTTCATGTAGTCCAGTTGTGGTAGACAAGTTCATGTAGTCCAGTTCATGTAGTCCAGTTGTGGTAGACAAGTTCATGTAGTCCAGTTCATGTAGTCCAGTTGTGGTAGACAAGTTCATGTAGTCCAGTTCATGTAGTCCAGTTGTGGTAGACAAGTTCATGTAGTCCAGTTCATGTATCCAGTTCATGTAGTCCAGTTCATGTAGTCTAGTTGTGGTAGACAAGTTCATGTAGCCCAGTTCATGTAGTCCAGTTCATGTAGTCCAGTTCATGTAGTCCAGTTCATGTAGTCCAGTTCATGTAGTCTAGTTGTGGTAGACAAGTTCATGTAGTCCAGTTCATGTAGTCCAGTTGTGGTAGACAAGTTCATGTAGTCCAGTTCATGTAGTCCAGTTCATGTAGTCCAGTTCATGTAGCCCAGTTGTGGTAGACAAGTTCATGTAGTCCAGTTCATGTAGTCCAGTTCATGTAGTCCAGTTCATGTAGTCCAGTTCATGTAGTCCAGTTCATGTAGCCCAGTTGTGGTAGACAAGTTCATGTAGTCCAGTTCATGTAGTCCAGTTAATGTAGTCCAGTTCATGTAGCCCAGTTGTGGTAGACAAGTTCATGTAGTCCAGTTCATGTAGTCCAGTTCATGTAGTCCAGTTCATGTAGTCCAGTTGTGGTAGACAAGTTCATGTAGTCCAGTTCATGTAGTCAGTTCATGTAGTCCAGTTCATGTAGTCCAGTTGTGGTAGACAAGTTCATGTAGTCCAGTTCATGTAGTCCAGTTCATGTAGTCCAGTTGTGGTAGACAAGTTCATGTAGTCCAGTTCATGTAGTCCAGTTCATGTAGTCCAGTTCATGTAGTCCAGTTCATGTAGTCCAGTTCATGTAGCCCAGTTGCGGTAGACAAGTTCATGTAGTCCAGTTCAGTAGTCCAGTTCATGTAGTCCAGTTCATGTAGCCCAGTTGTGGTAGACAAGTTCATGTAGTCCAGTCATGTAGTCCAGTTCATGTAGTCCAGTTCATGTAGTCCAGTTGTGGTAGACAAGTTCATGTAGTCCAGTTGTGGTAGACAAGTTCATGTAGTCCAGTTTGTGGTAGACAAGTTCATGTAGTCCAGTTGTGGTAGACAAGTTCATGTAGTCCAGTTCATGTAGTCCAGTTCATGTAGTCCAGTTGTGGTAGACAAGTTCATGTAGTCCAGTTCATGTAGTCCAGTTCATGTAGTCCAGTTCATGTAGCCCAGTTGTGGTAGACAAGTTCATGTAGTCCAGTTCATGTAGTCCAGTTGTGGTAGACAAGTTCATGTAGTCCAGTTCATGTAGTCCAGTTCATGTAGTCCAGTTCATGTAGTCCAGTCATGTAGCCCAGTTCATGTAGTCCAGTTCATGTAGTCAGTTCATGTAGTCCAGTTCATGTAGTCCAGTTCATGTAGTCCAGTTCATGTAGTCCAGTTCATGTAGCCCAGTTCATGTAGTCCATTTCATGTAGTCCAGTTCATGTAGTCCAGTTCATGTAGTCCAGTTCATGTAGTCCAGTTCATGTAGCCCAGTTCATGTAGTCCAGTTCATGTAGTCCAGTTCATGTAGTCCAGTTCATGTAGTCCAGTTCATGTAGTCCAGTTCATGTAGTCCAGTTCATGTAGTCCAGTTCATGTAGCCCAGTTCATGTAGTCCAGTTCATGTAGTCCAGTTCATGTAGTCCAGTTCATGTAGCCCAGTTCATGTAGTCCAGTTCATGTAGTCCAGTTCATGTAGTCCAGTTCATGTAGTCCAGTTCATGTAGTCCAGTTGTGGTAGACAAGTTCATGTAGTCAGTTCATGTAGCCCAGTTCATGTAGTCCAGTTCATGTAGTCCAGTTGTGGTAGACAAGTTCATGTAGTCCAGTTCATGTAGTCCAGTTCATGTAGTCCAGTTCATGTAGCCCAGTTCATGTAGCCCAGTTCATGTAGTCCAGTTCATGTAGTCCAGTTCATGTAGTCCAGTTGTGGTAGACAAGTTCATGTAGTCCAGTTCATGTAGTCCAGTTCATGTAGCCCAGTTGTGGTAGACAAGTTCATGTAGTCCAGTTCATGTAGTCCAGTTGTGGTAGACAATTTCATGTAGTCCAGTTCATGTAGTCCAGTTCATGTAGCCCAGTTGTGGTAGACAAATTCATGTAGTCCAGTTCATGTAGTCCAGTTCATGTAGCCCAGTTGTGGTAGACAAGTTCATGTAGTCCAGTTCATGTAGTCCAGTTCATGTAGCCCAGTTGTGGTAGACAAGTTCATGTAGTCCAGTTCATGTAGTCCAGTTCATGTAGCCCAGTTGTGGTAGACAAGTTCATGTAGTCCAGTTCATGTAGTCCAGTTCATGTAGCCCAGTTGTGGTAGACAAGTTCATGTAGTCCAGTTCATGTAGTCCAGTTCATGTAGTCCAGTTGTGGTAGACAAGTTCATGTAGTCCAGTTCATGTAGTCCAGTTCATGTAGTCCAGTTCATGTAGTCCAGTTCATGTAGTCCAGTTCATGTAGCCCAGTTCATGTAGCCCAGTTGTGGTAGACAAGTTCATGTAGTCCAGTTCATGTAGTCCAGTTCATGTAGTCCAGTTGTGGTAGACAAGTTCATGTAGTCCAGTTGTGGTAGACAAGTTCATGTAGTCCAGTTGTGGTAGACAAGTTCATGTAGTCCAGTTCATGTAGTCCAGTTGTGGTAGACAAGTTCATGTAGTCCAGTTCATGTAGTCCAGTTGTGGTAGACAAGTTCATGTAGTCCAGTTCATGTAGTCCAGTTCATGTAGTCAGTTGTGGTAGACAAGTTCATGTAGTCCAGTTGTGGTAGACAAGTTCATGTAGTCCAGTTCATGTAGTCCAGTTCATGTAGCCCAGTTGTGGTAGACAAGTTCATGTAGTCCAGTTCATGTAGTCCAGTTCATGTAGTCCAGTTCATGTAGTCCAGTTGTGGTAGACAAGTTCATGTAGTCCAGTTCATGTAGTCCAGTTCATGTAGCCCAGTTGTGGTAGACAAGTTCATGTAGTCCAGTTCATGTAGTCCAGTTCATGTAGCCCAGTTGTGGTAGACAAGTTCATGTAGTCCAGTTCATGTAGTCCAGTTGTGGTAGACAATTTCATGTAGTCCGTTCATGTAGTCCAGTTCATGTAGTCCAGTTCATGTAGTCCAGTTCATGTAGTCCAGTTCATGTAGCCCAGTTCATGTAGCCCAGTTGTGGTAGACAGTTCATGTAGTCCAGTTCATGTAGCCCAGTTCATGTAGTCCAGTTGTGGTAGACAAGTTCATGTAGTCCAGTTCATGTAGTCCAGTTCATGTAGCCCAGTTGTGGTAGACAAGTTCATGTAGTCCAGTTCATGTAGTCCAGTTCATGTAGCCCAGTTGTGGTAGACAAGTTCATGTAGTCCAGTTCATGTAGTCCAGTTCATGTAGCCCAGTTGTGGTAGACAAGTTCATGTAGTCCAGTTCATGTAGTCCAGTTCATGTAGCCCAGTTGTGGTAGACAAGTTCATGTAGTCCGTTCATGTAGTCCAGTTCATGTAGTCCAGTTGTGGTAGACAAGTTCATGTAGTCCAGTTCATGTAGTCCAGTTCATGTAGTCCAGTTCATGTAGTCCAGTTCATGTAGTCCAGTTGTGGTAGACAAGTTCATGTAGCCCAGTTGTGGTAGACAAGTTCATGTAGTCCAGTTCATGTAGTCCAGTTCATGTAGCCCAGTTGTGGTAGACAAGTTCATGTAGTCCAGTTCATGTAGTCCAGTGTGTGGTAACAAGTTCATGTAGTCCAGTTCATGTAGTCCAGTTCATGTAGTCCAGTTCATGTAGTCCAGTTCATGTAGTCCAGTTCATGTAGCCCAGTTCATGTAGCCCAGTTGTGGTAGACAAGTTCATGTAGTAGTCCAGTTCATGTAGCCCAGTTCATGTAGTCCAGTTGTGGTAGACAAGTTCATGTAGTCCAGTTCATGTAGTCCAGTTCATGTAGCCCAGTTGTGGTAGACAAGTTCATGTAGTCCAGTTCATGTAGTCCAGTTCATGTAGCCCAGTTGTGGTAGACAAGTTCATGTAGTCCAGTTCATGTAGTCCAGTTCATGTAGCCCAGTTGTGGTAGACAAGTTCATGTAGTCAGTTCATGTAGTCCAGTTCATGTAGCCCAGTTGTGGTAGACAAGTTCATGTAGTTCCAGTTCATGTAGTCCAGTTCATGTAGTCCAGTTGTGGTAGACAAGTTCATGTAGTCCAGTTCATGTAGTCCAGTTCATGTAGTCCAGTTCATGTAGTCCAGTTCATGTAGTCCAGTTGTGGTAGACAAGTTCATGTAGTCCAGTTGTGGTAGACAAGTTCATGTAGTCCAGTTGTGGTAGACAAGTTCATGTAGTCCAGTTCATGTAGTCCAGTTGTGGTAGACAAGTTCATGTAGTCCAGTTCATGTAGTCCAGTTGTGGTAGACAAGTTCATGTAGTCCAGTTCATGTAGTCCAGTTCATGTAGCCAGTTCATGTAGTCCAGTTGTGGTAGACAAGTTCATGTAGTCCAGTTGTGGTAGACAAGTTCATGTAGTCCAGTTCATGTAGTCCAGTTCATGTAGTCCAGTTGTGGTAGACAAGTTCATGTAGTCCAGTTCATGTAGTCCAGTTCATGTAGTCCAGTTCATGTAGTTCCTTCATGTAGTCCAGTTCATGTAGCCCAGTTCATGTAGTCCAGTTGTGTGGTAGACAAGTTCATGTAGTCCAGTTCATGTAGCCCAGTTCATGTAGTCCAGTTGTGGTAGACAAGTTCATGTAGTCCAGTTCATGTAGCCAGTTCATGTAGTCCAGTTCATGTAGTCCAGTTGTGGTAGACAAGTTCATGTAGTCCAGTTCATGTAGCCCAGTTCATGTAGCCCAGTTCATGTAGTCCAGTTCATGTAGCCCAGTTCATGTAGCCCAGTTCATGTAGTCCAGTTCATGTAGCCCAGTTCATGTAGCCAGTTCTGTAGCCCAGTTCATGTAGCCCAGTTCATGTAGCCCAGTTTCATGTAGCCCAGTTCATGTAGTCCAGTTCATGTAGCCCAGTTGTGGTAGACAAGTTCATGTAGTCCAGTTCATGTAGCCCAGTTCATGTAGCCCAGTTCATGTAGCCCAGTTCATGTAGTCCAGTTGTGGTAGACAAGTTCATGTAGTCCAGTTCATGTAGCCCAGTTCATGTAGCCCCAGTTCATGTAGCCAGTTTCATGTAGCCCAGTTCATGTAGTCCAGTTCATGTAGCCCAGTTGTGGTAGACAAGTTCATGTAGTCCAGTTCATGTAGTCCAGTTCATGTAGTCCAGTTCATGTAGTCCATCATGTAGCCCAGTTCATGTAGTCCAGTTCATGTAGCCCAGTTGTGGTAGACAAGTCATGTAGCCCAGTTCATGTAGTCCAGTTCATGTAGCCCAGTTTGTGTAGACAAGTTCATGTAGCCCAGTTCATGTAGTCCAGTTCATGTAGCCCAGTTGTGGTAGACAAGTTCATGTAGCCCAGTTCATGTAGTCCAGTTCATGTAGCCAGTTGTGGTAGACAAGTTCATGTAGCCCAGTTCATGTAGTCCAGTTCATGTAGCCCAGTTGTGGTAGACAAGTTCATGTAGTCCAGTTCATGTAGTCCAGTTCATGTAGTCCAGTTGTGGTAGACAGTTCATGTAGTCCAGTTCATGTAGTCCAGTTCATGTAGTCCAGTTGTGGTAGACAAGTTCATGTAGTCCAGTTCATGTAGTCCAGTTGTGGTAGACAAGTTCATGTAGTCCAGTTCATGTAGTCCAGTTCATGTAGTCCAGTTCATGTAGTCCAGTTCATGTAGCCCAGTTCATGTAGCCCAGTTGTGGTAGACAAGTTCATGTAGTCCAGTTCATGTAGTCCAGTTGTGGTAGACAAGTTCATGTAGTCCAGTTTCATGTAGTCCAGTTATGTAGTCCAGTTTTGGTAGACAAGTTCATGTAGTCCAGTTCATGTAGCCCAGTTTCATGTAGCCAGTTCATGTAGTCCAGTTGTGGTAGACAAGTTCATGTAGTCCAGTTCATGTAGTCAGTTCATGTAGTCCAGTTCATGTAGCCCAGTTCATGTAGCCCAGTTCATGTAGTCCAGTTCATGTAGTCCAGTTCATGTAGTCCAGTTGTGTAGACAAGTTCATGTAGTCCAGTTCATGTAGTCCAGTTCATGTAGTCCAGTTCATGTAGTCCAGTTCATGTAGTCCAGTTCATGTAGTCCAGTTCATGTAGCCCAGTTTCATGTAGTCCAGTTCATGTAGTCCAGTTCATGTAGTCCAGTTGTGGTAGACAAGTTCATGTAGTCCAGTTCATGTAGTCCAGTTCATGTAGTCCAGTTCATGTAGTCCAGTTCATGTAGCCCAGTTCATGTAGTCCAGTTCATGTAGTCCAGTTGTGGTAGACAAGTTCTGTAGCCCAGTTCATGTAGTCCAGTTCATGTAGTCCAGTTCATGTAGTCCAGTTGTGTAGACAAGTTCATGTAGTCCAGTTCATGTAGTCCAGTTGTGGTAGACAAGTTCATGTAGTCCAGTTGTGGTAGACAAGTTCATGTAGTCCAGTTGTGGTAGACAAGTTCATGTAGTCCAGTTGTGGTAGACAAGTTCATGTAGTCAGTTGTGGTAGACAAGTTCATGTAGTCCAGTTGTGGTAGACAAGTTCATGTAGTCCAGTTGTGGTAGACAAGTTCATGTAGTCCAGTTGTGGTAGACAAGTTCATGTAGTCCAGTTCATGTAGTCCAGTTGGTGGTAGACAAGTTCATGTAGTCCAGTTCATGTAGTCCAGTTGTGGTAGACAAGTTCATGTAGTCCAGTTGTGGTAGACAAGTTCATGTAGTCCAGTTGTGGTAGACAAGTTCATGTAGTCCAGTTGTGGTAGACAAGTTCATGTAGTCCAGTTGTGGTAGACAAGTTCATGTAGTCCAGTTGTGGTAGACAAGTTCATGTAGTCCAGTTGTGGTAGACAAGTTCATGTAGTCCAGTTGTGGTAGACAAGTTCATGTAGTCCAGTTCATGTAGTCCAGTTGTGGTAGACAAGTTCATGTAGTCCAGTTCATGTAGTCCAGTTCATGTAGTCCAGTTCATGTAGTCCAGTTGTGTAGACAAGTTCATGTAGCCCAGTTCATGTAGTCCAGTTCATGTAGTCCAGTTCATGTAGTCAGTTGTGGTAGACAAGTTCATGTAGCCCAGTTCATGTAATCCAGTTCATGTAGTCCAGTTGTGGTAGACAAGTTCATGTAGCCCAGTTCATGTAGTCCAGTTCATGTAGTCCAGTTCATGTAGCCCAGTTCATGTAGTCCAGTTCATGTAGTCCAGTTCATGTAGCCCAGTTCATGTAGTCCAGTTGTGGTAGACAAGTTCATGTAGTCCAGTTCATGTAGTCCAGTTCATGTAGTCCAGTTCATGTAGTCCAGTTCATGTAGTCCAGTTCATGTAGCCCAGTTCATGTAGTCCAGTTCATGTAGTCCAGTTCATGTAGTCCAGTTCATGTAGTCCAGTTGTGGTAGACAAGTTCATGTAGCCCAGTTTCATGTAATCCAGTTCATGTAGCCAGTTCATGTAGTCCAGTTCATGTAGTCCAGTTCATGTAGTCCAGTTCATGTAGTCCAGTTGTGGTAGACAAGTTCATGTAGCCTAGTTCATGTAGTCCAGTTCATGTAGTCCAGTTCATGTAGCCCAGTTCATGTAGTCCAGTTCATGTAGTCCAGTTGTGGTAGACAAGTTCATGTAGCCTAGTTCATGTAGCCCAGTTCATGTAGTCCAGTTCATGTAGTCCAGTTGTGGTAGACAAGTTCATGTAGTCCAGTTGTGGTAGACAAGTTCATGTAGTCCAGTTGTGGTAGACAAGTTCATGTAGTCCAGTTCATGTAGCCCAGTTCATGTAGCCCAGTTCATGTAGTCCAGTTGTGGTAGACAAGTTCATGTAGCCCAGTTCATGTAGCCAGTTCATGTAGTCCAGTTCATGTAGTCCAGTTGTGGTAGACAAGTTCATGTAGCCTAG
The DNA here is from genome assembly GCA_032433765.1 of Megaustenia siamemsis. Taxonomy (NCBI): domain Eukaryota; kingdom Metazoa; phylum Mollusca; class Gastropoda; order Stylommatophora; family Ariophantidae; genus Megaustenia; species Megaustenia siamemsis. The sequence continues at coordinate 11,511,383 of JAVIAB010000026.1, read as the reverse complement.
TTCATGTAGCCCAGTTCATGTAGCCCGATGATATGACGGGCAAGTCTTTCTATATGAATGTGTGACGGGCAAGTCTTTCTATATGAATGTCTGACGGGAAAGTCTTTCTATATGAATGTCTGACGGGAAAGTCTTTCTATATGAATGTGTGACGGGCAAGTCTTTCTATATGAATGTCTGACGGGAAAGTCTTTCTATATGAATGTCTGACGGGAAAGTCTTTCTATATGAATGTGTGACGGGCAAGTCTTTCTATATGAATGTGTGACGGGCAAGTCTTTCTATATGAATGTGTGACGGGCAAGTCTTTCTATATGAATGTGTGACGGGCAGTCTTTCTATATGAATGTCTGACGGGAAAGTCTTTCTATATGAATGTGTGACGGGCAAGTCTTTCTATATGAATGTGTGACGGGCAAGTCTTTCTATATGAATGTGTGACGGGCAAGTCTTTCTATATGAATGTGTGACGGGCAAGTCTTTCTATATGAATGTGTGACGGGCAAGTCTTTCTATATGAATGTGTGACGGGAAAGTCTTTCTATATGAATATGTGACGGGCAAGTCTTTCTATATGAATATGTGACGGGCAAGTCTTTCTACATGAATATGTGACGGGCAAGTCTTTCTATATGAATATGTGACGGGCAAGTCTTTCTACATGAATATGTGACGGGCAAGTCTTTCTATATGAATATGTGACGGGCAAGTCTTTCTATATGAATATGTGACGGGCAAGTCTTTCTATATGAATATGTGACGGGCAAGTCTTTCTACATGAATATGTGACGGGCAAGTCTTTCTATATGAATGTGTGACGGGCAAGTCTTTCTATATGAATGTCTGACGGGAAAGTCTTTCTATATGAATGTCTGACGGGAAAGTCTTTCTATATGAATGTCTGACGGGAAAGTCTTTCTATATGAATGTCTGACGGGAAAGTCTTTCTATATGAATGTCTGACGGGAAAGTCTTTCTATGTGAATGTCTTACGGGCAAGTCTTTCTATGTGAATGTCTGACGGGAAGTCTTTCTATATGAATGTCTGACGGGGAAGTCTTTCTATATGAATGTCTGACGGGAAAGTCTTTCTATATGAATGTCTGACGGGAAAGTCTTTCTACATGAATGTCTGACGGGAAAGTCTTTCTATATGAATGTGTGACGGGCAAGTCTTTCTATATGAATGTGTGACGGGCAAGTCTTTCTATATGAATGTCTGACGGGAAAGTCTTTCTATATGAATGTCTGACGGGAAAGTCTTTCTATGTGAATGTCTGACGGGAAAGTCTTTCTATGTGAATGTCTGACGGGAAAGTCTTTCTATATGAATGTCTGACGGGAAAGTCTTTCTATATGAATGTGTGACGGGAAAGTCTTTCTATATGAATGTGTGACGGGAAAGTCTTTCTATATGAATGTCTGACGGGGAAGTCTTTCTTCATTCATGTTCAATTCATGACCGATACATTTGATTTGACTTTCCCTTTCGGTAACAATCGATGCCTCACGACGGTGGCTTGGTAGGTCTCCGATCAACCCTCCGTTACAATAGAGGAGATAAACGCCTCCATCTTGAACCGGAACCGGAAATAAAAAAAAATACAATAAAAAATCAAGCGGTTATTTTAACAATAAGACCGAACGTGCCATGAGGTGTTATGGGAAGTGAGATGCCGTGAGAAGTGCAGTGTCATGACGAACGTGCCATGAGGTGTTATGGGAAGTGAGATGCCGTGAGAAGTGCAGTGTCATGAGAAGCAAGGTCCTGTGGGAAGTGCGGTGTCATTACAATTGCAGTATCATGAGAAGTAAGGTCCTATGGGAAGCGAGATGCCATGAGAAGTGCTAAGTTACGAGAAGTAAGGTCTTATAAGAAGCGAAACTGCCATGAGAAGTGAGGTTCTTTTAGAGTCGCTGTTTTACAAGAAGAAAGGTTCCATGAGAAGTGAGGTGCCATGAGAAGTGGTGCCACGATATGTAAGGTGCCATGAGAAGTTGTGCCATTATATGTAAGGTGCCATGAGAAGTTGTGACATTATATGTAAGGTGCCATGAGAAGTTGTGCCATTATATGTAAGGTGCCATGAGAAGTGTGCCATTATATGTAAGGTGCCATGAGAAGTTGTGCCATTATATGTATGCCCCCCATGAGAAGTGGTGCCACGATATGTAAGGTGCCATGAGAAGTTGTGCCATTATATGTAAGGTGCCATGAGAAGTTGTGCCATTATATGTATGGTGCCATGAGAAGTGGTGCCACGATATGTAAGGTGCCATGAGAAGTTGTGCCATTATATGTAAGGTGTCATGAGAAGTGGTGCCACGATATGTAAGGTCCCATGAGAAGTTGTGCCATTATATGTAAGGTGCCATGAGAATGGCGCTGGGATAGAATGGAAGGTTGCTTGTCACCGAAAAGTAATTGTGTCAAAAAGAAAAGAAAGTCGATGCTACATGAAGCAGCTTCATGACAGCCATTTTTTTCTGAAATGATGGCGCTCTTATCATCAACTGTTATCCGTTTGTCTCGCTGGCTTGGCGTAATCCTGTACAAATCTTCTCTGTTGATGGTTACATTTCCATCCCTCCTCAAATCTTAATTTGGCGACCTGACCTGCCCTGTCAGAGCAAGCACGAGTTACGGTCTCTGCGATTTAGCCGTTCGACAAACTGGGCTGATTCTGGGAGGAAGTAATTGCAGATTTCCGGATAGCACTTCCTGCTGGCCTCTTTCCTGCCATTGTTGTTTTTGCTCATGGCCAGAACATGTGGATTAGATGCCCATGTCGTGTTACCATTGGTGGAGAGTTTCAGTGCTTGTGTCAGTGATGTCACGCCTTGTGGTTGTCAAGGAGACCAATGTTGTGTACATCAACACCTGCTAGACATTTTACAAGTTTTATTTTATTCATTTCTTTCTGTCTTGTGAGAATGAAGTAAAACTTACGATCTGTCAAAAGTTAAAAGGTCATTCAATGCACGTCGGCGTGTTGCTCACAGCAAGCTGCGACATCTGACGCCTTTTTGCGACAATTACTCGACGTCATCAAGTGAATTGGGGGTGGTGGGGGGGGGCTGATTGTCTCCGTCTGTATCGCTACTCGCAGGGCTAGGCCCGTTCATCTGCGGGGCAGATGGGTAGGGTTAGTCCGCTCCTAATGCTGGTCCTATCGCAAGTGGTCAGCTATGAGTCGTCAGCAAATTTCAGCCTAAGTTTGTTGGACATCGTGTTCCCATATCAATGTTTGCAAGGATTGAGATACGTACACTAGACGTGTTTGCACAATAAGGGACACAGAAACACTATACACACAGAAACATTTATACACACAGAAACATTATACACACAGAAACACTTATACACAAAGAAACACTTATACACACAGAAACATTTATAAACAAAGAAACACTTATACACACAGAAACACTTATACACACAGAAACATTTATACACACAGAAACACTTATACACACAGAAACACTTATACACACAGAAACACTTATACACACAGAAACATTATACACACAGAAACATTATACACACAGAAACATTATATACAACATGAACACTATACACACAGAAACACTTACACTTATACACACAGAAACATTATGTACACACATAAACACTTATACACACAGAAACATTTATACACACAGAAACATTTATACACACAGAAACATTATACACACATAAACACTTATACACACAGACACATTTATACACACATAAACATATATACATACAGAAACATTTATACACACAGAAACATTTATACACACAGAAACATATATACACACAGAAACATTTATACACTCAGAAACATATATACACACAGAAACATTTATACACACGAAACATATATACACACAGAAACATATATACACACAGAAACATTTATACACACAGAAACATTTATACACACAGAAACATTTATACACACAGAAACATATATACACAGAAACATTTATACACACAGAAACATTTATACACACAGAAACATATATACACAGAAACATTATACACACAGAAACACTTATACACACATAACATTATATACACATAAACACTTATAACACACAGAAACACATATACACACAGAAACATTTATACACACAGAAACACTTATATACACATAAACATTATATACACAGAAACACTTATACACACAGAAACATTATATACACACAGAAACACTTATACCACATAAACACTTATACACACATAAACATATATACATACAGAAACATATACATACAGAAACATTTATACACACAGAAAAATTTATACACACAGAAAAATTTATACACACAGAAACACGTATACACAGAAAAATGTATACACACAGAAACACTTATACACACAGAAACACTTATACACACAGACAAATTTATACACACAGAAACACTGATAAATAAAACTTGAGTACAGACGCATTCAATACAGCTAATGATTGATCATTCATCAATGCTTACATGGCTCTCACATACAAACTGTCACATATATCAATGCTTACATGGCTCTCACATACAAAACTGTTACATATATCAATGCTTACATGGCTCTCACATACAAACTGTCACATATATCAATGCTTACATGGCCCTCACATACAAACTGTCACATATATCAATGCTTACATGGCTCTCACACACAAACTGTCACATATATCAATGCTTACATGGCTCTCACATACAAAACTGTCACATATATCAATGCTTACATGGTTCTCACATACAAACTGTCACATATATCAATGCTTACATGGTTCTCACATACAAACTGTCACATATATCAAAGTTATATGGCTCTCACATACAAACTGTCACATATATCAATGCTTACATAGCTCTCCCATACAAACTGTCACATATATCAATGCTTACATGGCTCTGACATACAAACTTTCACATATATCAATGCTTACATGGCTCTTACATACAAACTTTCACATATATCATGCTTACATGGCTCTCACATACAAACTGTCACATATATCATGCTTCCATGGCTCTCACATACAAACTAATTGTTAGCTGATGTACCTCATTGTTCTATAAAAAAAACACATATGCATGTACACGCACATACATACATAGATACACATACACACACACACACACACACACACACAAACACACACACACACACGTTTGCTGCCTTGCAGGAAAGTCGTAGAACTCAAAAGAGTTGCATATACGGGGTCTACTAAAAACAAAAACACTAGGTCTAGCTGTGAGAAGACACGTCTAGTACAGAACACACAACACTAGGTCTAGCTGTGAGAAGACACGTCTAGTACAGAACACACAACACTAGGTCTAGCTGTGAGAAGACACGTCTAGTACAGCACACACAACACTAGGTCTAGCTGTGAGAAGACACGTCTAGTACAGAACACACAACACTAGGTCTAGCTGTGAGAAGACACGTCTAGTACAGCACACACAACACTAGGTCTAGCTGTGAGAAGACACGTCTAGTACATAACACACAACACTAGGTCTAGCTGTGAGAAGACACGTCTAGTACAGAACACACAACACTAGGTCTAGCTGTGAGAGGACACGTCTAGTACAGAACACACAACACGAGGTCTATCTGTGAGAAAACACGTCTAGTACAGCACACACAACACGAGGTCTATATGTGAGAAGACACGTATAGTACAAAACACACAACACGAGGTCTATCTATGCTATAGTCATTAGAGCACCTGCGTAAAAGACATCGCCAATGATGGCTATTTTTTAGTTAGCCGAGTTGGCAGTGTTCCCTAGCTTTGGCTTCTCGTGGCAAGGCGCTGTGCCAAGGGGTACGGGTTCGATCCTGCTTAGGACCATATATAGTTCATTGTTTTTTTTTCTGTTGTTGGTTATTTATCATTTTTTTCCGAGTGCTGTAAAACATACCTCTTCCTCTGAATTGATTCGCTGATTACCGCCTCGGAAGTTACCACCAAAATAATACTCATCTATGATTGTGTGTCTCCTCCTACAAAAATACTGCACGTAAATAAATATTGAGCCATAGGTTTTGTAGGTTTTTGTTTGAGTGAATGAGAGAAATGAGCTGGCTCTGGACTTCATCCACATACACACGCACACACGCTGCGGGATTTATAAGAGTAGAACTAAAACGCGACTTTGAGATCAAAACAAACAGCAGCTGTGGTAGGTATCTTAGCATATACACACACACGCACATCACATACATACATCACACGCACGCACACACATCACACGCGCACACACGCACAAACACACATGTACACACACATAACACACGTGTACACACACGCACGCACACGCAACACACCACACGAAACGTGTTAGACGTGATTATCTTTTCTTGACGCCATTTGAACCAACCAAATTGACAGCTGAGTCTTTCCCACGTGTTCCTCATCAGCGGATGTCAAGTTATACCACCGGTAGCTGTTGACTGGTAACCGTAGTAACGCTGTACACTGACCCCTCACCATGGTCACCTCTTTCAAGGGTACAAATAATAATACATAAATATTATTATATGGGGAACTTCCGAGGCGATAATAGGGAATAATAGAACAAAGAAGTATGTGTTAGCACTCGGAAAAATTGACAGACAAACAACAATAGAAAAAAAACGAAGAACAATATATGGTCCGAAGTGGGATCGAACCCGTACTCAGTGGCACCGCGCCTTGCCACGAGAAGCCGAACGCTTGGCACACTACCACGCAGCCAACTTAAAAATTGGCTATTGCAGTAGTGTCTTACACGATGACGTTCTCAATGACTATAGCATAGGGTAACGATCACAGACCGAAATAAATTGTATATTTGTACTTTCCTATTAATGCAAGTATCTCCAGTAGGGCTGAATACTTGTGTTGTAGACAAACATTTATTGGACGAAACAGCACGAATAGTAGTTCCCAGTGATTATAACTGGGTACAAATAATAATACATAAATATTATTATATGGGGAACTTCCGAGGCGATAATAGGGAATAATAGAACAAAGAAGTATGTGTTAGCACTCGGAAAAATTGACAGACAAACAACAATAGAAAAAAACGAAGAACAATATATGGTCCGAAGTGGGATCGAACCCGTACTCAGTGGCACCGCGCCTTGCCACGAGAAGCCGAACGCTTGGCACACTACCACGCAGCCAACTTAAAAATTGGCTATTGCAGTAGTGTCTTACACGATGACGTTCTCAATGACTATAGCATAGGGTAACGATCACAGACCGGAAATAAATTGTATATTTGTACTTTCCTATTAATGCAAGTATCTCCCAGTAGGGCTGAATACTTGTGTTGTAGACAAACATTTATTGGACGAAACAGCACGAATAGTAGTTCCCAGTGATTATAACTGGGTACAAATAATAATACATAAATATTATTATATGGGGAACTTCCGAGGCGATAATAGGGAATAATAGAACAAAGAAGTATGTGTTAGCACTCGGAAAAATTGACAGACAAACAACAATAGAAAAAACGAAGAACAATATATGGTCCGAAGTGGGATCGAACCCGTACTCAGTGGCACCGCGCCTTGCCACGAGAAGCCGAACGCTTGGCACACTACCACGCAGCCAACTTAAAAATTGGCTATTGCAGTAGTGTCTTACACGATGACGTTCTCAATGACTATAGCATAGGGTAACGATCACAGACCGGAAATAAATTGTATATTTGTACTTTCCTATTAATGCAAGTATCTCCCAGTAGGGCTGAATACTTGTGTTGTAGACAAACATTTATTGGACGAAACAGCACGAATAGTAGTTCCCAGTGATTATTAACTGGGTACAAATAATAATACATAAATATTATTATATGGGGAACTTCCGAGGCGATAATAGGGAATAATAGAACAAAGAAGTATGTGTTAGCACTCGGAAAAATTGACAGACAAACAACAATAGAAAAAAACGAAGAACAATATATGGTCCGAAGTGGGATCGAACCCGTACTCAGTGGCACCGCGCCTTGCCACGAGAAGCCGAACGCTTGGCACACTACCACGCAGCCAACTTAAAAATTGGCTATTGCAGTAGTGTCTTACACGATGACGTTCTCAATGACTATAGCATAGGGTAACGATCACAGACCGGAAATAAATTGTATATTTGTACTTTCCTATTAATGCAAGTATCTCCCAGTAGGGCTGAATACTTGTGTTGTAGAAAACATTTATTGGACGAAACAGCACGAATAGTAGTTCCCAGTGATTATAACTGGGTACAAATAATAATACATAAATATTATTATATGGGGAACTTCCGAGGCGATAATAGGGAATAATAGAACAAAGAAGTATGTGTTAGCACTCGGAAAAATTGACAGACAAACAACAATAGAAAAAAAACGAAGAACAATATATGGTCCGAAGTGGGATCGAACCCGTACTCAGTGGCACCGCGCCTTGCCACGAGAAGCCGAACGCTTGGCACACTACCACGCAGCCAACTTAAAAATTGGCTATTGCAGTAGTGTCTTACACGATGACGTTCTCAATGACTATAGCATAGGGTAACGATCACAGACCGGAAATAAATTGTATATTTGTACTTTCCTATTAATGCAAGTATCTCCAGTAGGGCTGAATACTTGTGTTGTAGACAAACATTTATTGGACGAAACAGCACGAATAGTAGTTCCCAGTGATTATAACTGGGTACAAATAATAATACATAAATATTATTATATGGGGAACTTCCGAGGCGATAATAGGGAATAATAGAACAAAGAAGTATGTGTTAGCACTCGGAAAAAATGACAGACAAACAAACAATAGAAAAAAACGAAGAACAATATATGGTCCGAAGTGGGATCGAACCCGTACTCAGTGGCACCGCGCCTTGCCACGAGAAGCCGAACGCTTGGCACACTACCACGCAGCCAACTTAAAAAATTGGCTATTGCAGTAGTGTCTTACACGATGACGTTCTCAATGACTATAGCATAGGGTAACGATCACAGACCGGAAATAAATTGTATATTTGTACTTTCCTATTAATGCAAGTATCTCCCAGTAGGGCTGAATACTTGTGTTGTACAACACAAGTATTCAGCCCTACTGGGAGATACTTGCATTAATAGGAAAGTACAAATATACAATTTATTTCCGGTCTGTGATCGTTACCTATGCTATAGTCATTGAGAACGTCATCGTGTAAGACACTACTGCAATAGCCAATTTTTAAGTTGGCTGCGTGGTAGTGGCCAAGCGTTCGGCTTCTCGTGGCAAGGCGCGGTGCCACTGAGTACGGGTTCGATCCCACTTCGGACCATATATTGTTCTTCGTTTTTTTCTATTGTTGTTTGTCTGTCAATTTTTCCGAGTGCTAACACATACTTCTTTGTTCTATTATTCCTATTATCGCCTCGGAAGTTCCCCATATAATAATATTTATGTATTATTATTTGTACCCAGTTATAATCACTGGGAAATACTATTCGTGCTGTTTCGTCCAATAAATGTTTGTCTACAACACAAGTATTCAGCCCTACTGGGAGATACTTGCATAATAGGAAAGTACAAATATACAATTATTTCCGGTCTGTGATCGTTACCCTATGCTATAGTCATTGAGAACGTCATCGTGTAAGACACTACTGCAATAGCCAATTTTTAAGTTGGCTGCGTGGTAGTGTGCCAAGCGTTCGGCTTCTCGTGGCAAGGCGCGGTGCCACTGAGTACGGGTTCGATCCACTTCGGACCATATATTGTTCTTCGTTTTTTCTATTGTTGTTTGTCTGTCAATTTTTCCGAGTGCTAACACATACTTCTTTGTTCTATTATCCCTATTATCGCCTCGGAAGTTCCCCATATAATAATATTTATGTATTATTATTTGTACCCAGTTATAATCACTGGGAACTACTATTCGTGCTGTTTCGTCCAATAAATGTTTGTCTACAAACCAAGTATTCAGCCCTACTGGGAGATACTTGCATTAATAGGAAAGTACAAATATACAATTTATTTCCGGTCTGTGATCGTTACCCTATGCTATAGTCATTGAGAACGTCATCGTGAAGACACTACTGCAATAGCCAATTTTTAAGTTGGCTGCGTGGTAGTGTGCCAAGCGTTCGGCTTCTCGTGGCAAGGCGCGGTGCCACTGAGTACGGGTTCGATCCCACTTCGGACCATATATTGTTCTTCGTTTTTTCTATTGTTGTTTGTCTGTCAATTTTTCCGAGTGCTAACACATACTTCTTTGTTCTATTATTCCCTATTATCGCCTCGGAAGTTCCCCATATAATAATATTTATGTATTATTATTTGTACCCAGTTATAATCACTGGGAACTACTATTCGTGCTGTTTCGTCCAATAAATGTTTGTCTACAACACAAGTATTCAGCCCTACTGGGAGATACTTGCATTAATAGGAAAGTACAAAATATACAATTTATTTCCGGTCTGTGATCGTTACCCTATGCTATAGTCATTGAGAACGTCATCGTGTAAGACACTACTGCAATAGCCAATTTTTAAGTTGGCTGCGTGGTAGTGTGCCAAGCGTTCGGCTTCTCGTGGCAAGGCGCGGTGCCACTGAGTACGGGTTCGATCCCACTTCGGACCATATATTGTTCTTCGTTTTTTTCTATTGTTGTTTGTCTGTCAATTTTTCCGAGTGCTAACACATACTTCTTTGTTCTATTATTCCCTATTATCGCCTCGGAGTTCCCCATATAATAATATTTATGTATTATATTGTACCCAGTTATAATCACTGGGAACTACTATTCGTGCTGTTTCGTCCAATAAATGTTTGTCTACAACACAAGTATTCAGCCCTACTGGGAGATACTTGCATTAATAGGAAAGTACAAATATACAATTTATTTCCGGTCTGTGATCGTTACCCTATGCTATAGTCATTGAGAACGTCATCGTGTAAGACACTACTGCAATAGCCAATTTTTAAGTTGGCTGCGTGGTAGTGTGCCAAGCGTTCGGCTCTCGTGGCAAGGCGCGGTGCCACTGAGTACGGGTTCGATCCCACTTCGGACCATATATTGTTCTTCGTTTTTTTCTATTGTTGTTTGTCTGTCAATTTTTCCGAGTGCTAACACATACTTCTTTGTTCTATTATCACCTCTTCAAACATTCTTGCTGCCCTCTCATGTTAAAAGTATTCTTAATAACCTCTGTAAAATCATGTGTCTATATAGAACATGAAAACAACCCTCCACGGTGGCAGCCATCACGGTGACAACCATCACGGTGACAGCCATCACGGTGACAACCATGACGATGACAACTATCACGCTGCCATCTCCGCATGTAAGATAGACACTACCATAGGTGTATTTTCATCTTGTCTCTTGCCTTGACCCTGCACACTGTCATAGATTCTCCTGCTTGTCTCTTGCCTTGACCCTGCACGCTGTCATAGATTCTCCTGCTTGTCTCTTGCCTTGACCCTGCACACTGTCATAGATTCTCCTGCTTGTCTCTTGCTTGACCCTGCAGGCTGTCATAGATTCTCCTGCTTGTCTCTTGCCTTGACCCTGCACACTGTCATAGATTCTCCTGCTTGTCTCTTGCCTTGACCCTGCACACTGTCATAGATTCTCCTGCTTGTCTCTTGCCTTGACCCTGCACACTGTCATAGATTCTCCTGCTTGTCTCTTGCCTTGACCCTGCACACTGTCATAGATTCTCCTGCTTGTCTCTTGCCTTGACCCTGCACACTGTCATAGATTCTCCTGCTTGTCTCTTGCCTTGACCCTGCAGGCTGTCATAGATTTCCCTGCTTGTCTCTTGCCTTGACCCGGCACACTGTCATAGATTCTCCTGCTTGTCTCTTGCTTGACCCTGCACACTGTCATAGATTCTCTGCTTGTCTCTTGCCTTGACCCTGCACGCTGTCATAGATTCTCCTGCATGTCTCTTGCCTTGACCCTGCACACTGTCATAGATTCTCCTGCTTGTCTCTTGCCTTGACCCTGCACGCTGTCATAGATTCTCCTGCATGTATCTTGCCTTGACCTGCACGCTGTCATAGATTCTCCTGCTTGTCTCTGGCTTGACCTTGCACGCTGTCATAGATTCTCCTGCATGTCTCTTGCCTTGACCTTGCACGCTGTCATAGATTCTCCTGCTTGTCTCTTGGCTTGACCCTGCACACTGTCATAGATTCTCCTGCTTGTCTTTGCTTGACCCTGCACACTGTCATAGATTCTCCTGCTTGTCTCTTGCCTTGACCTGCACACTGTCATAGATTCTCCTGCTTCTCTCTTGGCTTGACCTTGCACAATGTCATAGATTCTCCTGCTTGTCTCTTGGCTTGACCTGCACGCTGTCATAGATTCTCCTGCATGTCTCTTGCCTTGACCTTGCACGCTGTCATAGATTCTCTGCTTGTCTCTTGCCTTGACCTTGCACGCTGTCATAGATTCTCCTGCTTGTCTCTGCCTTGACCTTGCACGCTGTCATAGATTCTCCTGCTTGTCTCTTGCCTGACCCTGCACACTGTCATCGATTCTTTGCTTGTCTCTTGCCTTGACCCGGCACACTGTCATAGATTCTCTTGCTTGTCTCTTGCCTTGACCCTGCACACTGTCATATATTCTCCTGCTTGTCTCTTGCCTTGAACGGCACACTGTCATAGATTCTCTTGCATGTCTCTTGCCTTGACCCTGCACGCTGTCATAGATTCTCCTGCATGTCTCTTACCTTGACCCGGCACACTGTCATAGATTCTCCTGCATGTCTCTTGCCTTGACCTTGCACGCTGTCATAGATTCTCCTGCTTGTCTTTTGCTTGACCTTGCACGCTGTCATAGATTCTCCTGCTTGTCTCTTGCCTTGACCCTGTACACCGTCATAGATTCTCCTGCTTGTCTCTTGCCTTGACCCGGCCACTCTGTCATAGATTCTCCTGCTTGTCTCTTGCCTTGACCCGGCACACTGTCATAGATTCTCTTGCTTGTCTCTTGCCTTGACCCTGCACACTGTATAGATTCTCCTGCTTGTCTCTTGCCTTGACCCTGCACACTGTCATCGATTCTTCTGCTTGTCTCTTGCCTTGACCCGGCACACTGTCATAGATTCTCTTGCTTGTCTCTTGCCTTGACCCTGCACACTGTCATAGATTCTCTTGCTTGTCTCTTGCCTTGACTCGGCGCACTGTCATTGATTCTCCTGCTTGTCTCTTGCCTTGATCCGGCACACTGTCATAGATTCTCCTGCTTGTCTCTTGCCTTGACCCTGCACACTGTCATATATTCTCCTGCTTGTCTCTTGCCTTGAACCGGCACACTGTCATAGATTCTCTTGCATGTCTCTTGCCTTGACCTGCACGCTGTCATAGATTCTCCTGCATGTCTCTTACCTTGACCCGGCACACTGCCATAGATTCTCCTGCTTGTCTCTTGCCTTGACCCTGCACACTGTCATAGATTCTCCTGCATGTCTTGCCCTTGACCCGGCACACTGTCATAGATTCTCCTGCTTGTCTCTTGCTTTGACCCGGCACACTGTCATAGATTCTTCTACTTGTCTCTTGCCTTGACCCTGCACACTGTCATAGATTCTCCTGCTTGTCTCTTGCCTTGACCCGGCACACTGTCATAGATTCTCCTCCATGTCTCTTGCCTTGACCCTGCACGCTGTCATAGATTCTCCTGTTTGTCTCTTGCCTTGATCCTGCACACTGTCATCGATTCTCCTGCATGTCTCTTACCTTGACCCGGCACACTGTCATAGATTCTCCTGCATGTCTCTTGCCTTGACCCTGCACACTGTCATAGATTCTCCTGCTTGTCTCTTGCCTTGACCCTGCACACTGTCATAGATTCTCCTGCTTGTCTCTTGCCTTGACCCTGCACACTGTCATAGATTCTCCTGCTTGTCTCTTGCCTTGACCCTGCACACTGTCATAGATTCTCCTGCATGTCTCTTGCCTTGACCCTGCACAATGTCATAGATTCTCCTGCATGTCTCTTGCCTTGACCCTGCACGCTGTCATAGATTCTCCTGCTTGTCTCTTGCCTTGACCCTGCACGCTGTCATAGATTCTCCTGCTTGTCTCTTGAGTTGTCTGCCTACTTCAGCCTTGTCTGCCTACTTCAGTCTTGACTGCCTACTTCAGCCTTGTCTGCCCACTTCAGTCTTGTCTGCCTACTTCAGCTTTGTCTGCCCACTTTAGCCTTGTCTGCCCACTTTAGCCTTGTCTGCCTACTTCAGCCTTGTCTGCCCACTTCAGTCTTGTCTGCCTACTTCAGTCTTGTCTGCCTACTTCAGCCTTGTCTGCCCACTTCAGCCTTGTCTGCCTACTTCAGCTTTGTCTGCCCACTTTAGCCTTGTCTGCCCACTTTAGCCTTGTCTGCCTACTTCAGCCTTGTCTGCCCACTTCAGTCTTTTCTGCCCACATCAGCTTTGTCTGCCTTCTTCAGTCTTGTCTGCCTACTTCAGCTTTGTCTGCCCACTTCAGTCTTGTCTGCCCACTTCAGCCTTGTCTGCCCACTTCAGCCGTGTCTGCTCACTTCAGCCTTGTCTGCTCACTTCAGCCTGTCTGCCTACTTCAGCCGTGTCTGCTCACTTCAGCCTTGTCTGCTCACTTCAGCCTTGTCTGCCCACTTCAGCCGTGTCTGCTCACTTCAGCCTTGTCTGCTCACTTCAGCCTTGTCTGCCTACTTCAGCCTTGTCTGCCCACTTCAGCTTTGTCTGCCCACTTCAGCCTTGTCTGCCTACTTCAGCCTTGTATGCCCACTTCAGCTTTGTCTGCCTACTTCAGTCTTGTCTGCCTACTTCAGCCTCGTCTTCCATACTTTAGCTTTGTCTGCCTATTTCAGCCTCGTCTGCCTACTTCAGCCTTGTCTGCCTACTTCAGCTTTGTCTGCCTACTTCAGCTTTGTCTGCCTACTTCAGCCTCGTCTGCCCACTTCATCTGTGTCTGCCTACTCAGCCTTGTCTGACTACTTCAGCTTTGTCTGCCTACTTCAGCCTTGTCTGCCCACTTCAGCCTTGTCTGCTTACTTCAACCTTGTCTGCCTACTTTAGCCTTGTCTGCCTTCTTCAGCCTTGTCTGCCTACTTCAGCCTTGTCTGCCCACTTCAGCCTGTATGCCCACTTCAGCTTTGTCTGCCTACTTCAGTCTTGTCTGCCTACTTCAGCCTCGTCTTCCATACTTTAGCTTTGTCTGCCTATTTCAGCCTCGTCTGCCTACTTCAGCTTGTCTGCCTACTTCAGCTTTGTCTGCCTACTTCAGCTTTGTCTGCCTACTTCAGCCTCGTCTGCCCACTTCATCTGTGTCTGCCTACTTCAGCCTTGTCTGACTACTTCAGCTTTGTCTGCCTACTTCAGCCTTGTCTGCCCACTTCAGCCTTGTCTGCTTACTCAACCTTGTCTGCCTACTTTAGCCTTGTCTGCCTTCTTCAGCCTTGTCTGCCTACTTCAGCCTTGTCTGCCCACTTCAGCCTTGTCTGCTTACTTCAACCTTGTCTGCCTACTTCAGCCTCGTCTGCCTACTTCAGCCTTGTCTGCCTACTTCAGCTTTGTCTGCCTACTTCAGCTTTGTCTGCCTACTTCAGCCTCGTCTGCCCACTTCATCTGTGTCTGCCTACTTCAGCCTTGTCTGACTACTTCAGCTTTGTCTGCCTACTTCAGCTTTGTCTGCCTACTTCAGCCTTGTCTGCCCACTTCAGCCTTGTCTGCTTACTTCAACCTTGTCTGCCTACTTTAGCCTTGTCTGCCTACTTTAGCCTTGTTACTTCAGCCTTGTCTGCCTATGCCTTGTTAGCCTCCGACATGACTTTCACTAGTTATTATTTCTCTGCGTTTCAGACACCATGTATTTGCCTTATTCAAATTGCTTTCAATAATTCCGTATTTTCCGTTATGTCAAACTTGTTTTATTTGCTTTCTTCTCTGTCCACCAATTCAAATACATATATCAATGGCTTCAGTTTGTCTTTCTGTTTCTGCTAATGTCCATGTGTCTGTGCTATAAAGGAATATTGAGTAGTTATAACCTATAATAATCTCTATTTTAATGTTATTTGATTTGATGAGAGTACATCTTTCATGTTTTTTCAAAAGTTTTTTCTTCCTTTTTACCATTTCGAGGCAACAACTCCGTCATGGGTTGTTCGAACCTGCTTTGTGTGTGAAACCCCATATTGTTTTGTTTTTTTCTGTTGCTGATTATTGTGATTTTTTTCTGAGTGCTGTAAACAAACCTTGTCCCCTGAAATGATTGGCTGATCTATCGCCTCGCAAGTTGCCTTCTATAACAACAGTTCAGTCAGAGCCCCGTCACGCCAAGTGGCGTATAGGCAATATGGTGCTAGAGACTATAATTTGACACACCTTCAGCACATGATTTTTGGGGTAATGTGGTCGGTATTACGCCCGTGCCGCTTTACTTTCCAAGAAAAATATCCAGTACCCGTTAAAGGCTGGGTGAACCCGGAAGCCGTCGGTCAGGATCGAACCCGACCTCTTGTCCTTTCTAGTCCACTCCACTAACCACTGAGCTATCGCGGCTCCCAGTGGAGCATAGGTCTTCAACAAACACTTTAGCTCCCAGTGGAGCAGAGGTCTTCAACAAACACTTTTAGCTCCCAGTGGAGCATAGGTCCTCAACAAACACTTTTAGCTCCCAGTGGAGCATAGGTCCTCAACAAACACTTTTAGCTCCCAGTGGAGCATAGGTCTTCAACAAACACTTTTAGCTCCAGTGGAGCATAGGTCTTCAACAAACACTTTTAGCTCCCAGTGGAGCAGAGGTCTTCAACAAACACTTTTAGCTCCCAGTGGAGCATAGGTCCTCAACAAACACTTTTAGCTCCCAGTGGAGCATAGGTCCTCAACAAACACTTTTAGCTCCCAGTGGAGCATAGGTCTTCAACAAACACTTTTAGCTCCCAGTGGAGCAGAGGTCTTCAACAAACACTTTTAGCTCCCAGTGGAGCATAGGTCTTCAACAAACACTTTTAGCTCCCAGTGGAGCATAGGTCTTCAACAAACACTTTTAGCTCCAGTGGAGCATAGGTCTTCAACAAACACTTTTAGCTCCCAGTGGAGCAGAGGTCTTCAACAAACACTTTTAGCTCCAGTGGAGCATAGGTCTTCAACAAACACTTTTAGCTCCCAGTGGAGCATAGGTCTTCAACAAACACTTTTAGCTCCCAGTGGAGCAGAGGTCTTCAACAAACACTTTTAGCTCCCAGTGGAGCATAGGTCTTCAACAAACACTTTTAGCTCCCAGTGGAGCAGAGGTCTTCAACAAACACTTTTAGCTCCCAGTGGAGCATAGGTCTTCAACAAACACTTTTAGCTCCCAGTGGAGCATAGGTCTTCAACAAACACTTTTAGCTCCCAGTGGAGCATAGGTCTTCAACAAACACTTTTAGCTCCCAGTGGAGCATAGGTCTTCAACAAACACTTTTAGCTCCCAGTGGAGCAGAGGTCTTCAACAAAACACTTTTAGCTCCAGTGGAGCAGAGGTCTTCAACAAACACTTTTAGCTCTCAGTGGAGCAGAGGTCTTCAACAAACACTTTTAGCTCCAGTGGAGCAGAGTCTTCAACAAACACTTTTAGCTCCCAGTGGAGCAGAGGTCTTCAACAAACACTTTTAGCTCCCAGTGGAGCATAGGTCTTCAACAAACACTTTTAGCTCCAGTGGAGCAGAGGTCTTCAACAAACACTTTTAGCTCCCAGTGGAGCATAGGTCTTCAACAAACACTTTAGCTCCCAGTGGAGCAGAGGTCTTCAACAAACACTTTTAGCTCCCAGTGGAGCATAGGTCTTCAACAAACACTTTTAGCTCCCAGTGGAGCAGAGGTCTTCAACAAACACTTTTAGCTCCCAGTGGAGCATAGGTCTTCAACAAACACTTTTAGCTCCCAGTGGAGCATAGGTCTTCAACAAACACTTTTAGCTCCCAGTGGAGCAGAGGTCTTCAACAAACACTTTTAGCTCCCAGTGGAGCAGAGGTCTTCAACAAACACTTTTAGCTCCCAGTGGAGCATAGGTCTTCAACAAACACTTTTAGCTCCCAGTGGAGCATAGGTCTTCAACAAACACTTTTAGCTCCCAGTGGAGCAGAGGTCTTCAACAAACACTTTCAGCTCCCAGTGGAGCATAGGTCTTCAACAAACACTTTTAGCTCCCAGTGGAGCATAGGTCTTCAACAAACACTTTTAGCTCCCAGTGGAGCAGAGGTCTTCAACAAACACTTTCAGCTCCCAGTGGAGCATAGGTCTTCAACAAACACTTTTAGCTCCCAGTAGAGCAGAGGTCTTCAACAAACACTTTTAGCTCCCAGTGGAGCAGAGGTCTTCAACAAACACTTTTAGCTCCCAGTGGAGCATAGGTCTTCAACAAACACTTTTAGCTCCCAGTGGAGCAGAGGTCTTCAACAAACACTTTTAGCTCCCAGTGGAGCAGAGGTCTTCAACAAACACTTTTAGCTCCCAGTGGAGCATAGGTCTTCAACAAACACTTTTAGCTCCCAGTGGAGCATAGGTCTTCAACAAACACTTTTAGCTCCCAGTGGAGCATAGGTCTTCAACAAACACTTTTAGCTCCCAGTGGAGCAGAGGTCTTCAACAAACA
This sequence comes from Megaustenia siamemsis, assembly GCA_032433765.1. Classification (NCBI taxonomy): domain Eukaryota; kingdom Metazoa; phylum Mollusca; class Gastropoda; order Stylommatophora; family Ariophantidae; genus Megaustenia; species Megaustenia siamemsis. Next base: position 11,492,797 of record JAVIAB010000026.1, on the reverse strand, counting down.
CTTTCAGCTCCCAGTGGAGCATAGGTCTTCAACAAACACTTTTAGCTCCCAGTGGAGCAGAGGTCTTCAACAAACACTTTCAGCTCCCAGTGGAGCAGAGGTCTTCAACAAACACTTTCAGCTCCCAGTGGAGCATAGGTCTTCAACAAACACTTTCAGCTCCCAGTGGAGCAGAGGTCTTCAACAAACACTTTTAGCTCCCAGTGGAGCAGAGGTCTTCAACAAACACTTTTAGCTCCCAGTGGAGCAGAGGTCTTCAACAAACACTTTTAGCTCCCAGTGGAGCAGAGGTCTTCAACAAACACTTTTAGCTCTCAGTGGAGCAGAGGTCTTCAACAAACACTTTTAGCTCCCAGTGGAGCAGAGGTCTTCAACAAACACTTTTAGCTCCCAGTGGAGCAGAGGTCTCAACAAACACTTTTAGCTCCCAGTGGAGCAGAGGTCTTCAACAAACACTTTCAGCTCCCAGTGGAGCAGAGGTCTTCAACAAACACTTTTAGCTCCCAGTGGAGCAGAGGTCTTCAACAAACACTTTTAGCTCCCAGTGGAGCAGAGGTCTTCAACAAACACTTTTAGCTCCCAGTGGAGCAGAGGTCTTCAACAAACACTTTTAGCTCCCAGTGGAGCAGAGGTCTTCAACAAACACTTTTAGCTCCCAGTGGAGCATAGGTCTTCAACAAACACTTTTAGCTCCCAGTGGAGCAGAGGTCTTCAACAAACACTTTTAGCTCCCAGTGGAGCATAGGCCTTCAACAAACACTTTTAGCTCCCAGTGGAGCATAGGTCTTCAACAAACACTTTTAGCTCCCAGTGGAGCAGAGGTCTTCAACAAACACTTTTAGCTCCCAGTGGAGCAGAGGTCTTCAACAAACACTTTTAGCTCCCAGTGGAGCATAGGTCTTCAACAAACACTTTTAGCTCCCAGTGGAGCATAGGTCTTCAACAAACACTTTTAGCTCCCAGTGGAGCAGAGGTCTTCAACAAACACTTTCAGCTCCCAGTGGAGCATAGGTCTTCAACAAACACTTTTAGCTCCCAGTGGAGCATAGGTCTTCAACAAACACTTTTAGCTCCCAGTGGAGCAGAGGTCTTCAACAAACACTTTCAGCTCCCAGTGGAGCATAGGTCTTCAACAAACACTTTTAGCTCCCAGTGGAGCAGAGGTCTTCAACAAACACTTTTAGCTCCCAGTGGAGCAGAGGTCTTCAACAAACACTTTTAGCTCCCAGTGGAGCATAGGTCTTCAACAAACACTTTTAGCTCCCAGTGGAGCAGAGGTCTTCAACAAACACTTTAGCTCCCAGTGGAGCAGAGGTCTTCAACAAACACTTTTAGCTCCCAGTGGAGCATAGGTCTTCAACAAACACTTTTAGCTCCCAGTGGAGCATAGGTCTTCAACAAACACTTTTAGCTCCAGTGGAGCATAGGTCTTCAACAAACACTTTTAGCTCCCAGTGGAGCAGAGGTCTTCAACAAACACTTTCAGCTCCCAGTGGAGCATAGGTCTTCAACAAACACTTTTAGCTCCCAGTGGAGCAGAGGTCTTCAACAAACACTTTCAGCTCCCAGTGGAGCAGAGGTCTTCAACAAACACTTTCAGCTCCCAGTGGAGCATAGGTCTTCAACAAACACTTTCAGCTCCCAGTGGAGCAGAGGTCTTCAACAAACACTTTTAGCTCCCAGTGGAGCAGAGGTCTTCAACAAACACTTTTAGCTCCCAGTGGAGCAGAGGTCTTCAACAAACACTTTTAGCTCCCAGTGGAGCAGAGGTCTTCAACAAACACTTTTAGCTCTCAGTGGAGCAGAGGTCTTCAACAAACACTTTTAGCTCCCAGTGGAGCAGAGGTCTTCAACAAACACTTTTAGCTCCCAGTGGAGCAGAGGTCTTCAACAAACACTTTTAGCTCCCAGTGGAGCAGAGGTCTTCAACAAACACTTTCAGCTCCCAGTGGAGCAGAGGTCTTCAACAAACACTTTTAGCTCCCAGTGGAGCAGAGGTCTTCAACAAACACTTTTAGCTCCCAGTGGAGCAGAGGTCTTCAACAAACACTTTTAGCTCCCAGTGGAGCAGAGGTCTTCAACAAACACTTTTAGCTCCCAGTGGAGCAGAGGTCTTCAACAAACACTTTTAGCTCCCAGTGGAGCAGAGGTCTTCAACAAACACTTTTCGCTCCCAGTGGAGCAGAGGTCTTCAACAAACACTTTTAGCTCCCAGTGGAGCAGAGGTCTTCAACAAACACTTTTAGCTCCCAGTGGAGCAGAGGTCTTCAACAAACACTTTTAGCTCCCAGTGGAGCAGAGGTCTTCAACAAACACTTTAGCTCCCAGTGGAGCAGAGGTCTTCAACAAACACTTTTAGCTCCCAGTGGAGCAGAGGTCTTCAACAAACACTTTTAGCTCCCAGTGGAGCAGAGGTCTTCAACAAACACTTTTAGCTCCCAGTGGAGCAGAGGTCTTCAACAAACACTTTAGCTCCCAGTGGAGCAGAGGTCTTCAACAAACACTTTTAGCTCCCAGTGGAGCATAGGTCTTCAACAAACACTTTTAGCTCCCAGTGGAGCATAGGTCTTCAACAAACACTTTTAGCTCCCAGTGGAGCATAGGTCTTCAACAAACACTTTTAGCTCCCAGTGGAGCATAGGTCTTCAACAAACACTTTTAGCTCCCAGTGGAGCATAGGTCTTCAACAAACACTTTTAGCTCCCAGTGGAGCAGAGGTCTTCAACAAACACTTTCAGCTCCCAGTGGAGCATAGGTCTTCAACAAACACTTTTAGCTCCCAGTGGAGCAGAGGTCTTCAACAAACACTTTCAGCTCCCAGTGGAGCAGAGGTCTTCAACAAACACTTTCAGCTCCCAGTGGAGCATAGGTCTTCAACAAACACTTTCAGCTCCCAGTGGAGCAGAGGTCTTCAACAAACACTTTTAGCTCCCAGTGGAGCAGAGGTCTTCAACAAACACTTTTAGCTCCCAGTGGAGCAGAGGTCTTCAACAAACACTTTTAGCTCCCAGTGGAGCAGAGGTCTTCAACAAACACTTTTAGCTCTCAGTGGAGCAGAGGTCTTCAACAAACACTTTTAGCTCCCAGTGGAGCAGAGGTCTTCAACAAACACTTTTAGCTCCCAGTGGAGCAGAGGTCTTCAACAAACACTTTTAGCTCCCAGTGGAGCAGAGGTCTTCAACAAACACTTTCAGCTCCCAGTGGAGCAGAGGTCTTCAACAAACACTTTTAGCTCCCAGTGGAGCAGAGGTCTTCAACAAACACTTTTAGCTCCCAGTGGAGCAGAGGTCTTCAACAAACACTTTTAGCTCCCAGTGGAGCAGAGGTCTTCAACAAACACTTTTAGCTCCCAGTGGAGCAGAGGTCTTCAACAAACACTTTTAGCTCCCAGTGGAGCAGAGGTCTTCAACAAACACTTTTCGCTCCCAGTGGAGCAGAGGTCTTCAACAAACACTTTTAGCTCCCAGTGGAGCAGAGGTCTTCAACAAACACTTTTAGCTCCCAGTGGAGCAGAGGTCTTCAACAAACACTTTTAGCTCCCAGTGGAGCAGAGGTCTTCAACAAACACTTTTAGCTCCCAGTGGAGCAGAGGTCTTCAACAAACACTTTTAGCTCCCAGTGGAGCAGAGGTCTTCAACAAACACTTTTAGCTCCCAGTGGAGCAGAGGTCTTCAACAAACACTTTTAGCTCCCAGTGGAGCAGAGGTCTTCAACAAACACTTTTAGCTCCCAGTGGAGCAGAGGTCTTCAACAAACACTTTTAGCTCCCAGTGGAGCATAGGTCTTCAACAAACACTTTTAGCTCCCAGTGGAGCATAGGTCTTCAACAAACACTTTTAGCTCCCAGTGGAGCATAGGTCTTCAACAAACACTTTCAGCTCCCTGTGGAGCATAGGTCTTCAACAAACACTTTCAGCTCCCAGTGGAGCATAGGTCTTCAACAAACACTTTCAGCTCCCAGTGGAGCATAGGTCTTCAACAAACACTTTTAGCTCCCAGTGGAGCATAGGTCTTCAACAAACACTTTTAGCTCCCAGTGGAGCATAGGTCTTCAACAAACACTTTCAGCTCCCAGTGGAGCATAGGTCTTCAACAAACACTTTTAGCTCCCAGTGGAGCATAGGTCTTCAACAAACACTTTTAGCTCCCAGTGGAGCATAGGTCTTCAACAAACACTTTCAGCTCCCAGTGGAGCATAGGTCTTCAACAAACACTTTCAGCTCCCAGTGGAGCATAGGTCTTCAACAAACACTTTCAGCTCCCAGTGGAGCATAGGTCTTCAACAAACACTTTTAGCTCCCAGTGGAGCATAGGTCTTCAACAAACACTTTTAGCTCCCAGTGGAGCATAGGTCTTCAACAAACACTTTCAGCTCCCAGTGGAGCATAGGTCTTCAACAAACACTTTTAGCTCCAGTGGAGCAGAGGTCTTCAACAAACACTTTCAGCTCCCAGTGGAGCATAGGTCTTCAACAAACACTTTTAGCTCCCAGTGGAGCAGAGGTCTTCAACAAACACTTTTAGCTCCCAGTGGAGCATAGGTCTTCAACAAACACTTTCAGCTCTCTGTGGAGCAGAGGTCTTCAACAAACACTTTCAGCTCTCTGTGGAGCAGAGGTCTTCAACAAACACTTTCTGCTCTCTGTGGAGCAGAGGTCTTCAACAAACACTTCCAGCTCTCTGTGGAGCAGAGGTCTTCAACAAACACTTTCAGCTCTCTGTGGAGCAGAGGTCTTCAACAAACACTTTCAGCTCCCAGTGGAGCAGAGGTCTTCAACAAACACTTTCAGCTCCCAGTGGAGCAGAGGTCTTCAGCAAACACTTTCAGCTCTCTGTGGAGCAGAGGTCTTCAACAAACACTTTCAGCTCCCAGTGGAGCAGAGGTCTTCAACAAACACTTTCAGCTCCCAGTGGAGCAGAGGTCTTCAACAAACACTTTCAGCTCTCTGTGGAGCAGAGGTCTTCAACAAACACTTTCAGCTCCCAGTGGAGCAGAGGTCTTCAACAAACACTTTCAGCTCCCAGTGGAGCATAGGTCTTCAACAAACACTTTTAGCTCCCAGTGGAGCATAGGTCTTCAACAAACACTTTTAGCTCCCAGTGGAGCATAGGTCTTCAACAAACACTTTTAGCTCCCAGTGGAGCATAGGTCTTCAACAAACACTTTTAGCTCCCAGTGGAGCATAGGTCTTCAACAAACACTTTCAGCTCCCAGTGGAGCATAGGTCTTCAACAAACACTTTCAGCTCCCAGTGGAGCATAGGTCTTCAACAAACACTTTCAGCTCCCAGTGGAGCATAGGTCTTCAACAAACACTTTCAGCTCCCAGTGGAGCATAGGTCTTCAACAAACACTTTCAGCTCCCAGTGGAGCATAGGTCTTCAACAAACACTTTCAGCTCCCAGTGGAGCAGAGGTCTTCAACAAACACTTTCCAAGTCTTTCTGCTTTTTGCCATTCTTTTAAGATCATTCCATGTCTTCCCCATCATCTTCATCTCTGCTTCTATCTGTCTCCTCCAAGAATTCTTTGGACTTCCTCTTTGTCTTTTCCCCTGGGGATTCCAAAAAAGGGTCTGTTGTGTAATACTCTCAGTTGGCTTCCGTAGTGTGTGTCCTATCCAGCGCCATCGTCTTCGCTGTATCTCTTTATCCACTGGTATTTGACTGGGACATTTCCATAATTCTGTGTTAGTGATTTTGTCCTGCCATTTCTATCCTTTTATCCTGCGTAAGCATCCATTAATGAAAGTCTGTATCTTCGTGATTGTCAATTTTGTTGTTCTCCATGTTTCACAGCCATATAATAGGGCCGCCTTAACATTTGAGTCGAAAATTTTTATTTTTGTATTTAACCTAATTTCTTTGGATTTCCCTATGTTTCCCAGTGCAACGAAAGCTCCTCTTGCTTTTAATATCCTTATTTTTATTTATTATTATTTGTCTCCAATATGATACCTCCCACTCTGGGCGTGTCCTCTTCAACTATTGCTTGTTGTTTATTGAATGTCCCATTCCGCGCCATTACGTCACCCGGATATTATGACAAGAAGTCATGTTAAAATATCGCATCCACCAGCAACGAAATAAAATGTTGATCCTAGCAATTCTAATCCTGGTTATGTAATAGATTTCCAATGAGTCGAGACATCGGCAACAAACTTTGAAAATCTCGTCAATTCCCTGGAGGAAGTCGGCGGCTGCTTTGTTTTTTAAGTTGTGATCAGTGGTTCTCAAATCTTGTACATGTATCACCACAAGAACACATTAGTCGACATTTGCTCTTCTTCTTGAAGCACGTTTGTTGTTATAGCTCAAGCCGTCTAATGATAATATAAAGTACTTGGCATCGTCCAAACATTCAAATCGTAAGATAAAATAAGGGCTGGCTTTACCGGCCTTCTGTCTTCTGACTGGTATGTCTGTTTACAGCATTGTAGACTAACAATGTCTATTTACAGCATTGTAGACTAACAATGTCTTTTTACAACATTGTAGACTAACAATGTCTTTTTACAACATTGTACGCTAACAATGTCTTTTTACAACATTGTAGACTAACAATGTCTTTTTTACAACATTGTAGGCTAACAATGTCTTTTTACAACATTGTAGGCTAACAATGTCTTTTTACAACATTGTAGACTAACAATGTCTTTTTTACAACATTGTAGGCTAACAATGTCTTTTTACAACATTGTAGACTAACAATGTCTTTTTACAACATTGTAGACTAACAATGTCTTTTTTACAACATTGTAGGCTAACAATGTCTTTTTACAACATTGTAGACTAACAATGTCTTTTTTACAACATTGTAGGCTAACAATGTCTTTTTACAGCATTGTAGACTAACAATGTCTATTTACAGCATTGTAGACTAACAATGTCTTTTTACAACATTGTAGACTAACAATGTCTTTTTACAACATTGTAGACTAACAATGTCTTTTTTACAACATTGTAGGCTAACAATGTCTTTTTACAACATTGTAGACTAACAATGTCTTTTTACAACATTGTAGACTAACAATGTCTTTTTACAACATTGTAGACTAACAATGTCTTTTTTACAACATTGTAGGCTAACAATGTCTTTTTTACAACATTGTAGGCTAACAATGTCTTTTTACAACATTGTAGACTAACAATGTCTTTTTTACAACATTGTAGGCTAACAATGTCTTTTTTACAACATTGTAGACTAACAATGTCTTTTTACAACATTGTAGACTAACAATGTCTTTTTTACAACATTGTAGACTAACAATGTCTTTTTACAACATTGTAGACTAACAATGTCTTTTTTACAACATTGTAGGCTAACAATGTCTTTTTTACAACATTGTAGACTAACAATGTCTTTTTACAACATTGTAGACTAACAATGTCTTTTTTACAACATTGTAGACTAACAATGTCTTTTTTACAACATTGTAGGCTAACAATGTCTTTTTTACAACATTGTAGACTAACAATGTCTTTTTACAACATTGTAGACTAACAGTGTCTTTTTTTACAACATTGTAGACTAGCAATAGCACTCATTCACTGTGTGCGGTCCTATCGACACTTCTTATTTGAGAGCACTGCCGCGCTTGTGAAGATATATTTGTGTCCACGAATTGACAGCTGTCGATCTTGTCATGTATGTTGCTCTTCTATGTCTCGATGTTTTGTTATGGCAGTATTTAGCTTGATAGTGTTGCCTGAGCTACAGCATTCAGGGTTGTCGTGCTCTGTCTTGTATTTTTCTTCCTCTTTACGATCGTGGCACATTCAGACTAGGACTCCGAACTCTCTCATGACGTCAGCTGTCTGTTTAAGTGATTCGGTTGTCCCGTTGAGTTTCTCTTCCAGGGAGGTGGGTGTGGACCACATTGTTCTCCTCAGGTCTGTGTTCTGGGGACAATTCTGTAGAACGTGTTTTGTTGTCATGTCATCCAGTGCACAGTGACATTGACTGGTAGCTCCTATTTTGAGCTTCTCCGTAGTTTTTTACCTTTTTTGTTTTTTATTTATTTTATTATTTTAAGAGATAGCCCACCTCAGCGGGCCAGATAATAGATATCAGCTTTTCTTGCTATCAAATAGGTCGACGGCAAACTGCCAGGTTGGTACTTAATCACGATCATATCAATGTCTAGCCAGCGAGCTAACTTTAACCTACCTAACGGTTGTAGTTGCTGAAGGCCAACAGAACGCAACATGGTGTTACCAATATTGAAACTTGGTCTGTGAGACCGAGTCATTGAGCAAATACATTTCAAGACGTCATGTGCTGATTAACAGCCGCCCAGACAAGCCGTCCTTACTCGGGCACCCCGTATATGCAGATAAGCAAACTCATGAAATTACGGCGACAACCTATGAAACGACAGTGGCACCCCATGTAATTACGGCGACAACCTATGAAACGGCAGTGGCAACCCATGAAACTACGGCGACAACCTATGAAACGACAGTGGCAACCCATGAAACTACGGCGACAACTCACGCACTAGGCCAAAAAACCATGAAACTACGATGACAATCCATGAAACACGGCGACAATCCATGAAACACGGCGACAATCCATAAAACTGCAGCGACAATCCATAAAACTGCAGCGACAATCCATAAAACTACAGCGACAATCCATAAAACTACAGCGACAATCCATAAAACTACAGCGACAATCCATAAAACTGCAGCGACAATCCATAAAAACTACAGCGACAATCCATAAAACTACAGCGACAATCCATTAAGCTACAGGGACAGCCCATGAAGCTACAGGGAGAGCCCATGAAGTTACAGGGACAGCAACAACAAAAGTGTCAAATCTTTCAAACTCCTTCAACAACATCGAGGTCCGGGGGAACGAGTCCCGTTGAGCGCGGTTTTTTTTAAAAGAAATCGTGACTCGAGGGATTACCGTCTTCAGGACCGTACCAACCGTCAGACGGCAATGGCAAACCACTGACGTATAATGCCTAGACAATGACACAGTCAATAAATGTTGGCTCATAGCAACGTTCTGTAAAGGATATACTATTTGCTTTGTAATAAATGTTGTACTGTCTTCGCGTTAGATTTCAGCGGCTATAGGAGATTCTCAAGGACACGCGCAGATTGGCCAACTCCCACGGGTCGTTTTGGATTAGATGACTTTCATGTTCCGGAGGCGAGGACATTCAAGTCGATATCTTGATATAGGCCGAGTAGTCAGGGGTTCCCAAAGTTGTTAGCGCGCAGGACACAGCCAGCCATATGTGTTGTTCTTGTCTTTGTTCCCTTGAGAAGGAGTCCATTGCTCACATCACTGTTGTTGTGGTGATCAAGTCTTGTCATCTTGCCATTGTGACTGTCGCAACATCACCACAGCCCGGCATCATCACAATTGTGTACGGTTACATGTATTTTTGAACATTTTGTACATGTATTTTATACATTTTGTACATGTGTTTTTAATACATTCATTTTTATACATTTTGTACATGTATTTTGTCCACTTTGTACATGTATTTTTGTACATTTATTTGTATACATTTTGTACATGTGTTTTTAATACATTCATTTTTATACATTTTGTACATGTATTTTGTCCACTTTGTACATGTATTTTTGTACATTTATTTTTATACATTTTGTACATGTATTTTTTTCCATTTTGTACGTGTATTTTTTATACATTCATTTTTATACATTTTGTACATGTATTTTTGTCTATTTTGTACATGTATTTTTGTCTATTTTGTATATATATTGTTATAAGATGTAGGAAACATCAGGAATGCTCACAAAGGCATTCGACACAGTTACAGTAAACAGAGATGGTCTCTACAAGGTGTTAGAAGGCATAGGCTGCCCTCCTAAATTACTTAGGCTGATAATTTCCTTCCATGAAGACATGAATGGCAAAGTCCATTTTGATGGGAGTCCATCAGAGAATTTCAAAGTCAACAAAGGAGTGAAACAGGGATGTGTCCTCGCCCCCACCCTTTTTGGTATATTTTTTGCTGCCCTCCTAAATTACACCTTCGAAAACAGCTCAGGAGATATTTACATTCGCACTAGACCAGATGGCTCACTGTTCAACCTAGCACGACTAAGAGCAAAAACCAAAACAAATGTTGCCCTACTTAAAGAATTTTTATTTGCTGACGATGCAGCCCTAGTCGCTCATAGTGAGGCCACCCTACAGTCGCTGATCAACAACCTGGATAAAGCATGCGACCTTTTTTCACTGTCAATTAATGTTCAGAAGACAGTAATGTAGGTGACTTCAAACCTATATCTATTACTCTAAAAGACTGCCCACTAGAATCAGTACAGAAATTTACATATCTTGGATCCACAGTTACGCAAACCATCTCTCTGATGAAGAAATAAACTGTCGAATTGGTAAGGCAGCTACGACCTTCGGCAAACTCACAAAAAGGGCATGAGTAGTGATGGTGGCTGTGAACTCAACAGAAAAGTGGAATAACATGCACCGAAATACAATAGATTTGGCACCGACTTTGCACCGACTTTGCACCAAAACGGTGCCAAAAAAAAAAAATTATTTTTTCGAATTCGCGATTTTTTCGAACTTCATAATTTTTTGGGGGGGAAAAATTTTGGAAAAATTTTTTGGTGTTCGTCAGTTTGTCGAATCACTGAGAGCTTAACTCAGGTAAATTCAAAAGATCGTGTGCTAATCCGGTGATCGCGCTCCGGTGATCGCCTCTCGCTGTGTGTTATTTGTGAAAGAGTATATTTGTGTCGCCTCGCTCGTGTTAGATGAAAATGAAAGAGTATTTTAAAAGAGTATGTGAAAGTAAACAGAATTATTTAAAAAATATGTATTTGTGAAAGTAAACTCAGAATTATTAAAAATAAAAATAAAAAAAAACAGTCTCCCTTCAGGATTCGAACACGGGTCTACTACGTGACAGGGCAACATGTAAAAAAAATGCTGACAAGCAATAACATTGAAAGGTTAGTTTTGTCGAACGGTCTCCTGTGTTTCTGAGAGCTTAACCGCAGGTAAATTCAATAGAGACTCGGTGCTAATCCGGTGATCGTCGCTCGCTGTGTGTTAGAAATTTGTGAAAGAGTATTTTAAATTCCGTTAGCCAACTCAGGTAGAACCCCGATTGAAAAGAAAACGGACTTATGTTAAAAATAGTAAAATATAAGTGGTCGTGTGTGTTATCGCTACCAACATCATCATGTGTCGTGTAGTAAGGTGTGCTAATATTAAATAGTGACGCTCGCTCTTTCTCATTCAATGAAAAGCAAAACAAAATTCTATATTTCACAACTTTATTAATACATCATATATATTACTGTCCGGTCGTTGATAATTTTAAGCGTCTGGGTTTCCTCCCTCCTGTTTTGGTGGTACTGTTTGTTAAATGTCTATCAAACACGGGTGCATAGGAAGTTTCATTAGCCTTCAAAACACAACCGCCTCCATTTTGACAAAACCTTGATCAAAGCTGGAATAGGTAATCGGTGACTTTGCTGAAACATCCTGGGCATCCATACTGGCTGCCGGAGCTGTCGTCTGATTAACAAGAGTGAGGTCCCCTTGGTTAACAAAAAAGGGCGTGTAGTTGATGTTAGCATAAGCGTTTTCGAGACTGCCTTAACGCCATCTATAGACAATGGAACTACCCCCTCTGCCTTCATGTCCTATCATCATCATGTGCCACCCTCAACACCATCACCCCTTCATGTCCTATCATCATCAAGCCACACAAAGTATCAACCCTTCATGGCCTATCATCATCATGTGCCACCCTCAACACTATCATCATCATGTGCCACCCTCAACACTATCATCATCATGCGCCACCCCCAACACCATCATCAAACCTTCATATCCCATCATCATCTTGTGCCCTACCATTAAATAGTGACTCTCTCTCTCTCTCTCTTTCTCTATCGCATATCCAAGCTAACTCAAGTCAAATAAAAATCATCACCAAGCCACACAAATTGACACATCATCATCATAGGCCACCCTCAACACTATCATCATCATGTGCCACCCTCACTCTCTCTCTCTCTCTCTCTCTCTATCGCATATCCAAGCTAACTCAAGTCAAATAAAAATCATCACCAAGCCACACAAATTGACACATCATCATCATAGGCCACCCTCAACACTATCATCATCATGTGCCACCCTCACTCTCTCTCTCTCTCTCTCTCTATCGCATATCCAAGCTAACTCAAGTCAAATAAAAATCATCACCAAGCCACACAAATTGACACATCATCATCATGTGCCACCCTCAACACCATCATCAAACCTTCATGTCCTATCATCATCATGTGCCACCCTCAACATCAAACCTTCCGGCTTGGACGGAGGAACTGTTTTCCATCAGTCGAGTAAATGAAACAAACCCCGTTACATATGTGTTGAAAGACGATAAGGGCGATGAGATAGAGGGTCATTCTACACACCGAAAATTCAAAAAGTTGGAGACAAACTCATCATCCCTGCATGTCCTATCATCAACCCACACAAAGTATCAACAAGCGAAATTCTCTCTCTCTCTCTCTCTCTCTCTCACTCTCTCTCTTTCTCTCTCTCTCGCTCTGTCTCTCTCACATTCATGATAAACCAAAACAAAATAGGCTCATATTAAAAAAGTCGACCTAAAACCGTAAAATATTCCACTACAACACAGACCGCTAGACTGAACAGTACTATGAAAATAAACGTCCGTGAATCAAGCGCGCTTATAACACGAAGTCTCACATCCGACTAGTTTAAATATAATCCGGTAAATCAAAGTTAGGAGGCAAGGGCAGAAACTTAGGAGGTAAGGGCAGAAACCAAAGAGGCAAGGTCAGAAAACAAGGAGGGAAGGTCAGAAATCTAAGAGGCAAGGGCAGAAACCTAGGAGACAAGGGCAGAAACCTAGGAGAAAAGGGCAGAAACCTAGGAGACAAGGGCAGAAACCTAGGAGGCGAGGGCAGAAACCAAAGAGGCAAGGGCAGAAACCTAGGAGACAAGGTCAGAAATCTAGGAAGCTGTGTAGAAAACAAGGAGGGGAGGTCAGAAATCTAGGAAGCTGTGTTAGAAAACAAGGAGGGAAGGTCAGAAACCTAGGAGGCATGGTCAGAAATCTAGGAAGCTGTGTTAGAAAACAAGGAGGCGAGGGCAGAAACCTAGGAGACAAGGGCAGAAACTTAGGAGGTAAGGGCAGAAACCAAAGAGACAAGGTTAGAAAACAAGGAGGGAGGGTCAGAAATCTAAGAGGCAAGGGCAGAAACCTAGGAGGCGAGGTCAGAAACCTAGGAGGCGAGGTCAGAAACCTAGGAGGCGAGGTCAGAAAACAAGGAGGGAAGGTCAGAAACCTAGGAGACATGGACAGAAAACTAGGAAGCAAAGGCTGAAAACCAAAGAGGCAAGGTCAGAAATCTAGGAAGCTGCATTAGAAAACAAGGAGGGAAGGTAAGAAACCTATCTACTTCCATACTGATACTAGTTAGACACATCGATCAGATAGTTACATCCAAATCGCAAACATTTTACCCCAGAACACAAAAATTTAGGGTCATACTCAAAAAGTCGACCTAAAAATCCCAAAAGCTACTCACATAGTCATACTAGTTAGACACAACGAGCAGGAAGGCTCCAATGTCACGTTGACATCAAATCTAGCGTCGCAAATATCGTCGTTATCGAGAGATTCGTAGCGAATCCAGACATCACCCTCTATTACATTGAAATAATTTAGCGGAAATTGTATCTCCACCAGTGCGATCTCATACTGCGTCGAAAATTGCCTCCAGCGTTCTCTAACATTGCCTCGATCGTTCTTTAACATTACCTCCAGCGTTCTCTAACATTGCTTCGATCGTTCGTTAACATTGCCTCCAGCGTTCTCTAACATTGCCTCCAGCGTTCTCTAACATTGCCTCCAGCGTTCTCTAACATTGCCTCCAGCGTTCTCTAACATTGCCTCCAGCGTTCTCTAACATTGCCTCCAGCGTTCTATAACATTGCCTCCAGCGTTCTCTAACATTGCCTCGATCGTTCGTTAACATTGCCTCCAGCGTTCTCTAACATTGCCTCCAGCGTTCTCTAACATTGCCTCCAGCGTTCTCTAACATTGCCTCCAGCGTTCTATAACATTGCCTCCAGCGTTCTCTAACATTACCTCGAGCGTTCTCTAACATTGCCTCGATCGTTCTTTAACATTGCCTCGATCGTTCTTTAACATTGCCTCCAGTGTTCTCTTCACAGTTTCGTAAGGGAAACATTTGTCGTACTGGGAGAAAAACTCGTTTACCCTATCCATTTTAACGACCCTTCTAATGATGACTCGCTGAGTGCCAAGTACAGACTATCTGTATCCATTTCACAGAGTCGAAAGTCGGACCTCTCTACGAATCTATCCAGGAAGTCATAGTAAAATTCCAACATTCCCAATTTGGTGTACTGGTAGACGAAAAAACCAAGCTGTGAAGGAAGATCCCACAGGATACTTCGATTTCCAAGCGACACCTCATACAGGTCTTCACCAATAGGCGTCATGGTTTTAAACAGGGGGTTAATTACCAACTTTGTTGTATTGGCCCCTCTTTAACATAGGTCACGTTCACATGTTTCCCCAAATTCGTCAAGGTCTTCCCATAGGCCGAGAAAAATATTACCACCAGATCACAAAAATGTAGGCAGAAACCTAGGAGGCAAGGTCAGAAACCTAGGAGACAAGGTCAGAAACATAGGAGGCAAGGGCAGAAACCTAAGAGGCAAGGGCAGAAACCTAAGAGGCAATGATGGGGGCTATTCCTAACTTTCTTCTCAGTTCTTCATTTCTGAGCTTATCTCTCAGACTGTTTCCTGTCATTCGTCTAACACATTTCATCTCTGAGATCACAAAAATTTAGGCACATACTCAAAAAGTCGACCTCAAAACCATAAAAAGCTACTCCCACATTCATCTAAAAGTTACACCAAAACCGCACCAGATTTGCACCGTGCAAAAACATGCACAAGTTTGACACGCGCACCAGTTTGGCACAATGCACCTTCGTAAGGGGCGTAACAATCAGCCTTCGTAAGGGGCGTAACAATCAGCCTTCGTAAGGGGCGTATCAATCATAAAAGTGATTATCAAAGTAAATTTTTGGTATGGGGATGTCTATTGGTGCATTGTGCCAAACTGGTGCGCGTGTCAAACTTGTGCATGTTTTTGCACGGTGCAAATCTGGTGCGGTTTTGGTGTAACTTTTAGATGAATGTGGGAGTAGCTTTTTATGGTTTTGAGGTCGACTTTTGAGTATGTGCCTAAATTTTTGTGATCTCAGAGATGAAATGTGTTAGACGAATGACAGGAAACAGTCTGAGAGATAAGCTCAGAAATGAAGAACTGAGAAGAAAGTTAGGAATAGCCCCCATCATTGCCTCTTAGGTTTCTGCCCTTGCCTCTTAGGTTTCTGCCCTTGCCTCCTATGTTTCTGACCTTGTCTCCTAGGTTTCTGACCTTGCCTCCTAGGTTTCTGCCTACATTTTTGTGATCTGGTGGTAATATTTTTCTCGGCCTATGGGAAGACCTTGACGAATTTGGGGAAACATGTGAACGTGACCTATGTTAAAGAGGGGCCAATACAACAAAGTTGGTAATTAACCCCTGTTTAAAACCATGACGCCTATTGGTGAAGACCTGTATGAGGTGTCGCTTGGAAATCGAAGTATCCTGTGGGATCTTCCTTCACAGCTTGGTTTTTTCGTCTACCAGTACACCAAATTGGGAATGTTGGAATTTTACTATGACTTCCTGGATAGATTCGTAGAGAGGTCCGACTTTCGACTCTGTGAAATGGATACAGATAGTCTGTACTTGGCACTCAGCGAGTCATCATTAGAAGGGGTCGTTAAAATGGATAGGGTAAACGAGTTTTTCTCCCAGTACGACAAATGTTTCCCTTACGAAACTTGTGAAGAGAACACTGGAGGCAATGTTAAAGAACGATCGAGGCAATGTTAAAGAACGATCGAGGCAATGTTAGAGAACGCTCGAGGTAATGTTAGAGAACGCTGGAGGCAATGTTATAGAACGCTGGAGGCAATGTTAGAGAACGCTGGAGGCAATGTTAGAGAACGCTGGAGGCAATGTTAGAGAACGCTGGAGGCAATGTTAACGAACGATCGAGGCAATGTTAGAGAACGCTGGAGGCAATGTTAGAGAACGCTGGAGGCAATGTTATAGAACGCTGGAGGCAATGTTAGAGAACGCTGGAGGCAATGTTAGAGAACGCTGGAGGCAATGTTAGAGAACGCTGGAGGCAATGTTAGAGAACGCTGGAGGCAATGTTAGAGAACGCTGGAGGCAATGTTAGAGAACGCTGGAGGCAATGTTAACGAACGATCGAAGCAATGTTAGAGAACGCTGGAGGTAATGTTAAAGAACGATCGAGGCAATGTTAGAGAACGCTGGAGGCAATTTTCGACGCAGTATGAGATCGCACTGGTGGAGATACAATTTCCGCTAAATTATTTCAATGTAATAGAGGGTGATGTCTGGATTCGCTACGAATCTCTCGATAACGACGATATTTGCGACGCTAGATTTGATGTCAACGTGACATTGGAGCCTTCCTGCTCGTTGTGTCTAACTAGTATGACTATGTGAGTAGCTTTTGGGATTTTAGGTCGACTTTTTGAGTATGACCCTAAATTTTTGTGTTCTGGGGTAAAATGTTTGCGATTTGGATGTAACTATCTGATCGATGTGTCTAACTAGTATCAGTATGGAAGTAGATAGGTTTCTTACCTTCCCTCCTTGTTTTCTAATGCAGCTTCCTAGATTTCTGACCTTGCTCTTTGGTTTTCAGCCTTTGCTTCCTAGTTTTCTGTCCATGTCTCCTAGGTTTCTGACCTTCCCTCCTTGTTTTCTGACCTCGCCTCCTAGGTTTCTGACCTCGCCTCCTAGGTTTCTGACCTCGCCTCCTAGGTTTCTGCCCTTGCCTCTTAGATTTCTGACCCTCCCTCCTTGTTTTCTAACCTTGTCTCTTTGGTTTCTGCCCTTACCTCCTAAGTTTCTGCCCTTGTCTCCTAGGTTTCTGCCCTCGCCTCCTTGTTTTCTAACACAGCTTCCTAGATTTCTGACCATGCCTCCTAGGTTTCTGACCTTCCCTCCTTGTTTTCTAACACAGCTTCCTAGATTTCTGACCTCCCCTCCTTGTTTTCTAACACAGCTTCCTAGATTTCTGACCTTGTCTCCTAGGTTTCTGCCCTTGCCTCTTTGGTTTCTGCCCTCGCCTCCTAGGTTTCTGCCCTTGTCTCCTAGGTTTCTGCCCTTTTCTCCTAGGTTTCTGCCTTGTCTCCTAGGTTTCTGCCCTTGCCTCTTAGATTTCTGACCTTCCCTCCTTGTTTTCTGACCTTGCCTCTTTGGTTTCTGCCCTTACCTCCTAAGTTTCTGCCCTTGCCTCCTAACTTTGATTTACCGGATTATATTTAAACTAGTCGGATGTGAGACTTCGTGTTATAAGCGCGCTTGATTCACGGACGTTTATTTTTCATAGTACTGTTCAGTCTAGCGGTCTGTGTTGTAGTGGAATATTTTACGGTTTTAGGTCGACTTTTTTAATATGAGCCTATTTTGTTTTGGTTTATCATGAATGTGAGAGAGACAGAGCGAGAGAGAGAGAAAGAGAGAGAGTGAGAGAGAGAGAGAGAGAGAGAGAGAATTTCGCTTGTTGATACTTTGTGTGGGTTGATGATAGGACATGCAGGGATGATGAGTTTGTCTCCAACTTTTTGAATTTTCGGTGTGTAGAATGACCCCTCTATCTCATCGCCCTTATCGTCTTTCAACACATATGTAACGGGGTTTGTTTCATTTACTCGACTGATGGAAAACAGTTCCTCCGTCCAAGCCGGAAGGTTTGATGTTGAGGGTGGCACATGATGATGATAGGACATGAAGGTTTGATGATGGTGTTGAGGGTGGCACATGATGATGATGTGTCAATTTGTGTGGCTTGGTGATGATTTTTATTTGACTTGAGTTAGCTTGGATATGCGATAGAGAGAGAGAGAGAGAGAGAGAGAGAGAGAGAGTGAGGGTGGCACATGATGATGATAGTGTTGAGGGTGGCCTATGATGATGATGTGTCAATTTGTGTGGCTTGGTGATGATTTTTATTTGACTTGAGTTAGCTTGGATATGCGATAGAGAGAGAGAGAGAGAGAGAGAGAGTGAGGGTGGCACATGATGATGATAGTGTTGAGGGTGGCCTATGATGATGATGTGTCAATTTGTGTGGCTTGGTGATGATTTTATTTGACTTGAGTTAGCTTGGATATGCGATAGAGAAAGAGAGAGAGAGAGAGAGAGTCACTATTTAATGGTAGGGCACAAGATGATGATGGGATATGAAGGTTTGATGATGGTGTTGGGGGTGGCGCATGATGATGATAGTGTTGAGGGTGGCACATGATGATGATAGTGTTGAGGGTGGCACATGATGATGATAGGCCATGAAGGGGTTGATACTTTGTGTGGCTTGATGATGATAGGACATGAAGGGGTGATGGTGTTGAGGGTGGCACATGATGATGATAGGACATGAAGGCAGAGGGGGTAGTTCCATTGTCTATAGATGGCGTTAAGGCAGTCTCGAAAACGCTTATGCTAACATCAACTACACGCCCTTTTTTGTTAACCAAGGGGACCTCACTCTTGTTAATCAGACGACAGCTCCGGCAGCCAGTATGGATGCCCAGGATGTTTCAGCAAAGTCACCGATTACCTATTCCAGCTTTGATCAAGGTTTTGTCAAAATGGAGGGCGGTTGTGTTTGAAGGCTAATGAAACTTCCTATGCACCCGTGTTTGATAGACATTTAACAAACAGTACCACCAAAACAGGAGGGAGGAAACCCAGACGCTTAAAATTATCAACGACCGGACAGTAATATATATGATGTATTAATAAAGTTGTGAAATATAGAATTTTGTTTTGCTTTTCATTGAATGAGAAAGAGCGAGCGTCACTATTTAATATTAGCACACCTTACTACACGACACATGATGATGTTGGTAGCGATAACACACACGACCACTTATATTTTACTATTTTTAACATAAGTCCGTTTTCTTTTCAATCGGGGTTCTACCTGAGTTGGCTAACGGAATTTAAAATACTCTTTCACAAATTTCTAACACAGCGAGCGACGATCACCGGATTAGCACCGAGTCTCTATTGAATTACCTGCGGTTAAGCTCTCAGAAACACAGGAGACCGTTCGACAAAACTAACCTTTCAATGTTATTGCTTGTCAGCATTTTTTTACATGTTGCCCTGTCACGTAGTAGACCCGTGTTCGAATCCTGAAGGGAGACTGTTTTTTTTTTATTTTTATTTTTAACAATTCTGAGTTTACTTTCACAAATACATATTTTTTAAATAATTCTGTTTACTTTCACATACTCTTTTAAAATACTCTTTCATTTTCATCTAACACGAGCGAGGCGACACAAATATACTCTTTCACAAATAACACACAGCGAGAGGCGATCACCGGAGCGCGATCACCGGATTAGCACACGATCTTTTGAATTTACCTGAGTTAAGCTCTCAGTGATTCGACAAACTGACGAACACCAAAAAATTTTTCCCAAAATTTTTCCCCCCCAAAAAATTATGAAGTTCGAAAAAATCGCGAATTCGAAAAAATAATTTTTTTTTTTGGCACCGTTTTGGTGCAAAGTCGGTGCAAAGTCGGTGCCAAATCTATTGTATTTCGGTGCATGTTATTCCACTTTTCTGTTGAGTTCACAGCCACCATCACTACTGGCATGGAACAACACGAAACTAACTCAAAAGACTAAACTCTTAATATATCAAACTTGTGTGCTTAGCACACTACTATATGGATCCGAAACCTGGACAACATACTCAAACCAGGAAAAAAGACTAATGTCTTCCACATGCGATGTCTCCGCAAAATAATGCACATCAAATGGCAGGACAAAATAACCAACTTAACTGTCCTGCAACGTGCTAAGACCCTAACAATCATGTCGATGCTCAGAAGTCGAAGGCTAAGATGGCTGGGGCATGTCCAACGGATGGAAGAAAAACGCATTCCTAGGCAAATACTATATGGCGAGCTAAAACACGGAAAACGACAAATCGGCAGACCTAAACTACGATATAGAGATATCTGCAAATCATCTCTGAAAGACTTCTCCATCTGTGAAAACGACTGGCAACATCTGGCAAGTGATCGCACATCATGGAGAGCACGTATAAGGAACGGTATAACAACATTTGAGACTGTTCTAAGACAGGACTTAGAAGAGAAGAGACTCATGAAAAAGGATGGTAAACCCTGTGGACCAGCGAGCCTGACCTGTTCATTATGTGACCGCGTGTGTTTGTCAAACATTGGTAGAATTAGCCACGAGAGAAGCTGTTCGGCAAAAACAATACCTCAAAAAAATACGCAATAGCCTCCACTAGACCGTCTGACAAGACGAAAAGGGCCATATATATGTAGGAAACGCGTCAACTTGCCAGCCTATTCAGCTCACGACCCCTCGTGTTCCCCAACCTGTTCAGCTCACGACCCCTCGTGTTCCCCAACCTGTTCAGCTCACGACCCCTCGTGTTCCCCAACCTGTTCAGCTCACGACCCCTCGTGTTCCCCAACCTGTTCAGCTCACGACCCCTCGTGTTCCCCAACCTGTTCAGCTCACGACCCCTCGTGTTCCCCAACCTGTTCAGCTCACGACCCCTCGTGTTCCCCAACCTGTTCAGCTCACGACCCCTCGTGTTCCCCAACCTGTTCAGCTCACGACCCCTCGTGTTCCCCAACCTGTTCACTCACGACCCCTCGTGTTCCCCAACCTGTTCAGCTCACGACCCCTCGTGTTCCCCAACCTGTTCACTCACGACCCCTCGTGTTCCCCAACCTGTTCACTCACGACCCCTCGTGTTCCCCAACCTGTTCAGCTCACGACCCCTCGTGTTCCCCAACCTGTTCAGCTCACGACCCCTCGTGTTCCCCAACCTGTTCAGCTCACGACCCTCGTGTTCCCCAACCTGTTCAGCTCACGACCCCTCGTGTTCCCCAACCTGTTCTGCTCACGACCCCTCGTGTTCCCATGAACGCAGTTTGACATTCTTCCTGTTTGGACATCGTTCTCAAGGTTGTTTTCTCCCGTTCTTTTTTTATCTCGCGGCCTGGCGTAGTTCTTGCCAGACGAAATGTATCAACGTTTAAAAACTATGTGGGCGAATATCACGTTCCTGTACAGCAGGCGCGGCTGTAGTCTCGCTGTTTTGTTCGGTGAAATGTTGATGGTAACTTTACTTCTTGATCTATTCTGGGTCAAACATTGTGGCACTAGCAGTTGTTAACCCGCACCGCTGCATATGTACATTGTCTGATCTTAGTCTTCCTCGAGTCGAGATTCCTCTGTTTTTTTACTTCACTATTTTCTCTTTCACTTCCCAGTTCTTCTCTTCTTGTGGTCTTCAACATATTTTCTTAACCACCCACTCTAGCGTGCCCTAGTGATTCACAGTCATTCATAATGTATGTGTATGTGTGCTAGTGATTCACAGTCATTCATAATGTATGTGTGTGTGTGTGCTAGTGATTCACAGTCATTCATAATGTATGTTTGTGTGTGCTAGTGATTCACAGTCATTCATAATGCATGTTTTGTGTGTGCTAGTGATTCACAGTCATTCATAATGCATGTTTGTGTGTGCTAGTGCTTCACAGTCATTCATAATGTATGTGTGTGTCTGCTAGTGATTCATAGTCATTCATAATGTATGTGTGTGTCTGCTAGTGATTCATAGTCATTCATAATGTATGTGTGTGTGTGCTAGTGATTCACAGTCATTCATAATGTATGTTTGTGTGTCCTAGTGATTCACAGTCATACATAATGTATGTGTGTGTGTGCTAGTGCTTCACAGTCATTCATAATGTATGTGTGTGTGCTAGTGATTCACAGTCATTCATAATGTATGTTTGTGTGTGCTAGTGATTCACAGTCAGTCATAATGCATGTTTGTGTGTCCTAGTGATTCACAGTCATTCATAATGTATGTGTGTGTGTGCTAGTGATTCACAGTCATTCATAATGTATGTTTGTGTGTCCTAGTGATTCACAGTCATTCATAATGCATGTTTGTGTGTCCTAGTGATTTACAGTCATTCATAATGCATGTTTGTGTGTCGTAGTGATTCACAGTCATTCATAATTCATGTTTGTGTGTTCACATGAGCGGTTCTCACATTTGTTGGGACACATCCTTCACTGTCACTAGCGGCTAGTCTTTCTATTTGATAAGAGCAGCACTTGAAGCCAGCCTCACCAACACTATCGTGTAGCACACCGATGAATGACGTCTACAACTACCGTAACTTCGACATTTCACTGACCTCATCTCCTGTTCTTTGTCTGAGACGCACCATCTGGCAACTGCAACAATGTCTGATCTCTTTCCTGGCAACATTCGTCATGTACAAGCTCCACAGACTTGCTGAGCCGCTCATGGTCAAAGTCGTGCTAATTATTGTGAAACAGGGTCATAAATGTTGATATCCTTGTAAAGTTGAACCAGACAGCGGCATATTGCTGACTCTTTTCGACTTTCCATGGGTACATTTGCGCAAGCATTTTTAAAACGAGATTGCAACTATATGGTTCAGCTGAAGATGAGGTGGGGGAAGGGGTGCATCCAAATGTTGTGACCGGCCACGCTTTGGATGTGCGGCAGTCACGTGACCTCAACACTACAACGAGTGCGGCGACCACGTGACCTCAACACTACAACGATGTGTGATGATTACGTGACCTCAACACTACAACGATGTGTGATGATTACGTGACCTCAACACTACAACGATGTGTGGGGACCACGTGACCTCAACACTACAACGATGTGTGGGGACCACGTGACCTCAACACTACAACGATGTGTGGGGACCACGTGACCTCAACACTACAACGATGTGTGATGATTACGTGACCTCAACACTACAACGATGTGTGATGATTACGTGACCTCAACACTACAACGATGTGTGATGATTACGTGACCTCAACACTACAACGATGTGTGGGGACCACGTGACCTCAACACTACAACGATGTGTGATGATTACGTGACCTCAACACTACAACGATGTGTGATGATTACGTGACCTCAACACTACAACGATGTGTGGGGACCACGTGACCTCAACACTACAACGATGTGTGGGGACCACGTGACCTCAACACTACAACGATGTGTGGGGACCACGTGACCTCAACACTACAACGATGTGTGGGGACCACGTGATCTCAACACTACAACGATGTGTGGGGACCACGTGATCTCAACACTACAACGATGTGTGGGGACCACGTGACCTCAACACTACAACGATGTGTGGGGACCACGTGACCTCAACACTACAACGATGTGTGGGGACCACGTGACCTCAACACTACAACGATGTGTGGGGACCACGTGATCTCAACACTACAACGATGTGTGGGGACCACGTGATCTCAACACTACAACGATGTGTGGGGACCACGTGACCTCAACACTACAACGATGTGTGATGATTACGTGACCTCAACACTACAACGATGTGTGGGGACCACGTGACCTCAACACTACAACGAGTGCGGCGACCACGTGACCTCAACACTACAATGCTGTGCGGCGACCACGTGACCTCAACTGTTGAAGTCAACCATTCAGGTTGGCCTGGCTTATGGTTGCCTGGTTCTTGCATGAAAACATGTCTACCCATGATACATTGCTTCGCGTCCACTCCAACAATAACGAAAAACAAACTATTCGATCGCCTGTCAGTTATTGTCTCAGCTTCCGGATGTTGACAAAGTCGCATCGGTAACTAGGAAGAAAGTAGCTGTGTTGTAATGGTTGCATGTAATCATGTTGCTGATTTGGGCTGATTATTTCAGTTAATGAGGTCTGCTGATGTAACCCAAATAGTTATCAATGTTTACAAAAGGCCACGTCCGCTGTTAACATTTTGAGCAACATCTTCGTGGCAGGCACGTTCAACGTTGAACCAATTACAGCAGACACTTCCAGAAATGTGAAGTGTAAAATGGGCTGTAATGGA
Organism: Megaustenia siamemsis; assembly: GCA_032433765.1. Lineage (NCBI taxonomy): Eukaryota > Metazoa > Mollusca > Gastropoda > Stylommatophora > Ariophantidae > Megaustenia > Megaustenia siamemsis. Next base: position 11,468,689 of record JAVIAB010000026.1, on the reverse strand, counting down.
GGCCAGTTGATGTCGGTCGGTTCTTGTCAATATTGAAATGTATAATTGATGCTAGTGTGAAACGTCACTTGGAAATCACATTCAACTTGCAGCGGGTCCCAGATTGTAGGAAGACTGCAATAATAGAGACATCAATCTATGTTTCTGGACGTTTCCGCGGGGAGACACAAATTACGCAGAAACAAAAACATAAAACACAGAGAACAATAAACAGCCTAAACTAGGATCGAAGCCATTCTCCTAGACACAGCGCCTTGCCACCAGAGATATGTATTTCAGTACATAGCCAGATAAGTAACTCAAAAGTTACATTTGTTGAGAGGATGTAGACTGCTGTATCATCATGTGACTAGAGCACGCGACAACAACCTAGACATGAGGTTATTGTCACAGATGTACGCTGACGTCAGCTAGAGTAGCTGTTAGTTTGATGAGCTGCAGATGTACGTTGACGTCAGCTAGAGTAGCTGTTAGTTTGATGAGCTGCTGATGTACGTTGACGTCAGCTAGAGTAGCTGTTAGTTTGATGAGCTGCAGATGTACGTCGACGTCAGCTAGAGTAGCTGTTAGTTTGATGAGCTGCTGATGTACGCTGACGTCAGCTAGAGTAGCTGATAGTTTGATGAGCTGCAGATGTACGTTGACGTCAGCTAGAGTAGCTGTTAGTTTGATGAGCTGCTGATGTACGTTGACGTCAGCTAGAGTAGCTGTTAGTTTGATGAGCTGCTGATGTACGTTGACGTCAGCTAGAGTAGCTGTTAGTTTGATGAGCTGCAGATGTACGTTGACGTCAGCTAGAGTAGCTGTTAGTTTGATGAGCTGCTGATGTACGTTGACGTCAGCTAGAGCAGCTTTTAGTTTGATGAGCTGCAGATGTACGCTGACGTCAGCTAGAGTAGCTGTTAGTTTGATGAGCTGCTGATGTACGTTGACGTCAGCTAGAGTAGCTGTTAGTTTGATGAGCTGCTGATGTACGTTGACGTCAGCTAGAGTAGCTGTTAGTTTGATGAGCTGCAGATGTACGTTGACGTCAGCTAGAGTAGCTGTTAGTTTGATGAGCTGCTGATGTACGTTGACGTCAGCTAGAGCAGCTTTTAGTTTGATGAGCTGCAGATGTACGCTGACGTCAGCTAGAGTAGCTGTTAGTTTGCTGAGCTGCAGATGTACGTTGACGTCAGCTAGAGTAGCTGTTAGTTTGATGAGCTGCTGATGTACGTTGACGTCAGCTAGAGTAGCTGTTAGTTTGATGAGCTGCAGATGTACGTTGACGTCAGCTAGAGTAGCTGTTAGTTTGATGAGCTGCAGATGTACGTTGACGTCAGCCAGAGTAGCTGTTAGTTTGATGAGCTGCAGATGTACGCTGACGTCAGCTAGAGTAGCTTTTAGTTTGATGAGCTGCAGATGTACGCTGACGTCAGCTAGAGTAGCTTTTAGTTTGATGAGCTGCAGATGTACGCTGACGTCAGCTAGAGTAGCTTTTAGTTTGATGAGCTGCAGATGTACGCTGACGTCAGCTAGAGTAGCTTTTAGTTTGATGAGCTGCAGATGTACGCTGACGTCAGCTAGAGCAGCTTTTAGTTTGCTGAGCTGCTCCAGGTCTCTCGTAGCAGGGCGCTGTGTCCAGGTGTGCCATCCTAGTTCTGGCTGACTCGTGCTCTCTGTGGTTGATGTTTAATCAGTGTCCCGAATGCTGCGAGAATAGCCTTGTGACCTTGACTGGATCAAAATGATCATTATTTGGTATGAACGGACATTGCACGTGGCAACCGTGTGTCGCTACTGACCGATCGTTCCAGGTCTCATATCATGCCTTGTCAATCAAAACTTCAACAAAGGGCAAGCAGCACAAAGTAGACATGTTTGGAATGAGAGAATAACTTGACGGACCTACCAACATGGTATCTTCTAACACAACCAAGCACATTCTGCTCACAAGCAGAATATCTCAGAAGGACATGCGCATGAAGCACGGACATGTTGCCACTGCAACCTGCTGAGAGGGAGCGGATCATCAATATCATGACAGCTTCAAGAACGCAAACTTTCTGTGTGTCACGCGGTTGTGCTCTGAAGTGAAGAAGGCGGACTTTCTGTGTGTCACGCGGTTGTGTCCTGACTTGACGAATGTGGACTTTCTGTGTGTCACGCGGTTGTGCACTGACTTGACAAATGTGGACTTTCTGTGTGTCACGCGGTTGTGCTCTGACTTGACGAATGTGGACTTTCTGTGTGTCACGCGGTTGTGCTCTGACTTGACGAATGTGGACTTTCTGTGTGTCACGCGGTTGTGCTCTGACTTGACGAATGTGGACTTTCTGTGTGTCACGCGGTTGTGCTCTGACTTGACGAATGCGCTCTATCTGTGCGTCACTATCCTATGCAAATATCCTATTACTTGGACATGATTGTATCAAAGACCCAACTATCTCTTACCAGTGTATGATCATCATGGCCCAATTATCCTATTGCTAGGACATGATTGTATGACCTACATTCGTGCGACGCCTAGAACAGCAACACAGTTCCTCCATTATCGCGCACCGTGACTGTCTTTCACAGGATACCCTAAGTCTGGTCCACACTGATCTTCCTTGAAATTGTCCTGGGGCAGGAAGGTCTGCGCTCTCCAACGGTTGCCTCACACTCCAGTAGACAAGTGTGTATCGATGTCACAATCTCAGTGGAAGGATCACACACACACACATGGTTTGTGTGCTTGCCGGGGCTCGTGATAAAACTGATCTACTGACTTCAAAGACGGCAGCGCAGAGGAGCTTTGGTGACGGAAAGAGGGATACCGCAGGTACTGTCGGCACGCCTACTGTCGCAACATCTCTTGACGGTAACCTTACTGTAGGAGCGTCTATTGGTGAATCAATTCAGAGGAAGAGGTATGTTTACAGCACTCGGAAAAATGACAAATAATCAACAACAGAAAAAAATATGGACCAAGGCAGGATCGAACCCGTACTCAGTGGCACAGCGCCTTGCCACGAAAAGCCAAACGCTTAGGAACTCTGCCACTCAGCTAACTAAAAAATTAGCTTCGTAGGCAAAGTCCTTTCGCGAAGGCTTTCCTATGACTATAGCATAAGGCTGCGATCACAGCTCGGAAATATTTTTTCCTGTTAAGACAAGTATCTCCCGGATAGGGTAGGGCTGAATACTTGCGTTGCAGACAAACATTTAGGACGAAACAGCACGAATAGTAGTTTCCAGTGGTTTAGACTGGAGACAAATAATAATAAATAAATATTATTATAGAGGGAAACTTCTCTATTGGCGATATTCCTACTGTCGTAGCGCCACCTGGTGGTAACCTTACTGTAGCAGCGTCTATTGGCGATATTCCTACTGTCGTAGCGCCACCTGGTGGTATCCTTACTGTAGCAGCGTCTATTGGCGATATTCCTACTGTCGTAGCGCCACCTGGTGGTAACCTTACTGTAGCAGCGTCTATTGGCGATATTCCTACTGTCGTAGCGCCACCTGGTGGTATCCTTACTGTAGCAGCGTCTATTGGCGATATTCCTACTGTCGTAGCGCCACCTGGTGGTATCACTTACCGTTACAATCCCACCTAGCGGTATCTCTGCTATCGCAGCGCCTATTCGCGGTGTCATTTCTTTCACAGCACCTTTTGGCGGTGTCTCTACTGTCGTAGCCTCTACGGGCGGTGTCCTTACTGTCGTAGCGCCTACTGGCGGTGTCCCTACTATCGCAGCGCCTACTGGAGGTGTCCCTAATGTCGCAGCGTTTACTGGAGGTGTCCCTACTGTCCCAGTCTCTACTGACGGTGTCCCTACTGTCCCAGTCTCTATTGGCGGTGTCACTACTGTCCCAGTCTCTACTGGCGCTGCCATTACTGTCCCAGTCTCTACTGGCGGTGTCACTACTGTCCCAGTCTCTACTGGCGGTGTCACTACTGTCCAAGTCTCTACTGGCGGTGCTACTACTGTCCCAGTCTCTACTGGCGGTGTCACTACTGTCCCAGTCTCTACTGGCGGTGTCCCTACTGTCCCAGTCTCTACTGGCGGTGTCACTACTGTCCCAGTCTCTACTGGCGGTGCCACTACTGTCCCAGTCTCTACTGGCGGTGTCACTACTGTCCCAGTCTCTACTGGCGGTGCCACTACTGTCCCAGTCTCTACTGGCGGTGTCACTACTGTCCCAGTCTCTACTGGCGGTGTCCCTACTGTCACAGTCTCTACTGGCGGTGTCACTACTGTCCCAGTCTCTACTGGCGGTGTCCCTACTGTCCCAGTCTCTACTGGCGCTGCCACTACTGTCCCAGTCTCTGCTGGCGCTGCCACTACTGTCCCAGTCTCTACTGGCGGTGTCCCTACTGTCCCAGCTTCTTCTGACGGTGTCCCTACTGTCCCAGTCTCTACTGGCGGTGTCCCTACTGTCCCAGCTTCTTCTGACGGTGTCACTACTGTCCCAGTCTCTACTGGCGGTGTCCCTACTGTCCCAGCTTCTTCTGACGGTGTCCCTACTGTCCCAGTCTCTACTGGCGGTGTCACTACTGTCCCAGTCTCTACTGGCGGTGTCCCTACTGTCCCAGTCTCTACTGGCGCTGCCACTACTGTCCCAGTCTCTACTGGCGCTGCCACTACTGTCCCAGTCTCTACTGGCGCTGCCACTACTGTCCCAGTCTCTACTGGCGGTGTCACTACTGTCCCAGTCTGTACTGGCGGTGTCCCTAATGTCGCAGCGTTTACTGGCGGTGTCCCTACTGTCCCAGCTTCTTCTGACGGTGTCCCTACTGTCCCAGTCTCTACTGGCGGTGTCCCTACTGTCGCAGTCTCTACTGGCTGTGACCCTACTGACCCAGCCTCTTCTGACGGTGTCCCTAATGTCGCAGCGTTTACTGGAGGTGTCCCTAATGTTACAGCGTTTACTGGAGGTGTCCCTAATGTCGCAGCGTTTACTGGAGGTGTCCCTAATGTTGCAGCGTTTACTGGGGTGTCCCTAATGTCGCAGCGTTTACTGGGGGTGTCCCTAATGTTACAGCGTTTACTGGAGGTGTCCCTAATGTTGCAGCGTTTACTGGGGGTGTCCCTAATGTCGCAGCGTTTACTGGAGGTGTCCCTAATGTTACAGCGTTTACTGGAGGTGTCCCTAATGTGTGGCAGCATTTACTGGAGGTGTCCCTATTGTCGCAGCGTTTACTGGAGGTGTCCCTAATGTGTGGCAGCATTTACTGGCGGTGTCCCTAATGTCGCAGCGTTTACTGGCGGTGTCCCTAATGTTGCAGAGTTTACTGGGGGTGTCCCTAATGTTGCAGCGTTTACTGGGGATGTGCCTAATGTCGCAGCGTTTACTGGCGGTGTCCCTAATGTTGCAGCGTTTACTGGGGTGTCCCTAATGTTGCAGCGTTTACTGGCGGTGTTCCTAATGTCGCAGCGTTTACTGGCGGTGTCCCTAATGTCGCAGCGTTTACTGGAGGTGTCCCTTATGTTGCAGCGTTTACTGGGGGTGTCCCTAATGTCGCAGCGTTTACTGGAAGTGTCCCTTATGTTGCAGCGTTTACTGGAGGTGTCCCTAATGTCGCAGCGTTTACTGGAGGTGTCCCTAATGTTGCAGCGTTTACTGGCGGTGTCCCTAATGTTGCAGCGTTTACTGGCGGTGTCCCTAATGTTGCAGCGTTTACTGGCGGTGTCCCTAATGTTGCAGCGTTTACTGGAGGTGTCCCTAATGTCGCAGCGTTTACTGGAGGTGGCCCTAATGTTGCATCGTTTACTGGAGGTGTCCCTAATGTTCCAGCGTTTACTGGAGGTGTCCCTTATGTTGCAGCGTTTACTGGAGGTGTCCCTAATGTTCCAGCGTTTACTGGCGGTGTCCCTTATGTTGCAGCGTTTACTGGAGGTGTCCCTAATGTTCCAGCGTTTACTGGAGGTGTCCCTTATGTTGCAGCGTTTACTGGAGGTGTCCCTAATGTTCCAGCGTTTACTGGCGGTGTCCCTTATGTTGCAGCGTTTACTGGAGGTGTCCCTAATGTTCCAGCGTTTACTGGAGGTGTCCCTAATGTTGCAGCGTTTACTGGAGGTGTCCCTAATGTTCCAGCGTTTACTGGAGGTGTCCCTTATGTTGCAGCGTTTACTGGAGGTGTCCCTAATGTTCCAGCGTTTACTGGAGGTGTCCCTAATGTTGCATCGTTTACTGGAGGTGTCCCTAATGTTCCAGCGTTTACTGGAGGTGTCCCTTATGTTGCAGCGTTTACTGGAGGTGTCCCTAATGTTCCAGCGTTTACTGGAGGTGTCCCTTATGTTGCAGCGTTTACTGGAGGTGTCCCTAATGTTCCAGCGTTTACTGGAGGTGTCCCTTATGTTGCAGCGTTTACTGGAGGTGTCCCTAATGTTGCAGCGTTTACTGGCGGTGTCCCTAATGTTGCAGCGTTTACTGGAGGTGTCCCTTATGTTGCAGCGTTTACTGGAGGTGTCCCTAATGTTCCAGCTTTTACTGGAGGTGTCCCTAATGTTGCAGCGTTTACTGGAGGTGTCCCTAATGTTGCAGCGTTTACTGGGGGTGTCCCTAATGTTGCAGCGTTTACTGGAGGTGTCCCTAATGTTGCACCGTTTACTGGCGGTGTCCCTAATGTTGCATCGTTTACTGGCGGTGTCCCTAATGTTGCAGCATTTACTGGGGGTGTCCCTAATGTCGCAGCGTTTACTGGCGGTGTCCCTAATGTTGCATCGTTTACTGGGGGTGTCCCTAATGTTGCATCGTTTACTGGGGTGTCCCTAATGTCGCAGCGTTTACTGGGGGTGTCCCTAATGTCGCAGCGTTTACTGGAGGTGTCCCTTATGTTGCAGCGTTTACTGGGGTGTCCCTAATGTTGCAGCGTTTACTGGAGGTGTCCCTTATGTTGCAGCGTTTACTGGGGGTGTCCCTAATGTTGCAGCGTTTACTGGAGGTGTCCCTTATGTTGCAGCGTTTACTGGGGGTGTCCCTAATGTCGCAGCGTTTACTGGAGGTGTCCCTTATGTTGCAGCGTTTACTGGGGGTGTCCCTAATGTTGCAGCGTTTACTGGAGGTGTCCCTAATGTCGCAGCGTTTACTGGAGGTGTCCCTAATGTCGCAGCGTTTACTGGAGGTGTCCCTAATGTTGCAGCGTTTACTGGCGGTGTCCCTAATGTTGCAGCGTTTACTGGCGGTGTCCCTAATGTCGCAGCGTTTACTGGAGGTGGCCCTAATGTTGCATCGTTTACTGGAGGTGTCCCTAATGTTCCAGCGTTTACTGGAGGTGTCCCTAATGTTCCAGCGTTTACTGGAGGTGTCCCTTATGTTGCAGAGTTTACTGGAGGTGTCCCTAATGTTCCAGCGTTTACTGGAGGTGTCCCTAATGTTCCAGCGTTTACTGGAGGTGTCCCTTATGTTGCAGCGTTTACTGGAGGTGTCCCTAATGTTCCAGCGTTTACTGGAGGTGTCCCTAATGTTCCAGCGTTTACTGGAGGTGTCCCTTATGTTGCAGCGTTTACTGGAGGTGTCCCTAATGTTCCAGCGTTTACTGGAGGTGTCCCTAATGTTGCATCGTTTACTGGAGGTGTCCCTAATGTTCCAGCGTTACTGGAGGTGTCCATTATGTTGCAGCGTTTACTGGAGGTGTCCCTAATGTTCCAGCGTTTACTGGAGGTGTCCCTTATGTTGCAGCGTTTACTGGAGGTGTCCCTAATGTTCCAGCGTTTAATGGAGGTGTCCCTAATGTTCCAGCGTTTACTGGAGGTGTCCCTTTTGTTGCAGCGTTTACTGGAGGTGTCCCTAATGTTCCAGCTTTTACTGGAGGTGTCCCTAATGTTGCAGCGTTTACTGGAGGTGTCCCTAATGTTGCAGCGTTTACTGGAGGTGTCCCTAATGTTCCAGCGTTTACTGGAGGTGTCCCATATTTGCAGAGTTTACTGGGGGTGTCCCTATGTCGCAGCGTTTACTGGCGGTGTCCCTAATGTTGCAGCATTTACTGGAGGTGTCCCTAATGTTGCAGCATTTACTGGAGGTGTCCCTACTGTTGCAGCATTTACTGGAGGTGGCCCTAATGTTGCAGCATTTACTGGAGGTGGCCCTAATGTTGCAGCATTTACTGGAGGTGTCCCTAATGTTGCAGCATTTACTGGAGGTGGCCCTAATGTTGCAGCATTTACTGGAGGTGTCCCTAATGTTGCAGCATTTACTGGAGGTGGCCCTAATGTTGCAGCATTTACTGGAGGTGTCCCTAATGTTGCAGCGTTTACTGGACGTGCCCCTACTGTCCCGGTGTCTACTGGCCGTGCCCCTACTGTCCCAGTGTCTACTGGCCGTGCCCCTACTATCCCAGTGTCTACTGGCCGTGTCCCTACTGTCCCAGTGTCTACTGGCTGTGTCCATACTGTCCCAGTGTCTACTGGCCGTGACCTACTGTCTCAGTGTCTACTGGCTGTGTCCCTACTGTCTCAGTGTCTACTGGCCGTGTCCCTACTGTCTCAGTGTCTACTGGCCTTGTCCCTACTGTCTCAGTGTCTACTGGCCGTGTCCCTACTGTCCCAGTGTCTACTGGCCGTGTCCCTACTGTCCCAGTGTCTACTGGCTGTGTCCCTACTGTCCCAGTGTCTACTGGCCGTGTCCCTACTGTCTCAGTGTCTACTGGCCGTGTCCCTACTGTCTCAGTGTCTACTGGCCGTGTCCCTACTGTCTCAGTGTCTACTGGCCGTGTCCCTACTGTCTCAGTGTCTACTGGCCGTGTCCCTACTGTCTCAGTGTCTACTGGCCGTGTCCCTACTGTCTCAGTGTCTACTGGCCGTGTCCCTACTGTCTCAGTGTCCACTGGCCGTGTCCCTACTGTCTCAGTGTCTACTGGCCGTGTCCCTACTGTTTCAGTGTCTACTGGCCGTGTCCCTACTGTCTCAGTATCTACTGGCCGTGTCCCTACTGTCTCAGTGTCTACTGGCCATGACCCTACTGTCCCAGTGTCTACTGGCCGTGTCCCTACTGTCTCAGTGTCTACTGGCCGTGTCCGTACTGTCCCAGCTTCTACTGGCCGTGGCCCTACTGTCCCAGCTTCTACTGGCCATGTCCCTACTGTCCCAGTGTCTACTGGCCATGTCCCTACTGTCTCAGTGTCTACTGGCCGTGTCCCTACTGTCTCAGTGTCTACTGGCCGTGTCCGTACTGTCCCAGCTTCTACTGGCCGTGTCCCTACTGTCTCAGTGTCTACTGGCCGTGTCCCTACTGTCCCAGCTTCTACTGGCCATGTCCCTACTGTCCCAGCTTCTACTGGCCGTGTCCCTACTGTCCCAGTGTCTACTGGCCATGTCCCTACTGTCCCAGTGTCTACTGGCCATGTCCCTACTGTCCCAGCTTCTACTGGCCATGTCCCTACTGTCACAGTGTCTACTGGCCATGTCCCTACTGTCTTAGTGTCTACTGGCCGTGTCCCTACTGTCCCAGCTTCTACTGGCCATGTCCCTACTGTCTCAGTGTCTACTGGCCATGTCCCTACTGTCTCAGTGTCTACTGGCCATGTCCCTACTGTCCCAGCTTCTACTGGCCATGTCCCTACTGTCTCTGTGTCTACTGGCCGTGTCCCTACTGTCTCAGTGTCTACTGGCTGTGTCCCTACTGTCTCAGTGTCTACTGGCACTGTCCCTACTGTCCCAGCGCTTACTGGCCGTGTCCCTACTGTCCCAGTGTCTACTGGCTGTGTCCCTACTGTCCCAGCGTTTACTGGCCGTGTCCCTACTGTCCCAGCTTCTACTGGCCGTGTCCCTACTGTCCCAGTGCCTACTGGCCGTGTCCCTACTGTCCCAGCGCTTACTGGCCGTGTCCATACTGTCCCAGCTTCTACTGGCCGTGTCCCTACTGTCCCAGTGCCTACTGGCCGTGTCCCTACTGTCCCAGCGCTTACTGGCCGTGTCCCTACTGTCCCAGTGTCTACTGGCTGTGTCCCTACTGTCCCAGCGCTTACTGGCCGTGTCCCTACTGTCCCAGCCTCTACTGGCCGTGTCCGTACTGTCCCAGCTTCTACTGGCGGTGTCCCTACTGTCCCAGTCTCTACTGGCGTTGTCACTACTGTCCCAGTCTCTACTGCGGTGCCGCTACTGTCCCAGTCTCTACTGGCGGTGTCACTACTGTCCCAGTCTCTACTGGCGGTGCCACTTCTGTCCCAGTCTCTACTGGCGGTGTCACTACTGTCCCAGTCTCTACTGGCGGTGTCCCTACTGTCCCAGTCTCTACTGGCGGTGTCACTACTGTCCCAGTCTCTACTGGCGGTGTCCCTACTGTCCCAGTCTCTACTGGCGCTGCCACTACTGTCCCAGTCTCTACTGGCGCTGCCACTACTGTCCCAGTCTCTACTGGCGGTGTCCCTACTGTCCCAGCTTCTTCTGACGGTGTCCCTACTGTCCCAGTCTCTACTGGCGGTGTCCCTACTGTCCCAGCTTCTTCTGACGGTGTCACTACTGTCCCAGTCTCTACTGGCGGTGTCCCTACTGTCCCAGCTTCATCTGACGGTGTCCCTACTGTCCCAGTCTCTACTGGCGGTGTCACTACTGTCCCAGTCTCTACTGGCGGTGTCCCTACTGTCCCAGTCTCTACTGGCGCTGCCACTACTGTCCCAGTCTCTACTGGCGCTGCCACTACTGTCCCAGTCTCTACTGGCGCTGCCACTACTGTCCCAGTCTCTACTGGCGGTGTCACTACTGTCCCAGTCTGTACTGGCGGTGTCCCTAATGTCGCAGCGTTTACTGGCGGTGTCCCTACTGTCCCAGCTTCTTCTGACGGTGTCCCTACTGTCCCAGTCTCTACTGGCGGTGTCCCTACTGTCGCAGTCTCTACTGGCTGTGACCCTACTGACCCAGCCTCTTCTGACGGTGTCCCTAATGTTGCAGCCTTTACTGACCGTGTCCCTAATGTCGCAGCGTTTACTGGAGGTGTCCCTAATGTTACAGCGTTTACTGGCGGTGTCCCTAATGTTGCATCGTTTACTGGAGGTGTCCCTAATGTCGCAGCGTTTACTGGAGGTGTCCCTAATGTGTGGCAGCATTTACTGGAGGTGTCCCTATTGTCGCAGCGTTTACTGGAGGTGTCCCTAATGTCGCAGCGTTTACTGGAGGTGTCCCTAATGTGTGGCAGCATTTACTGGAGGTGTCCCTATTGTCGCAGCGTTTACTGGAGGTGTCCCTAATGTTGCAGCGTTTACTGGAGGTGTCCCTAATGTCGCAGCGTTTACTGGGGGTGTCCCTAATGTCGCAGCGTTTACTGGGGGTGTCCCTAATGTTGCAGCGTTTACTGGGGGTGTCCCTAATGTCGCAGCGTTTACTGGCGGTGTCCCTAATGTTGCATCGTTTACTGGAGGTGTCCCTAATGTTGCAGCGTTTACTGGGGGTGTCCCTAATGTTGCATCGTTTACTGGCGGTGTCCCTAATGTTGCATCGTTTACTGGGGTGTCCCTAATGTCGCAGCGTTTACTGGCGGTGTCCCTAATGTTGCATCGTTTACTGGCGGTGTCCCTAATGTTGCAGCGTTTACTGGGGGTGTCCCTAATGTCGCAGCGTTTACTGGCGGTGTCCCTAATGTTGCATCGTTTACTGGGGGTGTCCCTAATGTTGCATCGTTTACTGGAGGTGTCCCTAATGTCGCAGCGTTTACTGGGGGTGTCCCTAATGTCGCAGCGTTTACTGGAGGTGTCCCTTATGTTGCATCGTTTACTGGGGGTGTCCCTAATGTTGCATCGTTTACTGGGGGTGTCCCTAATGTCGCAGCGTTTACTGGCGGTGTCCCTAATGTTGCATCGTTTACTGGGGGTGTCCCTAATGTTGCATCGTTTACTGGGGGTGTCCCTAATGTCGCAGCGTTTACTGGGGGTGTCCCTAATGTCGCTGCGTTTACTGGAGGTGTCCCTTATGTTGCAGCGTTTACTGGAGGTGTCCCTAATGTCGCAGCGTTTACTGGAGGTGTCCCTAATGTTGCAGCGTTTACTGGCGGTGTCCCTAATGTTGCAGCGTTTACTGGCGGTGTCCCTAATGTTGCAGCGTTTACTGGCGGTGTCCCTAATGTTGCAGCGTTTACTGGAGGTGTCCCTAATGTTGCAGCGTTTACTGGAGGTGTCCCTTATGTTGCAGCGTTTACTGTAGGTGTCCCTAATGTTCCAGCGTTTACTGGAGGTGTCCCTTATGTTTCAGCGTTTACTGGAGGTGTCCCTAATGTTCCAGCGTTTACTGGAGGTGTCCCTTATGTTGCAGCGTTTACTGGAGGTGTCCCTAATGTTGCAGCGTTTACTGGCGGTGTCCCTAATGTTGCAGCGTTTACTGGAGGTGTCCCTTATGTTGCAGCGTTTACTGGAGGTGTCCCTAATGTTGCAGCGTTTACTGGAGGTGTCCCATATTTTGCAGCGTTTACTGGGGGTGTCCCTAATGTCGCAGCGTTTACTGGCGGTGTCCCTAATGTTGCAGCATTTACTGGAGGTGGCCCTAATGTTGCAGCATTTACTGGAGGTGTCCCTAATGTTGCAGCATTTACTGGAGGTGGCCCTAATGTTGCAGCATTTACTGGAGGTGTCCCTAATGTTGCAGCTTTTACTGGAGGTGGCCCTAATGTTGCAGCATTTACTGGAGGTGTCCCTAATGTTGCAGCATTTACTGGAGGTGTCCCTAATGTTGCAGCGTTTACTGGCCGTGCCCCTACTGTCCCGGGTGTCTACTGGCCGTGCCCCTACTGTCCCGTGTCTACTGGCCGTGCCCCTACTATCCCAGTGTTTACTGGCCGTGACCCTACTGTCCCAGTGTCTACTGGCCGTGTCCCTACTGTCCCAGTGTTTACTGGCTGTGTCCCTACTGTCCCAGTGTTCTACTGGCCGTGACCCTACTGTCTCAGTGTCTACTGACTGTGTCTCTACTATCCCAGTGTCTACTGGCCGTGACCCTACTGTCCCAGTGTTTACTGGCCATGTCCCTACTGTCCCAGTTTTACTGGCCGTGTCCCTACTGTCCCAGTGTCTACTGGCCATGTCCCTACTGTCCCAGTGTCTACTGGCCGTGTCCCTACTGTCCCAGTGTCTACTGGCAATGTCCCTACTGTCCCAGTGTCTACTGGCAATGTCCCTACTGTCCCAGTGTCTACTGGCCGTGTCCGTACTGTCCCAGATTCTACTGGCCGTGTCCCTACTGTCCAGCGTCTACTGGCCATGTCCCTACTGTCCCAGTGTCTACTGACCGTGTCCCTACTGTCCCAGCTTCTACTGGCCGTGGCCCTACTGTCCCAGCTTCTACTGGCCATGTCCCTACTGTCTCAGTGTCTACTGGCCATGTCCCTACTGTCTCAGTGTCTACTGGCCGTGTCCGTACTGTCTCAGTGTCTACTGGCCGTGTCCCTACTGTCTCAGTGTCTACTGGCCGTGTCCCTACTGTCTCAGTGTCTACTGGCCGTGTCCCTACTGTCTCAGTGTCTACTGGCCGTGTCCCTACTGTCTTAGTGTCTACTGGCCGTGTCCCTACTGTCTCAGTGTCTACTGGCCGTGTCCCTACTGTCTCAGTGTCTACTGGCCGTGTCCCTACTGTCTCAGTGTCTACTGGCCGTGTCCCTACTGTCTCAGTGTCTACTGGCCGTGTCCCTACTGTCTCAGTGTCTACTGGCCATGACCCTACTGTCCCAGTGTCTACTGGCCGTGTCCCTACTGTCTCAGTGTCTACTGGCCGTGTCAGTACTGTCCCAGCTTCTACTGGCCGTGGCCCTACTGTCCCAGCTTCTACTGGCCATGTCCCTACTGTCCCAGTGTCTACTGGCCATGTCCCTACTGTCTCAGTGTCTACTGGCCGTGTCCCTACTGTCTCAGTGTCTACTGGCCGTGTCCCTACTGTCTCAGTGTCTACTGGCCGTGTCCCTACTGTCTCAGCGTCTACTGGCCGTGTCCCTACTGTCTCAGTGTCTACTGGCCGTGCCCCTACTGTCTCAGTGTCTACTGGCCATGTCCCTACTGTCTCAGTGTCTACTGGCCGTGTCCCTACTGTCTCAGTGTCTACTGGCCGTGCCCCTACTGTCTCAGTGTCTACTGGCCGTGTCCCTACTGTCTCAGTGTCTACTGGCCGTGTCCCTACTGTCTCAGTGTCTACTGGCCGTGTCCCTACTGTCTCAGTGTCTACTGGCCGTGTCCCTACTGTCTCAGTGTCTACTGGCCGTGTCCCTACTGTCTCAGTGTCTACTGGCCGTGTCCCTACTGTCTCAGTGTCTACTGGCCATGACCCTACTGTCCCAGTGTCTACTGGCCGTGTCCCTACTGTCTCAGTGTCTACTGGCCGTGTCCGTACTGTCCCAGCTTCCACTGGCCGTGGCCCTACTGTCCCAGCTTCTACTGGCCATGTCCCTACTGTCCCAGTGTCTACTGGCCATGTCCCTACTGTCTCAGTGTCTACTGGCCGTGTCCCTACTGTCTCAGTGTCTACTGGCCGTGTCCCTACTGTCCCAGTGTCTACTGGCCATGTCCCTACTGTCTCAGTGTCTACTGGCCGTGTCCCTACTGTCTCAGTGTCTACTGGCCGTGTCCCTACTGTCTCAGTGTCTACTGGCCGTGCCCCTACTGTCTCAGTGTCTACTGGCCGTGCCCTACTGGCTCAGTGTCTACTGGCCGTGCCCCTACTGTCTCAGTGTCTACTGGCCGTGCCCCTACTGTCTCAGTGTCTACTGGCCGTGTCCCTACTGTCTCAGTGTCTACTGGCCGTGTCCCTACTGTCTCAGTGTCTACTGGCCGTGCCCCTACTGTCTCAGTGTCTACTGGCCGTGCCCCTACTGTCTCAGTGTCTACTGGCCGTGCCCCTACTGTCTCAGTGTCTACTGGCCGTGTCCCTACTGTCTCAGTGTCTACTGGCCGTGCCCCTACTGTCTCAGTGTCTACTGGCCGTGTCCCTACTGTCTCAGTGTCTACTGGCCGTGCCCCTACTATCCCAGTGTCTACTGGCCGTGTCCGTACTGTCTCAGTGTCTACTGGCCGTGTCCCTACTGTCTCAGTGTCTACTGGCCATGTCCCTACTGTCTCAGTGTCTACTGGCCGTGTCCCTACTGTCTCAGTGTCTACTGGCCGTGTCCGTACTGTCCAGCTTCTACTGGCCGTGTCCCTACTGTCTCAGTGTCTACTGGCCGTGTCCCTACTGTCCCAGCTTCTACTGGCCATGTCCCTACTGTCCCCGCTTCTACTGGCCGTGTCCCTACTGTCCCAGTGTCTACTGGCCATGTCCCTACTGTCCCAGTGTCTACTGGCCATGTCCCTACTGTCCCAGCTTCTACTGGCTGTGTCCCTACTGTCTCAGTGTCTACTGGCTGTGTCCCTACTGTCTCAGTGTCTACTGGCTGTGTCCCTACTGTCTCAGTGTCTACTGGCTGTGTCCCTACTGTCCCAGCGCTTACTGGCCGTGTCCCTACTGTCCCAGTGTCTACTGGCTGTGTCCCTACTGTCCCAGCGCTTACTGGCCGTGTCCCTACTGTCCCAGCTTCTACTGGCCGTGTCCCTACTGTCCCAGTGCCTACTGGCCGTGTCCCTACTGTCCCAGCGCTTACTGGCCGTGTCCCTACTGTCCCAGCTTCTACTGGCCGTGTCCCTACTGTCCCAGTGCCTACTGGCCGTGTCCCTACTGTCCCAGCGCTTACTGGCCGTGTCCCTACTGTCCCAGTGTCTACTGGCTGTGTCCCTACTGTCCCAGCGCTTACTGGCCGTGTCCCTACTGTCCCAGCCTCTACTGGCCGTGTCCGTACTGTCCCAGCTTCTACTGGCCGTGTCCCTACTGTCCCAGTGCCTACTGGCCGTGTCCCTACTGTCCCAGCCTCTACTGGCTGTGTCCCTACTGTCCCAGTGCATACTGGCCGTGTCCCTACTGTCCCAGTGCCTACTGGCCGTGTCCCTACTGTCCCAGTGTCTACTGGTCGTGTCCCTACTGTCTCAGCGTTTACTGGCCGTTTCCCAGTGTCTACTAGCCGTGTCCCTACTGTCCGAGCTTCCACTGGCCGTGTCCCTACTGTCCCAGTGTCTACTAGCCGTGTCCCTACTATCCGAGCTTCCACTGGCCGTGTCCCTACTGTTCCAATGCCTACTGGCCGTGTCCCTACTGTCTGAGCTTCCACTGGCCGTGTCCCTACTGTCCCAGTGTCTACTAGCCGTGTCCCTACTGTCCGAGCTTCCACTGGCCGTGTCCCTACTGTCCCAGTGCCTACTAGCCGTGTCCCTACTGTCCGAGCTTCCACTGGCCGTGTCCCTACTGTTCCAATGCCTACTGGCCGTGTCCCTACTGTTCCAATGCCTACTGGCCGTGTCCCTACTGTTCCAATGCCTACTGGCCGTGTCCCTACTGTCCCAGTGTCTACTGGTCGTGTCCCTACTGTCCCAGTGCCTACTGACCGTGTCCCTACTGTCCCAGCTTCTACTGGCCGTGTCCCTACTGTCCCAGTGCCTACTGACCGTGTCCCTACTGTTCCAGCTTCTACTGACCGTGTCCCTACTGTCCCAGCTTCTACTGGCCGTGTCCCTACTGTCCCAGTGCCTACTGACCGTGTCCCTACTGTCCCAGCTTCTACTGACCGTGTCCCTACTGTCCCAGCTTCTACTGACCGTGTCCCTACTGCCCCAGCTTCTACTGGCCGTGTCCCTACTGTTCCAATGCCTATTGGCCGTGTCCCTACTGTCCCAGTGCCTACTGACCGTGTCCCTACTGTCCCAATGCCTATTGGCCGTGTCCCTACTGTCCCAGTGTCTACTGGCCGTGTCCCTACTGTCGCAGCGCCTATTACAACTAAAAAATTTTAGCCTTAGAATGCAATAAATTCAATCTGAACACAAAACAGTTGTGGATGCGTGAGTCGGGAGAGAAGGGGAAGCAATAACAGAGTAAGTGTGGTGCACAAACACGAGCAGTTGACCACTGTAGCCATTGACTGTTCTTGGAGTTGGTCTGAAATGTAGCGATGCTAGTTTGTCAATGTCATCACATTCGGGTTGAATGAATACGTGAACACGTGACACTAGAAGAACGAATATCAGTGAGCTCTGTGAGGCTGGGTCTACCCCACTAACAGACTCCGTGTTTCTCTTCCCTTCATCGCTGTCTCTTCTGTTTTCTAAAGCAGGCATGTCAATACCGTTTTGTTGTCGAGGGATTTAAATGGTTGCTAAGCAACAGCTGCGGCCATGACAACTGTGTCAGAAATATCCCCAGCTCTGAGACATTGAGAGAGAGTTGCTGGTCACTATCAGCTTCCTGTCTAACCTGACACTCTGACGTCACTTCGTGTTGTCTGTGACCTACACGCTCGTGTCAACAAACTCATCCTAAACTATTACCTCACTGCCGGAGTTTTCTAGAGTTTTATCTATTGTAAGATGGGCAACACGTTTCTATAGTTTTTCTATTGTAAGATGAGCAACACGTTTCTATAGTTTTTCTATTGTAAGATGGGCAACACGTTTCTAGAGTTTATCTATTGTAAGATGAGCAACACGTTTCTAGAGTTTTATCTATTGTAAGATGGGCAACACGTTTCTAGAGTTTATCTATTGTAAGATGGGCAACACGTTTCTAGAGTTTATCTATTGTTAGATGGCCATCAAGTTTCTAGAGTTTTATCTATTGTAAGATGGGCAACACGTTTCTAGAGTTTTATCTATTGTAAGATGGGCAACACGTTTCTAGAGTTTATCTATTATAAGATGGGCAACACATTTAAGAGTTTATCTATTCTAAGATGGGCAACACGTTTAAGAATTTATCTATTGTAAGATGGGCAACACGTTTAAGAGTTTATCTATTGTAAGATGGGCAACACGTTTCTAGAGTTTTATCTATCATTAGATGGGCAACACGTTTCTAGAGTTTTATCTATCATTAGATGGGCAACACGTTTCTATAGTTTTATCTATCAGTAGATGGGCAACACGTTTCTAGAGTTTATCTATTGTAAGATGGGCAACACGTTTCTAGAGTTTATCTATTGTAAGATGGGCAACACATTTAAGAGTTTATCTATTGTAAGATGGGCAACACTTTTCTAGAATTGTATCTATTGTAAGATGGACAACACGTTTCTAGAGTTTTATCTATTGTTAGATGGGCAACACGTTTCTAGAGTTTTATCTATTGTAAGATGGGCAACACTTTTCTAGAATTGTATCTATTGTAAGATGGGCAACACGTTTCTAGAGTTTTATCTATTGTTAGATGGGCAACACGTTTCTAGAGTTTTATCTATTGTTTGATGGGCAACACGTTTCTAGAGTTTTATCTATTGTTTGATGGGCATAACGTTTCTAGAGTTTTATCTATTGTAAGATCAGTATCACGTTTCTAGAGTTTTATCTCTTGTAAGATGGGCAACACGTTTCTAGAGTTTTATCTATTGTAAGATGGGTAACACGTTTCTAGAGTTTTATCTATTGTTAGATGGGCAACACGTTTCTAGAGTTTTATCTATTGTTTGATGGGCATCACGTTTCTAGAGTTTTATCTATTGTAAGATCAGTATCACGTTTCTAGAGTTTTATCTCTTGTAAGATGGGTAACACGTTTCTAGAGTTTTATCTCTTGTAAGATGGGTAACACGTTTCTAGAGTTTTATCTATTGTTAGATGGGCAACACGTTTCTAGAGTTTTATCTATTGTTAGATGGGCAACACTTTTCTAGAGTTTTATCTATTGTAAAATTGTACGTTACAATGTCACTGCTATAATGACTTAGTTTATGACAAAACTACAGGGACATGCCCAAACAATGACAGTTGTCAGCACATTTTCGGACCCCAGTGTCAGTACTTGGATTTTGTTTACAAATATGTCCAAAAATCTGAACCTACTTTCCTGTTTGATAACAATGACACCTCATGTAATCCGGACACAGATTCTACATCAGTTGAGGCAACTCTCAATCAATCTTTGCCGTGCTCCTGGTTTAGGATTTATGCGAATGACTTAAAATATCCGGACAGTTTCACGGTAAAACTGAATGGTTCTGCCTCATGTAACAATGTATCAAGGTTTGTAGTTAGTCCGCACGAGATTGATGCCTTCTGCTTTGGGGCTGGTCTGATCAACAAATTACGGATTGAAAGGGCGATAGTTGCAACTATCTGCTCCATCTACATTGGCGGGGGTCGGAAAGTGGCTCTCAAACAGAACACAAACCAGACCGACACATTTGATGCTTGTTATACAGGAGACGGATGTGAACCAGAGGCCGCAGTTAATAGCAAAACAAAGACCAATCTCTATGACAATGACTGCACACACACACAATTGGGAAGTGGAACCAATTCTGTTTACTGGTGTCTGGTCTTTGCGACGCCCCAGGGGACTCACATCATTCGAATCTATCATCGAGCTAGCACTATGATTCGGGTAAAGAATGCCACTCTAAAGGCTTTCTCTGACAGTGGCGGAGTAGTGTTCCAGTATAATGATATATCATACCCTAATTTATCTGTGAACACTATTGTAGTCAAAACACAAACGCCAATGGCACACATTAAGATTGAGTTCTCACCGACCATTTCGCAGGCCGACAGTGCACTGACGGTATGTGAGGTGCAAACATTTACAGACACCTATTGTCTGGACGAGCATTCTTGGTCGTTTTGTGCAGTGTGTAGTGGGTGTAGTAAAGGCTGCAATGTCATCATCGGTACTTGTCACGGCTACTGTTCACATGGGATCTATGGACACGACTGTTGCGGGTCTTGTCTCAGTGTCTGTCCTTTATTTGAGGAAAAATCTGGAAAATGCCTGCAATGTAAACATCTTGGCTATACCTGTAATGACACTTGTCCCGATGGTAATTTTGGGCTACAGTGCGAACAGATGTGTTCTGATGACTGTGACATCATATGTACTCTCAAATGTCCGGACAACTGTTTCAACGACACCTGTCAACAGTCGATCGGGAATCTGTACATGCAAGAGAACGTTCTATGGGTCAGACTGCACTCTCAAATCTCCGGACAACTGTTTAACGAAACCTGTGATTCCCACGTACAGAGGAGTCTGCCGACTACAACAAGCTCAAGCATATGGGCACTTTAATGTGTTTCTGTGCTAGACATGGCTCATTTTTGGGTGTTTTTTAGTGAATTCATGGCTCATATCTTGCTGTGTTTCTGTCCTAGCCATGGCTCATATCTTAGCTTGTGTGTGCTGGCCATGGCTCATATCTTGGTGTGTGTCATGTTAGTCATATCTCATATCTCGGTGTGTCCGTGTTAATCATGTCTCATATCTTTATGTGTGTCTGTGTT
The DNA here is from genome assembly GCA_032433765.1 of Megaustenia siamemsis. Taxonomy (NCBI): domain Eukaryota; kingdom Metazoa; phylum Mollusca; class Gastropoda; order Stylommatophora; family Ariophantidae; genus Megaustenia; species Megaustenia siamemsis. The sequence goes on along the minus strand of JAVIAB010000026.1, from coordinate 11,448,459 downwards.
TAGTCATATCTCATATCTTAGTGTGTACCAGTGTTAGTCATATGTCATATCTTTGTGTGTGCATGTCTGGGTTAGTGATATCTCATATCTTTGTGTGCATGTTTATGTTAGTCATATCTCATATCTTTGTGTGTGCATGTCTGTGTATGTCACATCTCATATCCTTGTGTGTGCATGGCTATGTTAGTCCCATCTCATATCTTTGTGTGTGCATATCTATGTTAGTCATATCTCTTATCTTTGTGTGCATGTCTATGTTAGGCATGTGTCATATCTTTGTGTGTGCATGTCAATGTCAGTTATATCTCATATCTTTATGTGCATGTTTATGTTAGTCACGTGTCATATATCTTGATGTGTGTCAGTGTTAGTCATGCCTCGTATCGCTGTGTGCATGTCTGTATTAGTCACATCTCATATCTTTGTGTGTGCATGTCTGTGTTAGTCACATCTCACATCTTTGTGTGTGTATGTCTGTGTTAGTCACATATCACATCTTTGTGTGTCCGTGTCTGTGTTAGTCACATCTCACATCTTTGTGTGTGCATGTCTGTATTAGTCACATCTCATATCTTTGTGTGTGCATGTCTGTGTTAGTCACATCTTACATCTTTGTGTGTGTATGTCTGTGTTAGTCACATCTCACATCTTTGTGTGTCCGTGTCTGTGTTAGTCACATCTCACATCTTTGTGTGTGCATGTCTGTGTTAGTCACCTCTAGTGACTCGGGCAGATGGTGCTCGTAAACCTGGGAGGGCCGACCATCTAAGGGCAGAATCCCCCTACAGAAAAGACAATCTGCTGCCTTGCAGGAAGATTGGGGACAATCAAAGGCTAGGGAAAGCAAACCCGAATAAAATGCTGGCTAAAATCGGATGCACTGGGCCACTGGCGCAGAACAGTGCAACGTATTAACGGGTGTTCAGTCAGAGTGGATCTGACAGACTCTAATTGTGATGTTCTGTCAGTGGGGCGATCAACACACTTAGCCTGACAGCTGACTTCATGTGAGAGTCTGGAATCCTTACTCTGATTGAGTCCTGAACGCAGAGCGAGAGAGAGAGAGAGATCTATTGTAAGATCAGCATCACGTTTCTAGAGTTTTATCTATTGTTAGATGGGCAACACTTTTCTAGAATTGTATCTATTGTAAGGTGGGCATTGCGTTTCTAGAGTTTTATGTATTGTAAGATGGGCAACACGTTTCTAGAATTCTATCTATTGTGTGATGGGCAACACTTTTCTAGAGTTGTATCTATTATAAGATGGGCATCACGTTTCTAGAATTTTATCTATTGTAGAATGGACATCACGTTTCTAGGGTGTAATCTATTGTTAGATGGGCAACACGTTTCTAGAGTTTTGTCTATTGTAAGATGGGCATCACGTTTCTAGAGTTTATCTATTGTGATGTGGGCAACACCTTTCTAGAGTTTATCAATGGGATCGAGTTGTCATGAAGATCTCATGGAAGGATCGAGTTGTCATGAAGATCTCATTAAGGGATCGAGTTATCATGAAGATCTCATTAAGGGATCGAGTTGTCATGAAGATGTCATTAAGGGATCGAGTTGTCATGAAGATGTCATGGAGGAATCGAGTTGTCATGAAGATGTCATTAAGGGATCGAGTTGTCATGAAGATGTCATGGAGGGATCGAGTTGTCATGAAGATCTCATTAAGGGATCGAGTTGTCATGAAGATCTCATTAAGGGATCGAGTTGTCATGAAGATCTCATTAAGGGATCGAGTTGTCATGAAGATCTCATGGAAGGATCGAGTTGTCATGAAGATCTCATTAAGGGATCGAGTTGTCTTGAAGATCTCATGGAAGGATCGAGTTGTCATGAAGATCTCATGGAAGGATCGAGTTGTCATGAAGATCTCATGGAGGGATCGAGTTGTCATGAAGATCTCATGGAAGGATCGAGTTGTCATGAAGATCTCATTAAGGGATCGAGTTGTCATGAAGATCTCATTAAGGGATCGAGTTGTCATGAAGATCTCATGGAAGGATCGAGTTGTCATGAAGATCTCATTAAGGGATCGAGTTGTCATGAAGATCTCATTAAGGGATCGAGTTGTCATGAAGATCTCATTAAGGGATCGAGTTGTCATGAAGATCTCATGGAGGGATCGAGTTGTCATGAAGATATCATTAAGGGATCGAGTTGTCATGAAGATCTCATGGAAGGATCGAGTTGTCATGAAGATCTCATTAAGGGATCGAGTTGTCTTGAAGATCTCATGGATGGATCGAGTTGTCATGAAGATCTCATGGAAGGATCGAGTTGTCATGAAGATCTCATGGAAGGATCGAGTTGTCATGAAGATCTCATGGAAGGATCGAGTTGTCATGAAGATCTCATGAAGGGATCGAGTTGTCATGAAGATCTCATTAAGGGATCGAGTTGTCATGAAGATCTCATGGATGGATCGAGTTGTCATGAAGATCTCATTAAGGGATCGAGTTGTCATGAAGATCTCATGGATGGATCGAGTTGTCATGAAGATCTCATTAAGGGATCGAGTTGTCATGAAGATGTCATGGATGGATCGAGTTGTCATGAAGATCTCATTAAGGGATCGAGTTGTCATGAAGATCTCATGGAGGGATCGAGCGGGCAGATATTTGTTACGATACTGATGACGCGGACAACAACCAGGGCAAAAAACAACAAAACACTGTGAGTGATGCATTGCCTTTGTTTAGACCCAGACAATACTTTCAAACATAACATCAATAAGCATTTACAAAACAATTGAGATAGGCAATCACCATGGTAACGGGGAGACGCAAACTAAACGTCTCAGGGCAGCCAAACTGCTGGTGAATTGTTGTTGCCCTCATTCGTTCATTGGATATGATGTGGGCGTGGCCATGTTAACCTGTGGAGGTGGCGTTACAGAGGTTGCACGTCTTGACACACGTTAGCTTGTATTGGGTCTCTGCGCACAGTCCAGCACCAATGCCGGCACAGTTGGTGGCTATGTCCACACAGTTCAGGAACTTCTGAATGAAGGAAGCTGAGAAAGAGAAGAGTCTTAAATGAACATTTGCAAATGAAAAGTTCAAGAAAATTAGCAAACTTTTCATATGTTCTTTTTTTTTTGTTCGCCAGCATTCACCTCTGACGACGTCCCTAGAGACTAGGAACTTAATTTATTTTGCGTGTTAATCCATTTTTCCCTGACAGCCGTGTGCACAGGGTCCCTCGCCGCACAGGCAGATAACTCCGTCTTCGTAGGTACTCCGTCGTAAGGTACTATTTTTTCCGTCGATGAGTAATTGACGTTTCAAGACAGGCCTCGCTGCTGAGACCTAGGGTGGTTGCCGCAGAGTTAAATTATAAATAAAAAATCCAACCCTATGTTCTTTTAATAAATACAGCACAGCCTGCTTCGGGTGGGTTTAGCTGCATTTAATAAGAGTTACTTGTGTTTGTAGCGAAGTCTTAAAACAACTAAAAATGAAAAGAGAACTACTAAACACAATTCAAACAAGACAAATGCGATTTTTGAGCCATGTTAAAAGACACAGCCTACTAAAAGTAATCCTGGAGGGGAAAATACAAGGTGAAAGAGGCAGAGACAGACCAAGACTAACATGGACGAGTAACATCAGAAGATGGACAAATCAGCCTATGACAACAACAAGCGCCATCAAAGCAAGAGACAGAGCAGAATGGCGCTCCATGGTAGCCAACCTTCATTGCGGAGACGGCACTCGATGATGATGATGATGATGTGTTTGTAGCAGTAGTTAATCTTTGGTTTGAGTTATTGAGTTATTGAGTTATTTGCGGATCATCATCATTACACTTCTAACATGTCCATAGGTGCTCAGATCCCTCCTCAGCAAGTCCCGTAGCCTCCAGCGCAGGACGATTCCAGTTCTATGTTGGTTGATTAGTCTTCTTACACGCCCACTACGTTTCTCGTTTCTGGCTGTGCCCATCTTAACCCCCATCTTTTTTATTCGAAGGAGTGACGTAGACTCATGGTTGTCGAAGTCCTGTGCTCTTCCTACATCTCGGAGGGCAGTGATAATGTCCGCCCGATCTATTGGGTGACCGTCCTCAACCATAGCGTGGCTAGCCAACCTGTCTCATTTTGTCTCAACTTCAGCCTCTCTCATTGATCCTATCATTTTGTTGCAACTTCAGCCTCTCTCATTGATCCTATCATTTTGTCTCAACTTCAGCCTCTCTCATTGATCCTATCATTTTGTTGCAACTTCAGCCTCTCTCATTGATCCTATCATTTTGTCTCAACTTCAGCCTCTCTCATTGATCCTATCATTTTGTTGCAACTTCAGCCTCTCTCATTGATCCTATCATTTTGTCTCAACTTCAGCCTCTCTCATTGATCCTCTCATTTTGTCTCAACTTCAGCCTCTCTCATTGATCCTATCATTTTGTCTCAACTTCAGCCTCTCTCATTGATCCTATCATTTTGTCTCAACTTCAGCCTCTCTCATTGATCCTATCATTTTGTCTCAACTTCAGCCTCTCTCATGATTCTATTATTTTGTCTCAACTTCAGCCTCTCTCATTGATCCTCTCATTTTGTCTCAACTTCAGCCTCTCTCATTGATCCTATCATTTTGTCTCAACTTCAGCCTCTCTCATTGATCCTATCATTTTGTCTCAACTTCAGCCTCTCTCATTGATCCTATCATTTTGTCTCAACTTCAGCCTCTCTCATTGATCCTCTCATTTTGTCTCAACTTCAGCCTCTCTCATTGATCCGCTCATTTTGTCTCAACTTCAGCCTCTCTCATTGATCCTATCATTTTGTCTCAACTTCAGCCTCTCTCATTGATCCTATCATTTTGTCTCAACTTCAGCCTCTCTCATTGATCCTCTCATTTTGTCTCAACTTCAGCCTCTCTCATTGATCCTATCATTTTGTCTCAACTTCAGCCTCTCTCATTGATCCTATCATTTTGTCTCAACTTCAGCCTCTCTCATTGATCCTCTCATTTTGTCTCAACTTCAGCCTCTCTCATTGATCCTATCATTTTGTCTCAACTTCAGCCTCTCTCATTGATCCTCTCATTTTGTCTCAACTTCAGCCTCTCTCATTGATCCGCTCATTTGTCTCAACTTCAGCCTCTCTCATTGATCCTATCATTTTGTCTCAACTTCAGCCTCTCTCATTGATCCTATCATTTTGTCTCAACTTCAGCCTCTCTCATTGATCCTATCATTTTGTCTCAACTTCAGCCTCTCTCATTGATCCTATCATTTTGTCTCAACTTCAGCCTCTCTCATTGATCCTATCATTTTGTCTCAACTTCAGCCTCTCTCATTGATCCTATCATTTTGTCTCAACTTCAGCCTCTCTCATTGATCCTATCATTTTGTCTCAACTTCAGCCTCTCTCATTGATCCTATCATTTTGTCTCAACTTCAGCCTCTCTCATTGATCCTATCATTTTGTCTCAACTTCAGCCTCTCTCGTTGATCCTATCATTTTGTCTCAACTTCAGCCTCTCTCGTTGATCCTCTCATTTTGTCTCAACTTCAGACTCTCTCATTGATCCTATCATTTTGTCTCAACTTTAGCCTCTCTCATTGATCCTATCATTTTGTCTCAACTTCAGCCTCTCTCATTGATCCTATCATTTGTCTCAACTTCAGCCTCTCTCAATGATCCTCTCATTTTGTCTCAACTTCTGCCTCTCTCATTGATCCTATCATTTTGTCTCAACTTCAGCCTCTCTCATTGATCCTATCATTTTGTCTCAACTTCAGCCTCTCTCATTGATCCTATCATTTTGTCTCAACTTCAGCCTCTCTCATTGATCCTATCATTTTGTCTCAACTTCAGCCTCTCTCATTGATCCTATCATTTTGTCTCAACTTCAGCCTCTCTCATTGATCCTCTCATTTTGTCTCAACTTCAGCCTCTCTCATTGATCCTATCATTTTGTCTCAACTTCAGCCTCTCTCATTGATCCTATCATTTTGTCTCAACTTCAGCCTCTCTCATTGATCCTCTCATTTTGTCTCAACTTCAGCCTCTCTCGTTGATCCTATCATTTTGTCTCAACTTCAGCCTCTCTCATTGATCCTATCATTTTGTCTCAACTTCAGCCTCTCTCATTGATCCTATCATTTTGTCGCAACTTCAGCCTCTCTCATTGATCCTATCATTTTGTCTCAACTTCAGCCTCTCTCATTGATTCTATCATTTTGTCTCAACTTCAGCCTCTCTCATTGATCCTATCATTTTGTCTCAACTTCAGCCTCTCTCATTGATCCTATCATTTTGTCTCAACTTCAGCCTCTCTCATTGATCCTCTCATTTTGTCTCAACTTCAGCCTCTCTCATTGATCCTATCATTTTGTCTCAACTTCAGCCTCTCTCAATGATCCTCTCATTTTGTCTCAACTTCAGCCTCTCTCATTGATCCTATCATTTTGTCTCAACTTCAGCCTCTCTCATTGATCCTCTCATTTTGTCTCAACTTCAGCCTCTCTCATTGATCCTATCATTTTGTCTCAACTTCAGCCTCTCTCATTGATCCTATCATTTTGTCTCAACTTCAGCCTCTCTCATTGATCCTATCATTTTGTCTCAACTTCAGCCTCTCTCATTGATCCTCTCATTTTGTCTCAACTTCAGCCTCTCTCATGATCCTATCATTTTGTCTCAACTTCAGCCTCTCTCAATGATCCTCTCATTTTGTCTCAACTTCAGCCTCTCTCATTGATCCTATCATTTTGTCTCAACTTCAGCCTCTCTCATGATCCTCTCATTTTGTCTCAACTTCAGCCTCTCTCATTGATCCTATCATTTTGTCTCAACTTCAGCCTCTCTCATTGATCCTATCATTTTGTCTCAACTTCAGCCTCTCTCATTGGTCCTCTCATTTTGTCTCAACTTCAGCCTCTCTCATTGATCCTATCATTTTGTCTCAACTTCAGCCTCTCTCAATGATCCTATCATTTTGTCTCAACTTCAGCCTCTCTCATTGATCCTATCATTTTGTCTCAACTTCAGCCTCTCTCATTGATCCTATCATTTTGTCTCAACTTCAGCCTCTCTCATTGATCCTATCATTTTGTCTCAACTTCAGCCTCTCTCATTGATCCTATCATTTTGTCTCAACTTCAGCCTCTCTCATTGATCCTATCATTTTGTCTCAACTGCAGCCTCTCTCATTGGTCCTATCATTTTGTCTCAACTTCAGCCTCTCTCATTGATCCTCTCATTTTGTCTCAACTTCAGCCTCTCTCATTGATCCTATCATTTTGTCTCAACTTCAGCCTCTCTCATTGATCCTATCATTTTGTCTCAACTTCAGCCTCTCTCGTTGATCCTATCATTTTGTCTCAACTTCAGCCTCTCTCGTTGATCCTATCATTTTGTCTCAACTTCAGCCTCTCTCATTGATCCTATCATTTTGTCTCAACTTCAGCCTCTCTCGTTGATCCTATCATTTTGTCTCAACTTCAGCCTCTCTCATTGATCCTATCATTTTGTCTCAAATTCAGCCTCTCTCATTGATCCTATCATTTTGTCTCAACTTCAGCCTCTCTCGTTGATCCTATCATTTTGTCTCAACTGCAGCCTCTCTCGTTGATCCTATCATTTGTCTCAACTTCAGCCTCTCTCGTTGATCCTATCATTTTGTCTCAACTTCAGCCTCTCTCGTTGATCCTATCATTTTGTCTCAACTTCAGCCTCTCTCGTTGATCCTATCATTTTGTCTCAACTTCAGCCTCTCTCGTTGATCCTCTCATTTTGTCTCAACTTCAGCCTCTCTCATTGATCCGCTCATTTTGTCTCAACTTCAGCCTCTCTCATTGATCCTATCATTTTGTCTCAACTTCAGCCTCTCTCATTGATCCTCTAATTTTGTCTCAACTTCAGCCTCTCTCATTGATCCTATCATTTTGTCTCAACTTCAGCCTCTCTCATTGATCCTATCATTTTGTCTCAACTTCAGCCTCTCTCATTGATCCTCTCATTTTGTCTCAACTTCAGCCTCTCTCATTGATCCTATCATTTTGTCTCAACTTCAGCCTCTCTCATTGATCCTATCATTTTGTCTCAACTTCAGCCTCTCTCATTGATCCTATCATTTTGTCTCAACTTCAGCCTCTCTCATTGATCCTATCATTTTGTCTCAACTTCAGCCTCTCTCGTTGATCCTATCATTTTGTCTCAACTTCAGCCTCTCTCATTGATCCTATCATTTTGTCTCAACTTCAGCCTCTCTCATTGATCCTATCATTTTGTCTCAACTTCAGCCTCTCTCATTGATCCTATCATTTTGTCTCAACTTCAGCCTCTCTCATTGATCCTATCATTTTGTCTCAACTTCAGCCTCTCTCAATGATCCTCTCATTTTGTCTCAACTTCAGCCTCTCTCATTGATCCTATCATTTTGTCTCAACTTCAGCCTCTCTCATTGATCCTCTCATTTTGTCTCAACTTCAGCCTCTCTCATTGATCCTATCATTTTGTCTCAACTTCAGCCTCTCTCATTGATCCTATCATTTTGTCTCAACTTCAGCCTCTCTCATTGATCCTATCATTTTGTCTCAACTTCAGCCTCTCTCATTGATCCTCTCATTTGTCTCAACTTCAGCCTCTCTCATTGATCCTATCATTTTGTCTCAACTTCAGCCTCTCTCATTGATCCTATCATTTTGTCTCAACTTCAGCCTCTCTCATTGATCCTCTCATTTTGTCTCAACTTCAGCCTCTCTCATTGATCCTATCATTTTGTCTCAACTTCAGCCTCTCTCGTTGATCCTATCATTTTGTCTCAACTTCAGCCTCTCTCATTGATCCTATCATTTTGTCTCAACTTCAGCCTCTCTCGTTGATCCTATCATTTTGTCTCAACTTCAGCCTCTCTCATTGATCCTATCATTTTGTCTCAAATTCAGCCTCTCTCATTGATCCTATCATTTTGTCTCAACTTCAGCCTCTCTCGTTGATCCTATCATTTTGTCTCAACTGCAGCCTCTCTCGTTGATCCTATCATTTTGTCTCAACTTCAGCCTCTCTCGTTGATCCTATCATTTTGTCTCAACTTCAGCCTCTCTCGTTGATCCTCTCATGTTGATGTTTTCCGCCGCACTTACTGCGCCTGCCGACAACATCCAGCTCAGGTCGCGACCACTGCTACCTGCACCCGACAACATCCACCTCAGTCGCGACCACTGCTACCTTTACCCGACAACATCCAGCTCAGTCGCGACCACTGCTACCTGCACTCGACAACATCCAGCTCAGTCGCGACCACTGCTACCTGCACCCGACAACATCCAGCTCAGTCGCGACCACTGCTACCTGCACCCGACAACATCCAGCTCAGTCGCGACCACTGCTACCTGCACCCGACAACATCCAGCTCAGTCGCGACCACTGCTACCTGCACTCGACAACATCCAGCTCAGTCGCGACCACTGCTACCTGCACCCGACAACATCCAGCTCAGTCGCGACCACTCTTATTTACTGTCGCCTACAGGAAGTCATTCTAATATAGAAGATACACATAAGATCTTTAGTAGAAAGAGCCATAGAGGTAAAAACAGATCTATACCTTTGTTTCATAGATTACACCAAGGCATTTGACAAAGTAAGGCACCAAGAAATAATCAAAATTTTAGAAAGTATAAACGTAGACAGCAAAGATCTAAGAATAATAAAGAACATGTACTGGCAATAAACAGTGGCCATAAGAACTGGAAACCAATTGGGAATGTTTCAACAAATAAAACAGGGTTTTAGACAGTGTTGTGTGCTGTCACCAGATTTGTTTAATATTTATAGTGAGATTATTTTAAGATCCATAAGGGGTATGCCTGGAATAACAATTGGAGGTCATAATGTAAATAATCTAAGGTATGCTGATGATACAGTCTTAATCACTAAGAGTGAAAATGAGTTACAAGAAATGTTGGACATTATAGTGAAGGAAAGCAAAAATAAAGGACTCAGCCTTAATAGCAAAAAGACAGTAGTAATGGTAACAACAAAGAAAAAGACATCACCTCAGTGCAAAATAAAAACAAGTGAAACAATATTAAAACAGGTAAATGAATTTAAATATTTGGGAACTTTGTTAACCTCAGATGGAAGATGTACAAAAGAGGTGAGATGCAGAATGGCTCAGGCAAAAGCAGCTTTCCAAAAAAAATGAGGAAGATACTATGCAATCCATTTTTGACAATAGAAACAAGAAAAAGAGTTCTTAAATGTTATGTAGAGCCAGTCTTAACATATGGATGCGAGTCAAGCACAATAGGACAACAAACAAGAAAATCACTGGAGTCTGTAGAAATGTGGTTTTACAGAAGAATGTTGAGAATACCATGGACAGCTAAGAAGAGTAATGAAGAGGTTCTGAGACAGGTCAAAGCAAAAAGAGAGCTAATTTCCAATATTAGGAGAGACAATTATAATTTTTGGCCATGTAATGAGAAGAGAACAACTGGAATATATTGTAACAACTGGAAAAATTGAGGGACGAAGAGATAGAGGGAAGCAAAGAGAAAAATAACAGACAGCTTAAGAGAATGGCATGGCAGAAGGTCAACAACAGAAATGATAAATAGCTGCCGAGATCGAAAGTTGTGGTGAGACATGATCACCTACGCCACTAGGCCCGGTACTTGATGATGATGATAGGAAGTAAAGAACAAGGTAAACTAACAATTACTCTAGTAGCACATGGAAATAATGGTATTATTTGTGGTAACTAACAATTACTCTAGTAGCACATGGAAATAATGGTATTATTTGTGGTAACTAACAATTACTCTAGTAGCACATGGAAATAATGGTATTATTTGTGGTAACTAACAATTACTCTAGTAGCACATGGAAATAATGGTATTATTTGTGGTAACTAACAATTACTCTAGTAGCACATGAAAATAATGGTATTATTTGTGGTAACTAACAATTACTCTAGTAGCACATGGAAAATAATGGTATTATTTGTGGTAACTAACAATTACTCTAGTAGCACATGGAAATAATGGTATTATTTGTGGTAAACTAACAATTACTCTAGTAGCACATGGAAATAATGGTATTATTTGTGGTAACTAACAATCACTCTAGTAGCACATGGAAATAATGGTATTATTTGTGGTAACTAACAATTACTCTAGTAGCACATGGAAAATAATGGTATTATTTGTGGTAATTAACAATCACTCTAGTAGCACATGGAAATTATGGTATTATTTGTGGTAACTAACAATTACTCTAGTAGCACATGGAAATTATGGTATTATTTGTGGTAACTAACAATTACTCTAGTAGCACATGGAAATTATGGTATTATTTGTGGTAACTAACAATTACTCTAGTAGCACATGGAAATTATGGTATTATTTGTGGTAACTAACAATTACTCTAGTAGCACATTGAAATAATGGTATTATTTGTGGTAACTAACAATTACTCTAGTAGCACATGGAAATAATGGTATTATTTGTGGTAATTAATAATCACTCTATTGGCCACATGAAAATTGTGGTATTATTTGTGGTAACTAACAATCACTCTATTGGCCACATGAAAATTGTGGTATTATTTGTGGTAACTAACAATCACTCTAGTAGCACATGGAAATAATGGTATTATTTGTGGTAACTAACAATCACTCTAGTAGCACATGGAAATAATGGTATTATTTGTGGTAACTAACAATCACTCTATTGGCAAATGGAAATTGTGGTATTATTTGTGGTAACTAACAATCACTCTATTGGCACATGAAAATTGTGGTATTATTTGTGGTAACTAACAATTACTCTATTGGCCACATGAAAATTATGGTATTATTTGTGGTAACTAACAATCACTCTATTGGCCACATGGAAATTGTGGTATTATGCCAATATGTTTTTCCCAGTATGGCGCATATATTGGTCAGCCAGACCATTCTAAGTTTCCCTAAAACAAAAGAAGTTTCGCTGGTACCAACTTTCTGAATAGAAAGAGAGCTCTCATAGTTGGAAGTCCAACTCCAACCACCTGGTTTTTGGTTAGTTGGAAGTCCAACTCCAACCACCTGGTTTTTGGTTAGTTGGAAGTCCAACTCCAACCACCTGGTTTTTGGTTAGTTGGAAGTCCAACTCCAACCACCTGGTTTTTGGTTAGTTGGAAGTCAACTCCAACCACCTGGTTTTTGGTTAGTTGGAAGTCCAACTCCAACCACCTGGTTTTTGGTTAGTTGGAAGTCCAACTCCAACCACCTGGTTTTTGGTTAGTTGGAAGTCCAACTCCAACCACCTGGTTTTTGGTTAGTTGGAAGTCCAACTCCAACCACCTGGTTTTTGGTTAGTTGGAAGTCCAACTCCAACCACCTGGTTACTTGGAAGTCGAACTCCAACCACCTGGTTACTTGGAAGTCGAACTCCAACCACCTGGTTACTGGTTAATTGGAAGTCCAACTCCAACCACCTGGTTACTGGTTAGTTGGAAATCGAACTCCAACCACCTGGTTACCGATTAGCTCACAAATTCCTTCACCATGTCGGCTTCCAAATTAGTGGTTCGCTTTGCTAGAACCCTCTCCCACATTTGTGATAACAAAGAACGACTACTCACGGGGATCAGACAGCACGAGGCCCAGGGACATACACAACACACAGACAGCAATGTAGCAAGCCCTCGACGCCATCTCGTTTGTTTCCAAGAGAGAATTCTCTCACCAGAGTTTCATGAGCACAACTGATCTAGACTGTCCGCTAGAAGATAATAGACGAGATAAGGGTTGGGATACGGCCACGTGTCGAGGAAGGGAGGAGGGCTGAGATAGAGTCACGTGTCGCCGAGTGCATAGATCGTGATGTTGATAGCATTTTTTATTGGTTGCTTTGTTTGTGGGTTCAGTTTGGTTCTTTATGGTGTTAATGTGGAGGGATGAGACATGAGTGGATAGAGTGTGTTTTAAGTGGAAGGATGAGACATGAGTGGACGAGTGTGTTTTAAGTGGAAGGATGAGACATGAGTGGACGAGTGTGTTTTAAGTGGAAGGATGAGACATGAGTGGACGGAGTGTGTTTTAAGTGGAAGGATGAGACATGAGTGGACGAGTGCGTTTTAAGTGGAATGATGAGACATGAGTGGGCGAGTGTGTTTTAAGTGGAAGGATAAGACATGAGTGGACGGAGTGTGTTTTCAATGTGGAGAGTTAGACCATAACAAAGAGGTATAACACAGAATCCGTGGAGTCAGCAGGTTCTAGCAGACACAAACTTACAGGAAATCGTCTAAGTGATCGAAGGCAATGACACGAAGTAGCAATAATACAGACGAAGTGTTTTATATAAATATGACTGCCTCTATCTTACTGATATGTCTACTTCTACCTTACTGATATGACTACCTCTACCTTCACTGATGTGACTACCTCTACCTTCACTGATGTGATTAACTCTACCTTTACTGATGTGACTACCTCTACCTTCACTGATGTGATACCTCTACCTTCACTGATGTGACTACCTCTACCTTCACTCATGTGACTACCTCTACCTTCACTTATGGGACTACCTATACCCTCACTGATATGACTACCTCTGCCTTCACTGATATGACTACCTCTACCTTCACTGAAGTGACTACCTCTACCTTCACTGATGTGACTACCTCTACCTTCACTGATGTGACTACCTCTACCTTCACTGATGTGACTACCTCTACCATCACTGATGTGACTACTTCTACCTCACTGATGTGACTATCTGTACCTTCACTGATGTGACTACCTCTACCTTCACTGATGTGACTACCTCTACCTTCACTGAAGTGACTACCTCTACCTTCACTCATGTGACTACCTCTACCTTCACTAATGTGACTACCTCTACCTTCACTCATGTGACTATCTCTACCTTCACTGATGTGACTACCTATACCTTCACTGATGTGACTACCTCTACCTTCACTGATGTGACTACCTCTACCTTCACTGATGTGACTACCTCTACCTTCACTGATGTGACACCTCTACCTTCACTGATGTGACTACCTGTACCTTCACTGATGTGGCTACCTGTACCTTCACTGATGTGACCACCTCTACCTTCACTGATGTGACTACCTCTACCTTCACTGATGTGACTACCTCTGCCTTCACTGATGTGACTACCTCTACCTTCACTGATGTGACTACCTCTACCTTCACTGATGTGACTACCTCTACCTTCAATGATATGACTACCTCTACCTTCATTGATATGACTACCTCTACCTTCACTGATATGACTACCTCTACCTTCACTGATATGACTACCTCTACCTTCACTGATATGACTACCTCTACCTTCATTGATGTGACTACCTCTACCTTCACTGATATGACTACCTCTACCTTCACTGATGTGACTACCTCTGCCTTCACTGATGTGACTGCCTCTACCTTAACTCATGTGCCAACTCTACCTTCACTGATGTGACTACCTCTACCTTCACAGATGTGACTACCTCTACCTTCACTGATGTGACTACTCTACCTTCACTGATGTGACTACCTCTACCTTCAATGATATGACTACCTCTACCTTCATTGATGTGACTACCTCTACCTTCACTGATATGACTACCTCTACCTTCACTGATGGGACTACCTCTACCTTCATTGATATGACTACCTCTGCCTTCACTGATATGACTACCTTTGCCTTCACTGATGTGACTACCCCTGCCTTCACTGATGTGACTACCTCTACCTTCACTCATGTGCCAACTCTACCTTCACTGATGTGACTACCTCTACCTTCACTGATGTGACTACCTCTACCTTCACTCATGTGACTACCTCTACCTTCACTCATGTGCCAACTCTACTTTCACTGATGTGACTACCTCTACCTTCACTGATATGACTACCTCTACCTTCACTCATGTGACTACCTCTACCTTCACTGATGTGACTACCTCTACCTTCACTGATGTGACTACCTCTACCTTCACTCATGTGCCAACTCTAATTTCACTGATGTGACTACCTCTACCTTCACTGATATGACTACCTCTACCTTCACTGATGTGACTACCTCTACCTTCACTCATGTGCCAACTCTAATTTCACTGATGTGACTACCTCTACCTTCACTGATGTGACTACCTCTACCTTCACTGATGTGACTACCTCTACCTTCACTGATGTGACTACCTCTACCTTCACTGATGTGACTCCCTCTACCTTCAGTGATGTGACTACCTCTACCTTCACTGATGTGACTACCCCTACCTTCACTGATATGACTACCTCTACCTTCACTGATGTGACTACCTCTACCTTCACTGATGTGACTACCTCTACCTTCACTGATGTGACTACCTCTACCTTCACTGATATGACTACCTCTACCTTCACTGATGTGACTACCTCTACCTTCACTGATATGACTACCTCTACCTTCACTGATGTGACTACCTCTACCTTCAATGATATGACTACCTCTACCTTCACTGATGTGACTACCTCTACCTTCACTGATGTGATTCCCTCTACCTTCACTGATATGACTACCTCTACCTTCACTGATGTGACTACCTCTACCTTCACTGATATGACTACCTCTACCTTCAATGATATGACTACCTCTACCTTCACTGATGTGACTACCTCTACCTTCAATGATGTGACTACCTCTACCTTCACTGATGTGACTACCTCTACCTTCACTGATGTGACTACCTCTACCTTCAATGATATGACTACCTCTACTTCACTGATGTGATTCCCTCTACCTTCACTGATGTGATTCCCTCTACCTTCAGTGATGTGACTACCTCTACTTTGCTGACATGGCATCATCCTTGCTGCCCAGTAACATATATCATTTACAACTCCACCCTACTAATCAACAATCTATCCTTCTATTGCTGACTATATTCTTGAGCACGATCATCGTGACAACCTCATATTCTCAGCTTTGTCTGTTTCAATAAGTTTGCAATTAAATTGGATTTGTGGGCCACTATCAAAAACTATTCATAAATCTCATTTCGGCCACATGCTACCGCACATTTAGCAAACACTTTCTATTTTCTCCTGGCAACACATTTCTTTTCTAATTCTTGGAAGACTTCTATGACAACGGTTCTCAGTCTTACTTCCTTAGACCTCATTTATTGTTCAATTTCTGTGAAACTTGTATTGTCATTTAGCTTGGCGCCTTTCTTTCTTCTCTATCTTTACGTTTGTTTGTTTGTTTGTTTGTTTGTTTGTTTGTTTGTTTGTTTGTTTGTTTGTTTATGAGTACGTCCCGCACTTGTGCAGCCAGCAAGCAACGACCTTCGGCACTAAAACGTAGCTGCAGATATAGAACTGAGACAGAAGCTATCGGGCATCCAACATGGCCTAGACTGTAGATCTGGTTGGCACGTTGGGAACTGAATGGATAAGTGACCTCGCTATGTATCGTGTTGGCGTGGTGATCACAGGAGCAGTAGTAAACGGGAAAATATAGAGAATTGTGTGAAACATCTAGGAGGTTGTAGGAAACATCAAAGAGAAAGTGATGAGACATCAAAGAAAGATCAGGCGGTGACCCACCAGAGATATCAGGCGGTGACGCATCAGAGATCAGGCGGTGACGCATCAGAGATATCAGCGGTGACACATCAGAGATCAGGCGGTGACACATCAGAGATATCAGGCGGTGACACATCAGAGATCAGGCGGTGACACATCAGAGATATCAGCGGTGACACATCAGAGATATCAGGTGGTGACACATCAGAGATATCAGGCGGTGACACATCAGAGATCAGGTGGTGACACATCAGAGAGATCAGGCGGTGACACATCAGAGATCAGGTGGTGACACATCAGAGATATCAGGCGGTGACACATCAGAGATCAGGTGGTGACACATCAGAGATATCAGGTGGTGACACATCAGAGATATCAGGCGGTGACACATCAGAGATATCAGGCGGTGACACATCAGAGATATCAGGCGGTGACACATCAGAGATATCAGGCGGTGACACATCAGAGATCAGGTGGTGACACATCAGAGATATCAGGCGGTGACACATCAGAGATATCAGGCGGTGACACATCAGAGATATCAGGTGGTGACACATCAGAGATATCAGGCGGTGACACATCAGAGATCAGGCGGTGACACATCAGAGATCAGGTGGTGACACATCAGAGAGATCAGGCGGTGACACATCAGAGATCAGGTGGTGACACATCAGAGATCAGGCGGTGACACATCAGAGATCAGGCGGTGACACATCAGAGATCAGGCGGTGACGCATCAGAGATCAGGCGGTGACGCATCAGAGATCAGGCGGTGACGCATCAGAGATCAGCGGTGACGCATCAGAGATCAGGCGGTGACGCATCAGAGATCAGGCGGTGACGCATCAGAGATCAGGCGGTGACGCATCAGAGATCAGGCGGTGACGCATCAGAGATCAGGCGGTGACGCATCAGAGATCAGGCGGTGACGCATCAGAGATCAGGCGGTGACGCATCAGAGATCAGGCGGTGACGCATCAGAGATCAGGCGGTGACGCATCAGAGATCAGGCGGTGACGCATCAGAGATCAGGCGGTGACGCATCAGAGATCAGGCGGTGACGCATCAGAGATCAGGCGGTGACGCATCAGAATCAGGCGGTGACGCATCAGAGATCAGCGGTGACGCATCAGAGATCAGGCGGTGACGCATCAGAGATCAGGCGGTGACGCATCAGAGATCAGGTGGTGACAGATCAAATATCAGGTGGTGACATATGGTGGTGACAATTAGAAGAGAAGTTGGTGACACGTGAAGGATAAACTGGTGACACGTGAAAGATCAACTGGTGACACGTGAAAGATCAACTGGTGACACGTGAAAGATCACTGGTGACACGTGAAGGATCAACTGGTGACACGTGAAGGATCAACTGGTGACACGTGAAAGATCAACTGGTGACACGTGAAAGATCAACTGGTGACACGTGAAAGATCAACTGGTGACAGGTGAAAGATCAACTGGTGGCACATGAAAGATCAACTGGTGACACGTGAAAGATCAAGTGGGTGACACTTGAAAGATCAACTGGGGACACGTGAAAGATCAACTGGTGACAGGTGAAAGATCAACTGGTGACACGTGAAAGATCAACTGGTGACACGTGAAAGATCAACTGGTGACAGGTGAAAGATCAACTGGTGACACGTGAAAGATCAACTGGTGACAGGTGAAAGATCAACTGGTAGCACATGAAAGATCAACTGGTGACAGGTGAAAGATCAACTGGTGACACGTGAAAGATCAACTGGTGACAGGTGAAAGATCAACTGGTGACACGTGAAAGATCAAATGGTGACAGGTGAAAGGTCAACTGGTGACAGGTGAAAGATCAACTGGTGACACGTGAAAGATCAACTGGTGACAGGTGAAAGATCAACTGGTGACACGTGAAAGATCAACTGGTGACAGGTGAAAGATCAACTGGTGACACGTGAAAGATCAACTGGTGACAGGTGAAAGATCAACTGGTAGCACATGAAAGATCAACTGGTGACACGTGAAAGATCAACTGGTGACACGTGAAAGATCAACTGGTGACAGGTGAAAGATCAACTGGTGACAGGTGAAAGATCAACTGGTGACAGGTGAAAGATCAACTGGTAGCACATGAAAGATCAAGTGGGTGATACATCAAAGGTCCGGTGATAACACAGTAATAAAGTGATGATGGTGTTATATGTTAATGACAGTCAGGTGATAACACAGTAATAAATTGATGATGGTGTTATATGACCGCATTATATCCTGATGACTGTGTCATCCGCATATCGTAAATTATTTATGTTGTGACCATTAAAGTCAACGGTCACAACATAAATAATTTACGATATGCGGATGACACAGTCTTAACAGCAGAGACAGAGAACGAACTACAAGAAATGATAGACATAATAGTAGAAGAAAGCAACAAGAAAGGTCTCAGTCTGAATAGTAAGAAAACAGAAGTAATGGTCATATCGAAGAAACAATCATCACCGTCTTGCAGCATAAAATAAACAAGACAAATCTGAAACAGGTGCAACGTTTGAAATACTTGGGCACAATAATAACATCAGATGGAAGATGCACCACAGAAATAAAAAGCAGAATAGCTCAGACCAAAATAGCATTTCAGAAAATGAAAAATATATTATGCAACAAATCTATATCAATAGAAATGAGAAAGAGAGTTCATCGATGCTATATAGAACCAATTCTGACCTATGAAAGCGAATCATGGACAATAGACAAACAAATGAAAAGACGATTAGAGGCCACAGAGATGGGATTTCTCAGAAGAATGTTGAAAGTTCCCTGGACAGCTAAAAAGACCAATGAGAAAGTTCTCAAAGAGGCAAACACAAAAGGGAGCTCTTAAAAAACATCACAAAGAAGCAATCAACATTTTTTGGGGCACATAATGAGAAGAGGAAAGTTGGAATACTTGGCTACAACTTGCAAAATAAAAGGAAAGAGAGATCGCGGACGACAAAGAGAGAAAATACTGGATAGCTGGTGTCATGACATTGAAAACAGTCAACAACAGAACTCATACGATGCACTGTGGATAGAAGATTGTGGAAGGACATGATCGTCAACGCCAACCGGCATGGCACATGATGATGATTATATCCTAATTTTTATTATTCGTAATTTCGTTGCTAGTCACGTGCTCACTTCATCATAACAAAGGGGGACAATCACTGACGCCTTAGATAGAAGCCATATTTGTCTTCGCTAGATAACTCGAAAGTGTAACACAAATACTATATATCATTGTGCATTTTGTTGTAATTATGACGTTATCTGATGTGTGCAAGAGCCACAATTGGTATGCATCTACACTAGTGATCTGGCATCTTGTCTTGAGTCTTTCATCCTTTGTCGGTGTGTATACTGTATACCTAAACTAAGGGACCTGTCTTTGTCTACTGTCATAAAGATGTCCTTTATAAGTGTTATATGTTGTCCTAACAATGTCTTACCTTGAGCCTAGCTGCAAGAAGAATAAGAAAATAACAACCACCGGGATGAAATGTGTCAGACGAATGACAGGAAAAAGCCCGAGAGATAAAATCAGAAATACAAAATTTAGAAAAAAACTAGGAATAATTCCCACCACAGAGAACATAAGGAGATAAGAAGTAAAATGGTTTGCCCACATTACAACAAAGCTTTAATAAACGTTGCGAGAACACCAGACTCAAGGGCCGACCACGAGAAAGATGGATTGATGGAATATTAGAAACACTAGGAAACATAACAGCAGGAGAGGCCAACAGAAGAGCAAAAGATGGATTGAATATTAGAAACACTAGGGAACATAACAGCAGGAGAGGCCAACAGAAGAGCAAAAGATGGATTGAATATTAGAAACACTAGGGAACATAACAACAGGAGAGGCCAACAGAAGAGCAAAAGATGGATTAAATATTAGAAACACTAGGGAACATACAGCAGGAGAGGCCAACAGAAGAACAAAAGATGGATTGATTGAATATTAGAAACACTAGGGAACATAACAACAGGAGAGGCCAACAGAAGAGCAAAAGATGGATTAAATATTAGAAACACTAGGGAACATAACAACAGGAGAGGCCAACAGAAGAGCAAAAGAAGTATTGATGGAATATTAGAAACACTAGGGAACATAACAGCAGGAGAGGCCAACAGAAGAGCAAAAGATGGATTGATTAAAAACTAGAGACACTAGGGAACATAACAGTAGGAGAGGCCAACAGAAGAGCAAAAGATGGATTGATGGAATACTAGAGACACTAGGGAACATAACAGTAGGAGAGGCCAACAGAAGAGCTAAAGACCACAAATTATATCTCCACTCAACGCTGAAAGGCAAATGAGGAAAGAAAAATAATGTATAAGTTTAGAACCGCTGTGACGGTTATGACAAATGAATCATTTCAGCCAGGACGGTCGATAAGTTGCCAGTGTGGACGACAGCATGCCATTTTATGAAATAGGTTGACATATTCCAAGTCCGGCTTGTTGCAGGAGCTACTGAGTTAAGTGCTCTGTGCACACCGTGAGCTGTGTGTCTCATCCGTTTTGATCATGTTTCGATATTCCAATTGTTTACGATGAATGATGATATCGTATGACAGGGAACAGTTGGCTGTGCTCACTTTCTGCGCGGTTTCGCCTTATGTCTTTTGGCGTGTGCTGAGACTGCTACGATGGGGACTACAGTCGCCATCTGTTCTTTGTTTGGGAGATGAGATATTAATTCGGATGATTACGCTGGCACGGGCGGTTGAGCAATTATGGATTTTAATTCGTTTGCAGTGATACGAGGCCTTTCATAACCATAACCATAGGTTGAACAATTCTGAAAACGCTAAAAGTATTTACCGGCATCCGTGGATAAGGTAAATGATGGAGTTGCAGGAAAGCTGGATAGGGTATAAGGTTATAGACAGGGTATAATGTTGTTGTAGATAAGGTATAATGTTGTTGTAGATAAGGTATAATGTTGTTGTAGATAAGGTATAATGTTGTTGTAGATAGGGTATAATGTTGTTGTAGATAAGGTATAATGTTGTTGTAGATAGGGTATAATGTTGTTGTAGAGAGGGTATAATGTTGTTGTAAATAAGGTATAATGTTGTTGTAGATAGGTATAATGTTGTTGTAGATAAGGTATAATGTTGTTGTAGATAGGGTATAATGTTGTTGTAGATAGGGTATAATGTTGTTCATCATGATTCATGATTGTACAAAGAAATTACGACGATGGTTTTCTGTTGCCTTCCGTCGGTTTGTTTACTGTTGGCTGCGCTAGCTTTTGACTAAAAAGTCTCACCATAAGGCAGTGGGTTGTTTTACTTCGGGATACCATCCCTTAGCCTTTTACTTTCCCGAGCTTACCTGCAAGGCAGCAGGGCAGCCATAGGTTGTACTGTTTACTACATACAGTAGCAGGTAAATTTACCTGACCTGACCAACAAATTGAGGAATTAACAGGAAGAAAAACGAAATAAAAAAATGGATGTCTAAGATCAAAGGAAGGAAAACTGTTGATTGATCAAGAAAACATAAGGGAACGATGGACAGAATACATCAAAGATCTTTATAATGATGAACGAACAGAAGTAAATTTTAAGGATAATGGAGAACGACCAAAAATACTCAGAGAAGAAGTGGAAGACGCCTTGCGCAATATGAAAGCAGGCAAAGCCCCTGGACCAGATAATATAACTAAAGAAGAGATTGAAGCCATGGGTGATTTTGGAATAGAAATAATAACAAAAATATTGAATGATATCTACAACAGCGGATATATACCAGACGACCTGCTCAAATCAATATCCATAGCCCTACCAAGAAATCGGTGCGATTGAATGTGATGATCATCGCACAATAAGCCTTATGAGTCATATGACTAAGATATACTAAGAATCATCATGCGAAGAGTGCGAAACAAAATCAGTCCACAAATTAGCGATGAACTGTGTGGTTTGTTGGAGATAAAGGAACAAGTAATGCCATTATATATCATAAGATCTTTAGTAGAAAGAGCCATAGAGCTGAAAACAGATCTATACCTATGTTCATAGAATACACCAGGCATTTGACAAAGTAAAGCACCCAGAAATAATCACAATTTTAGAAAGCATAAACGTAGACAGCAAAGATCTAAGAATAATAAAGAACATGTACTGGCAGCCAACAGCGGCCATAAGAACTGGAAACCATTGGGAATGTTTCAACAAATAAAACAGGATGTTAGACAAGGTTGTGTGCTGTCACCAGATTTGTTTAATATTTATAGTGAGATTAACTTAAGATCCATTCCATTGACCTCTTTCAGAACATCTTCATTACTCTTCTTAGCTGTCCTTGGTACTCTCAACATTCTTCTGTAAAACCACATTTCTACAGACTCCAGTGATTTCTTGTCTGTTGTCCTATTGTCTATAATTCACATCCATATGTTAAGACTGGCTCTACATAACATTTAAGAACTCTTTTTTCTTGTTTCTATTGTCAAAAATGGATTGCATAGTATCTTCCTCATTTTTTGGAAAGCTGCTTTGCCTGAGCCATTCTGCATCTCACCTCTTTTGCACATCTTCCGTCTGAGGTTAACAAAGTTCCCAAATATTTAAATTCATTTACCTGTTTTAATATTGTTCCACTTGTCTTTATTTTGCACTGCGTCTTTTCTTTGTTGTTACCATTACTACTGTCTTTTTGCTATTACGGCTGAGTCCTTTATTTTTGCTTTCCTTCGCTATAATGTCCAACATTTCTTGTAACTCATTTTCACTCTTAGCGATTAAGGTTGTATCATCAGCATACCTTAGATTATTTATATTATGACCCCAATTGTTATTCCAGGCATGCCCCTTATGGATCTTAAAATAATTTCACTATAAAATTAAATAAATCTGGTGACAGCACACAACACATGAATCGCTCTGTCCTATATCCACAATAAATTATTTCTCTGTCCTATATCCACAATAAATTATTTCTTTGTCTATATCCACAATAAATTATCCCTTTGTTCTATATCCACAATAAATTATCCTTTTGTCCTATATCCACAATAAATTATTTTTTTGTCCTTTATCCACAATAAATTATCCCTTTGTCCTATATCCACAATAAATTATTTCTTTGTCCTATATCCACAATAAATTATTTCTTTGTCCTATATCCACAATAAATTATCCCTTTGTCTTATATCCACAATAAATTATCCCTTTGTTCTATATCCACAATAAATTATCCCTTTGTTCTATATCCACAATAAATTATCCTTTTGTCCTATATCCACAATAAATTATCCTTTTGTCCTTTATCCACAATAATTTATCCTTTGTCCTTTATCCACAATAAAGTATCCTTTTGTCCTATTTCCACAATAAAGTATCCTTTTGTCCTATATCCACAATAAATTAACCATTTATCCCACATGCACAATAACTTATTCCATATCCACAATTAATGATTCTCCCTCCGTAACCACAATAATGATTCTCCCTTCGTAACCACAATAATGATTCTCCCTTCGTAACCACAATTAATGATTCTCCTTCGTAACACAATTAATGATTCTCCCTTCGTAACCACAATTAATGATTCTCCCTTCGTAACCACAATAATGATTACCCATTTTAAATCCACAATAAATTAGTGTCCCTTATAGCCACAATAAATGCTTCTCCCTTAATATCCACATAAATTATTCTCTCTATTATTCACAATTAATTATTCTCCCCTTTATATCCACAATAAATTATTCTTTCTTTATATCCACAATTAATGATTCTCCCTTATATCCACAGTATGTGTAGCACCAGAGGCCGACCCATCCACTCAGGTGGTGGAGACAAACAGCACCTTTGCCCAGTACACGTGTCGGGTGGGGTACAGGTTGAGTCCGGAGACACGCAGCGGACATGTGACGCCAATGGCACGTGGTCGGGGGTGCAACCAGTCTGTGCGGTGGACAGTGAGTGGCTACAGCTGTTGTCTTTGTTGGTTCAGCTGTTACCTGTTTATGTGGAGTAGCTTCCGGAGAATAAACGAGTTCTTCATCCAACTATCCATTGTAGGGTCAGGCAAGAAATGCATCAAAATGGGAGACTGCAGTGAAGCTGATTGTGAGGAGATGTGAAGCTGTAGTGAAGCTGATTGTGAGGAGATGTGAAGCTGTATTGAAGCTGATTTGAGGAGATGTGAAGCTGATTGTGAGGAGATGTGAAGCTGTAGTGAAGCTGATTGTGAGGAGATGTGAAGCTGATTGTGAGGAGATGTGAAGCTGCAGTGAAGCTGATTGTGAGGAGATGTGTAGCTGTAGTGAAGCTGATTGTGAGGAGATGTGAAGCTGATTGTGAGGAGATGTGAAGCTGTAGTGAAGCTGATTGTGAGGAGATGTGAAGCTGTAGTGAAGCTGATTGTGAGGAGATGTGAAGCTGATTGTGAGGAGATGCGAGCTGATTGTGAGGAGATGTGAAGCTGTAGTGAAGCTGATTGTGATGAGATGTGAAGATGTAGTGAAGCTGATTGTGAGGAGATGTGAAGCTGTAGTGAAGCTGATTGTGAGGAGATGTGAAGCTGTAGTGAAGCTGATTGTGAGGAGATGTGAAGCTGATTGTGAGGAGATGTGAAGCTGTAGTGAAGCTGTAGTGAAGCTGATTGTGAGGAGAAGTGAAGCTGCAGTGAAGCTGATTGTGAGGAGAGTGAAGCTGTAGTGAAGCTTATTGTGAGGAGATGTGAAGCTGTAGTGAAGCTGATTGTGAGGAGAAGTGAAGCTGTAGTGAAGCTTATTGTGAGGAGATTATGAAGCTGATTGTGAGGACAAGTGAAGCTGTAGTGAAGCTGATTGTGAGGAGATGTGAAGCTGATTGTGAGGAGAAGTGAAACTGTAGTGAAGATGATTGTGAGGAGATGTGAAGCTGATTGTAAGTAGAAGTGAAGCTGTAGTGAAGCTGATTGTGAGGAGATGTGTAGCTGTAGTGAAGCTGATTGTGAGTAGATGTGAAGCTGATTGTGAGAGATGTGAAGCTGTAGTGAAGCTGTAGTGAAGCTGATTGTAAGTAGACGTAGAGCTGTAGTGAAGCTGATTGTGAGGAGATATGTAGCTGTAGTGAAGCTGATTGTGAGGAGATGTGAAGCTGTAGTGAAGCTGATTGTGAGATGTGAAGCTGTAGTGAAGCTCATTGTGAGGAGAAGTGAAGCTGTAGTGAAGCTGATGTGAGGAGATGTGAAGATGTAGTGAAGCTGATTGTGAGGAGATGTGAAAAGCTGTAGTGAAGCTGATTGTGAGGAGATGTGAAGCTGATTGTAAGGAAAAGTGAACCTGATTGTGCGGAGATGTGAAACTGTAGTGAAGCTGATTGTTAGGAAAAGTGAAGCTGTAGTAAAGCTGATTGTGAAGAGATGTGAAGGCGATTGTTAGGAGAAGTGAATCTGATTGTGAGGAGATGTGAAGCTGCAGTGAAGCTGTTGTGAGCAGATGTGAAGCTGATTGTGAGAAGTGAATCTGATTGTGAGGAGATGTGAAGCTGTAGTGAACCTGATTGTGAGGAGATGTGAAGCTGTAGTGAACCTGATTGTAAGGAGATGTAAAGCTGTAGTGAAGCTGATTGTGAGGAGATGTGAAGCTGATTGTGAGGAATAAGTGAAGCTGTAGTGAAGCTAATTGTGAGGAGATGTGACTCTGATTGTGAGGAAAAGTGAAGCTGATTGTGAGGAGATGTGAAGCTGTAGTGAAGCTGATTGTGAGGAGATGTGATGCTGATTGTGAGGAGAAGTGAAGCTGTAGTGAATTTGATTGTGAGGATAAGGAAGCTTATTGTGAGGAGAAGTGAAGCTGTAGTGAGTTGATTGTGAGGAGATGTGAAGCTGATTGTGAGCAGATGTGAAGCTGTAGTGAACCTAATTGTGAGGAAATGTGAAGCTGATTGTGAGGAGAAGTGAAGCTGTAGTGAAGTTGATTGTGAGGATAAGTGAAGCTGTAGTGAAGCTTATTGTGAGGAAATTGAAGCTGTAGTGAAGCTGATTGTGAGGAGAATGAATTGATTGTGAGGAGATGTAAAACTGTAGTGAAGCTGATTGTGAGCAGATGTGAAGCTGTAGTGAACCTGATTGTGAGGAGATGTGAAGCTGATTGTGGAGGAGATGTGAAGCTGTATTGAAGCTGATTGTGAGGAGATGTCAAGCTGTAGTGAACCTGATTGTGATGGGATGGAAGCTGTTGTGAAGCTGATTGTGAGGAGATGTGAAACTGATTGTAAGGAGATGTGAAGCTGTAGTGAAGCTGATTGTTAGGAGAAGTGAAGCTGTAGTGAAGCTGATTGTGAGGAGATGTGAAGCTGATTGTGAGGAGAAGTGAAGCTGTGATGAAGCTGATTTTGAGGAGATGTGAAGCTGATTGTGAGGAGAAGTGAAGCTGCAGTGAAGCTGATTGTGAGGAGATGTGAAGCTGATTGTGAGGAGAAATGAAGCTGTAGTGAAGCTGATTGTGAGGAGATGTGAACCTGATTGTAAGGAGATGTAAAGCTGATTGTGAGGAGATGTAAAGCTGATTGTGAGGAGAAATGAAGCTGTAGTGAAGATGATTGTGAGGAGATGTGAAGCTGATTGTGAGGAGAAGTGAAGCTGTAGTGAAGCTGATTGTGAGGAGATGTGAAGCTGATTGTGAGGAGAAGTGAAGCTGTAGTGAAGCTGATTGTGAGGAGATGTGAAGCTGATTGTGAGGAGAAGTGAATTTGTAGTGAAGCTGATTGTGAGGAGATGTGAAGCTGTAGTGAAGCTGATTGTGGGGAGATGTGAAGCTGTAGTGAAGCTGATTGTGAGGAGATGTGAAGCTGTAGTGAAGCTGATTGTGAGGAGATGTGAAGCTGAGTGAGGAGAAATGAAAAACACAAAAAAAAAAAAAAAACGGTATGGTTAAAGCTTCACGAACAATTAGACGGCACAAATCAGAGCGACGTTTCGGCAAAGTAGGCCTTCAACAGGAACAAACATACAACATGTGTAACAAATATGTTTTGAAAATAAAAAAATAATTTACAAAATATATAATAATTTTGAACTGGGAGAAATGGAAAGAAAAAATAAGTAAAAAAGCGGCCTTGTTTGCTTGAATGTGGCATGAACGGAAGTCAAGGTCAAGTTCAAGATTTTGAATCAGCGTCTTAGCACGTGAGTTTTCACCATGACAGACATGACTATAGTCACCAACAAACAACATTCTACGACAGACATGACTATAGTCACCAACAAACAACATTCTACGACAGACATGACTATAGTCACCAACAAACAACATTCTACGACAGACATGACTATAGTCACCAACAAACAACATTCTACGACAGACATGACTATAGTCACCAACAAACAACATTCTACGACAGACATGACTATAGTCACCAACAAACAACATTCTACGAGAGACATGACTATAGTCACCAAACAAACAACATTCTACGACAGACATGACTATAGTCACCAACAAACAACATTCTACGACAGACATGACTATAGTCACCAACAAACAACATTCTACGACAGACATGACTATAGTCACCAACAAACAACATTCTACGACAGACATGACTATAGTCACCAACAAACAACATTCTACGACAGACATGACTATAGTCACCAACAAACAACATTCTACGACAGACATGACTATAGTCACCAACAAACAACATTCTACGACAGACATGAGACTATATTCACCAACAAACAACATTCTACGACAGACATGAGGACTATATTCACCAACAAACAATATTCTACGACAGACATGAGACTATATTCACCAACAAACAATATTCTACGACATACATGAGACTATATCACCAACAAACAATATTCTACGACAGACATGAGGCTATATTCACCAACAAACAATATTCTACGACAGACATGAGACTATATTCACAAACAAACAACATTCTACGACAGACATGAGACTATATTCACCAACAAACAATATTCTACGACAGACGCTAATAAGGCACTACAAAAGCACTACAGAGTACCTTGACGCTGAATGGCAGAGTAGAATAGAGATCAAGATAAGACCAATGGAGGGTAACTATGAAGGGCATGGTACTAGGTATGACAGAGAAGACCATGGAATTGTTTACTGCAATACATTATACACGAGCTGGGCTTGATTTCTGCAGACACTGGACATCTCGCGCAGTACAGAGGAAAGTTATAGTAGTTTTCATGGGAGCCAGCAGGGAGCAAGCGGCTTGATGATGATGATGGTGGTGATGATGATGGTGGTGATGATGATGGTGGTGATGATGGTGGTAATGATGGTGATGATGGTGGTGATGGTGATGATGGTGGTGATGATGATGGTGGTGATGGTGGTGGTGGTGATGATGGTGGTAATGATGGTGATGATGTTAATGATGGTGGTGGTGATGATGGTGGTGATGATGGTGGTGATGGTGATGATGGTGGTAATGATGGTGATGATGGTGGTGATGGTGATGTTGGTGGTAATGATGGTGATGATGGTGACGATGATGGTGGTGGTGATGATGGTGGTGATGGTGATGTTGTGGTGGTGATGATGTGGTGGTAATGATGGTGATGATGATGATGGTGGTGATGGTGACGATGATGATGGTGGTGGTGATGGTGACGATGATGATGGTTGTGGTGATGGTGACGATGATGATGGTGGTGGTGATGGTGACGATGATGATGGTAGTGTGATGACGATGATGATGGTGGTGATGGTGACGATGATGATGGTGGTGATGGTGACGATGATGATGGTGGTGATGGTGACGATGATGATGTTGGTGACGATGATGGTGGTGGTGATGGTGACGACGATGGTGGTGGTGATGGTGATGATGATGATGGTGGTGGTGATGGTGAGATGATGATGATGGTGTTGATGGTGACGATGATTATGGTGGTGATGGTGACGATGATAATGGTGGTGATGGTGACGATGATGGTGGTGGTGATGGTGGTGGTGATGGTGACGATGATGATGGTGGTGATGGTGACGATGATGATGGTGGTGATGGTGTCGATGATGATGGTGGTGATGTTGACGGTGGTGATGGTGGTGATGGTGACGATGATGATGGTGGTGATTGTAACGATGATGATGGTGGTGATGGTGACGATGATGATGGTGGTGATGGTGACGATGATGGTGGTGTGATGGTGACGATGATGACGGTGGTGATGGTGACGATGATGATGGTGGTGATGGTGATGTGACGATGATGATGGTGGTGATGGTGACGGTGGTGATGGTGACGATGATGATGGTGGTGATGGTGACGATGGTGATGATGACGATCATGATGGTGGTGATGGTGACGATCATGATGGTGGTGATGGTGACGGTGATGATGGTGGTGATGGTGACGGTGGTGACGGTGGTGATGGTGACGATGATGATGGTGGTGATGATGGTGACAATGAATACGGCCAGTTACAACAAATAGTGAGTAGTATATGGCCCAGTGGAATGATGGGAACAGTAGAAAGTTAACTCTCTCAGTACAGAAGCTTTTTATCAATGCAAAGGAACAGATGTCAGAGACAAGGTTTTCCATGTTTTCAGAATCAATTTATATATATCTAACATGTTACAGATTATTTGTGAATTGTTTAGATAATTGAACAAGGGATTACATTTCACCAAAACCAAGATGATACAAAACATGTAAATAAAGAAATCGTTTGATGATGGTTCACAATAATCAAATTGAGAGTGACGCACTATCTGGCGAAACGTACGGAAAGAGTTGAGCGAACAAAAATGAAAAATAAGTAAGAACATCCCTAAAGTCTGACGGACTAGTTTATCATCCCTGATTTGTTGAAGCCAAATATAACTGACCTTGACTCTTCTTCAAATCTATATATAAACACGCGCACTGATACATTCAACTCTGAGCGTTCACAATGACTTGCAGACGTTGTTTTAGGTTGCACGAAATGGCCATAATTCACACACAACTTGATGAGAACAATCAAACAACGAATCAGCAATAAAACCTCCACTAACGTCTCCTTGACTTCCACAGGTATTCTACCAAGGCCTACCTGGTTGTGCTGATAGTGGGAGCTACCATTGCTGTATTCCTGGCCTGTATACCTTACGACTTCTATCGGTTCAGGAAAAGGAAGAAGAAGGTCAGAGACCACCAGGAACGCTTGTCCTTGGTCACGCGCATAGCTCCAGGCCATGCCAAGGTCGTCCTTGAGACTGTATCCTCCAGCCAGAACCCGCTGGGTTACCACAAGGTCGACGGTTGGGTTCAAATCCCTTTTTAGTGTCTTCAGGTTCGTGGGCGGGAAGATGCGGTCTTCTCACGGGCACATCGACGCGACCAACCCAGTGTGCACAGACGAGCACAACAGCGAGGGCGAGGTGAACCAAGTGCCAGAGTCCTTAGAAGACACAGCTCCTGAACTCAACGGTGCTACAGCTTCGACATGCATTTTTAACCCTCAGGATGTGCCGTCGTGCCCCTCATCTGACGTCATGGATCTGTGCCCTCTTGCTAAACATACAGAGTTCGATTCAATCAGCAGGGACTTAGTGGGGGATATGAGTTCAATTCCGAGGAAGCGGACACACGGCCGCGATCAGACTCGCCTCTCTTGCTGGATAATAATGATGGACACGACTCGCTTCTACCAGCAAAGAAAGGCTTTCACATGTTCAAAAAGGCGAACGAAATCTTCCACCGTGACTCTGACGCTTGTCGTCAGGCATCAAACACCAGCAGAAAAGTGGCAGGTACAGGTGAGTCCGTGGTGTCTGAGCCTGCCACAGTGGAGGTAACATCCATCAATAAATCAGGGGCGGATCACCGCAGTCCGCTTGACGATATTCCAAGCCCCAAGATTGGCTCCCCTGCCTCTTCAGCTTCTTCCCAGAGGTCGCGCTGCTGAGAAAGGGATGTCCGAAAGTTGAGCAGCTCGGACGTTCCATTGTCCTATTGGGAAGAACAGCGTAGCATATCATTCCATGCCGACAATATCTGACGTGCCGTGACGCCGCATTTTGCTCACCGTCACATCTACTTCAGCTGTTTAATGGTTGACATGGTTGCCATGACAAATGACGTCACATCTAATTACCAGGTCTCGGCCTATTCCTGCTTGCTCCCAAGGATAGACTGTAAGTTTGTTTCGTTGATTCTGCCCTCGAGATTATGAGTTTTACATGTCCCTTCTGCCGTCTGCATACATTCTCCGGTGTTGAACTAGTGAAGAACCCATATTTTCTTGTCTCCTCCATAAATAGATCCCGATGTTTAAGTTCTTCTACAAAAACTGAATTCTTTCATATCAGCACAGCCATTGGCCAGGTAAAGCTGGCTTCATATATTATGTTACGATACCTCCGACTTCTGAAGGAAGAAACCACAATAAACCACATCACAAACTCTTTCTCGGAGGAATGTCAATGCCAGAATATGTTTCCCTGTAAGCAATAGTTTCTGACACTCCCCATCTTGAACCTGGACCACACCAAATACACTCTTCCAGCTCTCGGGTTCTCCCTCTCAGTTAGAAGCCTGTGATCGCTAGCTCGATGCCTACACCTTGTCAAACAATGTCGTCAGATGTTTGTTTATTGTGAAGCTTCCTTGACATGAGATCTACTTCTTTATTTATGTGGATAATATCCATATATATCCACGTATTTATTACCAATTCACCATCATCATCATGTGCCATACCTGGTGGCGTAGGCGATCATGTCTTTCCACAATCTTCTATCATCGTGCATCGTATCAGTTCTGTTGTTGACTGTTTTCCATGCCATGATACCAAGCTACACAGTATTTTCTCTCTTTGTCGTCCGCGATCTCTCTTTCCTGTATTTTGCCAGTTGTAACCAAGTATTCCAGCTTTCTCTTCTCATGATGTGCCCGAAAAATGTTGATTGTTTCTTTCTGATGTTTTTTTTTTTATTAGCTCCATTTTTGTGTTGACCTCTTTGAGAATGTCCTCGCTGGTCGTTTTAGCTGCCCAGGGAACTTTCAACATTCTTCTGAGAAATCTCATCTCTGTGGCCTCTAATCGTAGTTTCATTTGTTGTTTACTGTCCTTGATTCGCTTCCATGAGTCAGAATTGGCTCTATCTATGTAGCACCGATGAACTCTCTCACTTCTATTGACATCGACTTGTTCCATAAGACGGTTTTCATTTTCTGAAATGATATTTTGGCTTGAGCTATTAAGCTTGTATTTTTCTGTTGTGCATTACCAATTAGTTCTTTGAATAATATCTATCACGTAGGGCCACTTGTGGGATCTGTCAGAGAAACAACCTGGTAACGATCGTCTTCTTCACTCTATGTACTAGACTTGTGGGATCTGTCAGAGAAACAACCTGGTAACGATCGTCTTCTTCACTCTATGTACTAGACTTGTGGGATCTGTCAGAGAAACACCTGGTAACGATCGTCTTCTTCACTCTATGTACTAGACTTGTGGGATCTGTCAGAGAAACAACTTGGTAACGATCGTCTTCTTCACTCTATGTACTAGACTTGTGGGATCTGTCAGAGAAACACCTGGTAACGATCGTCTTCTTCACTCTATGTACTAGACTTGTGGGTTTAGGTGGGAGTACAAGATCTAGCTGTCAGGCTCAATCAGGGAGATACAAGATATAGTTGTTACTTCTCTGTCAGCCTCAATCAGGGAGATATAAGATATAGTTGTTACTTCTCTGTCAGCCTCAATCTGGGAGATACAAGATTTAGTTGTTACTTCTCTGTCAGCCTCAATGTAGGAGATACAAGATATAGTTGTTACTTCTCTGTCAACCTCAATCAGGGAGATATAAGATATAGTTGTTACTTCTCTGTCAGCCTCAATCATGGAGATACAAGATATAGTTGTTACTTCTCTGTCAGCCTCAATCAGGGAGATACAAGATATAGTTGTTACTTCTCTGTCAGCCTCAATCATGGAGATACAAGATATAGTGTTACTACGCTGTCAGCCTCAATCTGGGAGATACAAGAACTAGTTGTTACTTCTCTGTCAGCCTCAATGTAGGAGATACAAGATATAGTTGTTACTTCTCTGTCAGCCTCAATCTGGGAGATACAAGATCTAGTTGTTACTCTCTGTCAGCCTCAATCAGGGAGATATAAGATATAGTTGTTACTTCTCTGTCAGCCTCAATCAGGGAGATACAAGATATAGTTGTTACTTCTCTGTCAGCCTCAATCAGGGAGATACAAGATATAGTTGTTACTTCTCTGTCAGCCTCAATCTGGGAGATACAAGATATAGTTGTTACTTCTCTGCCAGTCGCAATCAGTGAGATACAAGATATAGTATAGTTGTTACTTCTCTGCCAGTCTCAATCAGGGAGATACAAGATATAGTTGTTACTTCTCTGTCAGCCTCAATCAGGGAGATACAAGATCTAGTTGTTACTTCTCTGTCAGCCTCAATGTAGGAGATACAAGATATAGTTGTTACCTCTCTGCCAGTCTCAATCCGGGAGATACAAGATATAGTTGTTACTGCTCTGTCAGCCTCAATCATGGAGATACAAGATATAGTTGTTACTTCTCTGTCAGCCTCAATCTGGGAGATACAAGATATAGTTGTTACCTCTCTGTCAACCTCAATCAGAGAAGTACAAGATATAGTTGTTACTTCTCTGTCAGCCTCAATCATGGAGATACAAGATATAGTTGTTACTTCTCTGCCAGTCGCAATCAGTGAGATACAAGATATAGTATAGTTGTTACTTCTCTGTCAGCCTCAATCATGGAGATACAAGATATAGTTGTTACTTCTCTGTCAGCCTCAATGTAGGAGATACAAGATATAGTTGTTACCTCTCTGTTAGCCTCAGTCAGAGAGGTGCAAGATATAGTTGTTACCTCTCTGTCAGCCTCAATCAGGGAGATACAAGATATAGTTGTTACTTCTCTGTCAGCCTCAATCAGAGAGGTACAAGTTCTAATTACAGCTCTGTCAGCCTCAATCAGAGAGGTACAAGTTCTAATTACAGCTCTGTCAGCCTCAATCAGAGAGGTACAAGTTCTAATTACAGCTCTGTCAGCCTCAATCAGAGAGGCACAAGTTCTAATTACAGCTCTGTCAGCCTCAATCATGGAGGTACAAGATCTAATTACTGCTCTGTCAGCCTCAATCATAAAGGTACAAGATCTAATTACTGCTCTGTCAGTCTCAATCATGGAGGTACAAGATCTAATTACTGCTCTGTCAGCCTCAAACAGAGAGGCATAAGTTCTAATTACTGCTCTGTCAGCCTCAATCATGGAGGTACAAGATCTAATTACTGCTCTGTCAGCCTCAATCATGGAGGTACAAGTTCTAATTACTGCTCTGTCAGCCTCAATCAGAGAGGCACATGTTCTAATTACTGCTCTGTCAGCCTCAATCATGGAGGTACAAGATCTAATTACTGCTCTGTCTCAGTCATTATGGTGTGACCGCTATAGAGTATCCTAGATATAGTTACTCAGTCATTATGGTGTGACCGCTATAGAGTATCCTAGATATAGTTACTCAGTCATTATGGTGTGACCGCTATAGAGTATCCTAGATATAGTTACTCAGCCATTATGGTGTGACCGCTATAGAGTATCCTAGATATAGTTACTCAGTCATTATGGTGTGACAGCTATAGAGTATCCTAGATATAGTTACTCAGCCATTATGGTGTGACCGCTATAGAGTATCCTAGATATAGTTACTCAGTCATTATGGTGTGACTGCCATAGATTATCCTAGATATAGTTACTCAGTCATTATGGTGTGACCGCCATAGAGTATCCTAGATATAGTTACTCAGCCATTATGGTGTGACCGCTATAGAGTATCCTAGATATAGTTACTCAGTCATTATGGTGTGACCGCTATAGAGTATCCTAGATATAGTTACTCAGCCATTATGGTGTGACCGCTATAGAGTATCCTAGATATAGTTACTCAGCCTTTATGGTGTGACCGCTATAGAGTATCCTAGATATAGTTACTCAGCCATTATGGTGTGACCGCTATAGAGTATCCTAGATATAGTTACTCAGCCATTATGGTGTGACCGCTATAGAGTATCCTAGATATAGTTACTCAGCCATTATGGTGTGACCGCTATAGAGTATCCTAGATATAGTTACTCAGCCATTATGGTGTGACCGCTATAGAGTATCCTAGATATAGTTACTCAGCCATTATGGTGTGACCGCTATAGAGTATCCTAGATATAGTTACTCAGCCATTATGGTGTGACCGCTATAGAGTATCCTAGATATAGTTACTCAGCCATTATGGTGTGACCGCTATAGAGTATCCTAGATATAGTTACTCAGCCATTATGGTGTGACCGCTATAGAGTATCCTAGATATAGTTACTCAGCCATTATGGTGTGACCGCTATAGAGTATCCTAGATATAGTTACTCAGCCATTATGGTGTGACCGCTATAGAGTATCCTAGATATAGTTACTCAGCCATTATGGTGTGACCGCTATAGAGTATCCTAGATATAGTTACTCAGCCATTATGGTGTGACCGCTATAGAGTATCCTAGATATAGTTACTCATCCATTATGGTGTGACCGCTATAGAGTATCCTAGATATAGTTACTCAGCCATTATGGTGTGACGCTATAGAGTATCCTAGATATAGTTACTCAGCCTTACACTGCGTCTGTCTAAAGTTCCAATCTTGTCAAGCTGTCACCATACCTTGTATGAGTGTACCTGACACCCCACCACTGGCTCCTTGCTACCAGCTTTACCGCAGCAATGATTAGCTTGTTCTCCATTCTCTTGCGTGTACCCTCACCATGTGGTTTAAGAATGGTTCTGTGCGATCTCTCAAGCTCGACCATTTCTGATTTGGTCTCTTCTGGTCACTTTAGCCGCACCCTTCCACCATTTCTTTTCTGTTGTGACTCGCTTCCGATCCTGACTTGTGAGTGTTGCAAGGATCATGTTCATTATTCTGGATTGCCTTCACTGTTTTGTTGGTTTGTGTCCATGAGATTCATACTGTTCTAAACTCCCTGGCAGGATGTCCATGAGATTCATACTGTTCTAAACTCATTGACAGGATGTCCATGAGATTCATACTGTTCTAAACTCCCTGGCAGGATGTCCATGAGATTCATACTGTTCTAAACTCCCTGGCAGGATGTCCATGAGATTCATACTGTTCTAAACTCCCTGGCAGGATGTCCATGAGATTCATACTGTTCTAAACTCCCTGGCAGGATGTCCATGAGATTCATACTGTTCTAAACTCCCTGGCAGGATGTCCATGAGATTCATACTGTTCTAAACTCCCTGACAGGATGTCCATGAGATTCATACTGTTCTAATCTCCCTGACAGGATGTCCATGAGATTCATACTGTTCTAAACTCCCTAACACCATGTCCTACTGTCCCATAGGCCTCAGATCACACATATAGAATCACATTTTTATATTTCTGATTTCCGATTTGAGCTTTTCTTATTCAACTCAGCTGCTCTGTATTTTGATCAACAAATCAGCACCTCTCAAGTTTGACTTTGAGCACTATTTATATTTCTATTAACTTAGTCTTCACGTTTTGAATTACTACTTTTTAATCACACACTGTGCATCGACAGCACAGACAAGTGCAATTTATCTTCAACTTTAACTTCAACTTTAACTTCAACTTTAACTTCAACTTTAACTTCAACTTTATCTTCAACTTTAACTTCAACTTTAACTTCAACTTTATCTTCAACTTTAATTTCAACTTTAACTTCAACTTTAACTTCAACTTAACTTCAACTTTAACTTCAACTTTATCTTCAACTTTAACTTCAACTTTAACTTCAACTTTATCTTCAACTTTAACTTCAACTTTAACTTCAACTTTAACTTCAACTTTAACTTCAACTTTAACTTCAACTTTATCTTCACTTTAACTTCAACTTTAACTTCAACTTTAACTTCAACTTTATCTTCAACTTTAACTTCAACTTTAACTTCAACTTTATCTTCAACTTTAACTTCAACTTTAACTTCAACTTTAACTTCAACTTTATCTTCAACTTTAACTTCAACTTTATCTTCAACTTTAACTTCAACTTTAACTTCAACTTTATCTTCAACTTTAACTTCAACTTTATCTTCAACTTTAACTTCAACTGAGAAGGTCATTTTGTTGACAATGCTAAGTTTGTTGCTTTAAATATTTCACTCTTTGCTACCATTGGGACGCACCAATTCAATGTTCTGGCCATTGAACAAGGATAATATTCACCCACCATTCGATAGCACAACCGATCACATGACCCCAAACATCATGTGCTGAAGGTCTGTAAAATGTATGGTCACTAACACCATATCTCCTATACGCCACTTGGCGTGACGGGGGCTCTTTACTTTTTTTTACTTTCGATAGTACAACTCATATGTCACGTGTCATATTTGTCATCTAAACATGGTCAACATCTCCAACATGTCAACTTCCAAATCCCACCCTCTTCTAGATTAGGCCACCTTGTTACAGTCAAGAGGGCAATAGAAAGTCTGGTAGAGGGCTACCTTGTTACAGTCAAGAGGGCAATAAAAAGTCTGGTAGAGGGCTACCTTGTTACAGTCAAGAGGGTAATAAAAAGTCTGGTAGAGGGCTACCTTGTTACAGTCAAGAGGGCAATAGAAAGTCTGGTAGGGTGATACCTTGTTACAGTCAAGAGGGCAATAAAAAGTCTGGTAGAGGGCTACCTTGTTACAGTCAAGAGGGCAATAAAAAGTCTGGTAGAGGGCTACCTTGTTACAGTCAAGAGGGCAATAGAAAGTCTGGTAGAGGGCTACCTTGTTACAGTCAAGAGGGCAATAGAAAGTCTGGTAGGGTGATACCTTGTTACAGTCAAGAGGGCAATAAAAAGTCTGGTAGAGGGCTACCTTGTTACAGTCAAGAGGGCAATAGAAAGTCTGGTAGGGTGATACCTTGTTACAGTCAAGAGGGCAATAAAAAGTCTGGTAGAGGGCTACCTTGTTACAGTCAAGAGGACAATAGAAAGTCTGGAATGGGGCTACCTTGTCACAGTCAAGAGGGCAATAAAAAGTCTGGAAAGGGGCTACATTGTTACAGTCAATAGGGCAATAGAAAGTCTGGTAGGGTGATACCTTGTTACAGTCAAGAGGGCAATAGAAAGTCTGGTAGGGTGATACCTTGTTACAGTCAAGAGGGCAATAGAAAGTCTGGTAGGGTGATACCTTGTTACAGTCAAGAGGGCATAGAAAGTCTGGTAGGGTGATACCTTGTTACAGTCAAGAGGGCAATAGAAAGTCTGGTAGGGTGATACCTTGTTACAGTCAAGAGGGCAATAGAAAGTCTGGTAGGGTGATACCTTGTTACAGTCAAGAGGGCAATAAAAAGTCTGGTAGAGGGCTACCTTGTTACAGTCAAGAGGGCAATAGAAAGTCTGGTAGGGTGATACCTTGTTACAGTCAAGAGGGCAATAAAAAGTCTGGTAGAGGGCTACCTTGTTACAGTCAAGAGGGCAATAGAAAGTCTGGTAGGGTGATACCTTGTTACAGTCAAGAGGGCAATAAAAGTCTGGTAGAGGGCTACCTTGTTACAGTCAAGAGGACAATAGAAAGTCTGGTAGGGGGCTACCTTGTTACAGCCAAGAGGGTAATAGAAAGTCTGGTAGGGGGCTTTATGAAACTTAATAAGTTGCAACAAGACATACCACAACAGTTACCTTTCTTTGTTTGGGAGATGATTTAGTAATTCGGATGATTCCACTGGCACGGGCGGTTGAGCAATTATGGATTTTAATTCGTTTGCAGTGATACCGAGGCCTTTTATAACCAATAATAAGCAAAACCACGATCATTACAACTAGATAATGTTGCAACATGACATACCACGATCATTACAACTAGATAATGTTGCCACAAGACATGCCACTATCATTACAACTAGATAATGTTGCAACAAGACATACCACGATCATTACAACTAGATAATGTTGCAACAAGACATACCACTATCATTACAACTAGATAATGTTGCCACAAAACATACCACGATCATTACAACTAGATAATGTTGCAACAAGACATACCACGATCATTACAACTAGATAATGTTGCCACAAGACATACCACGATCATTACAACTAGATAATGTTGCAACAAGACATACCACGATCATTACAACTAGATAATGTTGCAACAAGACATACCACTATCATTACAACTAGATAATGTTGCAACATGACATACCACGATCATTACAACTAGATAATGTTGCAACAAGACATACCACGATCATTACAACTAGATAATGTTGCAACAAGACATACCACGATCATTACAACTAGATAATGTTGCAACAAGACATACCACGATCATTACAACTAGATAATATTGCCACAAGACATGCCACTATCATTACAACTAGATAATGTTGCAACATGACATACCACGATCATTACAACTAGATAATATTGCAACAAGACATACCACTATCATTACAACTAGATAATATGCAACAAGACATACCACTATCATTACAACTAGATAATGTTGCAAGAAGACATGCCACTATCATTACAACTAGATAATATTACAACAAGACATGCCACTATCATTACAACTAGATAATATTGCAACAAGACATGCCACTATCATTACAAGTAGACAATGTTGCAAGAAGACATGCCACTATCATTACAACTAGATAATATTGCAACAAGACATGTCACTATCATTACAACTAGATAATGTTGCAAGAAGACATGCCACTATCATTACAACTAGATAATGTTGCAACAAGACAAACCACGATCATTACAACTAGATAATATTGCCACAAGACATGCCACTATCATTACAACTAGATAATATTGCAACAAGACATGCCACTATCATTACAACTAGATAATATTGCAACAAGACATGCCACTATCATTACAACTAGATAATGTTGCAAGAAGACATGCCACTATCATTACAACTAGATAATGTTGCAACAAGACATACCACGATCATTACAACTAGATAATGTTGCAACAAGACATACCACGA
The DNA here is from genome assembly GCA_032433765.1 of Megaustenia siamemsis. Taxonomy (NCBI): domain Eukaryota; kingdom Metazoa; phylum Mollusca; class Gastropoda; order Stylommatophora; family Ariophantidae; genus Megaustenia; species Megaustenia siamemsis. The sequence goes on along the minus strand of JAVIAB010000026.1, from coordinate 11,407,881 downwards.
TCATTACAACTAGATAATGTTGCAACAAGACATACCACTATCATTACAACTAGATAATGTTGCTACAAGACATGCCACTATCATTACAACTAGATAATGTTGCAACAAGACATGCCACTTTCATTACAACTAGATAATGTTGCAACAAGACATACCACTATCATTACAACTAGATAATGTTGCAACAAGACATACCACTATCATTACAACTAGATAATATTGCAACAAGACATGCCACTATCATTACAACGAGATAATATTGCAACAAGAGATACCACTATCATTACAACTAGATAATATTGCAACAAGACATGCCACTATCATTACAACTAGATAATATTGCAACAAGACATGCCACTTTCATTACAACTAGATAATGTTACAACAAGACATACCACTATCATTACAACTAGATAATGTTGCAACAAGACATACCACTATCATTACAACTAGATAATATTGCAACAAGACATGCCACTATCATTACAACGAGATAATATTGCAACAAGAGATACCACTATCATTACAACTAGATAATATTGCAACAAGACATGCCACTATCATTACAACTAGATAATATTGCAACAAGACATACCACTATCATTACAACTATACAACTATAGAATGCTGCAACAAGACATACCACTATCATTACAACTATACAACTATAGAATGCTGCAACAAGACATACCACTTTCATTACAACTATAGAATGCTACAACAAGACATAACACGATCATTACTACTAGATAATGTTGCAACAAGGCATACCATGATCATTACTACTAGAGAATGTTGCAACAAGACTTACCACAATAATTACTAGTAGAAAATATTGCAACAACTTCAACGCGGAAGACGTAAATCCTGTCGTAGAAGCCGTGATAAAATACAAGATGGTGATATCAATGATGATGTCTGGTGAAGCAGGGATTCCCGAGTATTTGATTGACTGGTAGGACCCATCATGGTGACATGACGGGCTGCAATGGCCTTCTTGAATTTCTAGGTTCTGCTGGAGAAAATGGACCTTGTCCTACCTTGAAGTGCTACACTACAGGTCGTCTGTAGATGACCCCACCTGGATCTTGTCCTATTTAGAAGTGCTGCACTACCAGGTCGTCTGTGGATGACACCACCTGGATCTTGTCCTATTTAGAAGTGCTGCACTACCAGGTCGTCTGTAGATGACCCCACCTGGACCTTGTCCTATTTAGAAGTGCTACACTACCAGGTCGTCTGTAGATGACCCCACTGGGACCTTGTCCTGTCTTGAAGTGCTGCACTACCAGGTCGTTTGTACATGACCCCACCTGGACCTTGTCCTGCCTTGAAGTGCTACACTACCAGGTCGTCTGTAGATGACCCCACCTGGACCTTGTCCTATTTAGAAGTGCTGCACTACCAAGTCGTCTGTATAAGACCCCACCTGGACCTTGTCCTATTTAGAAGTGCTGCACTACCAGGTCGTCTGTATAAGACCCCACCTGGACCTTGTCCTGCCTTGAAGTGCTGCACTACCAGGTCGTCTGTAGATGACCCCACCTGGACCTTGTCCTATTTAGAAGTGCTGCACTACCAGGTCGTCTGTAGATGACCCCACCTGGACCTTGTCCTGCCTTGAAGTGCTGCACTACCAGGTCGTCTGTAGATGACCCCACCTGGACCTTGTCCTATTTAGAAGTGCTGCACTACCAAGTCGTCTGTATAAGACCCCACCTGGACCTTGTCCTGCCTTGAAGTGCTGCACTACCAGGTCGTCTGTAGATGACCCCACCTGGACCTTGTCCTATTTAGAAGTGCTGCACTACCAGGTCGTCTGTAGATGACCCCACCTGGACCTTGTCCTATTTAGAAGTGCTACACTACCAGGTCGTCTGTAGATGACCCCACCTGGACCTTGTCCTATTTAGAAGTGCTACACTACCAGGTCGTCTGTAGATGACCCCACCTGGACCTTGTCCTATTTAGAAGTGCTACACTACCAGGTCGTCTGTATAAGACCCCACCTGGACCTTGTCCTGCCTTGAAGTGCTGCACTACCAGGTCGTCTGTAGATGACCCCACCTGGACCTTGTCCTATTTAGAAGTGCTGCACTACCAGGTCGTCTGTAGATGACCCCACCTGGACCTTGTCCTATTTAGAAGTGCTACACTACCAGGTCGTCTGTAGATGACCCCACCTGGACCTTGTCCTATTTAGAAGTGCTACACTACCAGGTCGTCTGTAGATGACCCCACCTGGACCTTGTCCTATTTAGAAGTGCTACACTACCAGGTCGTCTGTAGATGACCCCACCTGGACCTTGTCCTATTTAGAAGTGCTACACTACCAGGTCGTCTGTAGATGACCCCACCTGGACCTTGTCCTATTTAGAAGTGCTGTACTACCAGGTCGTCTGTAGATGACCCCACCTGGACCTTGTCCTATTTAGAAGTGCTGCACTACCAGGTCGTCTGTAGATGACCCCACCTGGACCTTGTCCTATTTAGAAGTGCTACACTACCAGGTCGTTTGTAGATGACCCCACCTGGACCTTGTCCTATTTAGAAGTGCTACACTACCAGGTCGTCTGTAGATGACCCCACTGGGACCTTGTCCTGCCTAGAAGTGCTGCACTACCAGGTCGTTTGTAGATGACCCCACCTGGACCTTGTCCTATTTAGAAGTGCTACACTACCAGGTCGTTTGTAGATGACCCCACCTGGACCTTGTCCTATTTAGAAGTGCTACACTACCAGGTCGTCTGTAGATGACCCCACCTGGACCTTGTCCTGCCTTGAAGTGCTACACTACCAGGTCGTCTGTAGATGACCCCACCTGGAACTTGTCCTATTTAGAAGTGCTACACTACCAGGTCGTCTGTAGATGACACCACCTGGATCTTGTCCTATTTAGAAGTGCTACACTACCAGGTCGTCTGTAGATGACACCACCTGGATCTTGTCCTATTTAGAAGTGCTACACTACCAGGTCGTCTGTATAAGACCCCACCTGGATTTTGTCCTATTTAGAAGTGCTACACTACCAGGTCGTCTGTATAAGACCCCACCTGGATCTTGTCCTATTTAGAAGTGCTACACTACCAGGTCGTCTGTATAAGACCCCACCTGGAACTTGTCCTATTTAGAAGTGCTACACTACCAGGTCGTCTGTATAAGACCCCACCTGGATCTTGTCCTATTTAGAAGTGCTACACTACCAGGTCGTCTGTAGATGACCCCACCTGGACCTTGTCCTATTTAGAAGTGCTACACTACCAGGTCGTCTGTAGATGACACCACCTGGATCTTGTCCTATTTAGAAGTGCTGCACTACCAAGTCGTCTGTATAAGACCCCACCTGGATCTTGTCCTATTTAGAAGTGCTGCACTACCAGGTCGTCTGTATAAGACCCCACCTGGATCTTGTCCTATTTAGAAGTGCTGCACTACCAAGTCGTCTGTATAAGACCCCACCTGGATCTTGTCCTATTTTGAAGTGCTGCACTACCAAGTCGTCTGTATAAGACCCCACCTGGATCTCATTATATCTAGAAGTCCTATACTATCAGATCGTCAGCAGAGTACCCGACCCCCGCATCGAGCACAGTGACTCTCCACTCACTATAGTTCGTCCCAAAACGGGACGTTATGCCCCTCTATGCTATAACTTAATAACCGTTTTGTTTTCATTGTTGAAATTATGTATTCAAATTGTTTGTTGTCATGACGTTATATATGTATGTATATATATATATATGTGTGTGTATGTGTGTGTGTGTGTGCGTGCGTGCGTGCGTGCGTGCGTGCGTGCGTGTGTGTGTATATTTTAATTAACTGGAAACAGATAACTGGTTTCAATGTTGTCGTATTTGTGGTATCATCATCATCATCAAGTACCATGACTGCAACTGTTGGCGTAGGTGATCATGTCTCTCCACAACTTTCGATCTCGACAGCTATTTATCATTTCTGTTGTTGACCTTCTGCCAAGCCATTCTCTTAAGCTGTCTGGTATCTTTTCTTTTTACTTTTTTCTATCTTTTCGTCCTTCAATTTTTCCAGTTGTCACAATATATTCCAGTTGTTCTCTTCTCATTACATGGCCAAAAATGATGATTGTCTCTTCCTAACATTGGAAATTAGCTCTCTCTTTGCTTTGGCCTTTTTCAGAAAGTTTTCATTACCCTTCTTACATGTCTATAGTATTCTCAACATTCTTCTGTAAAACCACATTTATACAGCCTCTAGTGATTTTCTTGTCTGTTGTCCTATTGTCTGTTTCACATACATATGTTAAAACTAGCTGTACATAACATTTAAGAACTCTTTTTCTTGTTTCTATTGTCAAAAATGGATTGCATAGTATCTTCCTCAGTTTTTGGAAAGCTGCTTTTGCCTGAGCCATTCTGCATCTCACCTCTTTTGTACATCTTCCGTCTAAGGTTAACATTGTTCTCAGATATTTAAATTCACTTACCTTTTTAATATTGTTTTAATATTGTTCCACTATTTGCGGTATATAAAAACAAATACACATAATGATACTATTGGTCGTTTCAAATCTAAATGTTCACGATTAACATGAAATATCTCCTCTTTCCCTGCACTTACAAACTTGATTTTTTGCATCTGGCCTTGTTTTTCCAAGGTCCCACCGATTTCACAAAATTTAATGATGTAGGAAGTATGCTTCATCATGAAGCAGCACTTTCCTTTGATCTCAGTGAATTTACGGATCTTTTTGCTCCTGGAGAAAATAATTTACCGTACATTAATGGAAATCAGCTTCTCGACATAGGCGTCTCTACACAACTTGAAAGTTGGAGGCGTTTATCAACTGTTTACTTTCTATTGTTTACTTTCTTTAAAATACTATGAGAATGTCAATGTTATAGCCTTTACAGACGGTCTAAAACAAATCAGCGTATAAACAGTTCCATTAATGAAAACTATTTAAACAATATACAACAAAGAATACATTTAAAAATTAATTATCCGTTGCGAGCGATAACGAGCATGACATATCAAGCAAAGTTATTGTTTATGGGTACGCATGTGACTAAGAGTCCGATGTAAGCACGGGATCCTCTTCACTGTAAAGAGCTACATTGTTCGTTTTATGTCTTTCCATGTGACTTTCATTATTTTACGTAAACAAGACATATGAAAGTGATTTAGTTTCTTTGCATGCCTGCAGTACACATATCAAGAATCTTTACATTTTCAAAACGTTATCAACTTTAGCTAAAGATTGATCATGCGGACATATAAAAACGTCCATTATTATTTCATTTATTCTGAATCAGAGGAGTCTAACATATTGATTACTAATCTGGCTGAACGAACGATAGTCCATCTTTTTTCCAATAGTCATTTTCTTCTTTTAAGACATGATCTTCACATTTGCACCAAAAATCTTTGTCAATCTGTGATAGAGCAGCATATGTCAGTCCTTTTATATCGCATAGTTTAAAACTTGTATTCTCAGCTGCCACCTGCCCTTTAATTTTGCCCAAACGAGTTCAATGGGGTTTAATTGTGGATGATAAGGGGGCAGTCTCAAGCACGTATGACCATGCTGTTGAATGATTTTGTCTATTTGGAATACTTTGGTCTTTTGCGATTTCTTAACAAGTGACAGTAATTCAGGTTTCAAAAATCCCTCGTTAAATGGAATTCCTTCCTTTCTTAGCCAGATCTTTATAACATCTTTTGTACTGGTAGATGTAGGAATTTTGTCTTCTTCTGCCACAGCGTTGTGGTACGACGCGTTGTCCATTACCAGACAGGATGGTCTGTCTAGAATTGGAAGAAGAGTATTTTCAATCCACTCTCTAAATATATGGCCATTCATCTCGGTGTGATAGTCCCTGTTGTCAGTATAATTAGAGGTGAATATAAGTTCTGCATTTCTCACCAACCCTTCTTTTCGGCTGCCTGCATGTGCCATTATAATACGCTGTCCTTTTCCAGTGGGTACACATCTTTTAATACTTCCATCTGATAACTGCCATTCCTTTGCACTTGTGTGGTGAGAATTTATCCAAGATTCATCTAGAAATACAATATCATAACCTTGGTTACGCATTTCCCGTACTTCACGTAAATATTTACTCCTCATAGAAACTAAGTGCGGCTTCTCGCAGATGACATTTCTACCACTATCGTACTTTCTAAACGTAAAACCGATGCTTCTAACAGTTCTCCATAATGTTGTTTTCGACACAACAATGTCATTTTCTGCTCTCAGTCGAATTTTCAGTTTTCTTAAAGTCACAGTTTCATTGGAATCGAACATTTTACAAATTGCTCTTCTAATCACTTCCTTGTCAAAACTATCTACTACTTTCTTTCTTCCTAGCGTCCTAGTCTTGATTGAACTGGACACTCCGTTAGCTTTAAGCACTTGTTTGAAAAAGCGTTTGCTTATACCCAATGCGTGAATAGTTCTCTTTTCTGGCTTTGAGATGCTTCGATACAGTTTTCCACGCTTAGCTTCTATGCAAAAATATTTATACACCTTTATTGCCACTGATTGCAATGTAAGTGAACTTTACTTTTATACCCATTGACTAACAGATCACAAATTTAACGAAATTACCCAATAATTAGGATACGCCGTTGCACATAAATCACAACAAAACGACAGGAAATGGGATGCACCGGATATAAAATTATAACTATGACGCGTTTTATGTGTTTTTTAGTGCTTAAAACAGGGAAATTGGCGCGCATTACGTTCAAGATGACAAGTCCGTGGGTGCTCACTCATATGAAGCGGTAATTCCTCCAAATATATGGTTTGACCAAAATGCCTTAAATTTGTATACTTCAAATAAAGAATATTTAAAACTATACGTTTGTTGGTGAGGAAATGAATGTACTTCTTGGGACCAAAAAATCACAAGACCGTATGCAAAATTTCAGCATTATCAATCATTGGTTGCAGAGATATGGAATTTTAAACACCTTCAAAATATTTTGAAACGACCTATAGTCAAAGAGAATGTGTCCTGCTATAGGTCGTTTCAAATATTTTGAAGGTGTTTAAAATTCCATATCTCTGCAACCAATTGATTGATAATGCTGAAATTTTGCATATGGTCTTGTGATTTTTTGGTCCCAAGAAGTACATTCATTTCCTCACCAACAAACGTATAATTTTAAATATTCTTTATTTGAAGTATACAAATTTAAGGCATTTTGGTCAAACCATATATTTGGAGGAATTACCGCTTCATATGAGTGAGCACCCACGGACTTGTCATCTTGAACGTAATGCGCGCCAATTTCCCTGTTTTAAGCACTAAAAAACACATAAAACGCGTCATAGTTATAATTTTATATCCGGTGCATCCCATTTCCTGTCGTTTTGTTGTGATTTATGTGCAACGGCGTATCCTAATTATTGGGTAATTTCGTTAAATTTGTGATCTGTTAGTCAATGGGTATAAAAGTAAAGTTCCTTACATTGCAATCAGTGGCAATAAAGGTGTATAAATATTTTTGCATAGAAGCTAAGCGTGGAAAACTGTATCGAAGCATCTCAAAGCCAGAAAAGAGAACTATTCACGCATTGGGTATAAGCAAACGCTTTTTCAAACAAGTGCTTAAAGCTAACGGAGTGTCCAGTTCAATCAAGACTAGGACGCTAGGAAGAAAGAAAGTAGTAGATAGTTTTGACAAGGAAGTGATTAGAAGAGCAATTTGTAAAATGTTCGATTCCAAAGAAACTGTGACTTTAAGAAAACTGAAAATTCGACTGAGAGCAGAAAATGACATTGTTGTGTCGAAAACAACATTATGGAGAACTGTTAGAAGCATCGGTTTTACGTTTAGAAAGTACGATAGTGGTAGAAATGTCATCTGCGAGAAGCCGCACTTAGTTTCTATGAGGAGTAAATATTTACGTGAAGTACGGGAAATGCGTAACCAAGGTTATGATATTGTATTTCTAGATGAATCTTGGATAAATTCTCACCACACAAGTGCAAAGGAATGGCAGTTATCAGATGGAAGTATTAAAAGATGTGTACCCACTGGAAAAGGACAGCGTATTATAATGGCACATGCAAGCAGCCGAAAAGAAGGGTTGGTGAAAAATGCAAAACTTATATTCACCTCTAATTATACTGACAACAGGGACTATCACACCGAGATGAATGGCCATATATTTAGAGAGTGGATTGAAAATACTCTTCTTCCAATTCTAGACAGACCATCCTGTCTGGTAATGGACAACGCGTCGTACCACAACGCTGTGGCAGAAGAAGACAAAATTCCTACATCTACCAGTACAAAAGATGTTATAAAGATTTGGCTAAGAAAGGAAGGAATTCCATTTAACGAGGGATTTTTGAAACCTGAATTACTGTCACTTGTTAAGAAATCGCAAAAGACCAAAGTATTCCAAATAGACAAAATCATTCAACAGCATGGTCATACGTGCTTGAGACTGCCCCCTTATCATCCACAATTAAACCCCATTGAACTCGTTTGGGCAAAAATTAAAGGGCAGGTGGCAGCTGAGAACACAAGTTTTAAACTATGCGATATAAAAGGACTGACATATGCTGCTCTATCACAGATTGACAAAGATTTTTGGTGCAAATGTGAAGATCATGTCTTAAAAGAAGAAAATGAATATTGGAAAAAAGATGACTATCGTTCGTTCAGCCCAGATTAGTAATCAATATGTTAGACTCCTCTGATTCAGAATAAATGAAATAATAATGGACGTTTTTATATGTCCGCATGATCAATCTTTAGCTAAAGTTGATAACGTTTTGAAAATGTAAAGATTCTTGATATGTGTACTGCAGGCATGCAAAGAAACTAAATCACTTTCATATGTCTTGTTTACGTAAAATAATGAAAGTCACATGGAAAGACATAAAACGAACAATGTAGCTCTTTACAGTGAAGAGGATCCCGTGCTTACATCGGACTCTTTAGTCACATGCGTACCCATAAACAATAACTTTGCTTGATATGTCATGCTCGTTATCGCTCGCAACGGATAATTAATTTTTTAAATGTATTCTTTGTTGTATATTGTTTAAATAGTTTTCATTAATGGAACTGTTTATACGCTGATTTGTTTTAGACCGTCTGTAAAGGCTATAACATTGACATTCTCACAGTATTTTAAAGAAAGTAAACAATAGAAAGTAAACAGTTGATAAACGCCTCCAACTTTCAAGTTGTGTAGAGACGCCTATGTCGAGAAGCTGATTTCCATTAATGTACGGTAAATTATTTTCTCCAGGAGCAAAAAGATCCGTAAATTCACTGAGATCAAAGGAAAGTGCTGCTTCATGATGAAGCATACTTCCTACATCATTAAATTTTGTGAAATCGGTGGGACCTTGGAAAAACAAGGCCAGATGCAAAAAATCAAGTTTGTAAGTGCAGGGAAAGAGGAGATATTTCATGTTAATCGTGAACATTTAGATTTGAAACGATCAATAGTTAACACTGCACAGGAAATAGTTCAACAATTATTTGTCAACCTTTGAAATGAATTAGAACACACAGGACGTTTTCAATAAAAGCACAACGATTGTTAGAGAGGCTCGGCGCGAGAAATCTCTACACGTTTTTTAATTAGGCGTGTAATGTTGACCAGTAGAAACAGTAAGTATTCTACTTGATTATCATTGTGTGTCTGTTTGTAAATACCGCTGATAAGACAACATTGAAACCATCTGTTTCCAATTATTTGTTTACATAACGTCATGACAACAGTTGACATACACAATGTCAACATTTTAAACCAAATGTTTATTAGATTATGGCTTTTGGAAAGGGGGGGGGGGGGATGAGTTGTAAAACGGACTATAGTTAGCGTAAATGGGTAAAGGCATAAGAAGGCATCAACATGCATGGATTTACGAAGCTGCTGTAAAGTTGATAATAATAATGACATTTTTTAAAAAAAAAAAGGTAAAAGTGGTAAGCTAACAGCTTTACGTAAGTGAGCAACAATAGCAGTAGAACGATGCTATAGTTAGCGGCGTGAGCTGTACCGGAGTTAGCGGCGTGAGCTGTACCGGAGTGACCACTGGAAAGTGGGATCTTTGTTAGCTCAGGGTCTTTCGACCCCGCTTCTGACTGAACTCCCATACCACCAATACAGAATGAAAGAAGGATATAATATCATCATATGCGCTCTAATATTATTAACATCACATAGAGTCAGTTTGTCAGAAAACTGACTGTCTGTGAACTCTCCTATGACGTTGTTCCATGGCGTAGCTCATCTCATCCTATCTTTTGTTTTTGTCGTTTACTCTGACAAAAACATTCGTTACGTTTTCTGCAGTTTGCACTGAGTCTGTGAAATGGTGTCATTTGTTTCGTCGCATCCTGCACTGTATTTTATTGGACCGAGTTTGCCTTTCTTATCCAAAACCTATAACTTAGCCTGGTAAATTAGTTTGTTTCCTGGATCAACAGGTGTAGTTACAACACTGTCTTGGTCAGTTCTAGTTTGCTGATTACAAGTGGTTGTTGGCCATCGACTCGTGCGCTGGAATCTCAGGTCACGGTCACAATTATTTATAGAAGCTTGTTTTGATGTCTTGTTGTGTGTTTGTTGTTATTGATTGTGTTGTCTTGTTGTGTGTTTGTTGTTACTGATTGTGTTGTCTTGTTGTGTGTTTGTTGTTACTGATTGTGTTGTCTTGTTGTGTGTTTGTTGTTATTGATTGTGTTGTCTTGTTGTGTGTTTGTTGTTACTGATTGTGTTGTCTTGTTGTGTGTTTGTTGTTACTGATTGTGATGTCTTGTTGTGTGTTTGTTGTTACTGATTGTGATGTCTGGTTGTGTGTTTGTTGTTATTGATTGTGTTGTCTGGTTGTGTGTTTGTTGTTATTGATTGTGTTGTCTTGTTGTGTGTTTGTTGTTATTGATTGTGTTGTCTGGTTGTGTGTTTGTTGTTATTGATTGTGTTGTCTGGTTGTGTGTTTGTTGTTATTGATTGTGTTGTCTGGTTGTGTGTTTGTTGTTATTGATTGTGATGTCTGGTTGTGTGTTTGTTGTTATTGATTGTGTTGTCTGGTTGTGTGTTTGTTGTTATTGATTGTGATGTCTTGTTGTGTGTTTGTTGTTATTGATTGTGTTGTCTGGTTGTGTGTTTGTTGTTATTGATTGTGTTGTCTGGTTGTGTGTTTGTTGTTATTGATTGTGTTGTCTGGTTGTGTGTTTGTTGTTATTGATTGTGTTGTCTGGTTGTGTGTTTGTTGTTATTGATTGTGATGTCTTGTTGTGTGTTTGTTGTTATTGATTGTGTTGTCTGGTTGTGTGTTTGTTGTTATTGATTATGTTCACTGGTTGTGTGTTTGTTGTTACTGATTGTGTTGTCTGGTTGTGTGTTTGTTGTTATTGATTGTGTTGTCTGGTTGTGTGTTTGTTGTTACTGATTGTGATGTCTGGTTGTGTGCTTGTTGTTAATGATTGTGTGGTCTGGTTGTGTGTTTATTGTTACTGATTGTGTTGTCTGTTTGTATGTTTGTTGTTACTGATTGTGTTGTCTGGTTGTGTGTTTGTTGTTATTGATTGTGTTGTCTGTTGATGTGAGAAGAATGCCTCCTGTTGTACATCAGATACACATTTACGATGGGTTGAATAAAGGCCGGATCCCACAACACGACTTGTACAAATATAATTGTCCCATTATTGCATTCTGTATCCAAACATGTTACTTTGTGGCAGGTTAAAATCAGGAGGTTCAAAAGAATAAAATAAGCAATGCGTGTTTTGTCTTGGTGCTCCCACGGTGCATAGCCCCGTGCATTTGCACAAGAGGAGAGCAACAATTGTGGTCACTGTATTTCCTTCTCTGAGTCTGTGATCATGTTCCACCAGCTGGGCTGGGATGACTTGTGCACCACACCGGTCACATGGGCATCAATTCCTTTGGGTTGATAAACTAGCGATCAACCTCTCCCAACAGCTCAACTATATGGTTGAAACAACACAGCCACAATAAACCACAGTTATAGATTTACAATATCCAATTACACAATTACATCAACAACGCCTAGAATTACACAATTAAATCAACAACGCATAGAATCACACGATGGCATCATCAACTCATAGAATCACACAATTACATCAACAAGCCTAGAAATACACAATTATATCAACAACGCCTAGAATCATACAATTATATCAACAGCGCCTAGAATCATACAATTATATCAGCGCCTAGAATTAAACAGTTATATCTACAACGCCTAGAATCATACAATTATATCAGCGCCTAGAATTATACAATTATATCTACAACGCCTAGAATTATACAATTATATCTACAACGCCTAGAATTATACAATTATATCAACAACGCCTAGAATTACACAATTACATCAACAACGCCTAGAATTATACAATTATATCAACAACGCCTAGAATTATACAATTACATCAACAACGCCTAGAATTATACAGTTATATCTACAACGCCTAGAATCATACAATTATATCAACAACGTCTAGAATTATACAGTTATATCTACAACGCCTAGAATCATACAATTATATCAACAACGCCTAGAATCATACAATTATATCAACAACGCCTAGAATCATACAGTTATATCTACAACGCCTAGAATCATGCAATTATATCAACAACGTCTAGAATCAAACAATTATATCAGCGCCTAGAATTATACAATTATATCTACAACGCCTAGAATCATACAATTATATCTACAACGCCTAGAATCATACAATTATATCAGAGCCTAGAATCATACAATTATATCTACAACGCCTAGAATCATACAATTATATCTACAACGCCTAGAATCATACAATTATATCAACAACGCCTAGAATCATACAATTATATCAGCGCCTAAAATTATACAATTATATCAACAACGCCTAGAATCATACGATTATATCAGCGCCTAGAATTACACAATTATATCAACAACGCTTAGAATCATACAATTATATCAGCGCCTAGAATTACACAGTTATATCAACAACGCCTAGAATCATACAGTTATATAAACGCCTAGAATTACACAGTTATATCAACGCATAGAATTATACAATTATATCAACAACGCCTAGAATTATACAGTTATATCAACAACGCTTAGAATTATACAGTTATATCAACAACGCTTAGAATTACACAGTGATATCAACAACGCCTAGAATTATACAATTATATCAACAATGCCTAGAATTATACAATTACATCAACAACGCCTAGAATTAAACAATTATATCAACAACGCCTAGAATCATACAGTTATATCAACGCCTAGAATTATACAATTATATCAACAACGCCTTGAATTACACAATGATATCAACAACGCCTAGAATTATACAGTTATATCAACAACGCCTAGAATTATACAATTATATCAACAACGCATAGAATTAAACAATTACATCAACAACGCCTAGAATTATACAATTATATCAACAACGCCTAGAATTACACAATTATATCAACAACGCCTAGAATTACACATATATATCAACAACGCCTAGAATTAAACAATTACATCAACAACGCCTAGAATTATACAGTTATATCAACGCCTAGAATTACACAGTTATATCAACAACGCCTAGAATTACACAGTTATATCAACGCCTAGAATTACACAGTTATATCAACGCCTAGAATTACACAGTTATAATAACGCCTAGAATTACACAATTATATCAACATCGCTTAGAATTACACAGTTATATCAACAACGCTTAGAATTACACAGTTATATCAACAACGCTTAGAATTACACAGTTATATCAACAACGCTTAGAATTACACAGTTATATCAACAACGCCTAGAATTATACAGTTATATCAACGCCTAGAATTAAACAATTATATCAACAACGCCTAGAATTACACAATTATAACAACAACGCCTAGAATTATACAATTATATCAACAACGCCTAGAATTATACAGTTATATCAACAACGCCTAGAGTTATACAGTTATATCAACAACGCCTAGAATTACACAATTATATCAACAACGCCTAGAATCACACAATTATATCAACAACGCCTAGAATCACACAATTATATCAACAACCCCTAGAATCACACAATTACATCAACAACGCCTATAATTACACAATTATATCAACAACGCCTAGAATTATACAATTATATCAACAACGCCTATTATTATACAATTGTATCAACAACGCCTAGAATTATACAATTGTATCAACAACGCCTAGAATTATACAATTGTATCAACAACGCCTAGAATCACACAATTATATCAACAACGCCTATAATTACACAATTATATCAACAACGCCTAGAATTATACAATTGTAACAACGCCTAGAATTATACAATTGTATCAACAACGCCTAGAATTATACAATTGTATCAACAACGCCTAGAATTATACAATTGTATCAACAACGCCTAGAATTATACAATTGTATCAACAACGCCTAGAATTATACAATTGTATCAACAACGCCTAGAATTATACAATTGTAACAACAACGCCTAGAATTATACAATTGTATCAACAACGCCTAGAATTATACAATTGTAACAACAACGCCTAGAATTATACAATTGTATCAACAACGCCTAGAATTATACAATTGTAACAACAACGCCTAGAATTATACAATTGTATCAACAACGCCTAGAATTATACAATTATATCAACAACGCCTAGAATTACACAATTATATCAACAAGGCCTAGAATTACACAATTATGTCAACAAGACCTAGAATTAAACAATTATATCAACAACGCCTAGAATTACACAATTATATCAACAACACATAGAATTACACAGTTATATCAACAACGCCTAGAATTACACAATTATATCAACAACACATAGAATTACACAATTATAACAACAACGCCTAGAATTACACAAATATATCAACAATGCCTAGAATTACACAATTATAACAACAACGCCTAGAATTACACAATTATATCAACAACGCCTAGAATTACACAATTATATCAACAATGTCTAGAATTACACAATTATATCAACAACGCCTAGAATTATACAATTATATCAACAACGCGTATAACCAAACAGTTACATCAAAACGCATGGAATCACACTTTTGCAACAAATCATATAACCAAACAAATAATACACATGTCTACTAGGTAATGCGGATAAACCGAAGCAAACATTAGCCACTCATCTACAATAACGTTCTCGTGAACACACAACTAGCGTGACCAATTGAACTCTTCAACAATACGGTTACAACAACACCCTGACAATTGCACCATTTCATCAACAACACACCTACAGCGAGGCCCTAACAAACACTGATACACTGACATTACAACAACACGGCTGTAACAATTGCTCAACATGGATACACTGACATTACAACAACACGGCTGTAACAATTCCTCAACATGGATACACTGACATTCCAACAACACATGGATACACTGACATTCCAACAACACGGCTGTAACAATTCCTCAACATGGATACACTGACATTCCAACAACACGGCTTTAACACTTGCTCAACATGGATACACTGACATTCCAACAACACGGCTTTAACAATTCCTCAACATGGATACACTGACATTCCAAGAACACGGCTGTAACAATTGTTCAACGTGGATACACTGACATTCCAACAACACGGCTGTAACAATTGCCCAACAAGAATACACTGACATTCCAACAACACAGCTGTAGCAATTGCCCAACAAGAATACACTGACATTCCAACAACACGGCTGTAACAATTGCTCAACGTGGATACACTGACATTCCAACAACACGGCTGTAACAATTTCCCAACAAGAATACACTGACATTCCAACAACACAGCTGTAACAATCGCCCAACAAGAATACACTGACATTCCAACAAACACAGCTGTAGCAATTGCTCAACATGGATACACTGACATTCCAACAACACAGCTGTAACAATTGCTCAACATGGATACACTGACATTCCAACAACACAGCTGTAACAATTGCTCAACATGGATACACTGACATTCCAACAACACAGCTGTAGCAATTGCTCAACGTGGATACACT
The DNA here is from genome assembly GCA_032433765.1 of Megaustenia siamemsis. NCBI lineage: Eukaryota > Metazoa > Mollusca > Gastropoda > Stylommatophora > Ariophantidae > Megaustenia > Megaustenia siamemsis. Next base: position 11,391,829 of record JAVIAB010000026.1, on the reverse strand, counting down.
GACATTCCAACAACACAGCTGTAACAATTGCTCAACCTGGATACACTGACATTCCAACAACACAGCTGTAACAATTGCTCAACATGGATACACTGACATTCCAACAACACCGCTGTAGCAATTGCCCAACAAGAATACGCTGACATTCCAACATAGCAGCTGTAGCAATTGCCCAACAAGAATACGCTGACATTCCATCAAACACAGCTGCAGCAATTGCCCATCATGGTTAGACTGACATTCCAACAGCACGGCTGTAGCAATTGCCCATCATGGCTAGACTGACATTCCAACAACACAGCTGTAACAATTGTCCATCATGGCTAGACTGACATTCCAAAAACACAGCTGTAACAATTGTCCATCATGGCTAGACTGACATTCCAAAAACACAGCTGTAACAATTGCCCATCATGGCTAGACTGACATTCCAACAACACAGCTGTAACAATTGCCCATCATGGCTAGACTGACATTCCAACAACACAGCTGTAACAATTGTCCATCATGGTTAGACTGACATTCCAACAGCACGGCTGTAGCAATTGCCCATCATGGCTAGACTGACATTCCAACAACACAGCTGTAACAATTGTCCATCATGGCTAGACTGACATTCCAACAACACAGCTGTAACAATTGTCCATCATGGCTAGACTGACATTCCAACAACACAGCTGTAACAATTGCCCATCATGGCTAGACTGACATTCCAACAACACAGCTGTAACAATTGTCCATCATGGCTAGACTGACATTCCAACAACACAGCTGTAACAATTGTCCATCATGGCTAGACTGACATTCCAACAACACAGCTGTAACAATTGCCCATCATGGCTAGACTGACATTCCAACAACACAGCTGTAACAATTGTCCATCATGGCTAGACTGACATTCCAACAACACAGCTGTAACAATTGTCCATCATGGCTAGACTGACATTCCAACAACACAGCTGTAACAATTGTCCATCATGGCTAGACTGACATTCCAACAACACAGCTGTAATAATTGCCCATCATGGCTAGACTGACATTCCAACAACACAGCTGTAACTATTGCCCATCATGGCTAGACTGACATTCCAACAACACAGCTGTAACAATTGTCCATCATGGCTAGACTGACATTCCAAAAACACAGCTGTAACAATTGCCCATCATGGCTAGACTGACATTCCAACAACACAGCTGTAACAATTGCCCATCATGGCTAGACTGACATTCCAACAACACAGCTGTAACAATTGTCCATCATGGTTAGACTGACATTCCAACAGCACGGCTGTAGCAATTGCCCATCATGGCTAGACTGACATTCCAACAACACAGCTGTAACAATTGTCCATCATGGCTAGACTGACATTCCAACAACACAGCTGTAACAATTGTCCATCATGGCTAGACTGACATTCCAACAACACAGCTGTAACAATTGCCCATCATGGCTAGACTGACATTCCAACAACACAGCTGTAACAATTGTCCATCATGGCTAGACTGACATTCCAACAACACAGCTGTAACAATTGTCCATCATGGCTAGACTGACATTCCAACAACACAGCTGTAACAATTGTCCATCATGGCTAGACTGACATTCCAACAACACAGCTGTAACAATTGCCCATCATGGCTAGACTGACATTCCAACAACACAGCTGTAACAATTGTCCATCATGGCTAGACTGACATTCCAACAACACAGCTGTAACAATTGTCCATCATGGCTAGACTGACATTCCAACAACACAGCTGTAACAATTGTCCATCATGGCTAGACTGACATTCAAACAACACAGCTGTAACAATTGTCCATCATGGCTAGACATGGCCACAGAAACCAACCCCAAACATCTTGTTTGCCACTTGGGTCCGCCTACGACTACTTCTCATCCCTGTCATAGATTAAGAAGTCGTTAAATGGGCGTCACTTGAGCTGGGTCGTGGTAACAACGGTGCGTAAGCTGCGTCCGTTGTTTAAAGCATCAGACTTTTGCACCGCATTCTGTTTGGGTACTTTTTTTCATCTCTTCCACACTTGATTTTTTCCCCTCTTCCATACTTGGTTTTCTCCTCTCTTCCATACTTGGTTTTCTCCTCTCTTCCATACTTGGTTTTCTCCTCTCTTCCATACTTGGTTTTTTTTAATCTCTTCCAAACTTGGTTTTTTTCATCTCTTCCATACTTGGTTTTTTTCATCTCTTCCATACTTGGTTTTCTCCCCTCTTCCATACTTGGTTTTTTTCATCTCTTCCATACTTGGTTTTCTCCTCTCTTCCATACTTGGTTTTATTCATCTCTTCCATACTTGGTTATTTTCATCTCTTCCATACTTGGTTTTTTTTCATCTCTTCCATACTTGGTTTTATTCATCTCTTCCATACTTGGTTATTTTCATCTCTTCCATACTTGGTTATTTTCATCTCTTCCATACTTGGTTTTTTTTTATCTCTTCCATACTTGGTTTTCTCCTCTCTTCCATACTTGGTTTTTTTCATCTCTTCCATACTTGGTTTTTTTCATCTCTTCCATACTTGGTTTTTTTTCATCTCTCCCATACTTGGTTTTTTTTTCATTTCTTCCATACTTGGTTTTCTCCTCTCTTCCATACTTGGTTTTCTCCTCTCTTCCATACTTGGTTTTTTTCATCTCTTCCATACTTGGTTTTTTCCCCTCTTCCATACTTGGTTTTCTCCCCTCTTCCATACTTGGTTTTCTCTTCTCTTCCGTACTTGGTTTTCTCTTCTCTTCCGTACTTGGTTTTCTCTTCTCTTCCATACTTGGTTTTCTCTTCTCTTCCATACTTGGATTTCTCCCCTCTTCTATACTTGGTTTTCTCCCCTCTTCTATACTTGGTTTTCTCCCCTCTTCTATACTTGGTTTTCTCCTCTCTTCCATACTTGGTTTTCTCTTCATTTCCATACTTGGGTTTCTCCCCTCTTCTATACTTGGTTTTCTCCTCTCTTCCATACTTGGTTTTTTTCATCTCTTCCATACTTGGTTTTCTCCTCTCTTCCATACTTGGTTTTTTTCATCTCTTCCATACTTGGTTTTCTCCCCTCTTCCATACTTGGTTTTCTCCCCTCTTCTATACTTGGTTTTCTCCCCTCTTCCATACTTGGTTTTCTCCCCTCTTCCATACTTGGTTTTTTTTCATCTCTTCCATACTTGGTTTTCTCCCCTCTTCTATACTTGGTTTTCTCCCCTCTTCCATACTTGGTTTTCTCCCCTCTTCTATACTTGGTTTTCTCCCCTCTTCCATACTTGTTTTCCCCTCTTCCATACTTGGTTTTCTCCCCTCTTCCATACTTGTTTTTCTCCCCTCTTCCATACTTGGTTTTCTCCCCTCTTCCATACTTGTTTTTCTCCCCTCTTCCATACTTGGTTTTCTCCCCTCTTCTATACTTGGTTTTTTTCCCCCTCTTCGATACTTGATTTTCTCCCCTCTTCTATACTTGTTTTTCTCCCCTCTTCCATACTTGGTTTTCTCCCCTCTTCTATACTTGGTTTTCTCCCCTCTTCCATACTTGGTTTTCTCCCCTCTTCTATACTTGGTTTTCTCCCCTCTTCCATACTTGGTTTTCTCCCCTCTTCTTTACTTGGTTTTCTCCCCTCTTCTATACTTGGTTTTCTCCCCTCTTCTATACTTGGTTTTCTCCCCTCTTCCATACTTGGTTTTCTCCCCTCTTCTATACTTGGTTTTCTCCCCTCTTCTATACTTGGTTTTCTCCCCTCTTCCATACTTGGTTTTCTCCCCTCTTCTATACTTGGTTTTCTCCCCTCTTCTATACTTGGTTTTCTCCCCTCTTCTATACTTGGTTTTCTCCCCTCTTCTATACTTGGTTTTCTCCCCTCTTCTATACTTGGTTTTCTCTCCTCTTCTATACTTGGTTTTCTCTCCTCTTCTATACTTGGTTTTCTCCCCTCTTCTATACTTGGTTTTCTCCCCTCTTCGATACTTACTCGTTTCATCAGAACTTGAGGTCATCTCGGGTAGATGAGGTCAGTGTGTCTCTGGTCGTAATGACGTCAGTCCTCTGTGACCGCCCTGTCTCGTGAACTGTTTGTTGTCATCTTGAGTCCATGTAACTCACCTTTGCTATTTCTCACGTCATCGTTTTGTATTTGTCCAACAACCCATGCATGCCAGTTGCTGACAGATATAACTTGTAAATAAGACTCGACGCTGAGCTCTTTGCCCGTTACAACTGTTTCATCCCAGTGTTGATAGTGTTGTCTGCCCAACAATGTTGTACAAGAGATGATGTTGAGTTATATATCCAAAGAGAATGGCATAACAGACAAATGTGAGCTGCCTGTGAAATACATTTGTTTAATTACAAGACTAACATTGGAGTGTCTGTCTAATGAGATTGTTTATCAGACACTGTGCTGTTTTATTCTATAATAATGTTCAAATATGGCACATTTTCAGTTGTTTGTATAATAAAATTGTTTATGTTGAGTTGTTTGTTCAATAAAATTGTTTATGTTGAGTTGTCTGTTCAATAAAATTGTTTATGTTGAGTTGTTTGTTCAATAAAATGGTTTATGTTAAGTTGTTTGTTCAATAAAATTGTTTATGTTGAGTTGTTTGTTCAATAAAACTGCTTGTTAGACCAACAAAATTGCTTTTTATTTATATTTATTATGAGACACAACTTATGGTTGTCTGTCAAATAAAATTGTTTCTTCACGAGGTATACGGTTGGGTGTTTCTGTTTCATCAATTATCTTCATGTCCATTGTGTGCTCTACTTAATTATAAGAAACTTGTACATCTGCTGCTTTCAGATATAAGTGTTTCTGTTTCATCAATTATCTTCATGTCCATTGTGTGCTCTACTTAATTATAAGAAACTTGTACATCTGCTGCTTTCAGATATAAGTGTTTCTGTTTCATCAATTATCTTCTTGCCCATTGTGTGCTCTACTTCATTATAAGAAACTTGTACATCTGCTGCTTTCAGATATAAGTGTTTCTGTTTCATCAATTATCTTCATGTCCATTGTGTGCTCTACTTCATTATAAGGAACTTGTACATCTGCTGCTTTCAGATATAAGTGTTTCTGTTTCATCAATTATCTTCATGTCCATTGTGTGCTCTACTTCATTATAAGGAACTTGTACATCTGCTACTTTCAGATATAAGTGTTTCTGTTTCATCAATTATCTTCATGTCCATTGTGTGCTCTACTTCATTATAAGGAACTTGTACATCTGCTGTTTTCAGATATAAGTGTTTCTGTTTCATCAATTATCTTCATGTCCATTGTGTGCTCTACTTCATTATAAGGAACTTGTACATCTGCTACTCTCAGATATAAGTGTTTCTGTTTCATCAATTATCTTCATGTCCATTGTGTGCTCTACTTCATTATAAGGAACTTGTACATCTGCTGCTTTCAGATATAAGTGTTTCTGTTTCATCAATTATCTTCATGTCCATTGTGTGCTCTACTTCATTATAAGGAACTTGTGCATCTGCTACTTTCAGATATAAGTGTTTCTGTTTCTCGAAAAAAATTCTACAAATTTTGTTGTCTTCGTAATTTGAGTAAGCGGGAGCCGGACGCTAAGATGATTTCTTTGTCACACTTTGTCGTTGAGCTATTGTCCACGTATATATGTTGCTTCTGTGACAGAAAATGTAGACATTCCAATCTTTGTTAAATAATAAATGATACGACTAATGACATCGTTAAGCTGCAAACCTGAGTCTAACGGCAACAAGAAAAGTCAAAGTGTAGCAGGGCATTCCGAGCGCACAACTAAACAGCTGTATATAACGTATAAAATTGTGGTCTTACTTTGAGAATTTCAGAAATCTGGCAACAAAGAAATTGGACTGATCAAACAGTGGGGGTCCTGTACTGGTTTAGGAGAAACATTACTTAGGCGTAAACAGCGCTAGATCGCTGCAGTTTAAACGTTGCTAGATTTATCAAATACATGCTGTAGCTTAAACATTGCTAGATTTATCAAATACATACTGTAGCTTAAACATTGCTAGATTTATCAAATACATACTGTAGCTTAAACATTGCTAGATTTATCAAATACATACTGTAGCTTAAACATTGCTAGATTTATCAAATACACGCTGTAGCTTAAACATTGCTAGATTTATCAAATACATACTGTAGCTTAAACATTGCTAGATTTATCAAATACATACTGTAGCTTAAACATTGCTAGATTTATCAAATACATACTGTAGCTTAAACATTGCTAGATTTATCAAATACATACTGTAGCTTAAACATTGCTAGATTTATCAAATACACGCTGTAGCTTAAACATTGCTAGATTTATAAAATACAAGATGTAGATTAAACATTGCTAAATTGATAAAATACAAGATGTAGATTAAACATTGCTAAATTGATAAAATACACGATGTGCCTTAAACATTGCTAGATTGATCAAATACACGATGTGCCTTAAACATTGCTAATTGATAAAATACACGATGTAGCTTAAACATTGCTAAATTGATAAAATACACGATGTGCCTTAAACATTGCTAAATTGATAAAATACACGATGTAGCTTAAACATTGCTAGATTGATAAAATACGCGATGTAGATTAAATATTGCTAGATTTATAAATACACGATGTAGCTTAAACATTGCTAGATTGATAAAATACACGATGTAGATTAAACATTGCTAGATTTATAAAATACACGATGTAGCTTAAAACATTGCTAGATTTATAAATACACGATGTAGATTAAACATTGTTAGATTTATAAATACACGATGTAGATTAAAACATTGCTAGATTTATAAAATACACGATGTAGATTAAACATTGCTAGATTTATAAATACACGATGTAGATTAAACATTGCTAGATTTATAAAATACACGATGTAGATTAAACATTGCTAGATTTATAAATACACGATGTATATTAAACATTGCTAGATTTATAAAATACACGATGTAGATTAAACATTGCTAGATTTATAAAATACACGATGTAGATTAAAACATTGCTAGATTTATAAATACACGATGTAGATTAAATAAATATTACATTCACACTTGTCATGAAACTCCCAATGTTTTTTTTTTTATTGTCAAGATTTGTGACCAACGTCAAATAACAATATTCATGCTTTAGTATTTCTGAAGAAGAATAAAAACGGAAATGGCATGACAACCATTCGCAGGACTTTCAATAACAATTAAAGTTATAATCGGTGAAAAAGTGTACCTGACTAAACACAAGATTGGTGGGAAAAGGGTAACATTGTACACTCTCATAAATAGTGACAAAAATGTTGCTGCATTGCACCTACAAGCCCTGTTCTACTGGGTTTCATATCTGAAACTTGTATTTTAAGATCTTGCTCAACGCTTTCTGTTTGTATTTGTAAGATAAACAAGAGGAGAGAATAATTGTTCAACAGGTCATCTTGTTAGGATAGCCATCAATACTTTCATAGCCCTGTCGATAACTCTGGAAAAAGCTGCTTGTGAGACCACACATTAGGAACAGATTGTTCCTTGACCTGTTATCTCAGAGCATCATCGGTAGATAACTCTATCAGCTTGTCTTCCTTTAGCTCACACACAATAACTGAAAATGGATCTCTAATCCAGTCCTTGCTTGCATCTGGAACAGGAAAATATTGGCAGAAACTGTGTCGTAAACCTTCCTAATGTTGTACAACAAGTGACATGTTCTCTGCAGACAAATGCTGGTCGACGGATTCCAGAAAATGTGGGATTTTTGGAATTTGTTCCAAGTTTATGTTCACCAGGCGATGATGTCATAATCCCAATGTTGTCATCACTGCCTCGACCTTGTCTTCAACTGGGAAAAACTGCAACACTTTCTCCTTGAAGATTTCAGTTCAGCAAATGTGAATTGGTGGGAGGCGAGGGCGCACCTCAAAGCACCAGTGGTGGAAGTTGTCAGCGACCCACAGCTGATCGCTTGCGCCAGGATCGGTGAACCAGAACCATCCAGACCCTGCTCCACCTCTCCGTGGTGCCTCTATTAACAGACTAACCTGTCTAGTCTTGTCAAGCAAATAGGGATCGAGAGGGAAGACAATCCGGTACTCAAAAAAAGTCGTGCTGAAGTCGGATTTGTTGGGCCGAAAAGCGCAAATATCACAGTTATACTGCAAACCACAGCACACCGCAGACACACCCACTTAACGTCCTTTTAAGGGCGGATGATGAAGAGGTGTACTCCTTTAGTAATCAGGCGAACGCAAGCAAGCAAGCAATGTGTGGAAATATCTTAAACGTACGTCAATCTGTTTAACCAGGAAAAAACTGTCAAACGGTTGGCGATGTGAAAATGCTTCTCCGTGAGAAGCGATCTTATTTCATCTCTCAATTCCCATAAACGAGACAAAGCTTTACCTCGTGACAGCCACTTCGCTGTGCGGCACACGTTGATAGTGATAATTGTCCTGTATCTGGGCAGAGTTGTTCAACAAGTCTTCAATTCTATGATTTTCTTTTTACAAAATTAACCATTTTGACTGATTCATTTAGTTTCTTTCAATGTTCCTGGCATCTTCTTAACAACAAGAGCTTCCCTATGTAGGCAGCAATGATGCCAAGTTACCGAAGGTATGATTGTAATCCGTGTCAACTTACCGGGCATTACTCGTGCCTCTAATAATTCCAACGCATTTCCAGCAATCCACGTCACGTCATGTTATAAAATTATTGAAGCTGTTCAACATTTCCAACAATCCACGTCACGTGATGTTATACAATTATTGAAGCTGTTCAACATTTCCAACAATCCACGTCACGTGATGTTATACAATTATTGAAGCTGTTCAACATTTCCAACAATCCACGTCACGTGATGTTATACAATTATTGAAGCTGTTCAACATTTCCAACAATCCACGTCACGTGATGTTATACAATTATTGAAGCTGTTCAACATTTCCAACAATCCACGTCACGGGATGTTATACAATTATTGAAGATGTTCAACATTTCCAGCAATCCACGTCACGTGATGTTATACAATTATTGAAGCTGTTCAACATTTCCAACAATCCACGTCACGGGATGTTATACAATTATTGAAGATGTTCAACATTTCCAACAATCCACGTCACGGGATGTTATACAATTATTGAAGCTGTTCAATATTTCCAACAATCCACGTCACGTGATGTTATACAATTATTGAACCTGTTCAACATTTTTTCAGCCGTAACATGCACCAAGAAGCAGATGAACAGTTTGTCATCAAAACAATTCGCTCATGTTCTAACCAAGGTAACAACAATGTCGCTTTATGTACTTTCGTCTAATTGCAGAGCAAAATTGTGGGACAGTCGAATTATTTCCAAAAACAATTACTTCACATTAGCTGACAAACTGTCCACTCGCCTTTTCACAGTATCATTTAACAAAGATATTAAGGAAAGACCCTTGGCAGCTTCTTTATAGAGCAGTGCTGAAACCATAATTTTGGCAGCAGGTAATATCAGTTCTGCAGCTACTGTGTACGGTTTACCTTGATGTTCTATAAGATGAGACACTTCAAAGGAAGTCATCACAGCATTTTCAATTTTGCAGCCAGTTGCAGTTTTTTTTTTTTTTTTTGTTTTTTTTTAACATTTTTTTTTTTATTCTCGTGAAGCTTATGTTCTTTATTTTAACAGAAAAAAATCAAGGCATTTTCTGACACTTTCTTCATGTTTAGTGTTGAGATGTCTTCGTGATTGAGATGGTTTCATGGCTTCATTCGACAAGTCATCGTAACACAACACACGCTGTGGTAGTTGTCTTCTGGGCTGTACACATCAAGCCAAGCCACAAATATTCTTGACTATAACTGCGGTACTTTTTGAAGTGATTAAAAGAGCATTCAATGTCCTTCCAACAAGAGCATTCAATGTCCTTCCAACAAGAGCATTCAATGTCCTTCCAACAAGAGCATTCAATGTCCTTCCAACAAGAGCATTCAATGTCCTTCCAACAAGAGCATTCAATGTCCTTCCAACAAGAGCATTCAATGTCCTTCCAACAAGAGCATTCAATGTCCTTCCAACAAGAGCATTCAATGTCCTTCCAACAAGAGGATCCAATGTCAACATCAACAGTTCATTTACGCTTTAAGTTCAGTCAATGATCCATCTGGAAGTTGGACTATCAAATGTTGATTTAAAAAATACGAGAGGATTGGTGTCAATGCGGCTGCTTGTAGATCGTTTTTTTCTGACTCGGTTCTTGCTGACATGTTTATATGATTTACGCGACAATCTAGTCGTGAAATAATGTGCTGCTATTCCCCATTGTAGTTATGTTTACTTCTGACGAGCGGATGGACTGTGAACTGAATCGATATTTAAGTTGGAATGTGATGTGTTCTTCTTGCATCAACATGTTTAACCTCGTAACGTAAGCTTCACATCGGTAGGCCAAAGTGTGTTCTCGGTTTGACAGGCAGACATCAATTATGACAACAATAGCGCCTACAGGAAATGTCCGGTCCGAATGTACAAAGTCTGTGATGGTAGATGGGGCGGAAGAATCAACAATGATCAACGGCTCAGAAAGCAAAATCAGCAAAGTGTGTGGTACACAAAAGGCACATTCAGGGTACGAAAGACAAATATGGCTGACCACTGTGAAAGAGATTGGAGCCTCGTCAAGTACTATTCATCATCAAGAAAGCTACAACCTATTCAGGAGCAGATACTAACTCATATGACAATCCTGTAATGATTAAAATGAAAGTCAAACTAAAGAGAAACAAACAAAAGACTAAATCATCAAGAATACCACAGATACAACAGCTATAAATCAAACAAATGTTAAACCTACTTACAGAATATAAGTAAGGTACACATATCAGAAGCTGCTAGAAGAATGGATTGAGCAGTACAGGCGAGAAAATCCTGATGAAAAGGTTACAATCAAATGACAATGCAAAAATAAAAGCATACAATAATCTTGCGACATCTTACCCAAAAAGGAGAAGAACAAAAAAAAAACTGACGTCATCTTGAAAAAATTGGAAGAAAGAAGAAAAGCGAAGAACACTACCCAATACAAGAAAATAGAAAATGAAATACACACAATGTGCAAAAATGCAAAAGAAGACTGACTCAGCCAAAGATTCTAGAAAACGAAAATATGAAAAGTAAACAAGGTTGAAGAGGGATGCACACAGAAATAAAGAGAGTGACTAATAAAAATATAAAAGCCATAGGAGGTGGATGTATTGCAAACAAAAAAGAAAAAAAATGCTAACAACCAGCAAAGATATAATCAATAGATGGCAGCAATATACAGGAGAATTATTTTATGACGAAAGGGACATGAAACCAATTATAAAATGTACATCAGGCTATAAAATCTTAAAATCTGAAGTGGAAAAACCTATACAAACAATGGACAAGGGAAAAGCAGCAGGACCTGACAATATACAGATATAGATGATATAGGCACTAGAAGATTTTGGCATCGAAGTGATCACAGACATATGCAACGACATATACCATATAGGATACATACCAAATGAACTAAAAACATCAACTTTCATTGCATTGCCTAAAAAGAGCAGTCGAATGCAGTGATTTTATTATAACAATAGGCCAAATAAGCCTTGTAACAAAAATCTTGCTAGAAGTTATAAAATAAAGGATTCAGAATAAAATCAATATGGAATTATAATTTTAAAAAACCATTTGGATTTAGGAAAAACAGTGGGACAAAAGAAGCCATATTCTGCTTGACGAAAAGTACACAGAAGTAAAGAAACCAATATATGCCTGCTCCAAAGACTACAGCATAGCTCTTGATAGACTACACCAGGGTGGCCAATTTCTTTCAAATGGCGGGCCACTTTTTTATTATTTTTTTTGTGGCGGGCCACACACATAACAACATCAATACAAATAAACTTGGCATTTGTTTTAAGGTAATATTTTTGTTATTTATCGGTATTATTTGCTTACATAAATCATTTTATTGCAACAGAGTTAAAATGTCTAGTTGATTTATAAAAATGAATAAAATTTGCTACATGTATTTATATTGTTTAACAAACATGTTTTAGTTAGGTCATTTTAAAGTTGACATGTAACAAACCTTAATGAGAACAATGTGGACATTCATGTGCAGCAACAAGTTCATCAAAGTCAATGTGTAAAGATGATGATGATATTCGTAATAAATCCTGAAGGTGGCCATCAGTAAGTCGGTTTCCTTGTGACGATTTAATCTCCTTTATTGTTGAAAAAGCGCATTCACATATATATGTGCTTCTGAACATAGAAGTAATTTTCAAACTGAAATCACTCAATGCGGGATATTTTTCCTGTGGCACAAGTTTCCAAAAGTCAACTCCTATCTCCATCCTTGATTGGAAAAAGGGGTCACTTTGGAGATTACATAACTCCAACTGAAAAGTGTCATGTTGTTGGAAAATGTCACACTTCATAGGGTTGTTAAACAATGCCAGTTCTGGTCGTATACCACTGAAGTAAGAAAATCGTTCATTGAATTGCTCCAATAGTTTGTCTAACATTAATACAGAAAATTTGAAATCAATGTCACTGCGCTCCTCAATCAATTCTTTGCACGAAGGAAAATGAATGAAGTTTTCTTTGGCCTGGGTAAATCTAAAAACTTTTAGTTGACTTATAATTAAATCTAGGTGTCCTACCAAATCTGAGACTGTTTGGGAACGTCCCTGTAGCTTCACGTTGAGTTCATTCATGTGCTGGGTGATATCAGTTAAAAAGCCCATACGCTGTTAAAATGTGGATCAGACATTTTTCTGATCAGTTCTTTGTTGGTATCATGTTTCTCTAAAAACTGCGTTATCTCGTTTCTCAAAGCAAAAAACCGCCTCAAACAATTCCCTCTGCTTAGCCAGCGCACTCGTGTGTAGAGCACCAAATCGCCATATTACGCCTCAACTTCTGATAGAAAATTTATAAACTGTCGGTGTGTCAACGACCGATTCCCGCCTTTTATTAAATTCACACACTTTATTACAGTTTTCATAACATCCTCCACGTCTAGAATCTTGCCACACAGCGCCTCCTGGTGTATAATGCAGTGTAATGCTGGGCAATGGAGTCACCGTCACATAATGATTTTTTTATTTCGCTATCTCTGCGCTTACAACAAACGATGCCATTAAGGAACTTGTTTGTTTTGTTGTTAATGTAGTAAAAACAGATTTCTGAGCACTAACCTTTTTCTTCAAATCGCACACAAGTGTAGAATGTATTGTACCAATGTAGTCCTTGTATTTAGCGGCGTGATGCTGTGTGTAATGCCGTTTAAGATTATACTCTTTATTTACAGACAACACTTGCGAACACACAAGGCACTGCGGTTTGCTATCCTTATTGTTGAAAATATAAAATCATGTTCCCATTTCTCATGAAAAATCTGATTTTTTTTCATTTAATTGGCGTTTATTGTTCATATTATACTACGACCGAAGCAACAGACAATGAAAACACAGATTACAACAATAGCACGGTTTCCTGTTAAAATGGAACTGTTCACTGTAACTCGACAAAATCAGAATGATCAGATCGGATATATAATTTTGACTGATGAAAAGAGGTTTGGAGAGAAAGAAACTGAAAGCAAAATAATTGTGAGGTGAATGTGTTGGGGTGGAGGAGGTGGGTGACTGACAGTATTTCTTGGCGGAAACTGTTTGAACTCGCTGAACCGAGAGTCGGCTCTAGAACCATTCGTTGGCTTCTTCCTTTGTTTAAGTCGGTCGCAGGATGATCAAAAGGAAAAAAGGATGGGCCGGGAATGACGGGAAGTCGACGTTAAACTAACTACTAGAGTGTTCCGAGTTTTAAACATATGTCTACTATTGAATATTTGAGTTAGCTTTCTCCACGGTAGAAGTTAATGTAATAAATTTTTAATCAATTTTACCCAGGACATTTTGCTCAATGCAACCTGATTTCATTTTTTATCCGCCGCGGGCCACAAAAAGGACGTCGCAGGCGACTTGTGGCGCGCGTGCATCTAATTGGCCATCCCTGGACTACACCACAAACAATTTAAGACTGCCTAAAAGATATACATCTGACGACACAGACATACGACTAATATTTAATTTATACTGGAAGTAAACAGCAATAATAAAATATAAAAAAGACAACTCTACACCCATTTATATAAAAAGAGGAGTAAAGCTCCAATGCATCCTATAACCAAGTTTGTTCAATCTATACACTGAGCAAATATTTAAAAACATCACAGAGATTCCAGGCTTAAACATTAATGGAAAGATAATCAATAACCTAAGATATACTGTTGATATTACTAGTAGAAACCCCTAACGATCTACAACAATTACTTAATGAAATAAACATAATAAGCAAAAAATATGGATTAGATGTGAATATCAAAATGCCAAAGGAACAAGCAGTGCCATATACATCATAAGAAGAAAGAGCCATAGAGGTGAAAACAGATCTATACCTATGTTTCATAGATTATACCAAAGCATTTGACAAAATAAAGCACCAAGAAATAATCAAAATTTTAGAAAGCATAAACGTAGACAGCAAAGATCTCAGAATAATAAAGAACATGTACTGGCAACAAACAGAGGCCATAAGAACTGGAAACCAATTGGGAATGTTTCAACAAATAAAACAGGGTGTTAGGCAAGGTTGTGTGCTATCACCAGGTTTATTTAATATGTATAGTGAGATTATTTTAAGATCCATAAAGGACATGCCTGAAATAACAATCGGAGTTCATAATATAAATAATCTAAGGTATGCTGATGATAAAGTCGTAATTGCTAAGAGTGAAAATACATTACAAGAAATGTTGGACATTATAGTGAAAGAAAGCTAAAAAATAAAGGACTCAGCCTTAATAGCAAAAAGACAGAGGTAATGGTAACAACAAAGAAAAAGACATCACCTCAGTGCAAAATAAAGACAAGTGGAATAATATTAAAACAGGTAAATGAATTTAAATAATTGGGAACTTTGTTAACCTCAGACGGAAGATGTACAAAAGAGGTGAGATGCAGAATGGCTCAAGCGAAAGCAGCTTTCCAAAACATGAGGAAAATACTATGCAATCCATTTTTGACAATAGAAACAAGAAAATTAGTTCTTAAATGTTATGTAGAACCAGTTTTAATATATGGATGTGAATCATAGACAATAGGACAACAGACAAGAAAATCACTGGAGGCTGTATAAATGTGGTTTTGCATAAGAATATTCAGAATACCATGGACAGCTAAGAAAGGTAATGAAAATGTTCTGGAAAAGGCCAAAGCAAAAAGAGAGCTAATTTCCAATATTAGGAAGAAACAATCATCATTTTTTAGCCATGTAATGAGAAGAGAACAACTGGAATATATTGTAACAACTGGAAAAATTGAGGGACGAAGAGATAGGGAGAAGCAAATAGAAAAAATACCAGATAGCTAAAGAAAATGGATTGGCAGAAGGTCAACAAAACAGAAATTATAAATAATTGTCGAGATCGAAAGTTGTGGAGAGACATGATCACCTACGCCAGCAGGCTTGGTACTTGATGATGATGATTGTCAAAAAAGAGTGCACTGTATCTTCCTTATTTTTCAGAAAGCTGATTTTGCCTGAGCCATTCTACATCTCACCTCTGTTGTACATCTACCATCTGAGGTTAACAAGGTTCCCATATATTTAAATTCATTTACATGTTTTAATATTGTTCCACTTGTATTTATTGTGCATTGCGGTGATGTCTTTTTCTTTATTGTTACCACTACTTCTATCTTTTTTGCTATTAAGGCCGAGTCCATTATTTTTGCTTTCCTTCACTATAATGTCTAACATTTCTTGTAACTCATTTTCACAAAAGAATAGGAATGGCCAAAAGTAATTTTGATGCCATGAAAAATGAAGAATTGGATGAAAAGAAAAGAAAACAAACGATGAAGTTTTAAAACAACTAAATATGAAAAGAGAACTACTAAATACAATTAGAACAGGACAAATTACATTTTTGGGGCACTTTAAAATACACAACAGCCTACTAAAGGTAATATTGGAAGAGAAAATAAAAGGAAAAAGAGGCAGAAGCTGACAAAGATTAACATGGACGAGAAACATCTAAAGATGGACAAGTCAGCCTGTGACAACCTGCACCCTGTAAGCAAGAGACAAAGCGGAGTGGCGCTGGGTGGTAGCCAACCTTTTATGCGGAGATGGCACTCAATGATGACTAGTAAATTCACCGCAATAATCTCAGTCACTTCTCCTGACAGTAATCACATGGTTTTTCTTAAGACAATGTGAAGACACAACCGCCAAATTCGCTCAACTTCCATTACACCGAAATGAACAGTCCTCGGTGGTTGTACACACAGCTGTGAGAAATGTCATTTCCTTTCTTTACACATGGACACTCCCTTGCAGGTACAGGACACATTTCATTTGTTTTCTATAGAGCTCCTTTATTAATGTATTTATTAAGAAGAACAGGAAGAAGAGGAGGAGGAGGAAGATGAAAAGAAAGAAGGGGATGAGGAACGAGTCTGACTACAACACTGAGTTGACTTGTTATATATGAGTCTGACTACAACACTGAGTTGACTTGTTATATATGAGTCTGACTACAACACTGAGTTGACTTGTTATATATGAGTCTGACTACAACACTGAGTTGACTTGTTATATACGAGTCTGATTACAACACTGAGTTGACTTGTTATATATGAGTCTGACTACAACACTGAGTTGACTTGTTATATATGAGTCTGACTACAACACTGAGTTGACTTGTTATATACGAGTCTGATTACAACACTGAGTTGACTTGTTATATACGAGTCTGACTACAACACTGAGTTGACTTGTTATATATGAGTCTGACTACAACACTGAGTTGACTTGTTATATACGAGTCTGATTACAACACTGAGTTGACTTATTATATACGAGTCTGACTACAACACTGAGTTGACTTATTATATATGAGTCTGATTACAACACTGAGTTGACTTGTTATATATGAGTCTGACTACAACACTGAGTTGACTTGTTATATACGAGTCTGATTACAACACTGAGTTGGCTTGTTATATACGAGTCTGATTACAACACTGAGTTGACTTGTTATATATGAGTCTGATTACAACACTGAGTTGACTTGTTATATATGAGTCTGATTACAACACTGAGTTGACTTGTTATATACGAGTCTGATTACAACACTGAGTTGACTTGTTATATACGAGTCTGATTACAACACTGAGTTGACTTGTTATATACGAGTCTGACTACAACACTGAGTTGACTTGTTATATACGAGTCTGATTACAACACTGAGTTGACTTGTTATATATGAGTCTGATTACAACACTGAGTTGACTTGTTATATACGAGTCTGACTACAACACTGAGTTGACTTGTTATATACGAGTCTGACTACAACACTGAGTTGACTTGTTATATACGAGTCTGACTACAACACTGAGTTGACTTGTTATATACGAGTCTGATTACAACACTGAGTTGACTTGTTATATACGAGTCTGATTACAACACTGAGTTGACTTGTTATATACGAGTCTGATTACAACACTGAGTTGGCTTGTTATATATGAGTCTGATTACAACACTGAGTTGGCTGTAGATCATGTTTTGTTGTCATGCCTTCAGTATACAGTGGCATTGGCTGGTAGTTCCTATATTGAATTTGGTGAATATGCGGTTTCTCATTCTATTGTGGCCAGTGCGTAGGCGAAGTATGATGATTTGATCCCTCCTTGATAGTTGGAGGTATCCATCCCTCTCGTTATACTTTGGGTGTTCTTGTTTCCATTTTTCATGATACTGGCCTTTGATGGTGGATTTGGCTTCATCGTAGCTGACCAGATAGTTTTCTTGTAGTAATCTTCCTCCCTCTTTAACTAATTTGTCTGCGCGTTAGTTTCCTTGTATATTACACTGTGATGGTATCCACTAGATGACTACTCTCTGGAAGTTATTGCACAGTTTTGTCTAGGGTTGTTCTCAAGTCATCCAATTAACTGTTCCTGCGGTGTTTTTGTTTTTTTTTAGATCTATTAGGACCGACACGTCGGTCAGTATCATCAATTTCTTGTGCATGTTATTTTTGTATTGAACAGCCAGTTTTGCAACATCTCTGAGGGCTTCAGTTTCTGCTTCATAGTTGTTTGAGAATTTCCCAGTAGCTATTGACTTGCTGATCTCTTCCTGGTTATTCAGCCTCAATAACACACCACCTCCTCCATTTCTGGTGGCGTTTGTAGCAGAGCCATCTGTGTGTATGTAAGACCAGGAGTCTTGTGGGTAGTTGTCGTTTATGTGTTTTTCTGCTATGTGTTTTCTCTCTGTGTCTGTTTGGGTGCCTTTTTTCATGATTCCTATTATGTCTTCCTTAAGTTCTGGTATTTTATGTGTCCCTTGAGGAGTCATACCAGATGAGCTTATGGGTTTCGGCATTGTTTGAGACAGTACTGGATCACTAGTTGTCAATTCTTTGGAGATTGCAGCGAACTTTTCCGTAGCCGGTTATTCTTTGGTGCATGGAGCGGTTATGGAGCCTTTTGTATTTTATTTTCGACTTTGAACTGCTTAGGGTACATTTGACGTGCGCGAGTGCACACAGGACCTCCTGTTTTTCGCCGTTTTCCAAGAGGGCTACATCGCTAGCCAGAGACCAGGATAAAGCCACGAAGAAACCACACATTCGATTGTTGACAAATTCACACCGCTTGTGGTGGTGATCGAGCCCTGACCTTCATGTCTACAGTCCGATGTCTCCAGTTCCCATTGAAGTCTCGTCAGAGCAGTAACCCTTCTCTCCACCAGCCACACGAAGCATCGTCACACCTAAGATGCAGTAAATGCATTTAAAAAAAAAAAACGTATCATATACTTGAACTTTTCATTTATTGTTTTCATGTTTACATTTATTATTTAGGAAATTGAATTGTGTTATTTTTTTATTCAAATAATGCGAATTTGCTCTTTAAGTTTGTCTGAAAGAGTATTGTTTAGATTCGTAAACGAATTAACTAACTTTTCCCTGTTTCTGATGGTGACTTCGGACTTCGACAAATTGAGAACTCTTTCTGGAAAGAATTAAATTACAAGTAAGAGGCGTCATTACACTGGACCCTGTGCTGAACGAGTTATCTTATATTTTACTGTACTCTACAAATATTTCAAAATGTACCACATGACAATAATTACAATGGTGTTTGTGTTACGTTAATAATTGTGTTACTCATCATCATCATGTACCCTGCCGGTTGGCGTAGGCGATCATGTCCCTCCACAATCTTCTATCCACAGTGCATCGTATCAGTTCTGTTGTTGAATGTTTTCCATGCCATGACACCAAGCTATCCAGTATTTTCTCTCTTTGTCGTCCGCGATCTCTCTTTCCTTTTATTTTGCCAGTTGTAACCAAGTATTCCAATTTTCCTCTTCTCATGATGTGCCCAAAAAATGTTGATTGCTTCTTTCTGATGTTTTTTAAGAGCTCCCTTTTTGTGTTGGCCTCTTTGAGAATTTCCTCATCGGTCCTTTTTAGCTGTCCAGGGAACTTTCAACATTCTTCTGAGAAATCCCATCTCTGTGGCCTCTAATCGTCTTTTCATTTGTTTGTCTACTGTCCATGATTCGCTTCCATAGGTCAGAATTGGTTATATATAGCATCGATGAACTCTCTTTCTCATTTTTATTGACATAGATTTGTTGCATGAGATGTTGTGTTACTAGTTTTCATAAAAGGCAGATTTCTCGTTCTCCCATCCATCTACGCACACATTGGCCGCCCCCATACTCTGCCCTCCCCTGTTTTCCTCATCTAAAACATCACACAAACAGTTCTCACTCCTAAACCACCGTGATTGTCTTCGTCATTTTATTCCAGGTACTAGTTCTCGCACCAATCGAAAATGTACTGGCAATTTTTACCGTCAGTACGACGCAGATTGACAGGCTGGAGAAAATACAGAATGAAGCTATGAATATTATCTTGGGGTGTACGATGGACACTCCCTGTGCAGCAATGAGGTATCTTCTTGACTTTCCAACCATGGATGATAGAATCAAGATCTGGAGGGTACGAGCATACCTGAAGATAAGTGCACATAAGGAGCATCCATTGCACCACGTGCTCAACACAGGGAAGGGTATCTGGCTAAAAAGAGGCAAATCGTGGGTGGGCCGAACAGAAGATGTCATTAAACAGGTAAGTTGTTTTACCAATATCGACGCTGGCGAGGAGTGGATATCTGTGCCTACGTCATTCAGGGGAACATTCTCATGTATTGTCACACTCGACAGGAAGTGTAGAGAACATAACTCAGTCGTGGTCAATGCGGAGGTCAACGGTCTCATCTGCGATAACACCGATGAGAACGATGCAGTCATCTATACAGACGGATCTGTAACACGACACCAAAGGAGTGCATGGGCATTTACAGCACGCTCAGCAGGCATAATAGTCAAAGAAGACAGTGGTGCATACGTCATGACCACGAAGGTGATGGCAGTGACCAAGGCATTCAAATGGTTACAGTCACAAGACTACACCCACGCCTGTATACTGAGTGATTCGATGAGCATGATACGAAAAGTGGAGGCGGGCTCTGTACGTAGGCAATGGGTAGAGCCATTGCAGAAGTTAAAAATTGGTTATTGGTTATTGGTTATGGAAGGCCTCGGTATCACAGCAAACGAATTAAAATCCATAATTGCTCAACCGCCCGTGCCAGTGGAATCATCCGAATTACTAATTCATCTCCCAAACAAAGAAAGGTAACCGTAGTCCCCATCGTAGCAGTCTCAGCACACGCCAAAAGACATAAGGCGAAACCGCGCAGAAAGTGAACACAGCCAACTGTTCCCTGTCATACGATATCATCATTCATCGTAAACAAGCGGGATATCGAAGCAGGATCAAAACGGATGAGACACACAGCTCACGGTGTGCACAGAGCACTTAACTCAGTAGCTCCTGCAACAAGCCGGACTTGGAATATGAGGAAACTGCAAGAAGGAACACTTTTCAGACATAGCCTTCAATGGTTCCTGCCGCCTATCCACCATATACCATGGGAGTTCACGTCCTCCCGAAAATGATGATCGTCATAGCACTTGATGATGTTAGGCCGTCGTTGATGACTCCAATTCCAAACATATAGACACACAGTGGTGGTAAGTTATCATTTCCAATCCAACAGAAGCCACATGACCTGTAGTTAGTAAAACCACAGAGAGAATATGATTGTGTGACCTTCGCTGATTCACTTTTAGATGTGAATGTGTAGTTTACACAAGAGGAGAAGTTTTCAACTACAGTGATCCCATTTAAGGCAATTCTGGGATAGCAAGGCAAGTCTCCTTTATAGCAGCAGAACTTGATGTTCTCCGCTCCCTTCTTGTAGCTGCCGCCACACGATTCTGATGTCTCATTAACTTGGACATCATTCAAGAACAATGTCAGATTAACATTCCATAGATATGGCTCTGCTGATGAAATGCTTGGTGCAACATTTGTATCAATCATACTGGAGGCTCCTGGTCTGTGGTCATTAATATCACAGACGGCACATGATGTTGTTATATTCAGTATTTCTTTCTGGGGTGTAAATATGTGGCACACACATGGAGAGTGGTTTGTGGTCACAGTAATCCCATTAAAGGCAATTCTAGGATAGCATGGCATAGCTGTTTCAGAACAGCACAATCCTATGATGTTTTCTGTGTTCGCTATAAAGCTGCTGCTGCTACACAATCCTGACCAATTATAGGTGTGGACATTATTCACTTGCAATGACAAAACTGCTTTGTTTACATCATAAACCTCTGGAAGCGAATCATTTATGGGACTAATAGTACAATTTATTCTTCCATCGGGGATATCTTCATTGAGTCCCCAAAAAAGGTCTTTGGTTAAAAAGCACATATGCTTTTGAGTTAAACACACAAAAATATGTAAGGTCACCTTTGTTTACGTCCTTGGACATGCGGGAGTACGGCGAAATGAAAGAGCGGACAGGTTGGCTAGCTGCACTGTTGTTGAGGACGGGCAACCAATGGATCGGGCGGACATCATCAATGCCCTCCGAGATGTGGGAAGAGCACAGAACTTCGACAACCACGAGTCCACGTCACTCTTTCGAATGAAAGAGATGGGAGTTTATTAAAGTTTAAGATGGGCACAGCCAGAAACGAGGAACTTAGTGGGTGTGCAAGAAGACTTATCAAACAACACAGAACTGGAGTCGTTAGTCGCTGGACACTGAGGGAATTGCTGAGGAGGGGATCTGAGCACCTATGGACATGTTCGGAGTACAATGATGATGACCCGCTAATAACTCAATTTTATTTCGCTATCGTTCACAGTCCATTATTTACAATCACTGAGGGAGGGGAAGCCACCCACTAGTTCTGGTTCTATTTCAATGGCGGATTTATGATAAAAGTTTGTGCTTTCCGTTTGTCTTCCAGTATTGAAGTGATACAATGAAGACAAAGTAGAAATGTGCATGATAGATGGGCTTATTTGAACTGTTAACTGTGTGTATATAGTCGCCTGAGCTGGTGACAATATCAGAATGGGAAACAGTAACAACAAATCATCGGCACTGCGTAAATCTCAATCAGTTCCTGATACACAGGTAGGTGGTAGGGTAGGGTAGGTCAGGTGGGGCTGACTACAGGCTTCCACCCATCTCTCAAGTATCGAGATTCCATTTAATAAAAAACAAAATCCTTTTAATTATTCTTATAAATACTATTTCTTTCATAGGTGGCGCATATACCTATTAATTAGGGCGCCATGCCATTATCATCCGATCATTGTTGTTTAAGTTTAATCACTATCATCAGATTATTATATTTTATAATATAATCAATAAATCTAATTTAATTAATTCAATACATTTAAATTTATTTATTTAATTATTTCATGAATTTCAAAAATAGGTAGAATTGGATGGAGGAAAAGAAAACAAAAGATTAAGTTTTAAAACAACTAAAAATGAAAACAGAACTACTAAACACAATTACTAATTAAAATTAGAACAAGACTAATGAAATTTTTGGGCCCTGTTAAAAATAAAATAAAAGACACAACAGCCAAATAAAAGTAATATTGGAAGGGAAAATACAAGGTAAAAGAGCAGACCAAGATTAACATGGACAAGTAACATCAAAAGATGGACAAGTCAACCTATGACAATCTGCACCATCAAAGCAAGAGACAGAGTGGAATGGCGCTCCCATGGTAGCCAACCTTCGATGCGGAGACGGCACTCAATGATGATGATGAATTATTTCATCTCAACTTGAGTTTTCATCATCATCATGTACCCTGCCGGTTGGCGTAGGCGATCATGTCCCTCCACAATCTTCTATCTACAGTGCATCATATCAGTTCTGTTCGTTGACTGTTTTCCATGCCATGACACCAAGTACCAAGCTATCCAGTATTTTCTCTCTTTGTCGTCCACGATCTCTCTTTCCTTTTATTTTGCCAGTTGTAACCAAGTATTCCAACTTTCCTCTTCTCATCATGTGCCCAAAAAATGTTGATTGCTTCTTTCAGATGTTTTTAAGAGCTCCCTTTTTGTGTTGGCCTCTTTGAGAACTTCCTCATTGGTCTTTTTATTTGTCCAGGGAACTTTCAACATTCTTCTGAGAAATCCCATCTCTGTGGCCTCTAACCATCTTTTCATTTGTTTGTCTACTGTCCATGATTCGCTTCCATAGGTCAGAATTGGTTCTATATAGCACTGATGAACTCTCTTTCTCATTTTTATTGACATAGATTTGTTGCATAAGATATTTTTCATTTTCTTAAATGCTATTTTGGCCTGAGCTATTCTGCTTTTTATTTCTGTGGTGCATCTCCCATCTGATGTAATTATTGTGCCCAAGTATTTGAAACGTTGCACTTGTTTTAGATTTGTCTCGTTTATTTTTATGCTGCATGATGGTGATGATTGTTTCTTCGATATAACCATTACTTCTGTTTTCTTACTATTCAGACTGAGACCTTTCTTGTTGCTTTCTTCTACTATTATGTCTATCATTTCTTGTAGTTCATTCTCTGTCTCTGCTATTAAGACTGTGTCATCCGCATATCGCAAATTATTTATGTTGTGACCGTTGACTTCAATTCCTTTTTTGTCTACTATTGATCTCATAATATATTCGCTGTAAAGTGAAAACAAGTCCGGTGACAGAACACAGCCTTGTCTGACTCCTTGTTTTATGTATTGGAATTGTCCTGTTTGGTTGTTAATTCGTATAGCTGCTGTTTGTTGCCAGTACATATTTTTTATGATTCGCAGATCCTTGCCATCAATGTTTAATTTCTCCAGCATATTGATTATTTCCACATGCTTTACTTTGTCAAATGCTTTCGTGTAGTCTATAAAGCGCATATATAGATCTTTCTTTACCTCTATAGATCTTTCTATCAATGTCCTTAAGATGTATATTGTGTTATTGGTGCCCTTTCCTTCCACAAATCCACATTGTTCCTCACTTATTTCTGGTTTTATTTTGTTCCTTAAACGTCTCATGATTATTCTTAGTAATATTTTAGTCATATGGCTCATGAGACTAATAGTGCGATGGTCTTCACAATCAGTGGCGCCTGACTTCTTCGGTATGGCTACAAAGATAGATTTTAGTAGATCCTCGGGTATGTGTCCTGTGTTATATATGTCATTGAGTAATTTTGTTATGACTTGTACTCCCAACTCTCCTAATGCATTTATCTCTTCGATTGTTATATTGTCAGGACCTGGAGCTTTGCCTCTTTTCATGTGTTGAATTGCGTCCTCCACTTCACTCTGCATTATTGGTGGTCCTGTGTCTTCATTTGAATTGTTTAATTCTGGTCTTTCATCATCATAGAGTTGACTGATATATTCTGTCCATCTTTCCATTGTCTTCTCCTGTCCCATTATTATATTTCCTTCCTTTGATTTCACACATCCTGAAGCTTTTACTTCTTTTCTTCCTGTTAATTCATTTAACTGATTGTGCATAAATTTTGAGTCTTTCTTTTGTTGTTTTTCCATTTCTTCACATTTCTGTTTTAACCATCCTTCCTTTGCTTCTCTGCACTTGTTTTGGATCTCTTTGTGCAATATTTTATATGCTCGTTCTTCTTTCTTATGTTTTCTTCTTTTGTCCATTAGTTGTAATATTTCTTCTGTCATCCATTTCTTTTTGTTGATTCTTTTAGTCACTGGTATTACTTCTTTTGATGTTTGTTGAATCGATTATTTGAGCATTTCCCACTGCTCCTGGATGTCCTGTATTTTCTCAATAGCATTATATCTATTTTGTACTATCATGCTGTACTTATCACTCATCTGTTTATCTACTCTTAGCATATCTAGTTCTAATTTTATATTTCTTGGTGATTTCTGTGCCTTCCGCAGTTTTATTCTTATCTTTCCAACTACTGGTACATGGTCACTATTACAATCTGCTCCTGGCCTTTTTTTAACAGACGTTAGTCCATTCCTAAATCTTCTCTGTACCAGTATAAAATCAATTTGATTGTGTACTTTTTTGTCTGGGCTTTGCCATGTCCATAGTCGCCTAGGGTGTTGTTTGAACCAGGTGTTACCTATAATCATTTCATGTGTCTTTGCCCAATCTATCAATCTATCCCCTCTGTCATTCGTCTCGCCAAGGCCATGCCCCCCAGTCACATTTTGCACTTTAGCTGTTCCTACCTTTGCATTGAAATGCCCTAATACAACAGTTATTTCATGGGATTTACACTGTTCCATGGCTGCCTCTAGCTCCTCGTAAAAAGTGTCAATGTCTTCTTCTTCGCTATTACTTGTTGGTGCATAAACTTGAATTATGTTGATATCCATTGGTCTGCCACTCAATTTTACTAGCAGGATTCTGTCTGATACTGGCCAAAATCCTTTCACATTGAGTTTTAGTTTGAGTTGAGTTTTAGTCTAAATTTATTTTGCGTTCAATGATCCTTAAAAAGTCCTAATAGGTTTAGTCATATTACTATATAATATATATAATAAATCAAAGTTCGGAAGAGTAACATCCTCTTGAGTAACAATGCACTTTATTCTAACCCCTAATTGTAGAGAAAAGAGAAACAATGCATGGTAAAATAAGTCATAAACCTAACCCTAAAATTAAAATAATTTGTAGTAATTGAGAGCTATTGTAGTTTTGTTGTGATTCCAACTATGGGGCAATCACTTGTTCCGCTTCAGTAATTTATATGACTAACTAGGACTTTACTGATTCTTTTACTTTCTAGTCTAATTTTTTTTTTGTAATGAAGTATTTGTTAAATAAATTAAATGACTAAGTATGTCATTCTCTCTCTCAGCGATCAGGACTCAATGAGAGTAGGATTCCAGACTCTCACATGAAGTCAGTAATTTATATGACTAACTAGGACTTTACCGATTCTTTTACTTTCTAGTCTAATTTTTTTTTTTTTTAAATGAAGTATTTGTTAAATAAATTAAATGACTAAGTATGTCATTCTCTTTCTCTCTTTCTCTCTCTCTCTCTCTCTCTCTCTCTCTCTCTCTCTCTCTCTCTGCCATCAGAACTCAATGAGAGTAGGATTCCAGACTCTCACATGAAGTCAGTCATTCAGCTAAAATGATAATATTTAAGTTAAAGTATTCATGGTCTCATGAGGAGAGCGGGGGTGGTCAAATCTCATCATGCTCCAAACAGGGAGAACACATGATGTTCAAATCTCATCATGCTCCAAACAGGGAGAACACATGATGTTCAAATCTCATCATGCTCCAAACAGGGAGAACACATGATGTTCAAATCTCGGCAGGGTCATTGGTTTTTTCTTTAAAGGTGAAATAAAAATTCACACTCCAACATCTCGTGGCGATTGCTCAGGACAAGTGGCTGCTATTGTCTGGTCCTATATGATCACCCAGCAGACCCCAGTAATAAGAAATAATGCTGCAAAGATATTTTTCTTCATGGTCTCATAAAAATCTGGTCTAATGCTACATCATTAAACTGAGATGTCACTAGGCTTTGTTTCTATAGTCATATGCTAATGGTTTGTCAGTTGTTTTTTTATTCACATCCTGGTCACAAGGATGCAGTAAGGAAATAATTATTCTACATTAGGTCACAAGGATGCAGTTATAAAATCATTATTCTACATTAGATCACAAGGATGCAGTAAGGAAATCATTATTCTACATTAGGTCACAAGGATGAAGTAAGGAAATCATTATTCTACATTAGGTCACAAGGATGCAGTTATAAAATCATTATTCTACATTAGGTCACAAGGATGCAGTAAGGATATCATTATTCTACATTAGGTCACAAGGATGCAGTTATAAAATCATTATTCTACATTAGATCACAAGGATGCAGTTATAAAATCATTATTCTACATTAGGTCACAAGGATGCAGTAAGGAAATCATTATTCTACATTAGGTCACAAGGATGCAGTAAGGAAATCATTATTCTACATTAGGTCACAAGGATGCAGTTATAAAATCATTATTCTACATTAGGTCACAAGGATGCAGTAAGGAAATCATTATTCTACATTAGGTCACAAGGATGCAGTTATAAAATCATTATTCTACATTAGGTCACAAGGATGCAGTAAGGAAATCATTATTCTACATTAGGTCACAAGGATGCAGTAAGGAAATCATTATTCTGCATTAGGTCACAAGGATGCAGTTATAAAATTATTATTCTACATTAGGTCACAAGGATGCAGTATGGAAATCATTATTCTGCATTAGGTCACAAGGATGCAGTTATAAAATCATTATTCTACATTAGGTCACAACGATGCAGTTATAAAATCATTATTCTACATTAGATCACAAGGATGTAGTTATAAAATCATTATTCTACATTAGGTCACAAGGATGCAGTTATAAAATCATTATTCTGCATTAGGTCACAAAGATGCAGTAAGGAAATCATTATTCTACATTAGATCACAAGGATTCAGTAAGGAAATCATTATTCTACATTTGGTCACAAGGATTCAGTAAGGAAATCATTATTCTACATTAGGTCACAAGGATGCAGTTATAAAATCATTATTCTACATTAGGTCACAAAGATGCTGTAAGGAAATCATTATTCTACATTAGATCACAAGGATTCAATAAGGAAATCATTATTCTACAGTAGGTCACAAGGATGCAGTTATAAAATCATTATTCTGCATTAGGTCACAAAGATGCAGTAAGGAAATCATTATTCTACATTAGATCACAAGGATTCAATAAGGAAATCATTGTTCTACAGTAGGTCACAAGGATGCAGTAAGGAAATCATTATTCTGCATTAGGTCACAAGGATTCAGTAAGGAAATCATTATTCTACAGTAGGTCACATGGATCCAGTAAGGAAATCATTATTCTACATTAGGTCACACATACATATGATCATAGATAACTTCAGGTAGCTCACATGACCATACTTATATGAAGTCACATGATCAAGGTGGAAATGGCCATAAGCATGTAAATAAGTTGGGACATTTTTCTCTCACTATATATTGTTTACACCACATGCACAATTGCTCATTCAAAAAGCAGTTTACACCTTAAATCTTAGTCATAAAAATTGTTAAAAATCTTTCAAATCATCTTCAGCCTTTCAACTCTCTTATTCGTTATTATGTTCAGTCACATTTTTTCACATTCCTGGTTATGATGTTTGGTATAGTAGTGAGAGATAAATGATCGGTTCCCACTTAGCTGACTTCACATTGTAACAAACTGTTTATGGAATATTTACTTTGATTGTATTATATACAGCATCTTGTTCTTCTCTTCTTTCTTCTTTTCTCTTTTCACTGATATCTAAAAGATGTCGTGGTTATATCATTTGTGGTTCTTGTACTGCTCGAACTGTCTGAATTAGTGATTTTCCTTTGTTGTTACATGTCTCTGTCACTGCATCTACCCATCTTCTTCTGGGTCTTCCTCTTGGTCTTTTTCCATCCATTCTCGAGAAGAATGCCCTTGATGGTGATTGGTGCGGATTCATTCTGACCAGGTGGC
The DNA here is from genome assembly GCA_032433765.1 of Megaustenia siamemsis. Classification (NCBI taxonomy): domain Eukaryota; kingdom Metazoa; phylum Mollusca; class Gastropoda; order Stylommatophora; family Ariophantidae; genus Megaustenia; species Megaustenia siamemsis. Next base: position 11,362,751 of record JAVIAB010000026.1, on the reverse strand, counting down.
CAAACCATTTAAGTTGTTGTTGTTCTATATATTCTTGGCAGGGTTTTGTTCATACCATTTTTCTTATGGTTTCATTTGGTATTCTATCTCTTCTTGTGTTGTTTATTACTTTTCTCAAGCATCGCATCTCACATGTATTGATCTTTCTTAATTGTGATTTAGAAAGGGCACATGTTTGACTTTCATAGCACAAAGTTGGTATGAAAATGCTATTTATCATTTGTTGTTTAGCTGGCATAGAAATGTTTGGATGTCTTAGCAATAATCAAAAGCTGGTATGTGACAGCATTTGCTTTTTGTATTCTCATGTCAATTTCTCTGTCTAGTTATCTTCTGTGAACATTGTGCCCAAATACTTGAATTCCTCTACTTGTTTTAGCATCTTGTTGAAAAAGAAAATTCAAAATTCTTATCTTTAGAGACTAGCAGCAGATGCTCCAGTGTTTGACAAGCAGAAGTCTGTGAGCCAGCTGCGTCTGAACAATACTCATGATAAACCTTCCAAACCTGGAAAGATGGGAAAGAAGAACAAGCTGCAGAATGAAGAGCTTCCACAGCTGAGTCCAGCAGAGGCAACTTTCCTGCCTGAGTTTCCACTTCGGGGAGACTTAGAGGAACTGGAGTTTGATGTGAGTAGCTTCGATCTGAGAGGGGAGTAGCTTCGATCTGAGAGGGGAGTAGCTTCGATCTGAGAGGGGAGTAGCTTCGATCTGAGAGGGGAGTAGCTTCGATCTGAGAGGGGAGTAGCTTCGATCTGAGAGGGGAGTAGCTTCGGTCTGAGAGGGGAGTAGCTTCGATCTGAGAGGGGAGTAGCTTCGATCTGAGAGGGGAGTAGCTTCGATCTGAGATGTGAGTAGCTTCGATCTGAGAGGGGAGTAGCTTCGATCTGAGAGGGGAGTAGCTTCGATCTGAGAGGGGAGTAGCTTCGATCTGAGAGGGGAGTAGCTTCGATCTGAGATGTGAGTAGCTTCGATCTGAGAGGGGACTGGAAGTAATGCCAATTATTGTAGGTAGTTCAATAGCTTATCACTTCACAGACTGAGCGTCATGGTTTGCTTATGTATTTGAATAGTACCAGTTTTGTGACTTTAACTACATAGCATTTAACAAGAGAATATCACACTTTCATTGTTATGTCAGTTATCTCTGGTAGACTTGTTCATCAACAATTCTTGTTTCCCTAATTCTTATTTCACTGGTTACTATGTCATTTCTTCTTCTTTGTATTGGCTGCTTTCTGCTGTGTCTTGTATCTTGCTATCCTGTGTATTCACCTTCAACACACGTTTGGTTAGGACTGCTTCCCTAGGTTTTAGGTACATCATTTAATAGAAGACTGTGTAACATGGATGTGTAGTAGTTGCCCATTGAAGACTGTGTAACATGGATGTGTAGTAGTTGCTCATTGAAGACAGTCATGATTGTTGCCTTAAATGAAGTCAGCACTTTCCTGGTCAGCAATACTTGAATAAAAAAAAGTAAAGTACCCCCCGTCACGCCAAGTGGCGTATAGGGAAATATGGTGTTAGTGACCCTATATTTTACAGACCTTCAGCACATGATTTTTGGGGTAATGTGGTCGGTATTACGCCCGTGCTGCTTTTACTTTCCCAGAAAAAATCCGGTACCCATTTAAGGCTGGGTGAACCCGGAGCCGTCGGTTGGGATCGAACCCTACCCCTTGTCCGTAGTAGTCCAGTTCACTAACCACTGAGCTATCGCGGCTCCTACTAATTTTTAGGGAATTAGTAAAACCCAGGTGTCCTCGCCAGGATTACGAACCCCGGCTGTTGCCGTGGTAAGCCAACCGCCTATCGATTGCGCTAACCGGACACCCTAATACTTGAATGATCAGGACAATATCATCATCATCATTGAGTGCCGTCTCCGCATCGAAGGTTGGCTACCATGGAGCGCCATTCCACCCTGTCTCTTGCTTTGATGGTGCAGATTGTCATAGGCTGACATGTCCATCTTTTGATGTTACTCGTCCATGTTAGTTTTGGTCTGCCTCTGTCTCTTTTACCTTGTATTTTCCCTTTCAATATTACTTTTATTAGGCTGTTGTGTGTTTAACATGCCCCAAAAGTTTCATTTGTCTTGTTCTAATTGTGTTTAGCAGTTCTGTTTTCATTTTTAGTTGTTTTAAAACTTTATCTTTGTTTTCTTTTCCTTTCATCCAATTCTACCTATTCTTCTATAAATCCACTTTTCAAAGGCTTAAATTTTCTGTTCTGTTTTCTGGTCTAATGTCCATGTTTCTGCACCATACAGGAATATTGAGAAGATGTAACATTTTGCTATTCTTAGTTTTAGCCCTGATATTATTTGTTTTGATGTTAGTATATTTTTCATGACATTAAAATTACTTTTTGCCATACCTATTCTTTTGTTTATTTCAGTTGTACATTTTCCATCACTGGTTATAGTGTGTCCTAGGTAGTTGTAGTTCTGAACTGTCTCCAGATGTATTCCTTCAACTTTGATATTTAATTCTAGGTCTTGAGAATTTTAACTGTTTATGATCATAGTTTTAGTCTTTTTGATATTCATATCTAGTCATTTTGCTTGTCATGTTTATTACATTAAGTTGATTAACATTAAGTTACATTGTTGTAGATCTTTAGGATTTTCTGCTAGTAGGACAGTATCATCAACATATCTTAGGTTATTGATTATCTTTCCATTAATGTTTAGGCCTGGTATCTCTGTGATGTTTTTAAAGATTTTCTCAGTGTATAAATTGAACAAGCTTGGTGATAGAATGCATCCTTGTATTACTCCTCTTTTTATGTCCATGGGTGTAGAGTTCTCCTTGTTATATCTTATTATTGCTGTTTGCTCCCAGTACAAATTACATATTAGTCGTTTGTCTGTGTCATCCAGATTTATATCCTTTAGACAGTCTATAAGTTGATTATGGTGTATTCTATCAAAAGCTTTGGTGTAGTCTATGAAGCAGGAATATATTGGTTTGTTGGCTTCATAATTAAGAGTTAATGGTCTTCAGCATCTCTCTTTTCAAGCTCAAAATTAATCACTTTGTGTACCCTTAAAGTGTTCCTCTCTTTTTAAGCTCAAAATTCCTCACTTTGTGTACCCTTAAAGTGTTCCTCTCTTTTCAAGCTCAAAATTCCTCACTTTGTGTACCCTTAAAGTGTTCCTCTCTTTTCAAGCTCAAAATTCCTCACTTTGTGTACCCTTAAAGTGTTCCTCTCTTTTTAAGCTCAAAATTCCTCACTTTGTGTACCCTTAAAGTGTTCCTCTCTTTTCAAGCTCAAAATTCCTCACTTTGTGTACCCTTAAAGTGTTCCTCTCTTTTGTCACGACCTTCAAAGTGTAGTTTTATACAAGTTTGAGACCACATTTTCCCTCCACCCATTTTGGATCTTTCAAAACATGAGAATTGTGCTAGTGAGTGTGGCCTGAGAAGGCCAGTGGCTCAGTCATTACCTTGGTCTTCATTCTTCTGCTGAAGTAAAATGTCATCTTGGCTCTGATTTTGCATCTCATTATAAAGGAAAATAAATTCCTGACCACTGTGTACATATTCATCAACATACACAACTAGTTTATCCTAATCATAGCCACCACTAAGCAAATGGTCAATATCAAGACATGTTTTCCCTTATCACCTTCATCCTGCCAGTCTTCCCATGCCAGGCAGCCATCATATACTCTTTTGCTCTAATTAGAGTCAACATTAAATAATGATAAATCTCTCTTATCACCATTCTCTGTATGTCCGTCCACTGGTAGTTGAGTAAACTCTCTGATAGTTCATCATTGTGACCTGAGCTAGTTTCCTAATCTGAAATATAAGAGGTCCTTGTTCAACAATGTCATCATGACTGAGATGCTACATAATAGCAGCTTTCACATCCTACTTTGTGACTATTGTGTGTGCCACCAATTACCTGTCTCTTCCATTCATCAGAGAAAACATGCACATTTTTTAACATGCCTACACTATAAATGGCATCTTAACCTGCTCTTGTTGGACAAATCATCTCTTACTTTTACAGATCATTGATGTCATTGTCCCTTACTGTTACAGATCATTGATGTCATTGTCCCTTACTGTTACAGATCATTGATGTCATTGTCCCTTACTGTTACAGATCATTGATGTCATTGTCCCTTACTTTTACAGATCATTGATGTCATTGTCCCTTACTTTTACAGATCATTGATGTCATTGTCCCTTACTTTTACAGATCATTGATGTCATTGTCCCTTACTTTTACAGATCATTGATGTCATTGTCCCTTACTTTTACAGATCATTGATGTCATTGTCCCTTACTGTTACAGATCATTGATGTCATTGTCCCTTACTGTTACAGATCATTGATGTCATTGCTGGAGGTGCCTTTGGAAATGTCATCAAAGTTCAGAGGGATGATCAGAAACAATTTTACGCTGTCAAGGTCCTTGACAAGGCTCAGATCATTGAGGAGGGGGCAATCAGACAGTGTAAAGATGAGGCAGCAATTCAGGTAAATGTCAAATTATTTCTTGTCGTTTAATTCAGTAGATGAGTTTAGACATCATTCCAGACATCATCTTCAATATAGTGGATAGGCGGCAGGAACCATTGAGGTTCAGTCTGAAAAGTGTTCCTTATTGCAGTTTCCTCATATTCCAAGTCTGGCTTGCTGCCAGAGCTACTGAATTTAGTACTTTGTGCACATCGTGAGCTGTGTTTTTCATCCGCATTGTGTTTCAATATTTTGATTGCTTGCGATGAATGATGATATTGTATGACGCAGGACAGTTCAGCTGCTTTCACTTTTGGTACAACTTGGCCTTATGTCTTTTGGCATGTGCTGTAGCTGCTATGATGGGGACTGCAGCTGCCTTTCTTTCAATAGCTGGGTTTTTAATTCGGATGATTTCACTGGCACAGGCGGTTGGGCAATTATGGATTTTAATTTACTTGCCGTGATACTGGGGCCTTCAACTTACCATAAGACATCATTCATTTCATTCGTTCATTTTCCTCTTGGGCTGAAGATAGCTCAATGGCCTGAAGTCATAGTTCTCCTCAAACAACAATTTGCTGCTAGTTCTTGTAGTTCTTGGTTGTTTCTTAATCCCATGGTAGAGCCTTCCCTAGTAATTGTTCTGCATAACGGTTCTCTTGTTGTGCTTTGTTGTTTATTACCTGAAACAACCTGATTGGCAGATGTCTAATTTGACATTAGATCACTGATTGGCTGATGCCTAATTTGACATTAGATCACTGATTGGCTGATATCTAATTTGACATTAGGTCACTGATTGGCAGATGTCCAATTTGACATTAGATCACTGATTGGCAGATGTCTAATTTGACATTAGATCACTGATTGGCTGATATCTAATTTGACATTAGGTCACTGATTGGCAGATGTCTAATTTGACATTAGATCACTGATTGGCAGATGTCTAATTTGACATTAGATCACTGATTGGCTGATGTCTAATTTGACATTAGATCACTGATTGCAGATGTCTAATTTGACATTATCACAATAAACTCTTTGATGATGTTTAATTTGACATTAGGTCACTGATTGATTGATGTCTAATTTGACATTAGATCACTGATTGGCTGATGTCTAATTTGACATTAGATCACTGATTGGCTGATGTCTAATTTGACATTAGATCACTGATTGCTGATGTCTAATTTTTACTTTAGAAAATTGGTTTCTTGGCAGATATTTCACATTAGGAAAATGAGTTCTTGGCAGATATTTCACATTAGGAAAATGAGTTCTTGGCAGATATTTCACATTAGGAAAATGAGTTCTTGGCAGATATTTCACATTAGGAAAATGAGTTCTTGGCAGATATTTCACATTAGGAAAATGAGTTCTTGGCAGATATTTTACATTAGGAAAATGAGTTCTTGGCAGATATTTCACATTAGGAAAATGAGTTCTTGGCAGATATTTCACATTAGGAAAATGAGTTCTTGGCAGATATTTCACATTAGGAAAATGAGTTCTTGGCAGATATTTCACATTAGGAAAATGAGTTCTTGGCAGATATTTCACATTAGGAAAATGAGTTCTTGGCAGATATTTCACATTAGGAAAATGAGTTCTTGGTAGATGCCCTAATCATAAGTTTAATGTTGAGTTCTTGGCAGATGCCCTAATCACTATTTTAATATTAAATTCTTGGCAGATGCCCATATCACTATTTTAATGTTGAGTTCTTGGCTGATGCCCATATCACTATTTTAATGTTGAGTTCTTGGCAGATGCCCTAATCACTATTTTAATGTTGAGCTCTTGGCAGATGCCCTAATCACTATTTTAATATTAAATTCTTGGCAGATGCCCATATCACTATTTTAATGTTGAGTTCTTGGCTGATGCCCATATCACTATTTTAATGTTGAGTTCTTGGCAGATGCCCTAATCACTATTTTAATGTTGAGCTCTTGGCAGATGCCCTAATCACTATTTTAATATTAAATTCTTGGCAGATGCCCATATCACTATTTTAATGTTGAGTTCTTGGCTGATGCCCATATCACTATTTTAATGTTGAGTTCTTGGCAGATGCCCTAATCACTATTTTAATGTTGAGTTCTTGGCAGATGCCCTAATCACTATTTTAATGTTGAGTTCTTGGCAGATGCCCTAATCACTATTTTAATGTTGAGTTCTTGGCAGATGCCCTAATCACTATTTTAATGTTGAGCTCTAGGTAAACGCCTAATTCACCATTAGAGTGATGAATTCCTGTCAGAAGTGTAACTCAACATTAGAACACAATGAGCCCATCCATAACGTCTACTTGACATTAGAATATTGAGTTATTAGCAGGTATCTATTGTGGCATAAATCACTGAGTTCTGCTCAATGTTAAATTTTACATGTCATTGGGAAAATAACATTTAACAAATCTAGATGTCTGTGTCTTGTTTGCTATCACTACATTTGTGGCTCTTGTTTTTTTTTTTTTTTTTGCAGTCCATGGCAGGGCAACACCCTTTGGTAGTCAAGGCCCACGAATACTGGCAGTCCAGGAGGAGCTTATACATAGGTAACTCTTGATGCTTCATTAGTGCTTACTGTAGTATTTTTCTGTGAAATTACATTTTCTTACTTTAAACAAATATTTATCGAGGGACCCCTGTCCACACGGCTGTCTGGGAAAAATGGATTAACACGCAAAATTCAATTCTTAGTCCCTAGGGATTTCTGGGAAATCAAAGGTAAAAGCTGGCGATTGTTAAAAAAAAATTATTTACTAATGAAAGTGAGAAATGATAAAAATGGATTCTGTTTATTATTACTTTTTGCTAGCTGTTTAGTCTCAAATCAGAGATTTCATTCATTGGCAACATGTCTTCATTTCTGTAAACAAAAATCTGTTTCATTTTGATGGAATGTATTGTTTAAATGATAATCTTCCTTTCAAAAGTAAGAGTGGCTCTACAATACACACATTTTAGTATGATGAGAACGCATTTTTTAACAAAACACGCAGTCTTCAATCATATTTCTTTTAATTTTGCGAAGTCTATCAACACTGAGCTCAATACTGTTGTTTGAAAAATGCAACAAATTTGCCTCAAGACCCTTGTTTCAGCAAACATGGCTGTCCTCAGTAAAGTGTCTTTTGACCGGTATTCAGTTATCTTCAGTTTTTTTTACTCTAGCCATTAGCAGATACACATGGCCAGGAAAAAAAATAATTGGTCTAAGCAGTGTCTATCCAATGAGAGGACTCATGATGTCAGGAGTATTGTGAATTATGCTCTTATAGAATTTGGTGCACTCATCTGATATAAATGCCTTGAATTCCATAAAGGAAAAAAAAAAACAGAAAAAAAATCAAGTATTGAACTGTTTTCATTCACATCAGCATGGCAGCGCGAACTGGAGTTGTCAAACGAATGGACAACTCAAACTGGCCTCGTATCATTGGAAGGCCATCAAATTGGTTCATGTTTCTGCTGTTTTGGTTGTAGTTCACCGTCACTGTTCAATGCAGATTCTGGTGATGTTGGACACTCCAATAATATGTTCCTAACTACACCTGTCTTTCTAGTTGATGTGTGATGGCTGGGTAGACAGCATTACATCACCTTGCTCACCTGCACAACTACACAATTCAAGTTCATCTTCACGCTCACTCTTCCAAATAAACTTCGTCAATTCTTCATCCCTGTGAATTCACTATCTACCCATGTTAGACAAACAACTTTCTTCCCATGTTAGACAACAACTTTCTTCCCATGTTAGACAAACAACTTTCTTCCCATGTTAGACAAACAACTTTCTTCCCATGTTAGACAACTTTCTTCCCATGTTAGACAACAACTTTCTTCCCATGTTAGACAACAACTTTCTTCCCATGTTAGACAAACAACTTTCTTCCCATGTTAGACAACTTTCTTCCCATGTTAGACAACAACTTTCTTCCCATGTTAGACAACAACTTTCTTCCCATGTTAGACAACAACTTTCTTCCCATGTTAGACAACAACTTTCTTCCCATGTTAGACAAACAACTTTCTTTACACTGTACCAAGTACACAGCAAGCACAGAGCACAAATGTGTGTGCATGCAGGCCAGGTTGCCATGGACACTACGAACACACTATGCACATTTTCTCAGCTTTTTCAATTTCTTAGTTTTAAAAAATTGTACAAAGAGCTTAACCAGTTGTGGATGCATTGAGGAAGATCAACATATTTCAAAATAGCAGCAGCTTCTATCCATGTTGGACAGAAACAGAAATCTGAAGTGAAAGTGGACATCTTTACATCCATAGCAAAATAAAATGTCATTATTTAAGATGAAATGCGACAGAAGAATCTTCCAAATATCCTAAATAAACAAAGGAACTAACAAATAAACAAAACCTCACTTCCAGGATAACTTCCAGGAACTAACAAATAAACAAAACCTCACTTCCAGGATAACTTCCAGGAACTAACAAATAAACAAAACCTCACTTCCAGAATAACTTCCAGGAACTAACAAATAAACAAAACCTCACTTTCAGAATAACTTCCAGGAACTAACAAATAAACAAAACCTCACTTTCAGAATAACTTCCAGGAACTAACAAATAAACAAAACCTCACTTCCAGAATAACTTCCAGGAACTAACAAATAAACAAAACCTCACTTTCAGAATAACTTCCAGGAACTAACAAATAAACAAAACCTCACTTCCAGGATAACTTCCAGGAACTAACAAATAAACAAAACCTCACTTCCAGGATAACTTCCAGGAACTAACAAATAAACAAAACCTCACTTCCAGAATAACTTCCAGGAACTAACAAATAAACAAAACCTCACTTCCAGAATAACTTCCAGGAACTAACAAATAAACAAAACCTCACTAATAAATTTAGTTAAGCAAAAAAAAAAAAAAACGTCACATATTTTAGTAATATCATATACCATAATGACTTTGAAAGGACAGTAAATGAGGATAAAGTTCCAGAAAATTGGGAAATGGTGTAACTTACAAGACTATTGAACCAAGACACCAAGGACTTTGTACAAACAAGCTTCACTCACTGAGGTAGGCAACATGTAACAATGAGAAACATTCAGACTGCCAGTCAAAAGAGTAACATTCTTCTCTGGACAGGCTATCCTAATGAAGATGAACCATTGAAAGATAACATTTGTTACTTGTGTCATTGAATTTTTTATCCTTTCTATTTGTTGGTATTTTATGTGTAACTGCTGAGCACTTTTCTGATAGTTCACAATGCAAGATGATGAGGATCATGCTAGGTAACCACTTGTATCTCTGCCCTTATTGACAATATCTTAGATGCAGTGGCTAGTTAGATTTATGTTGAATACTTATCTTGGTGTGTAGCTTTCTGAGCATAGGGAATTGAATGCAAAAGAAGAGAAGAAAGTATTCTGTAATTGTGTTATGAGAACATGTCTATGTTTGATCAGAAAGTATTTGTCAATGTGCAGACATCATCACAGTAATTGTTACTTGTCTACTCCCCAGTGTTAGATTATGTTCCTCATGGGGACATGTTTACACTTTGGACCTTCCATGGGGCATTCCCAGAGAACCTGGTTCAGCTTTACATTGCAGAAATGGCCATGGTGGTTGGTAAGACAAGAGTTAAACTGTTAATTTGATGGAAACAAATACAAGAGTTAAACTGTTAATTTGATGGAAACAAATACAAGAGTTAAACTGTTAATTTGATGGAAACAAATACAAGAGTTAAACTGTTAATTTGAAGGGAACAAGTAGATGAGTGAAGCTGTTAATTTGATGGAGACAAGTAGAAGAGTAAAACTGTTAATTTGATGGAAACAAGTAGAAGAGTGAAGCTGTTAATTTAATGGAAATAAGTAGAAGAGTGAAGCTGTTAATTTAATGGAAACAAGTAGAAGAGTGAAGCTGTTAATTTGATGGAAACAAGTAGATGAGTGAAGCTGTTAATTTGATGGAGACAAGTAGAAGAGTGAAGCTGTTAATTTTTATGGAGACAAGTAGAAGAGTGAAGCTGTTAATTTAATGGAAACAAGTAGAAGAGTGAAGCTGTTAATTTTTATGGAGACAAGTAGAAGAGTGAAGCTGTTAATTTAATGGAAACAAGTAGAAGAGTGAAGCTGTTAATTTGATGGAAACAAGTAGAAGAGTGAAGCTGTTAATTTAATGGAAACAAGTAGAAGAGTGAAGCTGTTAATTTGATGGAGACAAGTAGAAGAGTGAAGCTGTTAATTTAATGGAAACAAGTAGAAGAGTGAAGCTGTTAATTTAATGGAAACAAGTAGAAGAGTGAAGCTGTTAATTTAATGGAAACAAGTAGAAGAGTGAAGCTGTTAATTTGATGGAAACAAGTAGAAGAGTGAAGCTGTTAATTTGATGGAGACAAGTAGAAGAGTGAAGCTGTTAATTTGATGGAAACAAGTAGAAGAGTGAAGCTGTTAATTTAATGGAAACAAGTAGAAGAGTGAAGCTGTTAATTTAATGGAAATAAGTAGAAGAGTGAAGCTGTTAATTTAATGGAAACAAGTAGAAGAGTGAAGCTGTTAATTTAATGGAAATAAGTAGATGAGTGAAGCTGTTATTTTAATGGAAATAAGTAGATGAGTGAAGCTGTTAATTTGATGGAAATAAGTAGATGAGTGAAAGACAGCCAATCTACAGTAGTTGGGGCAAACAAGAGAAGACACAGAACAAGTCTTAGTTTTAGCAGGAATTTTAGTTGAGAGTGTGCTGAGACAACACTGCCTTTAAGTCTGGGGAGCTTTTAGAGGAGCTGACACATCCATGCAACTATTGTTGTCCAATGACTGTGAAGCACACATCCAGCAACTATTGTTGTCTAATGACTGTGAGGCACACATCCTGCAACTATTGTTGTCTAATGACTGTGAAGCACACATCCAGCAACTATTGTTGTCTAATGACTGTGAGGCACACATCCAGCAACTATTGTTGTCTAATGACTGTGAAGCACACATCCAGCAACTATTGTTGTCTAATGACTGTGAAGCACATATCCATGCAACTATTGTTGTCTAATGACTGTGAAGCACACATCCAGCAACTATTGTTGTCTAATGACAGTCAAGCACACATCCAGCAACTATTGTTGTCTAATGACTGTGAAGCACATATCCATGCAACTATTGTTGTCTAATGACTGTGAAGCACACATCCAGCAACTATTGTTGTCTAATGACTGTGAGGCACACATCCAGCAACTATTGTTGTCTAATGACTGTGAAGCACATATCCAGCAACTATTGTTGTCTAATGACTGTTAGGCACACATCCAGCAACTATTGTTGTCTAATGACTGTGAGGCACACATCCAGCAACTATGATTGTCCAATGACTGTGAGGCACACATCCAGCAACTATTGTTGTCTAATGACTGTGAGGCACACATCCAGCAACTATTGTTGTCTAATGACTGTGAGGCACACATCCAGCAACTATGATTGTCCAATGACTGTGAGGCACACATCCAGCAACTATTGTTGTCTAATGACTGTGAAGCACACATCGATGCAACTATTGTTGTCTAATGACTGTGAAGCACACATCCAGCAACTATTGTTGTCTAATGACTGTGAAGCACACATCCAGCAACTATGGTTGTCTAATGACTGTGAAGCACACATCCATGCAACTATTGTTGTCTAATGACTGTGAAGCACACATCCAGCAACTATTGTTGTCTAATGACTGTGAAGCACACATCCAACAATTATTGTTGTCTAATGACTGTGAAGCACGCATCCATGCAACTATTGTTGTCTAATGACTGTGAAGCACACATCCAGCAACTATTGTTGTCTAATGACAGTCAAGCACACATCCATGCAACTATTGTTGTCTAATGACTGTGAAGCACACATCAGCAACTATTGTTGTCTAATGACTGTGAAGCACACATCCAGCAACTATTGTTGTCTAATGACAGTCAAGCACACATCCATGCAACTATTGTTGTCTAATGTTAGTGAAGCACACATCCAGCAACTATTGTTGTCTAATGACTGTGAAGCACATATCCATGCAACTATTGTTGTCTAATGACTGTGAAGCACACATCCAGCAACTATTGTTGTCTAATGACTGTGAAGCACACATCCAGCAACTATTGTTGTCTAATGACAGTCAAGCACACATCCAGCAACTATTGTTGTCTAATGACTGTGAAGCACACATCCATGCAACTATTGTTGTCCAATGACTGCGAGGCACACATCCAGCAACTATTGTTGTCTAATGACAGTCAAGCACACATCCAGCAACTATTATTGTCCAATGACTGTGAAGCACACATCCAGCAACTATTGTTGTCTAATGACTGTGAAGCACACATCCAGCAACTATTGTTGTCTAATGACTGTGAAGCACACATCCAGCAACTATTGTTGTCTAATGACTGTGAAGCACACATCCAACAACTATTGTTGTCTAATGACAGTCAAGCACACATCCATGCAACTATTGCTGTCTAATGACTGTGAAGCACACATCCAGCAACTATTGTTGTCTAATGACAGTCAAGCACACATCCATGCAACTATTGTTGTCTAATGACTGTGAAGCACACATCCAGCAACTATTGCTGTCTAATGACTGTGAAACACATATCCATGCAACTATTGTTGTCTAATGACTGTGAAGCACACATCCAGCAACTATTGTTGTCCAATGACTGTGAAGCACACATCCATGCAACTATTGTTGTCCAATGACTGCGAGGCACACATCCAGCAACTATTGTTGTCTAAAGACTGTGAAGGACACATCCAGCAACTATTGTTGTCTAATGACTGTGAGGCACACATCTAGCAACTATTGTTGTCCACTGACTGTGAAGCACACATCCAGCAACTATTGTTGTCTAATGACTGCGAGGGACACATCCAGCAACTATTGTTGTCCAATGACAGTCAAGCACACATCCAACAACTATTGCTGTCTAATGACTGTGAAGCACACATCCAGCAACTATTGTTGTCCAATGACTGTGAGGCACACATCCATGCAACTATTGTTGTCTAATGACTGTGAGGCACACATCCAGCACATATTTTTGTCTAATGACTGTGAGGCACACATCCAGCAACTATTGTTGTCCAATGACTGTGAAGCACACATCCAGCAACTATTGTTGTCCAATGATTGTGAAGCACACATCCAGCAACTATTGTTCTCTAATGACTGTGAAGCACACATCCAGCAACTATTGTTGTCCAATGACTGTGAAGCACACATCCAGTAACTATTGTTGTCTAATGACTGTGAAGCACACATCCAGCAACTATTGTTGTCTAATGACTGTAAAGCACACATCCAGCAACTATTGTTGTCCAATGACTGTGAAGCACACATCCAGCAACTATTGTTGTCTAATGACTGTGAGGCACACATCCAGCAACTATTGTTGTCTAATGACTGTGAAGCACACATCCAGCAACTATTGTTGTCTAATGACTGTGAGGCACACATCCAGCAACTATTGTTGTCTAATGACTGTGAAGCACACATCCAGCAACTATTGTTGTCTAATGACTGTGAAGCACATATCCATGCAACTATTGTTGTCTAATGACTGTGAAGCACACATCCAGCAACTATTGTTGTCTAATGACTGTGAGGCACACATCCAGCAACTATTGTTGTCTAATGACTGTGAAGCACACATCCATGCAACTATTGTTGTCTAATGACTGTGAAGCACACATCCAGCAACTATTGTTGTCTAATGACTGTGAAGCACACATCCATGCAACTGTGGTTGTCTAATGACTGTGAAGCACACATCCATGCAACTATTGTTGTCTAATGACTGGGAAGCACACATCCAGCAACTATTGTTGTCTAATGACTGTGAAGCACACATCCAACAACTATTGTTGTCTAATGACTGTGAAGCACACATCCATGCAACTATTGTTGTCTAATGACTGTGAAGCACACATCCAGCAACTATTGTTGTCTAATGACAGTCAAGCACACATCCATGCAACTATTGTTGTCTAATGACTGTGAAGCACACATCCAGCAACTATTGTTGTCTAATGACTGTGAAGCACACATCCAGCAACTATTGTTGTCTAATGACAGTCAAGCACACATCCATGCAACTATTGTTGTCTAATGACTGTGAAGCACACATCCAGCAACTATTGTTGTCTAATGACTGTGAAGCACATATCCATACAACTATTGTTGTCTAATGACTGTGAAGCACACATCCAGCAACTATTGTTGTCTAATGACTGTGAGGCACACATCCAGCAACTATTGTTGTCTAATGACTGTGAAGCACACATCCATGCAACTATTGTTGTCCAATGACTGCGAGGCACACATCCAGCAACTATTGTTGTCTAATGACAGTCAAGCACACATCCAGCAACTATTATTGTCCAATGACTGTGAAGCACATATCCATGCAACTATTGTTGTCTAATGACTGTGAAGCACACATTCAGCAACTATTGTTGTCCAATGACTGTGAAGCACACATCCATGCAACTATTGTTGTCCAATGACTTCGAGGCACACATCCAGCAACTATTGTTGTCTAAAGACTGTGAAGGACACATTCAGCAACTATTGTTGTCTAATGACTGTGAAGCACACATCCAGCAACTATTGTTGTCTAATGACTGCGAGGGACACATCCAGCAACTATTGTTGTCCAATGACAGTCAAGCACACATCCAACAACTATTGCTGTCTAATGACTGTGAAGCACACATCCAGCAACTATTGTTGTCAAATGACTTTGAAGCACACATCCATGCAACTGCTGTTGTCCAATGACTGTGAGGCACACATCCATGCAACTATTTTTGTCTAATGACTGTGAGGCACACATCCAGCACATATTTTTGTCTAATGACTGTGAGGCACACATCCAGCAACTATTGTTGTCCAATGACTGTGAAGCACACATCCAGCACATATTGTTGTCTAATGACTGTGAAGCACACATCCAGCAACTATTGTTGTCTAATGACAGTCAAGCACACATCCAGCAACTATTGTTGTCTAATGACTGTGAAGCACACATCCAGCAACTATTGTTGTCTAATGACTGTAAAGCACACATCCAGCAACTATTGTTGTCCAATGATTGTGAAGCACATATCCAGCAACTATTGTTGTCTAATGACTGTGAGGCACACATCCAGCAACTATTGTTGTCTAATGACTGTGAAGCACACATCCAGCAACTATTGTTGTCTAATGACTGTGAAGCACACATCCATGCAACTGCTGTTGTCCAATGACTGCGAGGCACACATCTTTGCAACTATTGTTGTCTAATGACTGCGAGGCACACATCCAGCAACTATTGTTGTCCAATGACAGTCAAGCACACATCCAGCAACTATTGTTGTCCAATGACAGTCAAGCACACATCCAGCAACTATTGTTGTCCAGTGACTGTGAAGCACACATCCAGCAACTATTGTTGTCTAATGACTGTGAAGCACACATCCAGCAACTATTGTTGTTTAATGACAGTCAAGCACACATCCATGCAACTATTGTTGTCTAATGACTGTGAAGCACACATCCAGCAACTATTGTTGTCTAATGACAGTCAAGCACACATCCATGCAACTATTGTTGTCTAATGACTGTGAAGCACACATCCAACAACTATTGTTGTCTAATGACTGTGAAGCACATATCCATGCAAATATTGTTGTCTAATGACTGTGAAGCACACATCCATGCAACTATTGTTGTCTAATGACTGTGAAGCACACATCCAGCAACTATTGTTGTCTAATGACTGTGAGGCACACATCCAGCAACTATTGTTGTCTAATGACTGCGAGGCACACATCCAGCAACTATTGCTGTCTAATGACTGTAAAGCACACATCCAGCAACTATTGTTGTCTAATGACTGTGAAGCACACATCTAGCAACTATTGTTGTCCAATGACAGTCAAGCACACATCCAACAACTATTGTTGTCTAATGACTGTGAAGCACACATCCAGCAACTATTGTTGTCAAATGACTGTGAAGCACACATCCAGCAACTGCTGTTGTCCAATGACTGCGAGGCACACATCCATGCAACTATTGTTGTCTAATGACTGTGAGGCACACATCCAGCAACTATTGTTTTCCAATGACAGTCAAGCACACATCCAGCAACTGTTGTTGTCCAATGACTGTGAAGCACACATCTATCCAACTGTTGTTGTGCAATGACTGCGAGGCACACATCCAGCAACTATTGTTGTCCAATGACTGCGAGGCACACATCCATGCAGCTTTTGTTGTCCAATGACAGTCAAGCATTCATCCATGCAACTATTAAAGTCCAATGACTGCGAGGCACACATCCAGCAACTATTGTTGTCTAATGACTGTGAAGCACACATCCATGCAACTATTGTTGTCTAATGACTGTAAAGCACACATCCAGCAACTATTGTTGTCTAATGACAGTCAAGCACACATCCATGCAACTATTGTTGTCTAATGACTGTGAAGCACACATCCAGCAACTATTGTTGTCTAATGACTGTGAAGGACACATCCAGCAACTATTGTTGTCTAATGACAGTCAAGCACACATCCATGCAACTATTGTTGTCTAATGACTGTGAAGCACACATCCAGCAACTATTGTTGTCTAATGACTGTGAAGCACACATCCATGCAACTATTGTTGTCTAATGACTGTGAAGCACACATCCAGCAACTATTGTTGTCTAATGACTGTGAAGCACACATCCAGCAACTATTGTTGTCTAATGACAGTCAAGCACTCATCCAGCAACTATTGTTGTCTAATGACTGTGAAGCACACATCCATGCAACTATTGTTGTCCAATGACTGCGAGGCACACATCCAGCAACTATTGTTGTCTAATGACAGTCAAGCACACATCCAGCAACTATTATTGTCCAATGACTGTGAAGCACACATCCAGCAACTATTGTTGTCTAATGACTGTGAAGCACACATCCAGCAACTATTGTTGTCTAATGACTGTGAAGCACACATCCAGCAACTATTGTTGTCTAATGACAGTCAAGCACACATCCATGCAACTATTGTTGTCTAATGACTGTGAAGCACACATCCAGCAACTATTGTTGTCTAATGACTGTTAAACACATATCCATGCAACTATTGTTGTCTAATGACTGTGAAGCACACATCCAGCAACTATTGTTGTCCAATGACTGTGAAGCACACATCCATGCAACTATTGTTGTCCAATGACTGCGAGGCACACATCCAGCAACTATTGTTGTCTAAAGACTGTGAAGGACACATTCAGCAACTATTGTTGTCTAATGACTGTGAGGCACACATCCAGCAACTATTGTTGTCCACTGTTTGTGAAGCACACATCCAGCAACTATTGTTCTCTAATGACTGTGAAGCACACATCCAACAACTATTGTTGTCTAATGACTGTGAGGCACACATCCAGCAACTATTGTTGTCCAATGACTGTGAAGCACACATCCAGTAACTATTGTTGTCTAATGACTGTGAAGCACACATCCAGCAACTATTATTGTGCAAGGATTGTGAAGCACACATCCAGCAACTATTGTTGTCTAATGACTGTGAAGCACACATCCAGTAACTATTGTTGTCTAATGACTGTGAAGCACACATCCATGCAACTGCTGTTGTCCAATGACTGTAAAGCACACATCCAGCAACTATTGTTGTCCAATGACTGTGAAGCACACATCCAGCATCTATTGTTGTCTAATGACTGTGAAGCACACATCCAGCAACTATTGTTGTCTAATGACAGTCAAGCACACATCCAGCAGCTATTGTTGTCTAATGACTGTGAAGCACACATCCAGCAACTATTGTTGTCTAATGACTGTAAAGCACACATCCAGCAACTATTGTTGTCTAATGACTGTGAAGCACATATCCAGCAACTATTGTTGTCTAATGACTGTGAGGCACACATCCAGCAACTATTGTTGTCTAATGACTGTGAAACACACATCCAGCAACTATTGTTGTCTAATGACTGTGAAGCACACATCCAGCAACTATTGTTGTCCAATGACTGTGAAGCACACATCCAGCAACTATTGTTGTCCAATGATTGTGAAGCACAAATCCAGCAACTATTGTTGTCCAATGACTGTGAAGCACACATCCAGCAACTATTGTTGTATAATGACTGTGAGGCACACATCCAGCAACTATTGTTGTCCAATGACTGTGAAGCACACATCCAGCAAATATGATTGTCCATTGACTGTGAGGCACACATCCAGCAACTATGATTGTCCATTGACTGTGAGGCACACATCCAGCAATTATGATTGTCCAATGACTGTGAGGCACACATCCAGCAACTATTATTGTCCAATGACTGTGAAGCACACATCCATGCAACTATTGTTGTCTAATGACTGTGAAGCATACATCCATGCAACTATTGTTGTCTAATGACTACGAGGCACACATCCAGCAACTATTTTTGTCCAATGACAGTCAAGCACACATCCAGCAACTATTGTTGTCTAATGACTGCGAGGCACACATCCAGCAACTATTGTTGTCTAATGACTGCGAGGCACACATCCAGCAACTATTGTTGTGTAATGACTGCAAGGCACACATCCAGCAATTATTGTTGTCCAATGACTGTGAAGCACACATCCAGCAACTATTGTTGTCTAATGACTGTGAAGCACACATCCAGCAACTATTGTTGTCTAATAACAGTCAAGCACACATCCAGCAACTATTGTTGTCTAATGACAGTCAAGCACACATCCATGCAACTATTGTTGTCTAATGACTGTGAAGCACACATCCAGCAACTATTGTTGTCTAATGACTGTAAGCACATATCCATGCAACTATTGTTGTCTAATGACTGTGAAGCACACATCCATGCAACTATTGTTGTCTAATGACTGTGAAGCACACATCCAGCAACTATTGTTGTCTAATGACTGTGAGGCACACATCCAGCAACTATTGTTGTCTAATGACTGCGAGGCACACATCCAGCAACTATTGCTGTCTAATGACTGTGAAGCACACATCCAGCAACTATTGTTGTCTAATGACTGTGAAGCACACATCTAGCAACTATTGTTGTCCAATGACAGTCAAGCACACATCCAACAACTATTGTTGTCTAATGACTGTGAAGCACACATCCAGCAACTATTGTTGTCAAATGACTGTGAAGCACACATCCATGCAACTGCTGTTGTCCAATGACTGCGAGGCACACATCCATGCAACTATTGTTGTCTAATGACTGTGAGGCACACATCTACCCAACTATTGTTGTGCAATGACTGCGAGGCACACATCCAGCAACTATTGTTGTCCAATGACTGCGAGGCACACATCCATGCAGCTTTTGTTGTCCAATGACAGTCCAGCATTCATCCATGCAACTATTAAAGTCCAATGACTGCGAGGCACACATCCATGCAACTATTGTTGTCTAATGACAGTCAAGCACACATCCATGCAACTGTTGTTATCCAATGACAGTCAAGCACGAATCCATGTAACTATTGTTGTCCAATGACTGCGAGGCACACATCCATGCAACTATTGTTGTCCAATGACTGCGAGGCACACATCCAGCAACTATTGTTGTCTAATGACTGAAGCACATATCCATGCAACTATTGTTGTCTAATGACTGTGAAGCACACATCCAGCAACTATTGTTGTCTAATGACTGTGAAGCACACATCCAGCAACTATTGTTGTCTAATGACTGTGAAGCACACATCCAGCAACTATTGTTGTCTAATGACTGTGAAGCACATATCCATGCAACTATTGTTGTCCAATGACTGTGAAGCACATATCCATGCAACTATTGTTGTCCATTGACTGTGAAGCACATATCCATGCAACTATTGTTGTCTAATGACTGTGAAGCACACATCCCTCAACTATTGTTGTCTAATGACTGTGAAGCACACATCCAGCAACTATTCTTGTCTAATGACTGTGAAGCACATATCCATGCAACTATTGTTGACCAATGACTGTGAAGCACACATCCAGCAACTATTGTTGTCTAATGACTGTGAAGCACATATCCATGCAACTATTGTTGTCCAATGACTGTGAAGCACATATCCAGCAACTATTGTTGTCCAATGACTGTGAAGCACACATCCAGCAACTATTGTTGTCTAATGACTGTGAAGCACACATCCAGCTACTATTGTTGTCTAATGACTGTGAAGCACACATACAGCAACTATTGTTGTCTAATGACTGTGAAGCACACATCCAGTAACTATTGTTGTCTAATGACAGTCAAGCACACATCCATGCAACTATTGTTGTCTAATGACTGTGAAGCACACATCCAGCAACTATTGTTGTCTAATGACAGTCAAGCACAAATCCATGCAACTATTGTTGTCCAATGACTGCCAGGCACACATCCCTGCAACTATTGTTGTCCAATGATTGTGAAGCACACATCCAGCAACTATTGTTGTCCAATGATTGTGAAGCACACATCCAGCAACTATTGTTGTCCAATGACAGTCAAGCACACATCCAGCAACTATTGTTGTCCAATGATTGTGAAGCACACATCCCTGCAACTATTGTTGTCCAATGACAGTCAAGCACACATCCAGCAACTATTGTTGTCCAATGATTGTGAAGCACACATCCCTGCAACTATTGTTGTCCAATGACTGTGAAGCACACATCCAGCAACTATTGTTGTCCAATGATTGTGAAGCACACATCCCTGCAACTATTGTTGTCCAATGTTTGTGAAGCACACATCCAGCAACTATTGTTGTCCAATGACTGCGAGGCACACATCCAGCAACTATTGTTGTCTAAAGACTGTGAAGGACACATCCAGCAACTATTGTTGTCTAATGACTGTGAGGCACACATCTAGCAACTATTGTTGTCCACTGACTGTGAAGCACACATCCAGCAACTATTGTTGTCTAATGACTGCGAGGGACACATCCAGCAACTATTGTTGTCCAATGACAGTCAAGCACACATCCAACAACTATTGCTGTCTAATGACTGTGAAGCACACATCCAGCAACTATTGTTGTCCAATGACTGTGAGGCACACATCCAGCAACTATTGTTGTCCAATGTTAGTCAAGCACACATCCAGCAACTATTGTTATCCAATGACTGTCGAGCGCACATCTACGCAACTATTGTTGTCCAATGACTGATGAAACAATCATGTTCAAAAGTTATAGAAAATGCTAGGTTCAGTGGGAATAATAATTGAAAAGTGACACTACTGTTAGAATGTGTGTTGAGATAGTACCATAGAAGTGCAAGCACTCAAGTGGGAAACAACAAGTAAAAGAAGAGGTTGACCTTTAAGTTGAACATTGACAAGAGAGGTAAGGACAGCAGGCATCAATCCCCTCAATCAAAACTACAAGCTTGCACAGTACAGGAACTTATGATGTAAAAAAAAAAAATAAAGAGCCTGGTCACGCCAAGTGGTGTATAGGGAATATGGTGTTAGTGACCAGTCACACCAAGTGGTGTATAGGGAATATGGTGTTAGTGACCAGTCACACCAAGTGGTGTATAGGGAATATGGTGTTAGTGACCAGTCACGCCAAGTGGTGTATAGGGAATATGGTGTTAGTGACCAGTCACGCCAAGTGGTGAATAGGAATATGGTGTTAGTGACCAGTCACGCCAAGTGGTGTATAGGGAATATGGTGTTAGTGACCAGTCACGCCAAGTGGTGTATAGGGAATATGGTGTTAGTGACCAGTCACGCCAAGTGGTGTATAGGGAATATGGTGTTAGTGACCAGTCACGCCAAGTGGTGTATAGGGAATATGGTGTTAGTGACCAGTCACGCCAAGTGGTGTATAGGGAATATGGTGTTAGTGACCAGTCACGCCAAGTGGTGTATAGGGAATATGGTGTTAGTGACCAGTCACGCCAAGTGGTGTATAGGGAATATGGTGTTAGTGACCAGTCACGCCAAGTGGTGTATAGGGAATATGGTGTTAGTGACCAGTCACGCCAAGTGGTGTATAGGGAATATGGTGTTAGTGACCAGTCACGCCAAGTGGTGCATAGGGAATATGGTGTTAGTGACCAGTCACGCCAAGTGGTGCATAGGGAATATGGTGTTAGTGACCAGTCACGCCAAGTGGTGTATAGGGAATATGGTGTTAGTGACCAGTCACGCCAAGTGGTGTATAGGGAATATGGTGTTAGTGACCAGTCACGCCAAGTGGTGTATAGGGAATATGGTGTTAGTGACCAGTCACGCCAAGTGGTGTATAGGGAATATGGTGTTAGTGACCAGTCACGCCAAGTGGCGTATAGGGAATATGGTGTTAGTGACCATAAATTTTACAGACCTGCACATGATTTTCGGAGTAATCTGGTCCGTATTACGTCCACGCCGCTTTACTTTCCCAGAAAAAAAACCGGTACCCGTTTAAGGTTGGGTGAACCCGGAAGCCATCATTTGGGATGTCCTATGTAGTCCAGTTCACTAACCACTGAGCTATCGCGGCTCCCGAACTTATGATGTGGTACGCTACAAGTTATGTATGACAACTGACTACACTGGAAAGATTATGATGATAATGTCCATCATTGTATCAGCATAATTCACTGGCTATGCTGGCAGTTGGTCACTCCTTTTCAAATCAGACACTGACCAAGCTGCTAAATAATGGCTACCTAGCTTCAGAAGTGGTGAATATAGTAATATTGAGAACATTTATGCAATATCTTAATCTATCTATTGTCCTTTCGAGCCGAAGACGACACATAGGGCAGAACCACAATCTCAAAAACAGAAACCTTGCGTGCCAAAATGGCACATATTGCAGAGATCACTGCTTCTAAAATCTATTGAAGCAAAAACTCTTCACACCCAATGTAATGACATGAATTGTTTGATTACTTTACTGTCACAGAAGTTCAGAGTAATAATCATCAATTATTAGCACAGATGATAGTGAGTGTATGAAACATAATGTTTGATGACAATGCTACATATATAATATAAGCATTTTGTTTAAATTATTCCTTATCAATTTGAGTTGAAAATCAATTTGAGTTGAAAGTATTTATTACTCTAATGAGATTACTTTCCTGAATGGGAGACTAACTTAATGTAACTGGGAGACTGACTTAACCTAACTGTGAGACTAACTTAACCTAACTGGGAGATTAACTTAACCTAACTGTGAGACTAACGTAACCTAACTGTGAGACTAACTTAACCTTACTGTGAGACTGACTTAACCTAACTGGGAGACTGACTTAACCTAACTGTGAGACTGACTAACTTAACCTAACTGTGAGACTGACTAACTTAACCTAACTGTGAGACTGACTGACTTAACCTAACTGTGAGACTGACTTAACCTAACTGTGAGACTGACTTAACCTAACTGTGAGACTGACTTAACCTAACTGGGAGACTAACTTAACCTAACTGGGAGACTAACTTAACCTAACTGGGAGACTAACTTAACCTAACTGGGAGACTAACTTAACCTAACTGTGAGACTGACTTAACCTAACTGTGAGACTGACTAACTTAATCTAACTGTGAGACTGACTAACTTAATCTAACTGTGAGACTGACTGACTTAACCTAACTGTGAGACTAACTTAACCTAACTGGGAGACTAACTTAACCTAACTGTGAGACTAACTTAACCTAACTGGGAGACTAATTTAACCTAACTGGGAGACTGACTTAACCTAACTGTGAGACTGACTAACTTAATCTAACTGTGAGACTGACTAACTTAATCTAACTGTGAGACTGACTGACTTAACCTAACTGTGAGACTAACTTAACCTAACAGTGAGACTAACTTAACCTAACTGTGAGACTAACTTAACCTAACTGGGAGACTAATTTAACCTAACTGGGAGACTGACTTAACCTAACTGTGAGACTAACTTAACCTAACTGGGAAACTAACTTAACCTAACTGTGAGACTGACCTAACCTAACTGGGAGACTAACTTAACCTAACAGTGAGACTAACTTAACCTAACTGGGAGACTAACTTAACCTAACTGGGAGACTGACTTAACCTAACTGTGAGACTAACTTAACCTAACTGGGAGACTAACTTAACCTAACTGGGAGACTAACTTAACCTAACTGGGAGACTAACTTAACCTAACTGGGAGACTAACTTAACCTAACATGGAGACTAACTTAACCTAACTGGGAGACTGACTTAACCTAACTGCGAGACTAACTTAACCTAACTGTGAGACTAACTTAACCTAACTGGGAGACTAACCTAACTGCGAGACTGACTTAACCTAACTGTGAGACTGACTAACTTAACCTAACTGTGAGACTGACTAACTTAACCTAACTGTGAGACTGACTGACTTAACCTAACTGTGAGACTGACTTAACCTAACTGTGAGACTGACTTAACCTAACTGTGAGACTGACTTAACCTAACTGTGAGACTGACTTAACCTAACTGGGAGACTAACTTAACCTAACTGGGAGACTAACTTAACCTAACTGTGAGACTAACTTAACCTAACTGGGAGACTAACTTAACCTAACTGGGAGACTAACTTAACCTAACTGGGAGACTGACTTAACCTAACTGTGAGACTAACTTAACCTAACTGCGAGACTAACTTAACCTAACTGTGAGACTGACTTAACCTAACTGGGAGACTGACTTAACCTAACTGCGAGACTAACTTAACCTAACTGTGAGACTAACTTAACCTAACAGTGAGACTGGCTTAACCTAACTGTGATACTGACTGACTTAAACCTAACTGTGAGACTGACTTAACCTAACTGTGAGACTGACTAACTTAATCTAACTGTGAGACTGACTAACTTAATCTAACTGTGAGACTGACTGACTTAACCTAACTGTGAGACTGACTTAACCTAACTGGGAGACTAATTTAACCTAACTGGGAGACTGACTTAACCTAACTGTGAGACTAACTTAACCTAACTGGGAGACTAACTTAACCTAACTGTGAGACTGACCTAACCTAACTGGGAGACTAACTTAACCTAACAGTGAGACTAACTTAACCTAACTGGGAGACTAACTTAACCTAACTGGGAGACTAACTTAACCTAACTGGGAGACTAACTTAACGTAACTGGGAGACTAACTTAACCTAACTGGGAGACTAACTTAACCTAACTGCAAACAATGCTTCCTTACTGGAAGATTAAGGAAAACTAAAGACTGTAGCAAGCAGTCTCAAACATATGCATGCTAGCAATAGATGCACTGGATAGCAAAGTACAAGAACAATAATGCAGTACAACTTGGTGTGCAATCAATGAAGAACCTTGTATACTGTGTGCTGTAATGTAACCAAAAGCACATTTCTACCCTGTTTATATGATAATATATTAATTCCTTTTATTGAGTCACTTGCGTGTCATCATCATTTCACTTTGAACATGTCCATAGGTGCTCAGATCCCCTCCTCAGCAAGTCCCGTAGTGTCCAGTGACTGTTGACTCCAGTTCTGTGTTGGTTGATAAGTCTTCTTACACGCCCACTAAGTTTCTCGTTTCTGGCTGTGCCCATAATTAATTCCTTTTTTAACTGTGAGTTAATTGCTCTTAACACCCCATGGACTCTCTCACAAGGGCTGCTCCGTTCCTCAGGTTCATTGTTATTGCTGAAGTGTGTCATCTACGGTACAATGTATTAGATAAGACTGACATCGCACCTCTGATAAAATGTGGCAGTGTAGCAATAATGATGAAGATGAACGATGAGAGTAAAAATAGTGAGGTTATAGCTTTATGTTGGTGAAGGACAACTCAAAATCAAAATGACATCACAGCTCATTTTGGCAGTTTGATTCTTGTAGAGGATCCAATTTGTTCACATGACCTGTTGTCACTGGAACACCAGCTATAAATGAACCACTGACATGCATGTTGTTCCCCAGTTCTACAGTTTTGTTGAGAAGTTGATGCTCTCAAAAACTAATCAGTCGTCTGTAGAGATAATGACTTTCTCTTAATATACCCATTTTTATTGTTCTCTTTTCTAGACTTTCTTCACAATGCCAGTGTAATTTACAGAGATATAAAGGTAAGAAAAATCATGATAAATTGCATTCACAAATGTTAACAATTGCATTTTCTTTAATTTTTCAGCAATTTCTTATCCTGGAAACTTGTTTTTTCCCATGTTGTTCTATATTTGTCCAAATCGTAATATTTTAATCACAGGTCTTATGTAGATGGCTCAGAATTCTCAAAATTGTAATTTTCTTTGTTATTCTTATCAGTTTATTAATTATTGGTATCCATTGCACCACGTGCTCAACACAGAGAAAGGCACCAGGCTAAAAAGAGGCAAATCATGGGTGGGCCGAGCAGAAGATGTCATCAAACAGGTCTGTGGGCTTACCAATCTCAGCGTTGGTGAGGAGTGGATACCGGTGCCTACGACATTCAAGGGGACTTTCTCATGTATTGTCACACTCGACAGGAAAAGTAGGGAACAGAACCCGGTCGTGGTTAATGCTGAGGTCAACGGTCTCATCTGCGATAACACCGATGAGAAAGATGCAGTCATCTATACAGACGGATCTGTAAGACGACACGAAAGAAGTGCATGGGCATTTACAGCACGTTCGGCAGGCAGAATGGCCAAGGAAGACAGTGGTGCATACGCCATGACCACGAGTAGCATGACAATGGAGGTGATGGCAGTGACCAAGGCATTCAAATGGTTAGAGTCACAAGACTACATCCACGCATGTATACTGAGTGATTCGATGAGCATGATAAAAAAAGTGGAGGCGGGCTTTGTACGCATGCAATGGGTAGAGTCGTTGCAGAAATCCAAAATACGTAAGGTCACCTTTGTCTATGTCCCTGGACATGCGGGAGTGCGGGGAAATGAGAGAGCGGACAGGTTGGCTAGCTGCGCTGTCGTTGAGGACGGGCAACCGATGGATCGGGCGGACATCATCAATGCACTCCGAGATGTGGGAAGAGCACGGGACTTCGACAAACACAGATCCACATCGCTTCTTCGGATGATGGAAATGGGAGTTAAGATGGGCACAGCCAGAAATGAGAAACTTGGTGGCCGTGTAAGAAGACTTATCAACCAACATAGAACTGGAGTCGTCAGTCGCTGGACACTGAGGGAGTTGCTGAGGAGGGGATCTGAGCACCTATGGACATGTTCGGAGTGCAGTGATGATGACCCGCAAATAACTCAATAACTCAATAATTATTGGTGTATCAAACATTTTATTTGACAGTATATTTATTTTTCCTTTGTGTTACCGGGGTCTCATTATGAGTAAAGAATAGTGACAGTGTGACCTTCCAAGCATGTCGTAAGAGGCGATTAAGGAGGTTGATCGATGGCTTGACAAGCTGTCATTGTAAAAAGTATTGTTATGAAAACAGAGCCATAAATTTTAGAGGCAGTGATCTCTGCAATATGTGCCATTTTGGTACGCAAGGTTTCTGTTTTTGAGATTGTGGTTCTGCCCTATGTGCCATCTTCGGCTCGAAAGGACAATAGATAGATAGATATTTATTTTATTTCAAAACCAGAGGTGTTATGCAAATTGTTCCTCAGTAGGTAATCAAGTCCATTTTATTTCATAAGAAATGTGTTTTCATTTTTTTCAATGCACTGGCTTTATAAACCCTTTCCTATAGAAAACATTCTTTATACAAATATCCTTTGTGTTTGACATCACCATATGCAGTTGTAATAAGCCAAATGAATTGTCACGTTCATTTGTTCCACCTACCTACTTATTCAGTGATAGTTTTGATTCAGTGTCCATCATTTTAAGAGAATATTCATGTTTGCGAGTCTATTTATATAGATAGAACCAACTCACCCTATTCAGAATTGAAACAAGTCGAACAAGTTGATCTCTTGTTGGTTGAAAGAAGTGCAAACCATCATTTTGTCAACAATCTATTTCCTCCTTCATTACATGGTTCCCACATTTGATCTAGTATTCTCAATGTCTGAGAGGGCAGTACAAGCAATGTGAATCCTACAGTGGCTGTTGTAAACACCTACGACCAAACTTATTATATTGTAACTTAATGTGAACCCCACAGTGGCTATCATAATCACCTACGACCAAACTAATTATGTTGTATCTAAATGTGAATTCTACAGTGGCTGTTGTAAACACCTATGACCAAACTTATTATATTGTATCTAAATGTGAATCCTACAGTGGTTATCGTAATCACCTATGACCAAGCTCCTGTATTATTTTGTAACTTCATCCAATGGGATTTTTTTTTTCAAGTGACAACAATTCAAGCTTCATGTGCATTTGTGTCAATGAAATATTTGTTAGCCACATTTTAATATCTTGAGTAGATGATGTTGGGATCTTGCCTTCCATGGCAGCACTATCATTATGGTAGGCAGCATTGTCCATTACTTGGCATGGTAGGCAACATTGTCCATTACTTGGCATGGTAGGCAACATTGTCCATTACTTGGCATGAGGGTCCATCCAATAATGGAATTACAGTTCCTGCTATCCATTTTCTAAAATTTGGCCATACAACAGTTATTTTTAGATTTTCACATAATCACGAACTTACCAATTCAAATAATCCATTTCATCTGCTACCTGTATGAACTATTATCAGTCATTGACTCTTTCTACTCGGTACAAATCTTTTTATAGTTCCATCTTTAGTTTGCAGCTCCTTTACATAAGTATAGTGTGCATTTATCCATGTTTCATCGATATAAGCAAAATCATAATTTTGTTGTTGTTACACAATTCCCTAATTTGTCATAAATAATTTCTCAAAGCCACAAGGTGATGTCTTTCACAAATGACACTTCTACTGTTTCAATGCTTATTGAGTTATTGAGTTATTTGCGGGTCATCATCATTGCACTCCGAACATGTCCATAGGTGCTCAGATCCCCTCCTCAGCAATTCCCTCAGTGTCCAGCGACTGACGACTCCAGTTCTATGTTGGTTGATAAGTCTTCTTACACGGCCACCAAGTTTCTCATTTCTGGCTGTGCCCATCTTAACTCCCATTTCCATCATCCGAAGAAGCGACGTTGATCTGTGTTTGTCAAAGTCCTGTGCTCTTCCCACATCTCGGAGTGCATTGATGACGTCCGCCCGATCCATCGGTTGCCCGTCCTCAACGACAGCGCAGCTAGCCAACCTGTCCGCTCTCTCATTTCCCCGTACTCCCGCATGTCCAGGGACATAGACAAAGGTGACCTTACGTATTTTGGATTTCTGCAACGACTCTACCCATTGCATGCGTACAAAGCCCGCCTCCACTTTTTTTATCATGCTCATCGAATCACTCAGTATACATGCGTGGATGTAGTCTTGTGACTCTAACCATTTGAATGCCTTGGTCACTGCCATCACCTCCATTGTCATGCTACTCGTGGTCATGGCGTATGCACCACTGTCTTCCTTGGCTATTCTGCCTGCCGAACGTGCTGTAAATGCCCATGCACTTTTTTCGTGTCGTCTTACAGATCCGTCTGTATAGATGACTGCATCTTTCTCATCGGTGTTATCGCAGATAATGTTTCAATGCTTGTGAAATGTTAAGCCAAAATCTCTTATAATTTTCCTTAGAGAGTGGTTATATGTCAATATCATTGTTCTAAGTACAATTTTCAATTTGTTTAGCTTCAATAATTCTTTACCTCCCAAAAGTCTAGAAATCTCTAGTTTAATCACTTCTTTCTCAAAGTTATCTAATTTATATTTCCCTCTTTTGGTATCTGTGGAAACATGGCAATCTTTATTCAGCCACCTTGGTAATGCCCTATCACTAATACCGAGGGCATGTTTTTTTTTTTTTCTCCAGGTTCGAAATACGATGAACCACATTTAGCTTCAAGTGTAAAAAAATGTATATAATTTCAATTGAATGTTCTTGAGAGTAACGATTCCAAGTTTCAACACCATTCCAATGAAACTACAAATTTTGAGTTATGAATGCTGCAAAGAGAGATTCCAGAAAGTAGACAGTTACATATATTTTCAATGTGTCTACAAATTTACATTCATTATGTGCAAATTTATTCAGGATTTTCTTAAAAAGAAACCTGAAATGTGTTATTTTGAACAGCCGGGTGATTGCTACCACAATATAGTCTATAAAACTCATAAATAGCGCCAAAGCGTAGCTTACAATATATTTCTATATCTTTAAGAAGTAAACATTTTTCCTAATTACCTGATAGGAGGGAAAAAAATTGTGACATAAGCTTGACAATGTTATTTATATGTATTTAAAAAAAATTTTTATTTCACAAATAAGTAAAGTAAGTAAAGTACCCCCGTCACGCCAAGTGGCGTATAGGGAAATATGGTGTTAGTGGCCCTATTTTTTACAGACCTTCAGCACATGATTTTTGGGGTAATGTGGTCGGTATTACGCCAGTACTGCTTTACTTTCCCAGAAAAAAATCCGGTACCCATTTAAGGCTGGGTGAACCCGGAAGCCGTCAGTTGGGATCGAACCCTACCCCTTGTCCTTTGTAGTCCAGTTCACTAACCACTGAGCTATCACGGCTCCCATTTCACAAATGTTGAGATATAAATTTTTAAGCAAAGACAAACATTTATGAAAGTGCTACAGTTATTGCATAGTGAATGTCACATTCTAGATAGATTGTGAGGTCACATTCAAGGAATCATTACAAGGATCAGTCAAAGAATTTTGCACTTTACAGAGATACTAAGCAAGACAGGAATGCAATGCATTATTGTAAAGGCACACTGTTGGTTGAAATTTCCCATGAGTATATGGTATGTACAGAGTGCTGTCCCATGAATATGTGGTATGCACAGAGAGCGGTATCATGAATATATGGTATACACAGAGAGCTGTCCCATGAATATATGGTATGCACAGAGAGTTGTCCCATGAATATATGGTACGCACAGAGAGCTGTCCCACATATATATGGTATGCACAGAGAGCTGTCCCACATATATATGGTATGCACAGAGAGCTGTCCCACATATATATGGTATGCACAGAGAACTGTCCCACATATATATGGTATGCACAGAAAGCCGTCCCACATATATATGGTATGCACAGAGAGCTGTCCCACATATATATGGTATGCACAGAGAGTTGTCCCACATATATATGGTATGCACAGAGAGCTGTCCCACATATATATGGTATGCACAGAGAACTGTCCCACATATATATGGTATGCACAGAGAACTGTCCCACATATATATGGTATGCACAGAAAGCCGTCCCACATATATATGGTATGCACAGAGAGCTGTCCCACATATATATGGTATGCACAGAGAGCTGTCCCACATATATATGGTATGCACAGAGAGCTGTCCCACATATATATGGTATGCACAGAGAGTTGTCCCACATATATATGGTATGCACAGAGAATTGTCCCACATATATATGGTATGCACAGAAAGCTGTCCCACATATATATGGTATGCACAGAGAGCTGTGTAAAGGAGAAATTGTGAGGAAACTGATATGTTTGTATATCAAGTATTGTCATGAGTCAGTCAAACAGTTTAGCACTCTAGTATGGAGTCAAGGTACATACTTGGAAATTGGTTCCTTCTCTATATTTATTCACCCCTGAAGGCAATGCACTTCTTTCATCATTTCTTTATCTTCTTGATGCCAAAGTAGCAGATTGCAGAACTACTAAAAACTGAGCCACTTACCACATCTCTAGTTAGTCATCAAATCATCAATTTCTCTTGCATACAAACTATACACACACTGCACATCTTTACAGTGATACTCCTGTCTGCTTTCATGATTTCTTAGTGCCAAACTTGTTGACCAACCTATTATTTTAGTCACCAAGAATGTTATTTGTTAAGCAGTGTTTGGCATAGCTTGCAACTTTTCTTTTCAGTGTTAAAACAGTTGGTGTTTTGTTATAAAGAGTAATATTTCTTGAAACAATCTCACAAATATAGTAGTAAATTAAAATAAAATATATAGAAGTAAGAAAGCCTGGTTTAGATAAAGTATATAGAAGTAAGAAAGACTGGTTTAGATAAAGTATATAGAAGTAAGAAAGACTGGTTTAGATAAAGTATATAGAAGTAAGAAAGACTGGTTTAGATAAAGTATATAGAAGTAAGAAAGACTGGTTTAGATAAAGTATATAGAAGTAAGAAAGACTGGTTTAGATAAAGTATATAGAAGTAAGAAAGACTGGTTTAGATAAAGTATATAGAAGTAAGAAAGCTTGGTTGTGAAAATAAAAAAGAAGCAAAAACACACAACCTCATGAGATCTGTTGCCTGTCAATTTTCTATTAATTCATGGTAAAGTCATCCATTGGAGACCTTTCCATGTCGTTGGAGACACACAAGCCAGATGTGGTCAGCAACTCATTGCTCATCAGTGAACCACAGCTGATCAAATTCTATTTCACTTTCCTATGGTGGTCAAGGAGACAACCAGTCTGTTTACATGAGATGAGATTGAAAAGTGAAAGCGAAACCTTTACTTCAAAATTGTTGTATTAAAGTTGAGAGATTGAGTCACCCCAGTTGTAAAACATGGTACAATATTAGAAGGTTGAGTCATCGCAGTTGTAAAACATGGTACAATATTAGAAGATTAAGTCATCGCAGTTGTAAAACATGATACAATATTAGG
Organism: Megaustenia siamemsis; assembly: GCA_032433765.1. Taxonomy (NCBI): domain Eukaryota; kingdom Metazoa; phylum Mollusca; class Gastropoda; order Stylommatophora; family Ariophantidae; genus Megaustenia; species Megaustenia siamemsis. Next base: position 11,329,575 of record JAVIAB010000026.1, on the reverse strand, counting down.
AGGTTGAGTCATCGCAATTGTAAAACATGACACAATATTAGAAGGTTGAGTCATCACTGTTGTAAAACATGACACAATATTAGAAGGTTGAGTCATCACAGTTGTAAAACATGGTACAATATTAGAAGATTGAGTCATCACAGTTGTAAAACATGGTACAATATTAGGAGGTTGAGTCATCACAGTTGTAAAAACATGGTACAATATTAGAAGATTGAGTCATCACTGTTGTAAAACATGACACAATATTACAAGGTTGAGTCATCACAGTTGTAAAACATGACACAATATTAGGAGGTTGAGTCATTACAATTGTAAAACATGACACAATATTAGAAGGTTGAGTCATCACTGTTGTAAAACATGACACAATATTACTACATCCATTTAATGTTCTTTTAGGGGTGGAAGAAGAAAAGGAGTAATTGTGAGAGACAAGATGAAGAGGTCTGTTGACAGATTGAGCAGATCACTATCCTGAAGGGTGGGAAGCTACGAAACATTCATCAAGTCAGTTTGGCTGTACAAAGACAGAAAAAAGTGGCGTGCCGAGCTGAGCACACTTCCACATTTGTGGGTGGGTGTTGATGAAGAGTATAACGTAGAGCACATAGTTGATCTCAGATGTTCATGGTTGTGTCAACTCGATGATTGACCTCAGTTTTTTCAACCTATACTTTTTGCCCCTGACACTTCTTTACTTATGACTACCCTCATCAGTGTTTGTCCTAAACTTAGTAGTGTTCGAAGTGTAATGATGATGACCCACAAATAACTGAATAAGTAAACTTAAATGTGTTGTTGTAATGTGCTGCTTAATTTGTTCTTTCGGCCCAGTACCTGACAATTTTAGGGTATCTCTTCTCTCTTCAGTCCCTAGTCACTTGGTCAATTAATCTGTTTCTAAGGGCACAGCTGGAAGGTATAGCAAGATCTTGGTCAGTTCTAGTTCACATATTCTGATTCAAGTAGTCAGCTGTGATTTGTTGGCCACTTTTAGCTCAGATTCTGTTGGACATCTTCGCATCCCACCTTCCTCCCTGAGCACATTAAATTTACACATTTTAAAAAATGTATTTGATAAGGAAGCAAGGCCTCGTACCAAGGCATCGTTTGTTGTTTTGTTACAACATGCCAGGGTATATGAAATGAGGGATTGATCAAGGAACATGAGAAAGTTGTGGGAAAAGTGACTCACAACTACTACTGTATTGTACTGAGACATAGGGTAAGACTGAGAAGAGTTTTGTTTCAATTACCCAAGCAGTCATGATAAATATAGTTACAAAGGACGATAAATGTTTCTTTGTTTATTTGTTGACATTACAGATGGAAAATATTCTGTTTAATGCCAAAGGTCACATCCAATTGACAGACTTTGGGTTGGCCAAATGGTTGAAAGGAGGGGAACAGACTCGAACAGTGTGTGGAACGTTACAGTACATGGGTGAGTGGCACATGATAACATTGGGCATGTCATGAAATTGTTTCAGAATATTTCAATGAGCTCTCCATTGGAGCGTTTAGTTATTTAAATGTTCATTTATTGACATTGTCTATTGGAGCGTTTATTTATTTAAATGTTCATTTATTGACATTGTCTATTGGAGCGTTTAGTTATTTAAATATCCATTTATTGACATTGTCTATGGGAGCGTTTAGTTATTTAAATGTTCATTTATTGACATTGTCTATTGGAGCGTTTAGTTATTTAAATATCCATTTATTGACATTGTCCATTGGAGTGTTTAGTTGGAGACTTGTGGGATAGACCTAGCATTAATGAATGTTGCTGTGCAGAGACTTGTGGGATGGACCTAGCATTAGTGAATGTTGCTGAGCAGAGACTTGTGGGATAGACCTAGCATTAGTGAATGTTTGCTGCGCAGAGACTTGTGGGATAGTCCTAGCATTAGTGAATGTTGCTGCATAGAGGCTTGTGGGATAGATCTAGCATTAGTGAATGTTGCTGCGCAGAGACTTGTGGGATAGACCTAGCATTAATGAATGTTTGCTGTGCAGAGACTTGTGGGATAGACCTAGCATTAATGAATGTTTGCTGTGCATAGGCTTGTGGGATAGACCTAGCATTAATGAATGTTTGCTGTGCAGAGACTTGTGGGATAGACCAAGCATTAATGAATGTTTGCTGTGCAGAGACTTGTGGGATAGACCTAGCATTAATGAATGTTTGCTGTGCAGAGACTTGTGGGATAGACCTAGCATTAATGAATGTTTGCTGTGCAGAGACTTGTGGGATAGACCTAGCATTAATGAATGTTTGCTGTGCAGAGACTTGTGGGATAGACCTAGCATTAATGAATGTTTGCTGTGCAGAGACTTGTGGGATAGACCAAGCATTAATGAATGGTGCTGCGCAGAGGCTTGTGGGATAGACATAGCATTAGTGAATGTTGTTATGCAGTGGTTTCTCTTAATTTCAGTGCCTACCTTTGATTTTCTCATTCTGTAAAACAGTGGTGTTATAATTCACAACATTTAATGGCCAGCAAAAGGTAGCCAGCAACTCATAGCTGATTGTTTGTGCCGAACTAGAACTATCCAAATCCTTTTGTACCTCATTACTGTGCTACAAGTAACAGACTAACCAGCTGGCCCAGCAAGTAGGCATCAACAAGCTCAGAAATATCATGCTAAAGATGAATGTATTCAGCTGAAAATGCCAAAATTGTGATTACTGTAAACTGCACCACAATCCAGCATGCTCACTTAACAGGTACTGAAGAGAAGGTTCCACCGGGCAGGTGCAAAATACATGACATTAATTCATTCATTCATTTTCCTCTCTGGCCAAAGTCAGTATATAGGGCAGATGTCATAGTTCTCCACAATTGATGATCTTCTGCTAGTTCTTGCTTGTTTCAAAGTCCCATGGTGGAGCTTCACTAGTGATTGTTCTGCATAGCCATTCTCTGTGTCTGCCTTGTTGTCTTTTACCAGGATTCTTCATGAATGTCTAATGGGGAAGTCTTTCTTCATGAATGTCTGATGGGGGAAGTCTTTCTTCATGAATGTCTGATGGGGAAGTCTTTCTACATGAATGTCTGATGGGGAAGTCTTTCTTCATGAATGTCTGATGGGGAAGTCTTTCTTCATGAATGTCTGATGGGGAAGTCTTTCTTCATGAATGCCCGACGGGGAAGTCTTTCTTCATGAATGTCTGATGGGGAAGTCTTTCTTCATGAATGTCTGATGGGGGAAGTCTTTCTTCATGAATGTCTGATGGGGGAAGTCTTTCTTCATGAATGTCTGATGGGGAAGTCTTTCTTCATGAATGTCTGATGGGGAAGTCTTTCTTCATGAATGCCTGATGGGGGAAGTCTTTCTTCATGAATGTCTGATGGGGAAGTCTTTCTTCATGAATGTCTGATGGGGAAGTCTTTCTTCATGAATGTCTGATGGGGAAGTCTTTCTTCATGAATGTCTGATGGGGAAGTCTTTCTTCATGAATGTCTGATGGGGGAAGTCTTTCTTCATGAATGTCTGATGGGGGAAGTCTTTCTTCATGAATGCCTGATGGGGAAGTCTTTCTACATGAATGCCTGATGGGGGAAGTCTTTCTTCATGAATGCCTGATGGGGAAGTCTTTCTTCATGAATGTCCGATGGGGTAGTCTTTCTTCATGAATGCCTGATGGGGGAAGTCTTTCTTCATGAATGTCTGATGGGGGAAGTCTTTCTTCATGAATGTCTGATGGGGAAGTCTTTCTACATGAATGTCTGATGGGGAAGTCTTTCTTCATGAATGTCTGATGGGGGAAGTCTTTCTTCATGAATGTCTGATGGGGGAAGTCTTTCTTCATGAATGTCTGATGGGGGAAGTCTTTCTTCATGAATGTCTGATGGGGAAGTCTTTCTACATGAATGTCTGATGGGGAAGTCTTTCTTCATGAATGCCTGATGGGGAAGTCTTTCTTCATGAATGCCTGATGGGGAAGTCTTTCTTCATGAATGTCTGATGGGGAAGTCTTTCTTCATGAATGCCTGATGGGGAAGTCTTTCTTCATGAATGTCTGATGGGGAAGTCTTTCTTCATGAATGTCTGATGGGGAAGTCTTTCTTCATGAATGTCTGATGGGGGAAGTCTTTCTTCATGAATGCCTGATGGGGAAGTCTTTCTTCATGAATGCCTGATGGGGAAGTCTTTCTTCATGAATGTCTGATGGGGAAGTCTTTCTTCATGAATGTCTGATGGGGGAAGTCTTTCTTCATGAATGCCTGATGGGGAAGTCTTTCTTCATGAATGTCTGATGGGGAAGTCTTTCTTCATGAATGTCTGATGGGGGAAGTCTTTCTTAATTCATTCTCGTGTGAAAGACGACAATTTCATCATTCTTCAATTATTTTTTAAATTTTTGTAACTTCTGTCTGTTATTTTTTTCTCTGTGTTTTCCAAGATCTTTTCTTTGCTAACTTGAAAGTCTACTCCAGGAGCATGCCTTATCTTTGTGTGAATGTCCCCCCATGAACTCAGCATAGCTAGAGTGCTGATTTGCTTGCTCTAAAACATTTCCATCTTCCACAGCTCCTGAGGTACTATCGGTGTATCCCTACAGCCACTCGGCAGACTGGTGGTCATTGGGCATTCTCATGTATGCAATGTTGGCAGGCAGGGTAAGAATTTTTATTTTAGGGAGTTTTTCCTAACATTTTAGTTTTACACTGGACATTCTGTTCATGGCAATTAGGTGACTTGAGCATGTCATGGGATATTATCTCCTAAATCCTATTTTACTTCAAACCTGCACCAACCCACGGGCAAATTCAAAATTAAATTTTGAAAATCTGTTACAACATTATTCCATTGAATATGAGTTGCATAAAGTGGTAATAAAGGAAGATCTCATTGAGTAAGAGTTGCTTAAAGAGTAACAGAGGAAGATCTCATTGAGTAAGATTTGCATAAAGAGTAACAGAGGAAGATCTCATTGAGTAAGAGTTGCATAAAGTAGTAATAGAGGAAGATCTCATTGAGTAAGAGTTGCATAAAGTAGTAATAGAGGAAGATCTCATTGAGTAAGAGTTGCATAAAGTAGTAATAGAGGAAGATCTCATTGAGTAAGAGTTGCATAAAGAGTAACAGAGGAAGATCTCATTGAGTAAGAGTTGCATAAAGTAGTAACAGAGGAAGATCTCATTGAGTAAGAGTTGCATAAAGAGTAATAGAGGAAGATCTCATTGAGTAAGAGTTGCATAAAGAGTAACAGAGGAAGATCTCATTGAGTAAGAGTTGCATAAAGAGTAACAGAGGAAGATCTCATTGAGTAAGAGTTGCATAAAGAGTAACAGAGGAAGATCTCATTGAGTAAGAGTTGCATAAAGTAGTAATAGAGGAAGATCTCATTGAGTAAGAGTTGCATAAAGAGTAACAGAGGAAGATCTCATTGAGTAAGAGTTGCATAAAGTAGTAATAGAGGAAGATCTCATTGAGTAAGAGTAGCATAAAGAGTAACAGAGGAAGATCTCATTGAGTAAGATTTGCATAAAGAGTAACAGAGGAAGATCTCATTGAGTAAGATTTGCATAAAGTAGTAATAGAGGAAGATCTCATTGAGTAAGAGTTGCATAAAGTAGTAACAGAGGAAGATCTCATTGAGTAAGAGTTGCATAAAGTAGTAATAGAGGAAGATCTCATTGAGTAAGAGTTGCATAAAGTAATAACAGAGGAAGATCTCAATGATTAAAAAGTTGTGCGTAGTGATATTGAAACAATTCTTGAAGAGCGAGCACATCAATTGATGTGTCAGACATGCTGGCTATCAATGGTTAGGAGTAGGAGAAGGTGGCTGAAAGGATGGGCCAGGAGTTCATGCAACCAGCAAGTTTTTATGAGTTGAAATAACAACTTTAACCAATACACCTTACGATAACTGTACTAGTCATGCTGCCTGTGTTCTCCATCATCGTCAGGTCACATGTCCTTTGCAGAACATTGCATTCACTACAGCCCATTTGAAAGAATCTCTATCTTTAGCCAGGTCTCCTACCTCTTCTGTTGTGCTCTCCAGCCCCATAGAAAACCATGGACCCACCACAGAAAGCCACAACTATCAATGGACCCACCACAGAAATCAAAGCCACAACTATCAATGGACCCACCACAGAATCAAAGCCACAACTATCAATGGACCCACCACAGAAAGCCACAACTATCAATGGACCCACCACAGAAAGCCACAACTATCAATGGACCCACCACAGAAAGCCACAGCTATCAATGGACCCACCACAGAAAGCCACAACTATCAATGGACCCACCACAGAAATCAAAGCCACAACTATCAATGGACCCAGCACAGAAAGCCACAACTATCAATGGACCCAGCACAGAAATCAAAGCCACAACTATCATTCTTGTATTTTGTTGCAACAGTTTTAGATGTGCTGTTATTTGATTCATATAGAAAACACTTTCAGTTTGCCTGTTGTATCACCAGATTTCTCTGTCTCAGAACTCTCATCTCTATTTCAATGTCTTCTACTGTTCATGATCATATGTTCTCTCAGCTTTCTATTTGTCTCTTCCTTCATCAGTCAAGTTCAGTCTGGCAGTTATTTGTATCTTGTTTGCTCTGCTTCCTGCCAGAAAGTTTCTCATGATTTCTTCTGTTCGTTGCTAGTACCCAGTTGATGGACAAGAGACCCATACAATGATGGCACAGAAAGTGTTTGAGAGTGACTTTCTTCTACCAAGCCACATCAGTAATGCAGCTCAAGATGTCATCAGTAGGGTAAGAGACAATACTCTTTCTATTCAGTTATATAGAGCAGTTTAGTATACTAAATGTTTGAGTGTTACTTCACAATCATCTCAACTCTAAAAGTCCTCAGACATCTTCCTGAATATTGCTTGATGTTGAAGTGTATAATGGAGGCAATGTATATGAGAATTTGTATACATTTTTCTCTCTTTATTTATTTCTTCTCATTCTTTATTTCCTTCACACCATTCCCCGCTATTATATACTCTTAGCCGTACTTCCTCTGCTATACAATACTAATTTATATTTCCCTGCACCATTCCCCGCTATTATATACTCTTAGCCGTACTTCCTCTGCTATACAATACTAATTTATATTTCCCTGCACCATTCCCCGCTATTATATACTCTTAGCCGTACTTCCTCTGCTATACAATACTAATTTATATTTCCCTGCACCATTTACCGCTATTATATACTCTTAGCCGTACTTCCTCTGCTATACAATACTAATTTATATTTCCCTGCACCATTCCCCGCTATTATATACTCTTAGCCGTACTTCCTCTGCTATACAATACTAATTTATATTTCCCTGCACCATTCCCCGCTATTATATACTCTTAGCCGTACTTCCTCTGCTATACAATACTAATTTATATTTCCCTGCACCATTCCCCGCTATTATATACTCTTAGCCGTACTTCCTCTGCTATACAATACTAATTTATATTTCCCTGCACCATTTACCGCTATTATATACTCTTAGCCGTACTTCCTCTGCTATACAATACTAATTTATATTTCCCTGCACCATTCCCCGCTATTATATACTCTTAGCCGTACTTCCTCTGCTATACAATACTAATTTATATTTCCCTGCACCATTCCCCGCTATTATATACTCTTAGCCGTACTTCCTCTGCTATACAATACTAATTTATATTTCCCTGCACCATTCCCCGCTATTATATACTCTTAGCCGTACTTCCTCTGCTATACAATACTAATTTATATTTCCCTGCACCATTCCCCGCTATTATATACTCTTAGCCGTACTTCCTCTGCTATACAATACTAATTTATATTTCCCTGCACCATTTACCGCTATTATATACTCTTAGCCGTACTTCCTCTGCTATACAATACTAATTTATATTTCCCTGCACCATTCCCCGCTATTATATACTCTTAGCCGTACTTCCTCTGCTATACAATACTAATTTATATTTCCCTGCACCATTCCCCGCTATTATATACTCTTAGCCGTACTTCCTCTGCTATACAATACTAATTTATATTTCCCTGCACCATTCCCCGCTATTATATACTCTTAGCCGTACTTCCTCTGCTATACAATACTAATTTATATTTCCCTGCACCATTCCCCGCTATTATATACTCTTAGCCGTACTTCCTCTGCTATACAATACTAATTTATATTTCCCTGCACCATTCCCCGCTATTATATACTCTTAGCCGTACTTCCTCTGCTATACAATACTAATTTATATTTCCCTGCACCATTCCCCGCTATTATATACTCTTAGCCGTACTTCCTCTGCTATACAATACTAATTTATATTTCCCTGCACCATTTACCGCTATTATATACTCTTAGCCGTACTTCCTCTGCTATACAATACTAATTTATATTTCCCTGCACCATTCCCCGCTATTATATACTCTTAGCCGTACTTCCTCTGCTATACAATACTAATTTATATTTCCCTGCACCATTCCCCGCTATTATATACTCTTAGCCGTACTTCCTCTGCTATACAATACTAATTTATATTTCCCTGCACCATTCCCCGCTATTATATACTCTTAGCCGTACTTTCTCTGCTATAGCAAGACAATGACAGGGGAACAGAGAAAAACAAATGTTGAACAAAATTATTGACAGGAAGTTGTTAAACAACATTAGTGGTAGGAAGTTGTTAAACAACATTAGTGGTAGGAAGTTGTTAAACAACATTAGTGACAGGAAGTTGTTAAACAACATTAGTGGTAGGAAGTTGTTAAAAAACATTAGTGGTAGGAAGTTGTTAAACAAACATTAGTGGTAGGAAGTTAAACAACATTAGTGGTAGGAAGTTGTTAAAAAAACATTAGTGGTAGGAAGTTGTTAAAAAACATTAGTGGTAGGAAGTTCAACATTAGTGACAGGAAGTTGTTAAACAACATTAGTGGTAGGAAGTTGTTAAAAAAACATTAGTGGTAGGAAGTTGTTAAACAAACATTAGTGGTAGGAAGTTAAACAACATTAGTGACAGGAAGTTGTTAAACAACATTAGTGGTAGGAAGTTGTTAAAAAACATTAGTGGTAGGAAGTTGTTAAACAAACATTAGTGGTAGGAAGTTGTTAAACAAACATTAGTGGTAGGAAGTTAAACAACATTAGTGGTAGGAAGTTGTTAAAAAACATTAGTGACATGAAGTTGTTAAGCAACATTAGTGGTAGGAAGTTGTTAAACAAACATTAGTGGTAGGAAGTTGTTAAGCAAACATTAGTGGTAGGAAGTTGTTAAACAACATTAGTGGTAGGAAGTTGTTAAACAACATTAGTGGTAGGAAGTTGTTAAACAAACATTAGTGGTAGGAAGTTGTTAAACAACACTAGTGGTAGGAAGTTGTTAAACAAACATTAGTGGCATGAAGTTGTTAAACAACCTTAGTGGTAGGAAGTTGTTAAACAACATTAGTGGTAGGATGTTGTTAAACAAACATTAGTGGTAGGAAGTTGTTAAACAACATTAGTGGTAGGAAGTTGTTAAACAAACATTAGTGGCAGGAAGTTGTTAAACAAACATTAGTGGCATGAAGTTGTTAAACAACATTAGTGACAGGAAGTTGTTAAACAACATTAGTGGTAGGAAATTGTTAAACAACATTAGTGGTAGGAAGTTGTTAAACAACATTAGTGACAGGAAGTTGTTAAACAAACTATAGTGGTAGGAAGTTGTTAAACAAACATTAGTGGTAGGAAGTTGTTAAATAACATTAGTGACAGGAAGTTGTTAAACAACATTAGTGGCAGGAAGTTGTTAAACAACATTAGTGACAGGAAGTTGTTAAACAACATTAGTGACAGGAAGTTGTTAAACAAACATTAGTGGTAGGAAGTTGTTAAACAACATTAGTGACAGGAAGTGGTTAAACAAATATTAGTGGCAGGAAGTTGTTAAACACAAGTATTATTGTAGGAAGTTGTTAAACAACATTAGTGACAGGAAGTTGTTAAACAAACATTAGTGGCAGGAAGTTGTTAAACAAACATTAGTGGTAGGAAGTTGTTAAACAACATTAGTGACAGGAAGTTGTTAAACAAACATTAGTGGTAGGAAGTTGTTAAACAACATTAGTGACAGGAAGTTGTTAAACAACATTAGTGACAGGAAGTTGTTAAACAACATTAGTGGTAGGAAGTTGTTAAACAAACTATAGTGGTAGGAAGTTGTTAAACAACATTAGTGACAGGAAGTTGTTAAACAACATTAGTGACAGGAAGTTGTTAAACAACATTAGTGACAGGAAGTTGTTAAACAACATTAGTGGTAGGAAGTTGTTAAACAAACTATAGTGGTAGGAAGTTGTTAAACAACATTAGTGACAGGAAGTTGTTAAACAACATTAGTGACAGGAAGTTGTTAAACAACATTAGTGGCAGGAAGTTGTTAAACAAACATTAGTGGTAGGAAGTTGTTAAACAACATTAGTGGTAGGAAGTTGTTAAACAAACTATAGTGGTAGGAAGTTGTTAAACAAACATTAGTGGTAGGAAGTTGTTAAACAACATTAGTGACAGGAAGTTGTTAAACAACATTAGTGGCAGGAAGTTGTTAAACAAACATTAGTGGCAGGAAGTTGTTAAACAAACATTAGTGGCAGGAAGTTGTTAAACAAACATTAGTGGCAGGGAACTGTGACAGTTCAAGGTCACCTCCTGCAGAGAATGATGACCATCTTGATATTATTTTTTTTTGCTTCATAATTGATTCTGTTCCTCCTGCCAGGTTTTGATCAAAAGTCCACATAAACGTCTCAGTGATATTAACAGCCTCCAGGATTTGGACTTCTTCCAGGACATATTCTTCTCTGACCTCATTGAACAGAAGGTTGGTAGTTTCACATTGACTAAGTCTGGAATTGTTGAACCTTTAACCTTTCATATGTCATAACATCAAAAGAATCTGAAAGATTTTTCTGTAGCATCTCTAGACTAGCAGACTCCACCTGGACTTGTCAGTCACTGGACACTGCGGGACTTGTCAGTCACGGGACACTGCGGGACTTGCTGAGGAGGGAATCTGAGCACCTACTCAAACACATTCGGAGTGCGATGATGATGACCCACAAATAACTTAATAACATCAAAGGAAACAAATTCAACACTCGGGGAGTAATAGGAAGCAATAATTAGGGAGGTACAAGGAAGGAGGGAAATGTTTGCAAACTGCTGAATTACCAGAATTTGTATTTTGAGTTTGTAAATTTATGAAGGTATCGTAAATAAGGTTAATCAAGTCATTGTCAGCAGTTGCCAGCCACTAACTTCCTTATTAATGCAAACATTCCTCATGATTCAGTTAAGCAGGCATCTTTTCATCTTACATAGAAACATACTTCTCTCAGTTAGTGCTAAAATAGATTAGCAACACCTGGACATATTAGCAACATCTGAACAGACTAGACACCTATGTGAATCAAACTGCACCCACTAGAGTAAATTAGTGGATCATCTATTTTATTATACAGCCACACTACCTAACAGAGTAAATTAGTGGATCATCTATTTTATTATACAGACACACTACCTAACAGAGTAAATTAGTGGATCATCTATTTTATTATACAGCCACACTACTTGTCAGATGAAATTAGTGGATCATCTATTTTATTATACAGACACACTACCTGACAGATGAAATTAGTGGATCATCTATTTTATTATACAGACACACTACCTGTCAGATGAAATTAGTGGATCATCTATTTTATTATACAGACACACTACCTGACAGATGAAATTAGTGGATAATCTATTTTATTATACAGACACACTACCTGTCAGATGAAATTAGTGGATCATCTATTTTATTATACAGACACACTACCTGACAGATGAAATTAGTGGATCATCTATTTTATTATACAGACACACTAACTGTCAGATGAAATTAGTGGATCATCTATTTTATTATACAGACACACTAACTGACAGATGAAATTAGTGGATCATCTATTTTATTATACAGGCACACTAACTGACAGATGAAATTAGTGGATCATCTATTTTATTATACAGACACACTACCTGTCAGATGAAATTAGTGGATCATCTATTTTATTATACAGACACACTACCTGTCAGATGAAATTAGTGGATCATCTATTTTATTATACAGACACACTACCTGTCAGATGAAATTAGTGGGTCATCTATTTTATTATACAGTCACACTAACTGACAGATGAAATTAGTGGGTCATCTATTTTATTATACAGTCACACTAACTGACAGATGAAATTAGTGGGTCATCTATTTTATTATACAGACACACTAACTGACAGATGAAATTAGTGGATCATCTATTTTATTATACAGACACACTAACTGACAGATGAAATTAGTGGATCATCTATTTTATTATACAGACACACTACCTGTCAGATGAAATTAGTGGATCATATATTTTATTATACAGACATACTACCTGTCAGATGAAATTAGTGGATCATCTATTTTATTATACAGACACTACCTGTCAGATGAAATTAGTGGATCATCTATTTTATTATATAGACACACTACCTGTCAGATGAAATTAGTGGATCATCTATTTTATTATATAGCCACACTACCTGTCAGATGAAATTAGTGGATCATCTATTTTATTATACAGACACACTACCTGTCAGATGAAATCAGTGGATCATCTATTTTATTATACAGACACACTACCTGACAGATGAAATTAGTGGATCATCTATTTTATTATACAGTCACACTACCTGTCAGATGAAATTAGTAGATCATCTATTTTATTATACAGACAGGAAGTGTCACCTGTCAGATGAAATTAGTGGATCATCTATTTTATTATACAGACACACTACTTGTCAGATGAAATTAGTGGATCATCTATTTTATTATACAGACACACTAACTGACAGATGAAATTAGTGGATCATCTATTTTATTATACAGACACACTAACTGACAGATGAAATTATTTAACAAGTTTACATTTGAAAAGGAATAAATAATTTCATTGTTAAATGTACCTACAATGTTTGTTACAATTCTTGTTGTTTCACTGCTTGTCTTAGATCAACCCATTGGATGTTGTCCCAGAGGATTTCTTTCCCATGACAGGACAGAGCTGGGCACCACAGGAGCTAACAGATGAGGAGCAGGGTCACTTTGAGCAGGTGCACCAGCAATAATTTATGTCACTTGTGCACTTTAATGCTGTCTTGTTAAGTTCTCTTTAGAGACACATCACAGACTAGTCAATACACAGACACAGCTATTTAAGTCACTTTGACAGATTCTTAGAAACAAAAACTGAAAGTAGCACAGAAAATAGATTTTAGGGGTGTCCAGTAGGTCAACAACTGGAGAGTCATGATACATTTATCAGTTGCCTCAAAGTTATTCTGCAAAATCATCATGAATAGAATAAATTATTCAATAGATACAGTAATGTGTGAAGAGCAGTCTGGGTTTAGAAAAGGGAGAAGCTGCCTTGACCACATTTTTACTCTACAACTTATATCGGAGAGACACATTGAAAAGCAAAAACCTTTTGTACTTAACTCCATCAACTTCAAAAAAGCATCCAACAGTATTAATAGAGATTCTTTGTGGAAAATTCTGAAGCAATATGGCTTACCATAAAAAATCACAAATATTATTAAAGACATGTATGATGGTTACACATGTGCAGTTAGAACAGAGGAAGGACTGAGCGAATGTTTCCCAATAGAAACTGGGGTTAAACAAGGATGTATTTTATCGCCCTTGTTATTTGGAATTGTTATGGACTTCATAATGAAGAAATGCTGCACTGGTAATAAAGGCATTGAATGGATACAAGGAGACCATTTGGAGGACCTCGACTTTGCTGATGACATAGTTCTCATCAGCAGTCAGATAAAAACGATGCAGGAAAACACAAATGAACTATCATCAATAGCCAGCAAAATTGGGCTTGAGATCAATCATGAAAAGACTACTGTCATAAAAAGCTTAATTCCAACAGATAACAGAATATACATGGAAAACAAGCCAGTGGAAGAGATCGATCACTTTATCTATCTTGGAAGTCACATTGATCGAGAAGGGGATACAAGCAAAGAAATTAGAATCAGAATAGCTAAAGCAGCAATGTCTTTCAAAGCAGCAATGCCTTGAAAAGTTGTGGAAATCAGTTTTTAAAAATTCCAGTCAATGTTTAACAAAATTAAATTTGAGTTACAGCTAAAGCATTGACACCCCCCCCCCCCCCCCCCCCCCCTTAATTGCCTCCTACAATATGTGTAACCCTAGATGCAAGAACAATAAGAAAAATAACCTCTACAGAGATGAAATGTGTTAGACGAATGACAGGAAACAGTCTGAGAGATAAGATCAGAAATGAAGAACTGAGAAAAAAGCTAGGAATAGCCCCCGTCATAGAATATATAAGGAAACAACAGATAAAATGGTTTGGCCACGTGACAAGGCAAAAAGAACAATACACAACACAACGAGCCTTTAACAAACGTTGTGAGAACACCAGACCCAAGGGTCGACTACGAAAAAGTTGGGTCAATGGAATATTAGAAGCACTAGGAAACATAACAGCAGCAGAGGCGAACAGAAGAGCAAAAGACCGCAAATTATATATCCCCTTGATGCTGAAAGGCAGATGAGGAAGGAAAGAAGAAGAAGAATATGTGTACCAGTAGCTCTATTCTTTTCTCACGTGTGACCGCAGCCACACAGGTGTAATGTATGTTGTTTTGTTATTTTTATATCTATCTATTGTCCCCATCACAGATGCCCTATTTATCATACAGATGCCCTATTTATCATACAGATGCCCTGTTTATCATAAAACAACTAGCGGAGAAAACAATAGAGCATAATAAAACACTGTATACAGCTTTTATTGACCAAGAAAAGGCGTTCGATAGGGTGGACAGGGGACAACTATGGTCCGTATTGCCCTTGTACGGAGTGAGTCACCACCTAGTAGAGATATGTAAGAGCCTCTATGAAAGTAGTCGCACTACAGTAAGATCTTCAGCAGGCTACTCTAAACACTTCACCATTAACTCTGGAGTAAGACAAGGCTGCGTGCTTTCCCCTTTACTTTTCATCACATATATGGACAATATATGCAAATTAGCATGCCCAATCAAAGGAAATATACCAACACGGATGACAACAAATGATAACACAGAAGAAAACGAAATATACGTACCAGAAAACTACAGAAGAGAGGAAGAAATAAATGAAATACTATTTGCAGACGACCAAGTTCTGATACATGAAACAACTGAGGACCTACAAGAACATATCAACAGGCTTAACAACACTTGTAAACAATACAACATGAAGATCAACATAAACAAAACCGAAGTAATGGCAATAGCGAGAAAGAAAGAAAAACTAAACATCATAATAGATAATACATCTTTGAAGCAAGTTGACAATTTTAAATATCTGGGTAGCACGCTAACACAAGACAATAACCAAGAGACCGAGATAGATATAAGGTGTAACAAAGCAAGTCAAGTTATAGGCCAAGTATCAACACTATTGAAAAACAAAGCAATAACTACGGAAGCAAAAAGGGCAATATACAAATCAATTTTTCTACCAACGCTGTGCTATCAGTGCCAGAATTGGACGCTGGACTCTAGAACAATAAAAAAGATAACGAACACAGAAATGAAATGTGTCAGAAGAATGACAGGATACAGCTTAAGGGACAGAGTAAGAAACACTGACCTGAGGAAGAAACTCAAAATTGAACCAGCCATCGAATACATAAAGAAACAACAGATAAATTGGTTCGGCCACATAACAAGACAGAAAGAACTAACAATGAATCAAAGAGCCATAAACAAACGCTACGAAAACACCAGATTAAGAGGAAGACCGAGAAAGAGATGGATAAAGGGAATACTAGAGTCACTGGGAGGAATAACATCAGAAGAGGCCAACAGAAGAGCAAAGAATCGCAGATTGTTTCTCCCCTCGACGCAACAGCAACAGAGGAAGGATAGAAGAAGAAGAAAGAAGATCTATTGTCCTTTCAAGCCGAAGACGGCACATAGGGCAGAACCACAATCTCAAAAACAGAAACCTTGCATGCCAAAGTGACATATATTGCAGAGATCACTGCTCTAAAATATATGGCGCTGTTTCCATAACAATACTTTTTACAATGACAGCTTGTCAAGTCATTCATCAACCTCCTTAGTCGCCTCTTACGACATGCCTGGAAGGTCACAGTGTTACTATTCTTTACTTCCCTCATAATGAGGCCCTGGTAACACACAGGAATATTTTTATATATTGAACATAAATACTACATAAATACTTTTTGCACTAAATCTTTCATATTTTCACAAGTCATAGACATATGTATGAGACATCAATTTAAAGGGAAAAGAGCACAAATTCATAATCAGCAACAATATTTTGACAAAAAAATTGAAGGATAAGAAATTAAGAATCAAAATTTTTGTAAAAAAAATAATTTACATTAAAAAATAATACTGAAAGTGAGGGTCCATTTTAATCCGACTGTGCTACTAAAACTAAAGTCACTAAGATCGCTATCACATTCAAAGTTCTCAGAACATAATTCCTAGCTTTTTCTGCTGTTAATAATAATTCACGTTTAGAAGCAAACAGTACTTCACTGCTGCTAGCCATTTTTCACTTCTAAACACGAATCAGCTCATTGAAGACTTTAGAAAACAACACAAATTTTGATGATTTTGTGAACAAAATAGCACACATTGGATCAATCTAAGCGTGTCTAAAGACAGGAAATTCTATTAGAGTTAAATCTCTTGCAGATGTGGTAGTTTAAAACTTTCCGTTATTTACTATAATGAAACAAAATAAAAGTAACCATGTCAGCGTTCGCTTGGCAAAATGTAAGTAAAAAAGTAACCATGACAGCGTTTCCAGGGACATCAGAAGTTAACTCATTGTGCCCTCTAACAAATCATTTTCTGGTACAGATATGTACTTGCTTTCTCTGCCTTCCACGTGTGGGTGACAAACTTATAGCTGCAAACGACAGACAGTTTTGGCTATTATCAACCTACTGTAGAGTTGTCCACATATTCCAGTGTGTACTCAGTCAGGAATTATCAATTATATTCCAGTGTGTATTCAGTTTATAGAATTGTTCTTTTTTATTGCAGTATGTACTTCATCCACAGAATTGTCCATTTTATTCTTGTGTATACTCAGTCAAGAATTGTTCATTTTATTCTTGTGTATACTCAGTCAAGAATTGTTCATTTTATTCAAGTATGCACTTATCTGCAGAATTGTCCATCTTATTCCAGTGTTTACTCAGTCCACATAGTTGTCCACTTATTTCATAAGGGTTTGGGTCTCTAGATTTTTACTTGTGTAAATTCTGTCTTCTACACTGATGCTGTTAGAGTGATTTCTTGTGTAATCTCAATGTTTATTTCTTCAGTTCTTACATCAACTTTTGTACTAGCAAGATGCAACTCTCTTCACAGTTTGATGACAGCAACAACACACTTACAGAAGAACATGACTACCCACACTATCCTGTTAACCCTCGAATACCACATCACCACCCAGAGCCAGTTCTTCGAATTCAGCCATCACAGCTTCACAAGCAACAGTCACCACAGGTGACCGATAGGCAGTACTTGTCACATGAGTCACAACCTAACCAGTTGTCACAGCAGCTTGAGAGACAGTACTCGTCACATGGTGAGCCACAACCTCACAAGTCTTCACAGCAGCATGATAGGCAGTACTCATCACAACCTCACCCACTTCCACAGGAGTTGGATAGACAGTACTCATTACATGATGAACCACTGCCTTATCAGTATAACCAGCCCTACAACCATCAAGCAAGACCGCTGCCTCAGCAAAAGTCTTTCCCAGATTTCCAAAGAGCTTCCACTAGTCATGATGAAGATTTACATGTTATTGCACATAATCCTTCTCTAAGAGATGTAGGGCGTCTTGAAAAGTCCACATCAGACTACAGCCTGCAAGCTGGGAATGAGGGTAGGAGTAACATTGTACCTCAGCCTAGCTATAATGGTAGAAGTAACGCTGTACCTCAGAACAGCTTTGATGCAATCAGCAAGGACAGAATTTGTGAAGGCACCCAGGGAAGTAGTGACAGCCAAGACAGGCACGGCTATGGAGAGAGCAATTTGAGTAGTGCAGGCACAGCTAGAAAAACTAACAATGGCCCTGCAGTTGCTTCAATGTCCTCTGCCTCATCTTGGAACAATATTAATGGTTCTGCTGTAGGGACAAACAGACTGAGCATGGGCCCTGTATACAAAACAGTAGAGGCACCTCCAACAGTAACACTCAAAACACTGGCATCTCAGAGCTCTTCACAGATAAGGTATAGTCAAGAACCTCCTGGGTATAGTTCACAGACATCAGTGGGCAACCTCACATCATCTGGTTACACCCAGCAGAACCATGTGATGAATAAACAAGCATTTGAGATCAACTCATCAACACAGAAGGTCAACTATCAAACACAGGTCTCTAACTCCAGAATAAATTCTCAAACTGCAGGGTTTAATGGAGCAAGTTTAGGTCAAAGTTATCAAATACTTGAAGCTCCACCACCTGTTGTGTCTATACCTTCAGCACAAATCAGGTTCAGCCACAACGAGGGTGTGCCTCAAAACAGAGATCAATGCCGACTCCCACCTACCACCAACAACATTTCTAATCATTTCTCTAGCAACCCAAGTGGTTTATCTCACACCATTTCAGACTTCCAGAAACTGCAACAGGCAACAGTTAGCACAACACCACAAATGGTTGCAGCAGCACAGTGGCCCTCTGTTCCAACGAAACCAATTCCTCCACAGAAACCAAAGGTGGGACCTAAGCCAACTGTTCCAGTCAAACCAGTTCCTGCTCCGCGGCAGTCACTTAGAACTAATCATAAAGATGAAACCCAGGCCAATCCAGAATCACAGGCACCTCCAAATCAGGGTTCAAGTGCTTCTTCCAACCAATATCCTCACACTTGTGTGGCCAGTCATGGGCAGCTTGCTAATCTACATTCTCTGAATGCAGATATCATGCCTGGCTCTGTGAGTCAACAACAAGGTTGGAATTCCCAGGTTCTGCCACCAGCAGGTCAGACTAGAAATAGATCAGCAAGCATAAGCAATATTCTGACAAGTTCCAGCAGGCCTGACTCTTCAACCAGGAGTCCCAGCATTGATGACCAGAACTTCCAGTGGAAACTACCAGCAGGCACAACCCCATCTTTTGTATAACTGACCACTCACATCTGACACTTGAGTCATTTGTTTCAATAATAACATGGAATAACATTCTCTCAATATTGTGATAATAGCAGGACTTTAATCTGAAACTTGTCCTCATATCAGGGAAATTAATGGAAGTATAAAGCTTGTGATAATAGCAGGACTTTAATCTGAAACTTGTCCTGATATCAGGGAAATTAATGGATGTATAAAGCTTGTGATAGTAACAGGAACTTTAATGGTACATGTAAAACTTGTAGTAGTAACAGGAACATTAATGGTACATGTAAAGCTTGTAGTAGTAACAGGAACATTAATGGTACATGTAAAGGATTGTGGTAGTAACAGGAACATTAATGGTACATGTAAAGCTTGTAGTAGTAACAAGAACATTAATGGTACATGTAAAGGATTGTGGTACTAAATAACAGAATAGCAAGGTCAGGAGATGACAATATCTGCAACTTATGGTAGTAACAAGAGATTAATTATCAGTGTTATTTAATTACTCATTGTGTCTGTGATCATTTCATATTTTTATAATAGCACATTAGTTTTT
This sequence comes from Megaustenia siamemsis, assembly GCA_032433765.1. NCBI lineage: Eukaryota > Metazoa > Mollusca > Gastropoda > Stylommatophora > Ariophantidae > Megaustenia > Megaustenia siamemsis. The sequence goes on along the minus strand of JAVIAB010000026.1, from coordinate 11,309,758 downwards.
CTTCAAAATAAAACATTATTTTTGGCTGTTAACAATTAGTGCAACTACAGCTTGATGTGTGCACTCACTGATGAAGTGGACGATTTAGAAAGAATGGGTGTGTTCAAGAACTACTTTTCTGTCTGGTTTGAATGATTTAAAAATAACTGTATTCTGTTACTATTATATTTCAGGAACAAACCTGTAGCGTTTTTGTCATGTCATTGTATGTAAGAAAGGCACCAGGAAAAGTCTCTTTCATGAAGTTCATGTCATTAATGTGGCCAAGTGACTTAGCTCTAACATAGTGAGTAGCATTCAGATACCAGTAGGGTCACAGCAAAGAAATGCATAAAAATACAAAGCTGCAGTAAAGCTGATTGTGAGTAGAAATGTCCCTGCTGAAGGCCTTATTGAGCTGAAACGTTGTTCTAATTTGTGTTGTCCACTTATTACATCAATCTTTAACCATACTGTTTTCTTCTATTTTTTTTCATTTCTCCATTCAGATATGAGCATGTTTCAACCACTTTTTCTGTAAATTGGTACCTGTCCTGCATAATTAAAGTAAATAAATTGCTAGGATGAAGCATACTGGCCATCTCACATGTAAATGTTACTGTCTTATAAGCATTTGCACTGAATTCTTGTTAATAAAAGAGTTTACCAGAACTATCATCTCTTCCTATAAAATGTAAAAATCACTTCTGGTGATTTTACATTTGTATTATTCTTTCAGACATTCACCTGATCTATCTATCTATCTTTCGTTCGCCTGAAGTATTGTCTATATCTGCAATGTCGTTTCCTGTATAAATTTTACTGTCTTTTGTAATTCTTGCCCATATAGTTTTGTCTGTAATGTTGTATCTATGGACCAATTGATTTTCCTCAGTCTACTATATTCACCTGATGATTACTAAAGAAATGGATTGTCCGCTTTATCAACCATCCTTAAAGGGATGTTAAGCGGGTGTAGTTGTGCTGTGGTTTATTTGTACCTTTCAGGCCCAACTTATCCGACTTCAGCACTGCATCTCTGAGTACCGGGTTGCCTTCCCTCTTCAATCCCTATTCACTTGGCCAGAAACGACTAGTTAGTTTGTTATTAGAAGCACCACAAAGAGGTGGAGTGGGGTCTGGATGGTTCTATTATTTTCTATTATTTCTATTATTGTTAATGACTGAAGAATTCATGACATTTATAGTTTTACTTATCATTTGAAGACCATGAAAGTTTTCTCAGTTTACCAGAATGTTCCTGCTGAAGACAAGTCTCACCATATCTGTTCCTGCTGATGGCTTTGTATGAAGCCATTATATTAATATTTGTTATATATCTCTTTGAATGGCTTGGCAGAAGGTCAACAACAGAAATGATAAATAGCTGCCGAGATCGAAAATTGTGGAGAGACATGATCACCTACGCCAGTAGGCACGGTACTTGATGATGGTGATATATCTCTTTAGTTCTATCTGTGTGAAGTCAGGCTCATCTGTTATTGTCATAAATATTCCATCATTCTGCTGGGCGTCTCTATCATTGCTTTGTGTTGCTATATTAGAGGATACCTCTCTATTCTCAGACTAGTGCTCTTTCAGGGCATAATCTTCCTACCACTCTGCAATGATTTGTATCTCTGCTTCTAACCAGAATACAGAACCACTTCATTCTCAGTCTATATAATTGTATCATCTTCCTCACAGTTGTTGGCCATTGACTGATTTCACAGTTTGTACATCCGTTACAACATCACACTTAATTTGATAACATGTCTGTTTCTATATCATGTGGGAAGTCAAATTGGTTGTACATATTGTAAATTATGTATATTAATTTCATGTAGTTTTTATCTGTAATTTGTTGCAGCTATTTATAAAATCAGTTTATACTTATTGGTTTATTGAAAATCTCAGTATTTTGATATCAGGATCCTTTAACAATTGATTGTACCTTAAATGTGTGCATGCTCTTGTTGTGAGCATATGTGCCCATTGTTAAGATACTTAAAGTATGAAGGTTGCTGTACAAACAGCTTTTTTTATTGTATAAATTGTAAAAACCTGTGAATAAAGTGAGTGTATTATTTTATATATTTTGTTTGTGTAGTAGAACTCTCCATGCAGCTAACAATCTCATCCACAATTAGGAAGAGAAGATGGAGTTATGATGGACGTGTGTTGAGAGGAGACAAGAAGAGAATTCCAAAACAGGCTCTTCTTCTATGTAAACATCAGGATACAGAAGAAGAAGAAGACCTGGAGAGACACCAAAAAGAACACTTATAAGTGAAGCAAAGTTGGCAGGCATGGGCTCATTATATAAGGTCAAATATCTCTCACAGAATAGACATGGATGACAAAAAACATGACAAGCCCTATGTGGCGTCTAGCAGCACTGGAAGGGTCAAGGTCAAGTAGAGGTCTGTTGTTTATGTGTGGATGATCTTGACATTTTGAAATGATTACATGGACACCTTTATGTCATTGTCATCAAGATAGGTTCACCGAGCATCTTGATTTAGTGGTTTGTTTTCCCTTGAATACCTTCTGAACTGATCATGAGATATGGCTAACTTCAGTACATAAACAGGAGTGTAATCATCAAGTAATTGACAACAACCCAACATATCTTGGTGTCACCATGAATCGCAGAATGACTTGGAAAAATCAGATAGACAGAGCAAGGATAAAAGCCAGAAAACGAACAAATATTATGAAGAAATTGGGAGGAACGGACTGAGGGTCAAACAGCAATATTTTGAAAAGACTATACGTAGGAAGAGTCAGACCAGTTCTAGAGTATGGAGTCACAGCCTGGGCTATGGCTTCCAAATCACACCTTAGCAAAATTAACAGAACACAGAACCAAGCTGCCCGTATCATCACTGGTGCTATGAAATCTACACCTATCAAGACTCTAGAAACAGTAACAGGTTTACAACCCTTAGAAGACAGACGGGTCACTAAAGTATTGCAGCAAGCGGAGAAATATAGAAGGCTCCTTAGCCACCCCATGCACCAAAGAATATCTGGTTTCGGAATTGTACGACTAAAGAGGAGCAACTTCGCTGCAATCGCCAATGAACTAACTACTGGAGACCCAGTACTTTCCCAAACAATATCGAAACCCTTGAGCCCATCTGATATGTCTCCTCATGGAAAACATAAAATACCAGAACTTCAGGAAAATATAACAGGAATCATGAAAAAAGGCACCCAATCAGACACAGAAAGAAAACACGTAGCAGAGGAACACATACACGATACCTACCCACAGGACTCTTGGTCCCACATATACACAGATGGCTCTGCTACAAATGCCACCAGAAATGGAGGGGGAGGTGTGTTCTTGACGCTGAATAATCAGGACGAGATCACCAAGTCAATAGCTACTGGAAAATTCTCAAACAACTTTAAAGCAGAAATTGAGGCCATCAGAGATGCTGCAACACTGGCTACTCAACACAAAAATAACATGCACAATAAATTGGTGATTCTGACTGATGCACTATCAGTATTATCAGCTCTAAAAAGCCCCAAGAACAATGAACTAGATGACTTGAGAACTACCCTGGACCAACTATGCAATAACTTCCAGAGAGTAGTCGTTCAGTGGATACCTTCATACTGTTACATACACGCGAACGAACGCGCAGATATATTAGCTAAGGAGGGAGGGAGATTACCACAAGAGAACCATCTGCTCAGTTATGAGGAAGCCAAATCCATCCTCAAGGGTCAGTTCCATGAAAAATGGAAACGAGAACACCCAAAGCATAATGAGAGTGATGGATACCACCAACTGTCAAGGAGGGATCAAGTCATCTTACTTCACCTACGCACTGGCCACAATAGAATGAGAAATCACATGTTCACCAAATTCAAAATAGGTACAACCAGCCTATGCCACTGTACACTGGACAATATGACTACAAAACATGTTCTACAGGATTGCCCACAGTACACAGACCTGAGAAGAGCAATGTGGTCCACGCCCACCTCCCTGGAAGGAAGAAGAGAAACTATATGGGGCCATCGATGGAAATTGCAGTTTAATATAACCTAGAAGGCTTGATCTAAAATTAAGTGGGTCGTGTCTCACTAAGATAACAATAACAGGTATAGTGATATATGCATATTCCCGATGAATGCGATGAAACTGAAACCATTTTATTAATTTTTGTGGTATAATCATAACCAGTGTCACATGGAATTTTTCACATTTCAAGATACTGCATTTTCGATTGATTGCCACTGAATGCGGTAGGCTGGGCAGGTGTGCTTTTTAAAATATTAATTTACTAATGCAGAGTTCTGAGAAAAAAAAGTCAAGAGCCTGTCACACCACGTGATGTATAGGGAATATGGTGTTAGTGACCATCATATTTATAGACGTTTGGCACCTGATTTTTTATGTAATATGGTCAGTATCACGCCCGTGCCACTTTACTTTCCCAGAAAAAATCCGGTACCCATTTAAGGCTGGATGAACCTGGAAGCTGTCAATCAGATTCGAACCCGACTCTCTTGCCCTTTGTTGTCCAGCAGAGTTATGAGAATGAGATAAAAAAAACAATGAATGAATTTATAAATTCAGCATCCATTTTGGGATTTCATTTCATTTATCATTTATTTATAATTTTAATAAAATTGTTGTAGACAGCTGTGTGTTTCAGGTTAAAGTGTTTCAATGAAATGATTTAATTTAAACACACTTTAACTTTAAAACACAAAACTGTCCACAACAATTTTAATAAATTTTAATTTTATGGGTTTTTAAAAAACAAAATTTGAGTGATCTGCCTATTATTTCATGTCAAAATAATAATATGATTTTTAAAGAAGTGGAGCATCTCCGATTCTCTGCTAAGAATGCAGGGCACCAGATTGCTCGCTTATGACAATATTAATCTATAATTTTTATAATATCTCTACATTTTTAAGTCAGAACTTTTTGCATAAACTATCAATTAATTATTATTAATGTTATATAATTATTAATAATATTTAATATTATTAATAATGTTTATTATAATAATAAATTAACACTCAAAACTTGACTTGTACTTTTTTCCCCTATTTTTATTGGTGTACAGGTCCGCCTAAAAAATATATGGAAGGTTTGCTTTTGAGATGCAATTCTTCTCCTGTATAGCACTTCTGCATTATATATTAACAGTCAATGGCAATTCCAAATAATTGTCTAGGATTAATATATTAATAACAAATACTGGAGTGACAAACAGCAAGGAACATTTGCCTGAAACCACCAACATTGGTAATGAAATTGATGTGGTTTTATGAAAGCAAATAAATAAGAACACATTCCAAATAGTGTATGATTAATATATCTGCAGCCATTTTATGTTTGTTTGTTTGTTTTCATCATGTGAAAGCTGATAGCATAGCATGACTCGTCTCAGACTGCTGAAAGCTGACAGCATAGACTGACTTGTTTCAGACTGCTGAAAGCTGACAGCATAGACTGACTTGTCTCAGACTGCTGAAAGCTGACAGCATAGACTGACTTGTTTCAGACTGCTGAAAGCATAGACTGACTTGTCTCAGACTGCTGAAAGCTGACAGCATAGACTGACTTGTTTCAGACTGCTGAAAGCTGACAGCATAGACTGACTTGTTTCAGACTGCTGGAAGCTGACAGCATATACTGACTTGTGTCAGACTGCTGAAAGCTGACAGCATAGACTGACTTGTCTCTGACTTCTGAAAGCTGACAGCATAGACTGACTTGTTTCAGACTGCTGAAAGCTGACAGCATAGACTGTCTTGTCTCAGACTTCTGAAAGCTGCGTAGATTCTGACTAATCATTTAAGCTGTTCCTTTTGAAGAAGATTTGTGTTTTATCTTGAATACTGTGTATTCCATGAGGGTTGTTGCTAACTTGTGATATTGCTTGTTGTTGATCAACTAGGCTTGTTGCTCTTCCACAGCCAAGAAACCATTGTAAGGATCTATTTCTGTGTAAATATTGAGTGGAGAAATGTAGTGTGTTTGTGGTTGTTGGCTTGTCCACCTTTCTAATGTAGGTCCTGACCATTCCAGCTGTACTAGATGTTCTGTAGATAATTGTGACAATTTAGTTTCATTTTAGGAAAGATTGTGTTGATCATTTGAGTAATTATGCTTTGCTCCATGTATCTTGTTACTTATGTTGGTTGCTTTGTTTTCTCATTCATTTCTTCCATTGTCTTGTACATATTCTCTGTTCATGACTGGAGCATGATTATGAGTTTAATGGTAACAGGCTGTCATTATAGCAGCCAATTTATTTGATTAGATGTAACACCTATAAGACATAAGCCTTCGATTAAGTAACATTGTCTTATCAGTTATTTGGTTATAAATAACCTATAAGACAATGTTACTTTCTAAAACATCATTCATTATTGCTACATTGATAACAGTTTGATGGCTTTCAATGGGACTTTCTCTCTTTGATGGTGACTATTATTATTCACTTTGTGAAGACATTAAAAATATAGCATCTGCTGGGTCTTCTGATGCTGCTATAATTGTAATAACATGTCTGTCTGGTAGTCATAACCAACATGTCTGTCTGGTAGTCATAACCAACATGTCTGTCTGGTAGTCATAACCAACATGTCTGTCTGGTAGTCATAACCAACATTAGTAGTAATCAGGCCAACAAATTGTCAATAATGTGTCTGCCTGTTTTTTTTTTTTAATGAAACTTGGAAAATATTGATTCCTTGTGAGTTTCCTTTATTATAATCATCTTTTGCTGTCAATGAACTTTGAGCATTGCACTAGACCATTAGTACTCACATTTAATTGAGCCTTTCAGCCGTACACACTCGCAGAAAGTACTACACTTTATATCATCATGCACTGAATTTCCTCCAGTGCTGCTGGGACATCACACACCTTTGATGTCACATTGTGAGTTTTATTATTTTCAATCTTCCAATTCTTCTTGTCTTCTTATTATGTGTTCACTCCAGGGACATTTTTTATATTGTCATGATTTACAAGTAAAACAAACCCAGACAGTAAACAAGTCTTTTGTTTACAAACCTGTGTGACTAATATCAGTTACTTTGTTACTTTCCTATTACCAACCACTATAGTCTGTGATCCAATAGAAAATATCACTTTGAAAGGCCAATGAGACTAGTTTATGGATGCCACTTCTGGAATATTGCCTGTTCCCTAATGTGAGCATGTTTACAGGGAGCCATCTTTTGTTTATGGAAAATGTCTTTGCATCCCTCATTTACCACAACTTAATATCATTTGACAAGACTGAATTTACTCAATATTTATTCTAGAAATGTAAAGCTGTCTTCTTGAAGTGTGATCATACAAGAAAAAAGAGACTTTTTCATGAGAGTTTTTGTATAAACCCATTGAATTGTTTATATTTTCTCATTTTTCTACATAAAAACAATCATTTGCATATAAACCTAAGATATCATGTGGTTGTGAACTAAGTCCCAGGTGCTCATACACATCTTTTATTTCCACCAACCAATCTTGCATTTTATTGATAAAGTGACAAACACTCAATAGATCCAGCAGAATAAGATTTATATACACACATTATTGTTATGCTAGAGACTATGTTGTACCTGTAGCCATCTTGATATTGAATTTTGTTCAGTTCTAAGTCACAGTTTAGTGTACAGATGTTGCTAGTTGTAGCACAATCATGGTGGTCAGTCACTGCAACAGTTGGTTAGTCCAGGAACTCTGGGATCACAGATGTTGCTAGTTGTAGCACAATCATGGTGGTCAGTCACTGCAACAGTTGCTTAGTCCAGGAACTCTGGGATCACATATGTTGCTGATGGTGGTTATTTACTGCTCACTCACTTAATAACTGTTGTTTTCTTAGTCCAGATCTCTGGGATCACAGATGTCAATTCAGTTGTCTGTAGATTGGCAGTAAAGTAGTGGTTGTGCCCATGCTTCATTACTCAATCATGAGTTTGTTTCTTGGAGGACACATTCTATATTTGAACCTATAATTATAACTTTATATATAAGAGAGTTCTTCATTGCTTTGTGGAACCAGTTTAATATAGATGCAAATCCTGAACAATTGGACAACAGACAGGAAAATTGCTGAAGACTACAGTAGTGTGTTTTTACAGAAGAATGTTGAGAATAGCATGGACAGTTAAAAAGAGTACGGAAGATGTTCTAAAAGTGGCCAAAACAAGCAGAAAGTTTATCTCCAGCATCCGGAGGACACAAGCATAATTTTTTTGTGGCCATGAAATGAGGGAACGTCTGGAAAAACTGAGGGAATAGGAGATAGAAAGAAGCAGAGAGAAAATATACAAAACATTATAAGAGAGTGGCTTGGTAGGAAGTTAACACAGAATTGATAAACAGCCGAAGAAATAGAAAGTTGTGGAGAGACATTATTACCTACACCAGCAGGGATGGTTCATCATTGTCAAATTATATTATCTTGATGAATTGTGGGTAATGAGGGTTGCTGTCAAGTTGGCAGTTGTATAAATAAGTTGTATGATAAATTGCATTCAAATATCATCAATCAATTTATTCTGACAGTTTTATGTTCAAGGATAAGACCTCAGGTTCTGTTTCAGCACAACACAACTTTCAATAGAGAGCAGAGTAAATAAATAATACAAATGGTACAATGGAAAGAATAACGAAAATATGAAACCACTTAATTCAATTGTTTTTATCTTCCAGTCATTTTGTAAAGCTGTTTTATATGCTTATTTATATGTGATAGAATCATCTACTATAAACATGTTGTTTGTTTCAACATTTTTATTTCACTCCTTTTTTATCTCTATTTGTTTAGTTCTTTACTGATGTGATCCACAGCTGCTGGACTCTGCTGAGACCATGGGTCCACTTTCTGGATATGTCCTTATGAGTTACAATAATTTATCTTGATATGTGCTGAAATTGTCTTATTGACTTGTGAACAACATGAGGAAAGCTAATCATATCAGTTGGTATAGATCAATTATACTGCACATTTGCTGGTGACATTCAATAGTATTTTTATATGAATTTGTACAGAAAATTCCAGAACATATTTATTAGTGGTATTCACGGTTATTTGTCATATTATATGTATTGAAAATTCTAGAACATATTTACTAATGGTATTCACTGGTATTTTTATGTGAGTTTACATACATTCCAGAAATATGTTTTAAATTGGTGATTGTTTCTTGTTGAAGTAAAATGTGTGCAGGATTAATGTGAGAGCAGAAGTCAATATGGTTTTAAATTATGTCGAGTGAAAGAGCATCTATGAGCCAAAAGAAAAGTTCTTAACAAAAATCTGTCAATGCTATGAGATGTAATTTCATTTTCCTTGATTGTCATAGCAGATTTACATTCTGTGTCTTATATTTTCAAGATAGAGGAAACAGCATTGTGGTTATACAAGGTCATGATAAGCATGTGGTGTTAGTAACATATTTTTGGCTGACATGCTTGGTTTCATACCCAGTCACCTTTACTTCCAAGAAAAAACTCCGGCCACCATGTTTGTAATAACAGTGAGGGGAAAGGGGTGGCTAATCTATTGTCCTTTCGAGCCGAAGATGGCACATAGGGCAGAACCACAATCTCAAAAACAGAATACTTGTGTGCCAAAATGGCACATATTGAGATCATTGCTTCTAAAATGTATGGTTCTGTTTCTATAACAATACTTTTTACAATGACAGCTTGTCAAGCCATTGATCAACCTCCTTAGTCGCCTCTTACGACATGCTTGGAAGGACACAGTGTCACTATACTTTACTCATAATGAGGCCCCGGTAACACATGGGAAAAGGGGTGGCTACAAACCTCTAAATGCGGGACATTATACTCTGACATCTCACACAACTAACGTAGAGTGGTTGACATGGCTACCTGTACTGTCATATTTATAAAAGCTAGTTCAACTTCTGTGTACTTCTTCTTCTTCTATCCTTCCTCTGCTGCCGTTGGCATCGAGGGGAGAAACAATCTGCGATTCTGTGTACAGTCTTGTATATTTTTAGTCCGTGTGACTACAGCGGCCTGACTACGATGAGGGGAGAGAAGAATAGAGCCAGTGTCATGTCTATGTGACTACAGCAGCCTGACTACGGTGAGGGGAGAGAAGAATAGAGCCAGTGTCATGTCCATGTGACTACAGCAGCCTGACTACGGTGAGGGGAGAGAAGAATAGAGCCAGAGTCACCTGTCATGTCTATGTGACTACAGGGGCCTGACTACGGTGAGGGGAGAGAAAAATAGAGCCAGTGTCATGTCCATGTGACTACAGCAGCCTGACTACGGTGAGAGGAGAGAAGAATAGAGCCAGAGTCACCTGTCATGTCTATGTGACTACAGCGGCCTGACCACTGTGAGGGGAGAGAAAAATAGAGCCAGTGTCATGTCCATGTGACTACAGCGGCCTGACTACGGTGAGGGGAGAGAAGAATATCGCCAGTGTCATGTCCATGTGGCTACAGGGGCCTGACCACAGTGAGGGGAGAAAAGAATAGAGCCAGTGTCATGTCCATGTGGCTACAGGGGCCTGACCACAGTGAGGGGAGAAAAGAATAGAGCCAGTGTCATGTCCATGTGGCTACAGGGGCCTGACCACAGTGAGGGGAGAAAAGAATAGAGCCAGTGTCATGTCCATGTGGCTACAGGGGCCTGACCACAGTGAGGGTAGAAAAGAATAGAGCCAGTGTCATGTCCATGTGGCTACAGGGGCCTGACTACAGTGAGGGAGAAAAGAATAGAGCCAGTGTCATGTCCATGTGACTACAGGGACCTGACTACAGTGAGGGGAGAAAAGAATAGAGCTAGTGTCATGTCCATGTGACTACAGGGGCCTGACCACAGTGAGGGGAGAAAAGAATAGAGCCAGTGTCATGTCCATGTGGCTACAGGGGCCTGACCACAGTGAGGGTAGAAAAGAATAGAGCCAGTGTCATGTCTATGTGGCTACAGGGGCCTGACCACAGTGAGGGTAGAAAAGAATAGAGCCAGTGTCATGTCCATGTGACTACCAGGGCCTGACCACAGTGAGGGGAGAAAAGAATAGAGCCAGTGTCATGTCTATGTGGCTACAGGGGCCTGACCACAGTGAGGGTAGAAAAGAATAGAGCCAGTGTCATGTCCATGTGGCTACAGGGGCCTGACCACAGTGAGGGTAGAAAAGAATAGAGCCAGTGTCATGTCCATGTGACTACAGGGACCTGACTACAGTGAGGGGAGAAAAGAATAGAGCCAGTGTCATGTCCATGTGACTACAGGGGCCTGACCACAGTGAGGGGAGAGAAGAATAGAGCCAGTGTCATGTCCATGTGGCTACAGGGGCCTGACCACAGTGAGGGGAGAAAAGAATAGAGCCAGTGTCATGTCCATGTGACTACAGGGGCCTGACCACGGTGAGGGGAGAGAAGGATAGAGCCAGTGTCATGTCCATGTGGCTACAGGGGCCTGACCACAGTGAGGGGAGAAAAGAATAGAGCCAGTGTCATGTCCATGTGGCTACAGGGGCCTGACTACAGTGAGGGGAGAAAAGAATAGAGCCAGTGTCATGTCCATGTGACTACAGGGACCTGACTACAGTGAGGGGAGAAAAGAATAGAGCCAGTGTCATGTCCATGTGACTACAGGGGCCTGACCACAGTGAGGGGAGAAAAGAATAGAGCCAGTGTCATGTCCATGTGGCTACAGGGGCCTGACCACAGTGAGGGTAGAAAAGAATAGAGCCAGTGTCATGTCTATGTGGCTACAGGGGCCTGACCACAGTGAGGGTAGAAAAGAATAGAGCCAGTGTCATGTCCATGTGACTACCAGGGCCTGACCACAGTGAGGGGAGAAAAGAATAGAGCCAGTGTCATGTCTATGTGGCTACAGGGGCCTGACCACAGTGAGGGTAGAAAAGAATAGAGCCAGTGTCATGTCCATGTGGCTACAGGGGCCTGACCACAGTGAGGGTAGAAAAGAATAGAGCCAGTGTCATGTCCATGTGGCTACCAGGGCCTGACCACAGTGAGGGGAGAAAAGAATAGAGCCAGTGTCATGTCCATGTGGCTACAGGGGCCTGACCACAGTGAGGGGAGAAAAGAATAGAGCCAGTGTCATGTCCATGTGGCTACCAGGGCCTGACCACGGTGAGGGGAGAAAAGAATAGAGCCAGTGTCATGTCCATGTGGCTACAGGGGCCTGACCACAGTGAGGGGAGAAAAGAATAGAGCCAGTGTCAGGTCCATGTGGCTACCAGGGCCTGACCACAGTGAGGGGAGAAAAGAATAGAGCCAGTGTCATGTCCATGTGGCTACAGGGGCCTGACCACAGTGAGGGGAGAAAAGAATAGAGCCAGTGTCATGTCCATGTGGCTACCAGGGCCTGACCACGGTGAGGGGAGAGAAGGATAGAGCCAGTGTCATGTCCATGTGGCTACCAGGGCCTGACCACGGTGAGGGGAGAGAAGAATAGAGCCAGCGTCATGTCCATGTGGCTACCGGTGCCTGACCACGGTGAGGGGAGAAAAGAGTAGAGCCAGTGTCACCAGCTGCCCTGAGAGTCAATAAAACTAAGACTGGTCCACTTGTTAATGTTGTCTTCCCACCTCTTCTACTAAAATTTATTGATGCATTACTACATTACTTACACATGTCTTCTTGTACCCTCTACAACTACCTGCAGTATTGTTCCTGCCAAACAGGACACAGGCTCAATGGTCATCAGATTGTTCATTCTGTTACAATGTCATCACTAGTGACATGTTCTGCTATCAAACTCACAAGTTTTTTACAGCATCTCACCTCCGTTGCTTGTATTCTTTTTCCTAGACGTACTTGTCCACATTTATAGGCATCAACAAAACATATTGCATATATTCTGGTGTTGGGAATGATGTTTGCTCATATTGGCCATAATCATGGACATCAAACACCTTACTCCCTACACCATGTTAGTTCACTTGTTTGTGAAATTCTAGCCAGTATATTTATATAATTCTACCTTGGAGCCGCTGAAATATATCTAGAATGCTTTGTTTTGTCTTGAGGTCCAGTCGGTTTGTGTGGTCACTGTGCCTTGCTTGTGTTTCATCTGTTTAGATAATGTGAGTGAGCTTGTGTGTGTTTCTGTGTGGCCTCTCACAATTGTACCTTCCAGAAGTAGCCTCCGTCAATCATAGTTGACTGGATTTTTCAGCGCCCGTAGAAATGTTATTTTTTCTTTTCTTTCATCATGTATTCTCTTTCTCTATGAATCTGTCTGCTTCTTGCTTGAGGTGAACCTTTAGAGTGTGTTTCCAGAGATTGCGGTCTGCAGCTATGTCTTCCCATGCTGCAGGTTCAGAGTCTTCATGTCGCGTTTACACACATCTACAAATCTAAGTTTTGGGCGCCCCCTAGTTCTTTTACCATCTGCCAGTTGTTCGTAGAGTATATCTTTCGGTATGTGGCCATCTTTCATACGGCGTATATGGCCAAGCCACGTAACCTATGTTGTTTGAGCAGCAGAAGGTACCTTCTATCAAGTTTGTGTGTATATATATATATATATATATGTGTGTGTGTGTGTGTTTGTGTGTGTATTATATGAGTATTGTAAGTTACATTATATACATGTATATATGCAAGATTGTATAAAAATAATGTATTAAACATATCCTTGACATATTTATACAACATATCCTTGACATATTTATACAACATATCCTTGACCTGAGTTGAAAATATCGTCATGTGAGACATGTCTTGAGTTGTGTTTCAGCCATCTTTCCACCTGTACATTGCTCTGACCTCTCTTATTATTAAAGTCTCTTCCTCTCTTATTATTAAAGTCTCTTCCTCTCTTATTATTAAAGTCTCTTCCTCTCTTATTATTAAAGTCTCTTCCTCTCTTATTATTAAAGTCTCTTCCTCTCTTATTATTAAAGTCTCTTCCTCTCTTATTATTAAAGTCTCCTCCAAACTCTTTGAGTTGTTTTTCACCATTTCAATTGTCCTCCCCCCACCTTCCTGGAAGAGAAACTGTATGGGGCAATCGAATCACTTAAACTGACAGCTGACATCATAAGAGAGTCTGGAATCCTACTCTGATTGAGACTTGATCGCAGAGAGAGAGAGAGAGAGAATTGTCCTCCCAGTATTTTCTACAATCTAAAGTCATTATTTGCTTGTCATATATTCTTAATATGGTCATTCATGGTTTTGTCATTCTGTTGCCATGTCATCACTGACATTTCCTTTCAGGAGTCTTGTTTTGTCATTCTGTTGCCATGTCATCACTGACAGGAGTCTTGTTTTGTCATTCTGTTGCCATGTCATCACTGACAGGAGTCTTGTTTTGTCATTCTGTTGCCATGTCATCACTGACAGGAGTCTTGTTTTGTCAATCTGTTGCCATGTCATCACTGACAGGAGTCTTGTTTTGTCATTCTGTTGCCATGTCATCACTGACATTTCCTTTCAGGAGTCTTGTTTTGTCATTCTGTTGCCATGTCATCACTGACATTTCCTTTCAGGAGTCTTGTTTTGTCATTCTGTTGCCATGTCATCACTGACAGGAGTCTTGTTTTGTCATTCTGTTGCCATGTCATCACTGACAGGAGTCTTGTTTTGTCATTCTGTTGCCATGTCATCACTGACAGGAGTCTTGTTTTGTCAATCTGTTGCCATGTCATCACTGACAGGAGTCTTGTTTTGTCAATCTGTTGCCATGTCATCACTGACAGGAGTCTTGTTTTGTCATTCTGTTGCCATGTCATCACTGACAGGAGTCTTCAACAAAACCTATCCATTTCTTCCTTTTCTGGCAGCTGCAGTTATTGTTTTTTCTGATTGTTGATTTATTTTGGCCACTCATGGCAAAAAAGGAGTTAATCTTTATAGACATTTTAGCTTGATCAGAGGTCTCCAAGGTTGGACTCGATGTCAAGCCACCAACTTGTATTTGTTTCTGACCTGCACACAATTGTTATCTGGTGGGATAATAAGTTATAATTGTTGTTGTTATGATATCATCTAACTAACAATTGTCCTTTCAAGCCAAAGACAGCACATCAGGCAGACATTCTAAACTCTTGTGTCTGATGATCTTTCAACTGTCTGACCCTGCACAGGACCTGCATTGGGTCTCGCTACACGGCTCTGTTCTGGGCGAGGGAGCTGATACCTGCTGTTGTTGCCTCTCACTTTAATGTGTTTTTAGTGTTTCTCTAGGTCGGCCTCTTTTCCTTTTCTTATTATGGCCTGAAGAATTAAATGTGACACATTGAGCCCATCAATGAACACTAGATCAAAGGGCCAACCATGAGAATTATAGATTGATGAAACACACTAGGGAATGTAACAGCACAAGAAGGCAAGAGAAGAGTTATTGACCACAAATTATATCTTCTTTCAACATTGAAAGGCAAATTGTTGTTGTTGCGTTCGCCAGCTCTCAACTCTGACGAAGTCCCTAGAGACTAGGATCTGAGTTTTGCATGTTAATCCAATTTTCCCTGGCAGCCGCGTGCACCTGGGTCCCTCGCCGCACAGGCAGATAACTCCGACTTCGAAGGTACTCATGTTTTTTCCGTCAATGAGTAACTGACGTTTCAAGCCGGGCCTCGCTGCTGAGACCAGGGGTGGTTGTCGCAGAGAGAAATCACAAATTAAAAAAACCCAACCAGTGTAGCTGAGATTTGAGCCCACAACCTCTCTGTCCCGAGGCCGGCGTCTTGCCTCAAGACTAACCAGTTCCTCCATGGACTTGGAATATGAGGAAACTGCAACAAGGAACACTTTTCATGCATAGCCTGCAATGGTTCCTGCCGCCTATCCACCATATATCAGAAGTTCACGTCCTCCCGAAATGGATGATAGTCATATTTCTTTAAAAATGTATAGCGCTTGATGATGTTAGGCCATCGTTGTTGACTCCAATTCCGAACATATAAACACACAGTTAGTCGTCAGATTATCCCCGTCGCACATCAAACAAAAGACCGTAAGATTAACGTACGGTCGATCTAGGGATTTACAATGGGCCATTACGATGACGTAGCACACATAACAATGCAAGCACAGCAATGACGCACCCTTTCGATTCTTGATTACTCTAGTGAATGTAGCCTACGACGAACAGAACACGGTGCAAATTCCCTAAAGAGATAAAACTGCTGCTGGCGAAGCAGTTCACATTAATGAGAACATATAAATACCTTGCGACAAGCAAATCCATCAACAGTCATGAACAGCACCAATGTGACGTAAAGCGCAGAGCAAGCCTAGACGATGGAAGGTCGCATTCACAACACTTGATTTGTCGAAAATGAAATATTGCCGGCGTACGACATTGTTTTATCAGCGCAGATGTAATAAGTAGATCATTATCTTGATTTTAACGCATAGGAGTGCAATGGAGAACCGAAATTAATCAGACATCGAATGCACTTTCTGCACCGATCGAGAGAACGTGGACTAGATCCGCCATCTTAGAAACGGAACCGCACTTGGAGATTCGAAAGGCAAATGAATAAAAAGAAAGGAAAAACAATGGACTGATTGAGACAGCAGTAAAGTTGTTATTTAACATCTATTTAGATATCAAAGACAGCATTCTCATCTCACAAAGTTTAGGAATCCCCGATGGTTCAATCAAGAGTGCATGAAGCAAACTAACTAGATCTCCTCTTGATGTCAGGTCAACCAATGAGAGAACTTTCACTGAAATCAAATGGCTGTCACAGTCTGTTGTAGATGAGTTTCAAAATCATTTGCTGCCTTCACTAGACTACATCTTGGAGAACAAAATAGGCTTCCAAATACATGGATCAGCCTATAGACTTCATTGTTCAGTTTTGTCAAGTGCACGTTTGTTCTCATCACAGGTTAGAAAGTGCACGTTTGTTCTCATCACAGGTTAGAAAATGCCAGTTTGTTCTCATCACAGGTTAGAAAGTGCACGTTTGTTCTCATCACAGGTTAGAAAGTGCAAGTTTGTTCTCATCACAGGTTAGAAAGTGCACGTTTGTTCTCATCACAGGTTAGAAAGTGCAAGTTTGTTCTCATCACAGGTTAGAAAGTGCAAGTTTGTTCTCATCACAGGTTAGAAAGTGCAAGTTTGTTCTCATCACAGGTTAGAAAGTGCAAGTTTGTTCTCATCACAGGTTAGAAAGTGCACGTTTGTTCTCATCACAGGTTAGAAAGTGCAAGTTTGTTCTCATCACAGGTTAGAAAATGCCAGTTTGTTCTCATCACAGGTTAGAAAGTGCAAGTTTGTTCTCATCACAGGTTAGAAAGTGCAAGTTTGTTTATATCACAGGTTAGAAAGTGCAAGTTTGTTCTCATCACAGGTTAGAAAGTGCAAGTTTGTTCTCATCACAGGTTAGAAAGTGCAAGTTTGTTCTCATCACAGGTTAGAAAGTGCAAGTTTGTTCTCATTACAGGTTAGAAAGTGCAAGTTTGTTTATATCACAGGTTAGAAAGTGCAAGTTTGTTTATATCACAGGTTAGAAAGTGCAAGTTTGTTCTCATCACAGGTTAGAAAGTGCAAGTTTGTTCTCATCACAGGTTAGAAAGTGCAAGTTTGTTCTCATAACAGGTTAGAAAGTGCAAGTTTGTTCTCATCACAGGTTAGAAAGTGTAAGTTTGTTCTCATCACAGGTTAGAAAGTACAACTTTGTTCTCATCACAGGTTAGAAAGTGCAAGTTTGTTTATATCACAGGTTAGAAAGTGCAAGTTTGTTTATATTACAGGTTAGAAAGTGCAAGTTTGTTTATATCACAGGTTAGAAAGTGCAAGTTTGTTTATATCACAGGTTAGAAAGTGCAAGTTTGTTCTCATCACAGGTTAGAAAGTGCAAGTTTGTTTATATCACAGGTTAGAAAGTGCAAGTTTGTTCTCATCACAGGTTAGAAAGTGCAAGTTTGTTTATATCACAGGTTAGAAAGTGCAAGTTTGTTCTCATCACAGGTTAGAAAGTGCAAGTTTGTTCTCATCACAGGTTAGAAAGTGCAAGTTTGTTCTCATCACAGGTTAGAAAGTGCAAGTTTGTTTATATCACAGGTTAGAAAGTGCAAGTTTGTTCTCATCACAGGTTAGAAAGTGCAAGTTTGTTCTCATCACAGGTTAGAAAGTGCAAGTTTGTTCTCATCACAGGTTAGAAAGTGCAAGTTTGTTCTCATTACAGGTTAGAAAGTGCAAGTTTGTTCTCATCACAGGTTAGAAAGTGCAAGTTTGTTCTCATCACAGGTTAGAAAGTGCAAGTTTGTTCTCATCACAGGTTAGAAAGTGCAAGTTTGTTCTCATCACAGGTTAGAAAGTGCAAGTTTGTTCTCGTCACAGGTTAGAAAGTGCAAGTTTGTTCTCATAACAGGTTAGAAAGTGCAAGTTTGTTCTCATTACAGGTTAGAAAGTGCAAGTTTGTTCTCATCACAGGTTAGAAAGTGCAAGTTTGTTCTCATCACAGGTTAGAAAGTGCAAGTTTGTTCTCATTACAGGTTAGAAAGTGCAAGTTTGTTCTCATCACAGGTTAGAAAGTGCAAGTTTGTTCTCATCACAGGTTAGAAAGTGCAAGTTTGTTCTCATCACAGGTTAGAAAGTGCAAGTTTGTTCTCGTCACAGGTTAGAAAGTGCAAGTTTGTTCTCATAACAGGTTAGAAAGTGCAAGTTTGTTCTCATTACAGGTTAGAAAGTGCAAGTTTGTTCTCATCACAGGTTAGAAAGTGCAAGTTTGTTCTCATCACAGGTTAGAAAGTGCACGTTTGTTCTCATCACAGGTTAGAAAGTGCAAGTTTGTTTATATCACAGGTTAGAAAGTGCAAGTTTGTTCTCATCACAGGTTGGAAAGTGCAAGTTTGTTCTCATCACATGTTAGAAAGTGCAAGTTTGTTCTCATCACAGGTTAGAAAGTGCAAGTTTGTTCTCATCACAGGTTAGAAAGTGCAAGTTTGTTTATATCACAGGTTAGAAAGTGCAAGTTTGTTTATATCACAGGTTAGAAAGTGCAAGTTTGTTCTCATCACAGGTTAGAAAGTGCAAGTTTGTTCTCATCACAGGTTAGAAAGTGCACGTTTGTTCTCATCACAGGTTAGAAAGTGCAAGTTTGTTCTCATCACAGGTTAGAAAGTGAAAGTTTGTTCTCATCACAGGTTAGAAAGTGCAAGTTTGTTTATATCACAGTTTAGAAAGTGCAAGTTTGTTTATATCACAGGTTAGAAAGTGCAAGTTTGTTCTCATCACAGGTTAGAAAGTGCAAGTTTGTTCTCATCACAGGTTAGAAAGTGCAAGTTTGTTCTCATCACAGGTTAGAAAGTGCAAGTTTGTTCTCATCACAGGTTAGAAAGTGCAAGTTTGTTCTCATCACAGGTTAGAAAGTGCAAGTTTGTTCTCATCACAGGTTAGAAAGTGCAAGTTTGTTCTCATAACAGGTTAGAAAGTGCAAGTTTGTTCTCATCACAGGTTAGAAAGTGCAAGTTTGTTTATATCACAGGTTAGAAAGTGCAAGTTTGTTCTCATCACAGGTTAGAAAGTGCAAGTTTGTTCTCATCACAGGTTAGAAAGTGCAAGTTTGTTTATATCACAGGTTAGAAAGTGCAAGTTTGTTTATATCACAGGTTAGAAAGTGCAAGTTTGTTTATATCACAGGTTAGAAAGTGCAAGTTTGTTTATATCACAGGTTAGAAAGTGCAAGTTTGTTTATATCACAGGTTAGAAAGTGCAAGTTTGTTCTCATCACAGGTTAGAAAGTGCAAGTTTGTTCTCATCACAGGTTAGAAAGTGCAAGTTTGTTCTCATCACAGGTTAGAAAGTGCAAGTTTGTTCTCATCACAGGTTAGAAAGTGCAAGTTTGTTCTCATCACAGGTTAGAAAGTGCAAGTTTGTTCTCATCACAGGTTAGAAAGTGCAAGTTTGTTTATATCACAGGTTAGAAAGTGCAAGTTTGTTTATATCACAGGTTAGAAAGTGCAAGTTTGTTCTCATCACAGGTTAGAAAGTGCAAGTTTGTTCTCATCACAGGTTAGAAAGTGCACGTTTGTTCTCATCACAGGTTAGAAAGTGCAAGTTTGTTCTCATCACAGGTTAGAAAGTGAAAGTTTGTTCTCATCACAGGTTAGAAAGTGCAAGTTTGTTTATATCACAGTTTAGAAAGTGCAAGTTTGTTTATATCACAGGTTAGAAAGTGCAAGTTTGTTCTCATCACAGGTTAGAAAGTGCAAGTTTGTTCTCATCACAGGTTAGAAAGTGCAAGTTTGTTCTCATCACAGGTTAGAAAGTGCAAGTTTGTTCTCATCACAGGTTAGAAAGTGCAAGTTTGTTCTCATCACAGGTTAGAAAGTGCAAGTTTGTTCTCATCACAGGTTAGAAAGTGCAAGTTTGTTCTCATAACAGGTTAGAAAGTGCAAGTTTGTTCTCATCACAGGTTAGAAAGTGCAAGTTTGTTTATATCACAGGTTAGAAAGTGCAAGTTTGTTCTCATCACAGGTTAGAAAGTGCAAGTTTGTTCTCATCACAGGTTAGAAAGTGCAAGTTTGTTTATATCACAGGTTAGAAAGTGCAAGTTTGTTTATATCACAGGTTAGAAAGTGCAAGTTTGTTTATATCACAGGTTAGAAAGTGCAAGTTTGTTTATATCACAGGTTAGAAAGTGCAAGTTTGTTTATATCACAGGTTAGAAAGTGCAAGTTTGTTCTCATCACAGGTTAGAAAGTGCAAGTTTGTTCTCATCACAGGTTAGAAAGTGCAAGTTTGTTCTCATCACAGGTTAGAAAGTGCAAGTTTGTTCTCATCACAGGTTAGAAAGTGCAAGTTTGTTCTCATCACAGGTTAGAAAGTGCACGTTTGTTTATATCACAGGTTAGAAAGTGCAAGTTTGTTTATATCACAGGTTAGAAAGTGCAAGTTTGTTTATATCACAGGTTAGAAAGTGCAAGTTTGTTCTCATCACAGGTTAGAAAGTGCAAGTTTGTTTATATCACAGGTTAGAAAGTGCAAGTTTGTTCTCATCACAGGTTAGAAAGTGCAAGTTTGTTTATATCACAGGTTAGAAAGTGCAAGTTTGTTTATATCACAGGTTAGAAAGTGCAAGTTTGTTTATATCACAGGTTAGAAAGTGCAAGTTTGTTTATATCACAGGTTAGAAAGTGCAAGTTTGTTTATATCACAGGTTAGAAAGTGCAAGTTTGTTTATATCACAGGTTAGAAAGTGCAAGTTTGTTTATATCACAGGTTAGAAAGTGCAAGTTTGTTCTCATCACAGGTTAGAAAGTGCAAGTTTGTTCTCATCACAGGTTAGAAAGTGCAAGTTTGTTTATATCACAGGTTAGAAAGTGCAAGTTTGTTCTCATCACAGGTTAGAAAGTGCAAGTTTGTTCTCATCACAGGTTAGAAAGTGCAAGTTTGTTCTCATCACAGGTTAGAAAGTGCAAGTTTGTTCTCATTACAGGTTAGAAAGTGCAAGTTTGTTTATATCACAGGTTAGAAAGTGCAAGTTTGTTCTCATCACAGGTTAGAAAGTGCAAGTTTGTTCTCATCACAGGTTAGAAAGTGCACGTTTGTTCTCATCACAGGTTAGAAAATGCCAGTTTGTTCTCATCACAGGTTAGAAAGTGCACGTTTGTTCTCATCACAGGTTAGAAAGTGCAAGTTTGTTCTCATCACAGGTTAGAAAGTGCACGTTTGTTCTCATCACAGGTTAGAAAGTGCAAGTTTGTTCTCATCACAGGTTAGAAAGTGCAAGTTTGTTCTCATCACAGGTTAGAAAGTGCAAGTTTGTTCTCATCACAGGTTAGAAAGTGCAAGTTTGTTCTCATCACAGGTTAGAAAGTGCACGTTTGTTCTCATCACAGGTTAGAAAGTGCAAGTTTGTTCTCATCACAGGTTAGAAAATGCCAGTTTGTTCTCATCACAGGTTAGAAAGTGCAAGTTTGTTCTCATCACAGGTTAGAAAGTGCAAGTTTGTTTATATCACAGGTTAGAAAGTGCAAGTTTGTTCTCATCACAGGTTAGAAAGTGCAAGTTTGTTCTCATCACAGGTTAGAAAGTGCAAGTTTGTTCTCATCACAGGTTAGAAAGTGCAAGTTTGTTCTCATTACAGGTTAGAAAGTGCAAGTTTGTTTATATCACAGGTTAGAAAGTGCAAGTTTGTTTATATCACAGGTTAGAAAGTGCAAGTTTGTTCTCATCACAGGTTAGAAAGTGCAAGTTTGTTCTCATCACAGGTTAGAAAGTGCAAGTTTGTTCTCATCACAGGTTAGAAAGTGCAAGTTTGTTCTCATAACAGGTTAGAAAGTGCAAGTTTGTTCTCATCACAGGTTAGAAAGTGTAAGTTTGTTCTCATCACAGGTTAGAAAGTACAACTTTGTTCTCATCACAGGTTAGAAAGTGCAAGTTTGTTTATATCACAGGTTAGAAAGTGCAAGTTTGTTTATATCACAGGTTAGAAAGTGCAAGTTTGTTTATATCACAGGTTAGAAAGTGCAAGTTTGTTTATATCACAGGTTAGAAAGTGCAAGTTTGTTCTCATCACAGGTTAGAAAGTGCAAGTTTGTTTATATCACAGGTTAGAAAGTGCAAGTTTGTTCTCATCACAGGTTAGAAAGTGCAAGTTTGTTTATATCACAGGTTAGAAAGTGCAAGTTTGTTCTCATCACAGGTTAGAAAGTGCAAGTTTGTTCTCATCACAGGTTAGAAAGTGCAAGTTTGTTCTCATCACAGGTTAGAAAGTGCAAGTTTGTTTATATCACAGGTTAGAAAGTGCAAGTTTGTTCTCATCACAGGTTAGAAAGTGCAAGTTTGTTCTCATCACAGGTTAGAAAGTGCAAGTTTGTTTATAT
The DNA here is from genome assembly GCA_032433765.1 of Megaustenia siamemsis. NCBI lineage: Eukaryota > Metazoa > Mollusca > Gastropoda > Stylommatophora > Ariophantidae > Megaustenia > Megaustenia siamemsis. The sequence continues at coordinate 11,286,967 of JAVIAB010000026.1, read as the reverse complement.
CACAGGTTAGAAAGTGCAAGTTTGTTCTCATTACAGGTTAGAAAGTGCAAGTTTGTTCTCATCACAGGTTAGAAAGTGCAAGTTTGTTCTCATCACAGGTTAGAAAGTGCAAGTTTGTTCTCATCACAGGTTAGAAAGTGCAAGTTTGTTCTCATCACAGGTTAGAAAGTGCAAGTTTGTTCTCGTCACAGGTTAGAAAGTGCAAGTTTGTTCTCATAACAGGTTAGAAAGTGCAAGTTTGTTCTCATCACAGGTTAGAAAGTGCAAGTTTGTTCTCATCACAGGTTAGAAAGTGCAAGTTTGTTCTCATTACAGGTTAGAAAGTGCAAGTTTGTTCTCATCACAGGTTAGAAAGTGCAAGTTTGTTCTCATCACAGGTTAGAAAGTGCAAGTTTGTTCTCATCACAGGTTAGAAAGTGCAAGTTTGTTCTCGTCACAGGTTAGAAAGTGCAAGTTTGTTCTCATAACAGGTTAGAAAGTGCAAGTTTGTTCTCATCACAGGTTAGAAAGTGCAAGTTTGTTCTCGTCACAGGTTAGAAAGTGCAAGTTTGTTCTCATAACAGGTTAGAAAGTGCAAGTTTGTTCTCATTACAGGTTAGAAAGTGCAAGTTTGTTCTCATCACAGGTTAGAAAGTGCAAGTTTGTTCTCATCACAGGTTAGAAAGTGCACGTTTGTTCTCATCACAGGTTAGAAAGTGCAAGTTTGTTTATATCACAGGTTAGAAAGTGCAAGTTTGTTCTCATCACAGGTTGGAAAGTGCAAGTTTGTTCTCATCACATGTTAGAAAGTGCAAGTTTGTTCTCATCACAGGTTAGAAAGTGCAAGTTTGTTCTCATCACAGGTTAGAAAGTGCAAGTTTGTTTATATCACAGGTTAGAAAGTGCAAGTTTGTTTATATCACAGGTTAGAAAGTGCAAGTTTGTTCTCATCACAGGTTAGAAAGTGCAAGTTTGTTCTCATCACAGGTTAGAAAGTGCACGTTTGTTCTCATCACAGGTTAGAAAGTGCAAGTTTGTTCTCATCACAGGTTAGAAAGTGAAAGTTTGTTCTCATCACAGGTTAGAAAGTGCAAGTTTGTTTATATCACAGTTTAGAAAGTGCAAGTTTGTTTATATCACAGGTTAGAAAGTGCAAGTTTGTTCTCATCACAGGTTAGAAAGTGCAAGTTTGTTCTCATCACAGGTTAGAAAGTGCAAGTTTGTTCTCATCACAGGTTAGAAAGTGCAAGTTTGTTCTCATCACAGGTTAGAAAGTGCAAGTTTGTTCTCATCACAGGTTAGAAAGTGCAAGTTTGTTCTCATCACAGGTTAGAAAGTGCAAGTTTGTTCTCATAACAGGTTAGAAAGTGCAAGTTTGTTCTCATCACAGGTTAGAAAGTGCAAGTTTGTTTATATCACAGGTTAGAAAGTGCAAGTTTGTTCTCATCACAGGTTAGAAAGTGCAAGTTTGTTCTCATCACAGGTTAGAAAGTGCAAGTTTGTTTATATCACAGGTTAGAAAGTGCAAGTTTGTTTATATCACAGGTTAGAAAGTGCAAGTTTGTTTATATCACAGGTTAGAAAGTGCAAGTTTGTTTATATCACAGGTTAGAAAGTGCAAGTTTGTTTATATCACAGGTTAGAAAGTGCAAGTTTGTTCTCATCACAGGTTAGAAAGTGCAAGTTTGTTCTCATCACAGGTTAGAAAGTGCAAGTTTGTTCTCATCACAGGTTAGAAAGTGCAAGTTTGTTCTCATCACAGGTTAGAAAGTGCAAGTTTGTTCTCATCACAGGTTAGAAAGTGCACGTTTGTTTATATCACAGGTTAGAAAGTGCAAGTTTGTTTATATCACAGGTTAGAAAGTGCAAGTTTGTTTATATCACAGGTTAGAAAGTGCAAGTTTGTTTATATCACAGGTTAGAAAGTGCAAGTTTGTTTATATCACAGGTTAGAAAGTGCAAGTTTGTTCTCATCACAGGTTAGAAAGTGCAAGTTTGTTTATATCACAGGTTAGAAAGTGCAAGTTTGTTTATATCACAGGTTAGAAAGTGCAAGTTTGTTTATATCACAGGTTAGAAAGTGCAAGTTTGTTTATATCACAGGTTAGAAAGTGCAAGTTTGTTTATATCACAGGTTAGAAAGTGCAAGTTTGTTTATATCACAGGTTAGAAAGTGCAAGTTTGTTTATATCACAGGTTAGAAAGTGCAAGTTTGTTCTCATCACAGGTTAGAAAGTGCAAGTTTGTTCTCATCACAGGTTAGAAAGTGCAAGTTTGTTTATATCACAGGTTAGAAAGTGCAAGTTTGTTCTCATCACAGGTTAGAAAGTGCAAGTTTGTTCTCATCACAGGTTAGAAAGTGCAAGTTTGTTCTCATCACAGGTTAGAAAGTGCAAGTTTGTTCTCATTACAGGTTAGAAAGTGCAAGTTTGTTTATATCACAGGTTAGAAAGTGCAAGTTTGTTCTCATCACAGGTTAGAAAGTGCAAGTTTGTTCTCATCACAGGTTAGAAAGTGCAAGTTTGTTCTCATCACAGGTTAGAAAGTGCAAGTTTGTTCTCGTCACAGGTTAGAAAGTGCAAGTTTGTTCTCATAACAGGTTAGAAAGTGCAAGTTTGTTCTCATCACAGGTTAGAAAGTGCAAGTTTGTTTATATCACAGGTTAGAAAGTGCAAGTTTGTTTATATCACAGGTTAGAAAGTGCAAGTTTGTTCTCATCACAGGTTAGAAAGTGCAAGTTTGTTCTCGTCACAGGTTAGAAAGTGCAAGTTTGTTCTCATAACAGGTTAGAAAGTGCAAGTTTGTTCTCATTACAGGTTAGAAAGTGCAAGTTTGTTCTCATCACAGGTTAGAAAGTGCAAGTTTGTTCTCATCACAGGTTAGAAAGTGCAAGTTTGTTCTCATTACAGGTTAGAAAGTGCAAGTTTGTTCTCATCACAGGTTAGAAAGTGCAAGTTTGTTCTCATCACAGGTTAGAAAGTGCAAGTTTGTTCTCATCACAGGTTAGAAAGTGCAAGTTTGTTCTCGTCACAGGTTAGAAAGTGCAAGTTTGTTCTCATAACAGGTTAGAAAGTGCAAGTTTGTTCTCATTACAGGTTAGAAAGTGCAAGTTTGTTCTCATCACAGGTTAGAAAGTGCAAGTTTGTTCTCATCACAGGTTAGAAAGTGCACGTTTGTTCTCATCACAGGTTAGAAAGTGCAAGTTTGTTTATATCACAGGTTAGAAAGTGCAAGTTTGTTCTCATCACAGGTTAGAAAGTGCAAGTTTGTTCTCATCACAGGTTAGAAAGTGCAAGTTTGTTCTCATCACAGGTTAGAAAGTGCAAGTTTGTTCTCATCACAGGTTAGAAAGTGCAAGTTTGTTATATCACAGGTTAGAAAGTGCAAGTTTGTTTATATCACAGGTTAGAAAGTGCAAGTTTGTTCTCATCACAGGTTAGAAAGTGCAAGTTTGTTCTCATCACAGGTTAGAAAGTGCACGTTTGTTCTCATCACAGGTTAGAAAGTGCAAGTTTGTTCTCATCACAGGTTAGAAAGTGCAAGTTTGTTCTCATCACAGGTTAGAAAGTGCAAGTTTGTTTATATCACAGGTTAGAAAGTGCAAGTTTGTTTATATCACAGGTTAGAAAGTGCAAGTTTGTTCTCATCACAGGTTAGAAAGTGCAAGTTTGTTCTCATCACAGGTTAGAAAGTGCAAGTTTGTTCTCATCACAGGTTAGAAAGTGCAAGTTTGTTCTCATCACAGGTTAGAAAGTGCAAGTTTGTTCTCATCACAGGTTAGAAAGTGCAAGTTTGTTCTCATCACAGGTTAGAAAGTGCAAGTTTGTTCTCATAACAGGTTAGAAAGTGCAAGTTTGTTCTCATCACAGGTTAGAAAGTGCAAGTTTGTTTATATCACAGGTTAGAAAGTGCAAGTTTGTTCTCATCACAGGTTAGAAAGTGCAAGTTTGTTCTCATCACAGGTTAGAAAGTGCAAGTTTGTTTATATCACAGGTTAGAAAGTGCAAGTTTGTTTATATCACAGGTTAGAAAGTGCAAGTTTGTTTATATCACAGGTTAGAAAGTGCAAGTTTGTTTATATCACAGGTTAGAAAGTGCAAGTTTGTTTATATCACAGGTTAGAAAGTGCAAGTTTGTTCTCATCACAGGTTAGAAAGTGCAAGTTTGTTCTCATCACAGGTTAGAAAGTGCAAGTTTGTTCTCATCACAGGTTAGAAAGTGCAAGTTTGTTCTCATCACAGGTTAGAAAGTGCAAGTTTGTTCTCATCACAGGTTAGAAAGTGCAAGTTTGTTTATATCACAGGTTAGAAAGTGCAAGTTTGTTTATATCACAGGTTAGAAAGTGCAAGTTTGTTTATATCACAGGTTAGAAAGTGCAAGTTTGTTTATATCACAGGTTAGAAAGTGCAAGTTTGTTTATATCACAGGTTAGAAAGTGCAAGTTTGTTCTCATCACAGGTTAGAAAGTGCAAGTTTGTTCTCATCACAGGTTAGAAAGTGCAAGTTTGTTCTCATCACAGGTTAGAAAGTGCAAGTTTGTTCTCATAACAGGTTAGAAAGTGCAAGTTTGTTCTCATCACAGGTTAGAAAGTGTAAGTTTGTTCTCATCACAGGTTAGAAAGTACAACTTTGTTCTCATCACAGGTTAGAAAGTGCAAGTTTGTTTATATCACAGGTTAGAAAGTGCAAGTTTGTTCTCATCACAGGTTAGAAAGTGCAAGTTTGTTCTCATCACAGGTTAGAAAGTGCAAGTTTGTTATATCACAGGTTAGAAAGTGCAAGTTTGTTCTCATCACAGGTTAGAAAGTGCAAGTTTGTTCTCATCACAGGTTAGAAAGTGCAAGTTTGTTCTCATCACAGGTTAGAAAGTGCAAGTTTGTTCTCATTACAGGTTAGAAAGTGCAAGTTTGTTTATATCACAGGTTAGAAAGTGCAAGTTTGTTCTCATCACAGGTTAGAAAGTGCAAGTTTGTTCTCATCACAGGTTAGAAAGTGCAAGTTTGTTCTCATCACAGGTTAGAAAGTGCAAGTTTGTTCTCATCACAGGTTAGAAAGTGCAAGTTTGTTCTCATAACAGGTTAGAAAGTGCAAGTTTGTTTATATCACAGGTTAGAAAGTGCAAGTTTGTTTATATCACAGGTTAGAAAGTGCAAGTTTGTTTATATCACAGGTTAGAAAGTGCAAGTTTGTTCTCATCACAGGTTAGAAAGTGCAAGTTTGTTCTCATCACAGGTTAGAAAGTGCAAGTTTGTTCTCATCACAGGTTAGAAAGTGCAAGTTTGTTCTCATCACAGGTTAGAAAGTGCAAGTTTGTTTATATCACAGGTTAGAAAGTGCAATTTTGTTTATATCACAGGTTAGAAAGTGCAAGTTTGTTCTCATCACAGGTTAGAAAGTGCAAGTTTGTTCTCATCACAGGTTAGAAAGTGCAAGTTTGTTCTCATCACAGGTTAGAAAGTGCAAGTTTGTTTATATCACAGGTTAGAAAGTGCAAGTTTGTTCTCATCACAGGTTAGAAAGTGCAAGTTTGTTTATATCACAGGTTAGAAAGTGCAAGTTTGTTCTCATCACAGGTTAGAAAGTGCAAGTTTGTTCTCATCACAGGTTAGAAAGTGCAAGTTTGTTTATATCACAGGTTAGAAAGTGTAAATCTGTTCTCGTCACAAGTTAGAAAGTGCAAGTTTGTTCACATCACAGGTTAGAAAGTGCAAGTTTGTTCACGTCACAAGTTAGAAAGTGCAAATCTGTTCTCGTCACAGGTTAGAAAGTGCAAGTTTGTTCACGTCACAAGTTAGAAATGAAGATGAGCCTGGCTTTTAGACCTAGGATGGTGAAGTGACAGGCTGACTTCCTAGAATAACTGGCTGGAAGTGACAGCTTGACTTGTCACACCAGAGATGTCACCAGACCAGACCTCACAGGAGAATACAACGATCCTCACTTTGTTTGCCAGCCTGTTTTGTTGCAAGCTGTTTAGGGAAGACTATTGGGAGATGGAGTAAGGTCATGATCAGCTGATGGGGCACTGACATGGCAAGGTGATCCTGCTTGAGTTCTCCCTAGATATGGGTGTGCTCTCTAACTAAATGTGCTCCTTTAATGAAGCCAAGATCAACACTTTTATCGAGTCACTTGATTCCACATAGGACCTCTGTCACCCTATGTAAAGACAGCTGCTATTATAGCTTAGTCTATCACATCAAATGGCAAGACAAAATAACCAACTTAACTGTCCTGCAACGTGCTAAGACCCTAACAATCATGTCGATGCTCAGAAGTCGAAGGCTAAGATGGCTGGGGCATGTCTAACGGATGGAAGAAAAACGTATTCCTAGGCAAATACTATATGGTGAGCTAAAACACGGAAAAAGACAAATTGGCAGACCTAAACTACGATATAGAGATATCTGCAAATCATCTCTGAAAGACTTCTCCATCTGTGAAAATGACTGGCAACATCTGGCAAGTGATCGCACATCATGGAGAGCATGTATAAGGAACGGTATAACAACATTTGAGACTGTGCTAAGACAGGACTTAGAAGAGAAGAGACTCATGAAAAAGGATGGTAAACCCTGTGGATCAGCGAGCCTGACCTGTTCATTATGTGACCGCGTGTGTTTGTCAAACATTGGTAGAATTAGCCACGAGAGAAGCTGTTCGGCAAAAACAATACCTCAAAAAATACGCAATAGCCTCCACTAGACCGTCTGACAAGACGAAAAGTGCCATATATATATATATCACACACTTTGGCATCACTTCTCTAAATATGTTATCTAATGCAGAACATGTCCTCTTTTAATAAAACTGTTTCTTTAATTTATAATTGATTCATTAATGATAAGTATTTTCGTTAAAATCTTTACAATAAAGAAGCACTCAATTATGGGAATCACTTTTGTTATAGTTTTATGTATTACTATAACTTAATATATTTTGTCCTTTTACAATTATCATCATGCGAGTTTTGAACATTGCCAGTAGAGGCAATAATTTAACTCACTTTTGGTTGCTGCTATTTTCAAATACATGTCTATATACATATCTTGCAATATCTTCCACATGTGATGTCTCCGTAGAATAATGCACATCAAATGGAAGGACAGAAAAATCAACTTAACAATCCTGCAACGTGCTAAGACCTTAACAATCATGTCAATGCTCAGAAGCCGAAGGTTAAGATGTATGGGTCATGTCCAGTGAATGGAAGAAAACCGCATTCCTAAGCAAATATTATATGGTGAACTAATACACGGAAAGAGACAAATCAGCAGACTTAAACTACGATATAGAGATATCTTTAAATTATTTCTGAATGACTTTTCCATCTGTGAAAATAACTGGGAACATCTGGCAAGAGATTGCACATCATTGAGAGCCTGTACAAGGAATGACATAACATCATTTGAGGCTGTTCTATGGTAAAACATGAGAAAAGACTCATGAAAAAAGATAGAAAACTCTGTGGATCATTGGGCTGACTTGTTCATTCTGTGTGTGTTTGTCAAACATTGGTAGAATCAGCCATGAGAGAAGCTGTTTGACAAAAACAAAACCTCAAAATACACAATAGCCTCCACTGAACCATCTGACAAGACAAAAAGAGCCATATATATATGTATATATATATGTATAATATATATATATTGCAAGTAAAAACAGTTCATGAATGTATAAATATACATCAGTAGGAAAGCTAGACAGTTGTGCCAAAAATCTGATAGGAGTCAAATGTGATCAAATTACAAACTCTGAGAGCTCTACCTTGGTTCCAAAGAAGTGCTTAACCTAATCACAGTTCTTATTCATCTTCTTAGTAGTTCATCCAATAAGGATAGTCAAGCATAATTACTTATTTGTCCTAACCAGATATGAGAACCATAGTTGTGTATCTTGGGCCAGGTAGCACTGGCAGCTTTTAACAATGTTCTTGGTGTTATATTGGTCTGTTAGTCTACCAGGATAGAAAAACCTGGTCATGCTGGTAATTGCAGCTGGTTAAGCTTCATTCTCTTGAATTGACCAAATCACTTTTATTTTCTGTTTCTCTATAACTTTTATATATAGGGAACTTTGTTAACTTCCGACGGAAGATGTACAAAAGAGGTGAGATGCAGAATGGCTCAGGCAAAAGCAGCTTTCCAAAAAATGAGGAAGATACTATGCAATCCTTTTTTAACAAAAGAAACAAGAAAAAGAGTTCTTAAATGTTACGTAGAGCCAGTCTTAACATATGGATCCGAATCATGGACAATAGGACAACAGACAAGAAAATCACTGGAGTCTGTAGAAATGTGGTTTTACAGAAGAATGTTGAGAGTACCATGGATAGCTAAGAAGAGTATTGAAGATGTTCTGAGAGAGGTCAAAGCAAAAAGAGAGCTAATTTCCAATATTAGGAAGAAACAATCATAATTTTTTGGCCATGTAATGAGAAGAGAACAACTGGAATATATTGTAACAACTGGAAAAATTGAGGGATAAAGAGATAGAGGGAAGCAAAGAGAAAAAATAACAGATAGCTTAAGAGAATGGCTTGGCAGAAGGTCAACAACAGAAATGATAAATAGCTGCTGAGATCGAAAGTTGTGGAGAGACATGATCACCTACGCCAGCAGGCCCGGTACTTGATAATGATGATATCTTTTATGCAAGTTTTAGCAGTTTTTTTTCTGATACTTTCTTTCTTATTTTTTTTAAAGTAATTTTGTGAAAGATAGAAAAGTAAACAACACTTCTAGGCAACAACATTAGCAGTAAAATCTTTATTTCTCTATGAATTACTTCAATAAAACAAATATCAACAGTCAAGTACACACAAATAGTTTATGAATATTCAAAAATATCTGATATGTGGTCACTCTTCAAATAATTCAATATTCACACACACACTCAAATCAAATTAATTACAACTTGAATATAATCTTGATGAAAGTCAAAGGTAATCACATAGAACATGCCATAATAATGAGTGTATAGGACCATGCGTTACTAAATATTTGGTTTAAAATCAAACTTTAATACATTATTTGTTGTAGGAGCTGTTTATAGTTTTGTGAAATGGCCAGCAAGCTCAGTGTGTGGGTACTCAGGTTCAGTAAATAAAAGCTTTCAAATAAAAAGTCTGTTGACTCCCAGGGCTATCCAAAACTTGGCAGATGGTGGCAACTCCAGGCTTGTCCTTGTGCTTAGACAATGTCTGTACTTTGATCACTTTCCTAAACAGGATGAGCTCAGCTCAGATCATAGGATGAATTCAGCTTAGATCACAGGGTGAGTTCAGCTTAGATCACAGGGCGAGTTCAGTTCAGATCATAGGGTGAGTTCAGCGTAGATCACAGGGTAAGTTCAGCTTAGATCCTAGGGCGAGTTCAGCTTAGATCATAGGGTGAGTTCAGCGTAGATCACAGGGTAAGTTCAGCTTAGATCCTAGGGCGAGTTCAGCTTAGATCATAGGGTGAGTTCAGCTTAGATCATAGGGCGAGTTCAGCTTAGATCACAGGGTAAGTTCAGCTTAGATCCTAGGGTGAGTTCAGCTTAGATCACTGGGTGAGTTCAGCTTAGATCACAGGGTGAGTTCAGCTTAGATCACTGGGTGAGTTCAGCTTAGATCACAGGGTGAGTTCAGCTTAGATCACAGGGTGAGCTCAGCTTAGATCACAGGGTGAGTTCAGCTTAGATCCTAATGGCGAGTTCAGCTTAGATCATTGGGTGAGTTCAGCTTAGATCACAGGGTGAGTTCAGCTTAGATCACAGGATGAGTTCAGCTTAGATCCTAGGGCGAGTTCAGCTTAGATCACAGGGTGAGTTCAGCTTAGATCACAGGATGAGTTCAGCTTAGATCACAGGATGAGTTCAGCTTAGATCACAGGATGAGTTCAGCTTAGATCACAGGATGAGTTCAGCTTAGATCATTGGGTGAGTTCAGCTTAGATCACAGGATGAGTTCAGCTTAGATCACAGGATGAGTTCAGCTTAGATCACAGGATGAGTTCAGCTTAGATCACAGGGTGAGTTCAGCTTAGATCACAGGATGAGTTCAGCTTAGATCACAGGATGAGTTCAGCTTAGATCACAGGATGAGTTCAGCTTAGATCACAGGATGAGTTCAGCTTAGATCCTAGGGCGAGTTCAGCTTAGATCACAGGATGAGTTCAGCTTAGATCACAGGATGAGTTCAGCTTAGATCACAGGATGAGTTCAGCTTAGATCACAGGATGAGTTCAGCTTAGATCACAGGATGAGTTCAGCTTAGATCACAGGATGAGTTCAGCTTAGATCACAGGATGAGTTCAGCTTAGATCACAGGATGAGTTCAGCTTAGATCACAGGATGAGTTCAGCTTAGACCACAGGATGAGTTCAGCTTAGATCACAGGATGAGTTCAGCTTAGATCACAGGATGAGTTCAGCTTAGATCACAGGATGAGTTCAGCTTAGATCACAGGATGAGTTCAGCTTAGATCACAGGATGAGTTCAGCTTAGATCACAGGATGAGTTCAGCTTAGATCCTAGGGCGAGTTCAGCTTAGATCACAGGATGAGTTCAGCTTAGATCACAGGATGAGTTCAGCTTAGATCACAGGATGAGTTCAGCTTAGATCCTAGGGCGAGTTCAGCTTAGATCACAGGATGAGTTCAGCTTAGATCACAGGATGAGTTCAGCTTAGATCACAGGATGAGTTCAGCTTAGATCACAGGATGAGTTCAGCTTAGATCACAGGATGAGTTCAGCTTAGATCACAGGATGAGTTCAGCTTAGATCACAGGATGAGTTCAGCTTAGATCACAGGATGAGTTCAGCTTAGATCCTAGGGCGAGTTCAGCTTAGATCACAGGATGAGTTCAGCTTAGATCACAGGATGAGTTCAGCTTAGATCACAGGATGAGTTCAGCTTAGATCACAGGATGAGTTCAGCTTAGATCACAGGGTGAGTTCAGCTTAGATCACAGGATGAGTTCAGCTTAGATCACAGGATGAGTTCAGCTTAGATCACAGGATGAGTTCAGCTTAGATCACAGGATGAGTTCAGCTTAGATCACAGGATGAGTTCAGCTTAGATCACAGGATGAGTTCAGCTTAGATCACAGGATGAGTTCAGCTTAGATCACAGGATGAGTTCAGCTTAGATCCTAGGGCGAGTTCAGCTTAGATCACAGGATGAGTTCAGCTTAGATCACAGGATGAGTTCAGCTTAGATCACAGGATGAGTTCAGCTTAGATCACAGGATGAGTTCAGCTTAGATCATTGGATGAGTTCAGCTTAGATCACAGGTTCATTGAAGAAAGTTGGTCAGTACCTTTGAAATGTTTTATCATCTTGTGCTCTCTATGGGCTGGCTTCTATGGAGCATGATTTCACTCCGCCTCTTGCCCTGATGGGTACTGTCACAGGTAAGGGTGGGTCTTCAATGTTGCCAAGGTAATTAATTATGTATCTGGGTATGTCTTTTTTTATTGTCAACATGTTTGCTTTGAACACCAAAACAATGTCTTCCAGGTGAGACCAGGCAGAGTCAACCCCACTCATTCTGGGATTTCTCTCTATTTATCTTCAGTTATTCTTTGGGACTACAGAATTGAAGCCTGTCCTTTCTTTGATCTTCTCGTCTCTTTTTCTCTATCTCATGATGTTACAGCAACATTGTTAGAGATTTCACTCAATCACTAGAGGTCATCAAACAAGACATCTCCCATCATGCCACTGTAGATTGTATCAACATCAAATCTACCCAAGCCTTCTTCAGACAAGAAGAGCTCACACAACAACTCACAGACTTGTATCTGTACTGTCGGCATTTACTTTTTTCTTTGTTGTAAATTGTATACACTTTTGCTTCTTAAGGATCCTTCAACACACATTTCTATCAGAATATTTTGATTCACATTTTTGGAGTAAACCTACTAAAAAAACTAATCTACCATGATGGGCCTTTTTAAGTTTGCATCCACTAACTTAACCAGACTATCTCCAATGAAACAGAGTTAAGTGTCTATATATTTTCCTGTTCTTGTTTTTCACTGGCTGCTCAATCGTGAGTGGGTGGCTAATTAAACTTCTCATTTTTCAATCATTAAGTCCCTTGGTTCCCAAAGGATCAATGGTTTTCCTTCATGAGTGAAATACTAATCCAGTACACTTTGTTGTAACAACATCCAGCTGTCATTGGTACAGCAAGCCCAGTAGATTTATTAGGATTGGTTTTTGTTAACTATTGTTGAAAGTCAACCAAACGTAAGCAATCAACTTTTGTTGTAAACATTTCTATCATGTTTCTACCTTGCTGTTTCTCCACCTCCTCATATTTTAAATAGCAATTAAATTAATTTATTTTGTACAAAAACTGCTCCAAATTAATCTACATGGCATGGCAAACACACTCTCTAGTGCTAAAATCAATTATATTTATTACATTTATAATTTGTGAACAGGAAAGAACTTTTTTTTAATTTCAATTTTTTTCAGGGAAGGGGATTTTAAAAAATACAAGGGAAGTGAAAAGTTATGAATGAACAGAACTAGAAAACATGTTTCAATGACTAACTTTATGCACAAACTATAACTAGCAATATATAAATATAAAGTTATCAAGCAAGAAGCAAAGTGAACACAATACTTTTACAGAGTTGAACACATCTGGTATCTTGAGTTCAGTTTATAAACAATGCCAACAATATACACTATAAGAGCAGACATGTTCATGGTTTAACCACAACCAACAGTGAGTGAATAACAAAACTGTGTGAAGTCTCCTACACTTGAGGGAGTGCGGACAAAATACTGAAGGGAGTGCGGACAAAATACTGTAGGGAGTACGGACAAAACACTGAAGGGAGTGCACTGGCTTGATCACAAAATATGAGATGTGAATGTCTTTTCAGGGAATATTAAAAGCAATTCTAAGAAAATGAGGAAAAGCCATCAGAGAAACTTCATGATAATAAGCATGGACATCACTGGACAAAGTTCATCCTTAACCTTCTTAAATGTGAGCCAAAATAAAAGTGAGGTTTTGACATCAGAGTGTTTAACTTGCCCTCATATCAGTTGTAGGTAGTTAATAATGAAGGTCAACTATCAGACAACAACTTCAGATTTCTGTTGATGGTACAAATATTTTGCATGTGATGACTGTCTCATCTAGCCTGTGTACACATGGTATCTGCTCACAGATTGTGCCTTTAAATTTGGTTGGCTGGATGCTGATCTCAAGTGACACTGAAAAGTGGACCAAAAATAGCAGGTATCAACTCCCCTAATGAGGTTGTGAAGCTCACCCAGAACAGACTTTAGAACAGATTGGTGGATATTCCTATATCTGGTACACCCTTGTTCCAGCAACTAACAAAGTCCTGATTGGTTACACCGAGGAGAAAGTTAAAAAAAATAAATAGAAAAAAAACAGTATGGTTCAAGCTTGATGTAATAAGTGGAGGACACAAAGTAATGAATTAATTGTATTTTCTGTTGTCCACTTATTACATCAAGCTTGAAGAAAGGAAGAAAGGAGGACATGTGGTAGAGACTTCAAAGCTGCATGGCACTGGAAGAAAGGAGGACATGTGGTAGAGACTTCAAAGCTGCATGGCACTGGAAGAAAGGAAGACATGTGGTAGAGACTTCAAACCTACTGGATTTTCAAGAAAAATATTCACGGGACCAGCAGTGGGTTCAGACAAATTAGTGCTAATGTTAATCTGACTACTCCCATGATTTCTTCCTTACCAAATCATACATTTGGGGAAATCAATCAAGAGTAACATATGCTGCAATGTGATTTTTCAAAGAATTGTGTCCTAGGTACACCCCATAGAGAGGTCACTGAGTAGAGAACACACTCTTGCAATCAGTGATGATTGAGACTACCTAACCTGGGATAACCTGATCAGAAGGGTCCAGGTTCCGCTCCCAGATGATGCAGATTTTTTAAGGCTCCGAACCTCAGCTGGGCCACTTTGAAAGTGGGTACCAGAGATTTTTGGAGGAAGTAAAGGTGGCCTGGCATGGCCACATCACCCAAAAATGTGCAGTGGTCAAGGAAAAATATGGTCAATAACACCAAATGCTTAGGCTGGAGGGAACCTTTACTTTTCCTTAAAATTTGACCACAGGCACTCCTAGCAGCAAAAGAAATTTTTAAAAGTTATATGCTTGCCATTCTTTTCACGTCAAACATAATTGTCTGCCAAAAATAGATGTGGTTGGTTGTAACCAAAAGATGCCGACATTGTCAATCATTGTATGGTTTATGTTCTTTTTAGAGTAAATGAAGCACTATTTGAATGAGGAGAAGGATCCTTGACTTCTTCTTGTCAATGAGTAGAAAATGAAATAAAAGATGGAACATCAAGATGGGTTAAAAAAATAATAAAACTACTTGTTAACAAATGTCAGAGTTTGTATTTTTATATTGGTATTTGTCAGTAGGTAAGAGGGTATTTCTTAGTAAATATCAGTATGTGGTCAGAATGTCAGTAATATTGTTAATTGTTGATATTTGCTTGTCAGTATTTATTGTTTGTTAGTAAATATATTTATATATGGTATATAAGTCTGTCAGTTTATGTCAGTAAGTATATGTTCTTTCCTTGGTGTTTAAAGAACATGCTGCTACCATTCATATTTGTCAACGGCCAACAACACATTTTATGTTGTAGTTGGTGTCCATATTTGTCAACGGCCAACAACACATTTTATGTTGTAGTTGGTGTCCATATTTGTCAACGGCCAACAACACATTTTATGTTGTAGTTGGTGTCCATATTTGTCAACGGCCAACAACACATTTTATGTTGTAGCTGGTGTTCATATTTGTCAACGGCCAACAACACATTTTATGTTGTAGTTGGTGTTCATATTTGTCAATGGCCAACAACACATTTTATGTTGTAGTTGGTGTCCATATTTGTCAACGGCCAACAACACATTTTATGTTGTAGTTGGTGTCCATATTTGTCAATGGCCAACAACACATTTTATGTTGTAGTTGGTGTTCATATTTGTCAACGGCCAACAATACATTTTATGTTTTAGTTGGTGTCCATATTTGTCAACGGCCAACAACACATTTTATGTTGTAGTTGGAGTTTATATTTGTCAACAGCCAACAACACATTTTATGTTGTAGTTGGTGTTCATATTTGTCAACGGCCAACAACACATTTTATGTTTTAGTTGGTGTCCATATTTGTCAACGGCCAACAACACATTTTATGTTTTAGTTGGTGTCCATATTTGTCAACGGCCAACAGCACATTTTATGTTTTAGTTGGTGTCCATATTTGTCAACGATTAACAGCACATTTTATGTTGTAGTTGGTATGCCAGACTGCCCTGCTTTCCCAGACAAAAAATCTCCATTTTCATCAACTTTTTAACTCCGAAGCTGTGTTGGTCCAGAAATAAATTTGCCCTATCTGGAAATTGAACCCAACCCTTCTGGTTAGTGGTAAGTGCATTAATCACTCAGCCACTGCTGTTTCAGTTTGTCAGTAAATTATAACTGTACACCTAATGCAGCCAATGATTCACAGAAGAGATGATAGAGATGAAAAGAAATCCTGAGGTTCTACATGTTAGAAACTGTCCATGACGAGACCAACAGACAATAGAGATCCTGTATTTGGTATGTGTTAACAGAACATGTCGATAGAATAAGAAAAAACATACACAGTGCATTGTTGCAGATTTATTTTAGCGAATTCTCTAGTATGAAGACGTACAAGATCTCATTAGAGATCTCATGTCACTCCCATGCTTGTCAGAGATTTATGGGTAATAATTTAATTTGAGTACTGCCCTTAGATGTGGTTCCTAAAAGCATCATTAATTCACTCACGGCTGGTATATGGTTAAACTGCAGTCTTCCCTCAATTAAAATTGTTAATAAAGCTGTACATGGGAATATATGGTAAAAATATATAAATTTGGTTGTTAACAATGAGAAATGTAGTATTTTACAATATTGGTGCCATTCAGTAATACAATTTCTGGATGTTTTTCCTTAGCCATTGTCATTGGCTGGACATTTAGACAATTCTAGAGTCAAGATAAACAAAAGTGAGATTTGGACAAAAAATATAGACCATTCAGAAAACAGAGAGAAAGAGGAACAGCTTGAAATGTGTGCCAAGATTTATCATCTACCTAAATGCATAGTCTGTCATACAAGAAGAACAGAAAATGAATCATCAAAAGTGTTTCTCTGAAGAACAAGAAAAAGTAAAATTTAAAAGTTGGATTGAGATAGACATCAGCAGCAACATAAATGAGAAGGAAATATTGAAAATGTTACACATGAAATAAGAGAGTTCTCTGGATGTACTGCCATGACAAGAGATTGGGAAAGTTGGAGATGCAAGGTAACCAGCCTTCTTAAAGACCAACTTTCTTTAATTGGCATAATTTAATTTATACATTTATCTACATTACTTAAAATAGTCTACATTCCATATCCACATTACTTTATCCAGTGGCTAGAACCAACAATTACCTCCAATTATCCACTACATATTCCAATAATTTAGATCAAAATAAATAGACAAATGAAATATGTTCACAAATAGCTGCTTGTTTCAAATAGGATACAATAAATATAGTGCTGCTTCTACTATACAAGCCAATCATTTTATTTTACCTTTTATTATATTTTTCAACAAATTATTGTTGAATCATTTCAAAAAAAGGTGATGTTGGTCATTGCTGCAGTTTTGCTATGAATAACTATTTTTAAATCGAGCCTAATTACATGTAAACAAAATTCAATGAACTCTAAACAAAAAATAAAGATAAATGATATAAACAAGAACTTGTAATATAGTTTTGTTGATGGCTGTCTAAATTGGGGTGTTACTTGAAAACTACAAGATGCTGCAGTCTAGATGAAATAGGCATAAACTGTGGAATGATCTGCTCACATGACTTCTAGGTAGCCCTGTTGGCAACAAAAAGGAGCTATTTATTATCAGAAAATTCAAATTCTGTCAAATGCTGTCTTCGTCAGTAGCTTTTAATGTACATATGATTTAATATAGAACCATAGTCATATTTAGACATGGTCACTGAGTACTCCAATCTCTTTTCTGATCAACACAGAGCTCAAACTCTGTGGCACTGAGCATAAGGATTCCTGGGGTAATTTCAGAAAATATTTTTGCATCTCAACACTGGTAAGAATTGTATTTTATTTTTTAATTGAGCCCAGACAGTGGCATACATCCTGCTAATGTCAGCTGTTAAGGGTGTCCATTTAGATGTTACAGGTTAGACGTTTGCATGTCTAATTTACACAAGCAGATTTTATTTGTTTTCAGCAGAATTAGGCCTTCGACGTTGAGATTTGTAGCTGACTGAAAGAGCATGATTGCTTCAAAAGGGATTTGAACTGAGTACTTTAGAAGTTCAGACCAGCCCCCTGGTAACCACATCATCCACCCAAATTTTTATATTTTTTAATTAAAATATTCTATCTATCTATTGTCCTTTTGAGCCGAAGACGGCACATAGGGCAGAACTATCTCAAAAACAGAAACCTTGCGTGTCAAAATGGCACATATTGCAGAAATCACTGTTCTAAAATGTATGGCTCTGTTTCCATAACAATACTTTTTACAATGACAGCTTGTCAAGCCATCAATCAACCTCCTTAGTCACCTCTTATGACATGCTTGGAAGGTCACAGTGTCACTATTCTTTACTCATAATGAGACCCCGGTAACACACAGGAAATTAAATTAAAATATTAGACACCCAAATAAAATGTTTCACTTACACCATTAGACACATGAACTACATGAACCAAATGTTCCACTTACACCATTAGACATCCAAACCAAATGTTCCACTTACACCATTAGACACCTAAACCAAATTGTCCACTTACACCATTAGACACCTGAACCACATGAACCAAGTGTTCCACTTACACCATTAGACATCCAAACCAAATGTTCCACTTACACCATTAGACATCCGAACCAAATGTTCCACTTACCCCATTAGACACTCGAACCAAATGTCTATCAAGTATTAGCACCAAAGTTTTGAAATTTGGTCGTTCATCAGGAAAATGTAGCCAACATTTTCTCATTGTGTCGAACCTGGCCAGAAATCAACCAAAATGTGTTGTTGTTCACAATTAGACTTTTTGTCATTTATTAATTATTATTGTTTTTGTAATTCAAAAATTTCCTAATGTCTAAACATCCATGATCTTATATGCCTACGCATGACTTACTTTCACTCATCCACTGAACAAAGACACTTTGTTTCTAAGCTCAAAGTATCGTGGGATCCCTCTTGTTCTTATTTTTGCTGTACAAAGAAACTAGTTCTGGTGACAATACACATCTGTGTCGCACCTCTTATCTTATTTGTTGATATCCTCCATGTTTCATACACATAGATCTTTATGTACCTCCAAGGCTCTCTCTGTCAGTGTTCTCAGGGTATAAATAACATTTTGTGTTCCTTTTCCTTCAACAGATCCACATTGTTTGTCTGCTATATTTTCCTTTAATCTTTTGTCTTGCTTTTCTCATAATGATTCTTAGCATGATCTTTGTGATATGACATGATCAATTAACAGGTCTATATTCATCACATTGTTTTGCTCCCGGTTTTTTGGTCAAAACTATAAAATTGGATTGTAAAAAATCATAAGGGATATCTCTCTCTCTGTCTGCCATCAAGACTCAGAGTAGGATTCCAGACTCTCTCATGAAGTCAGCTGTCTGTTTAAGCGAATCGATTGCCCCATATAGTTTTTCTTCCAGGGAGGTGGGCGTGGACCACATTGCTCTTCTCAGGGTAAGGGATATGACCTCTGTTATAAATGTCATTCAATAACTACATAATGATTTGTATTCCTGTCTCAACTAGAGCTTCTAATTCCTCTATTGATATATTGTCTGGTCCTCTCTCTACTAGAACTTCTAGTTCTTCTATTTATATATTGTCTGCTCCTGTCTCACCTAGAGTTTCTAGTTCCTCTATTGATATATTGTCTGCTCCTGTCTCACCTAGAGTTTCTAGTTCCTCTATTGATATATTGTCTGCTCCTGTCTCACCTAGAGTTTCTAGTTCCTCTATTGATATATTGTCTGCTCCTGTCTCTACTAGATCTTCTAATTCCTCTATTGATATATTGCCTGGTCCTGTCTCAACGAGATCTTCTAATTCCTATATTGATATATTGTCTGGTCCTGTCTCACCTATAACTTCTAGTTCCTCTATTGATATATTGCCTGGTCCTGTCTCAACTAGACCTTCTATTTCCTCTATTGATATATTGTCTGGTCCTGTCTCAACTAGAACTTCTAGTTTTTCTATTGATATATTGTCTGGTCCTGTCTCACCTACAGCTTCTAATTTCTCTATTGATATATTGTCTGGCCCTGTCTCATCTATAACTTCTAGTTCCTCTATTGATATAGTGCCTGGTCCTGTCTCAAATAGATCTTCTAATTCCTCTATTGATATATTGTCTGGCCCTGTCTCAACTACAGCTTCTAATTCCTCTATTGATATATTGCCTGGCCCTGTCTCAAATAGATCTTCTAATTCCTCTATTGATATATTGTCTGGTCCTGTCTCAAATAGATCTTCTAATTCCTCTATTGATATATTGTCTGGCCCTGTCTCAACTACAGCTTCTAATTCCTCTATTGATATATTGTCTGGTCCTGTCTCAAATAGATCTTCTAATTCCTCTATTGATATATTGTCTGGCCCTGTCTCAACTACAGCTTCTAATTCCTCTATTGATATATTGCCTGGCCCTGTCTCAAATAGATCTTCTAATTCCTCTATTGATATATTGTCTGGTCCTGTCTCAAATAGATCTTCTAATTCCTCTATTGATATATTGTCTGGCCCTGTCTCAACTACAGCTTCTAATTCCTCTATTGATATATTGCCTGGCCCTGTCTCAAATAGAACTTCTAGTTTTTCTATTGATATATTGTCTGGTCCTGTCTCACCTACAGCTTCTAATTTCTCTATTGATATATTGTCTGGCCCTGTCTCATCTATAACTTCTAGTTCCTCTATTGATATATTGCCTGGTCCTGTCTCACCTAGAACTTCTAATTCCTCTATTGATATATTGTCTGGTCCTGTCTCAACTACAGCTTCTAATTCCTCTATTGATATATTGCCTGGCCCTGTCTCAAATAGATCTTCTAATTCCTCTATTGATATATTGTCTGGTCCTGTCTCAAATAGATCTTCTAATTCCTCTATTGATATATTGCCTGGCCCTGTCTCAAATAGATCTTCTAATTCCTCTATTGATATATTGCCTGGCCCTGTCTCAAATAGATCTTCTAATTCCTCTATTGATATATTGTCTGGTCCTGTCTCAAATAGATCTTCTAATTCCTCTATTGATATATTGTCTGGCCCTGTCTCAACTACAGCTTCTAATTCCTCTATTGATATATTGCCTGGCCCTGTCTCAACTAGAGCTTCTAATTCCTCTATTGATATATTGTATGGCCCTGTCTCACCTATAACTTCTAGTTCCTCTATTGATATATTGCCTGGTCCTGTCTCAACTATAACTTCTAGTTCCTCTATTGATATATTGTCTGGTCCTGTCTCAACTAGACCTTCTATTTCCTCTATTGATATATTGTCTGGTCCTGTCTCAACTAGAACTTCTAGTTCTTCTATTGATATATTGTCTGGTCCTGTCTCACCTATAACTTCTAGTTCCTCTATTGATATATTGCCTGGTCCTGTCTCAACTAGACCTTCTATTTCCTCTATTGATATATTGTCTGGTCCTGTCTCAACTAGAACTTCTAGTTCTTTTATTGATATATTGTCTGGTCCTGTCTCACCTACAGCTTCTAATTCCTCTATTGATATATTGTCTGGCCCAGTCTCATCTATAACTTCTAGTTCCTCTATTGATATATTGCCTTGTCCTGTCTCACCTAGAACTTCTAATTCCTCTTTTGATATATTGTCTGGCCCTGTCTCAACTAAAGCTTCTAATTCCTCTATTGATATTTTGCCTGGTCCTGTCTCAACTAGAGCTTCTAATTCCTCTATTGATATATTGCCTGGCCCTGTTTCAACTAGAGCTTCTAATTCCTCTATTGATATATTGCCTGGCCCTGTCTCAACTACAGCTTCTAATTCCTCTATTGATATATTGCCTGGTCCTGTCTCAACCACAGCTTCTAATTCCTCTATTGATATATTGCCTTGCCTTGTCTCAACTACAGCTTCTAATTCCTCTATTGATATATTGCCTGGCCCTGTCTCAAATAGAGCTTCTAATTCCTCTATTGATATATTGTCTGGTCCTGTCTCAACTACAGCTTCTAATTCCTCTATTGATATATTGCCTGGCCCTGTCTCAAATAGATCTTCTAATTCCTTTATTGATATATTGTCTGGTCCTGTCTCAAATAGATCTTCTAATTCCTCTATTGATATATTGCCTGGCCCTGTCTCAAATAGATCTTCTAATTCCTCTATTGATATATTGCCTGGCCCTGTCTCAAATAGATCTTCTAATTCCTCTATTGATATATTGCCTGGTCCTGTCTCAACTAGAGCTTCTAATTCCTCTATTGATATATTGTCTGGTCCTGTCTCAACTACAGCTTCTAATTCCTCTATTGATATATTAACAAGTTAATATTATTAGTAAGTGAATAACAGCAATACATTGTTTTTGGGAGTACATTAACAGGTAACCAGGATTAACCCTGGCCCCACTGTTTTGGTAATGACTTCTAATGGATAAGCTTTTTGGCTCCACTGTTTGGTGCTGACTTTTAATAAACAAGATATCTTTGGCTTCACTGTTTGGTAATGATTTCCAATGACACACTATCTTTGGCTCAACTTTTGGTAATGACTTCTAGCAACAAGCTATTCCATACCCCACCATTTGGTAATGACTTCTAACAACAAGCTATTCCATACCCCACCATTTGGTAATGACTTCTAACAACAAGCTATTCCATACCCCACCATTTGGTAATGACTTCTAACAACAAGCTATTCCATACCCCACCATTTGGTAATGACTTCTAACAACAAGCTATTCCATACCCCACCATTTGGTAATGACTTCTAACAACAAGCTATACCATACCCCACCATTTGGTAATGACTTCTAACGACCTAGCTATCTTGGGTTCCACCTTTTTCCTTTCAGTTTCCTATGGAGCAAAAGTCTTCAACATACACTTTTCCAGGCCATTTTGTTTGTGCCATTCTCTTAGATCACTCCATGTTTTCCCCATCTTCTTCATCTCTGCTTCCATCTGTCTTCTCTAAGTACATTATGGCCTTCTCCTTTGTCTCCTCCCCTGGGGATTCCAGAAAAGGTCCTGTCATGTAATATCATCAGTTCCGTAGTGTGTGTCCGATCCAGCACCAGCATAGTTTTTGTTGCATTTCTTTGTTCACATGTTAGCCTGGTACTTTCCTATAGTTCCACGTTAGTCATTCATTTCATGCTATTTCAATCATTTTATTCTGTGCATCTACTAATGAAAGTCTGTAACTTCATGACTGTCATCTTTTTTGTTCTCCATATTTCATAACCAGATAATAGGACTGATTTTACACTTGTATTTGAACATTCGTATTTTGTATCTTGACATGTGTGGTTAAGCTTTGACTACTTTCACCACATTCCATGACCAGATTGAGAATATCTCATGGCAGCCCCACATTGAGAATATCTCATGGCAGCCCCACATTGAGAATATCTCATGGCAGCCCCACATTGAGAATATCTCATGGCAGCTCCAGATTGAGAATATCTCACGGCAGCCCCACATTGAGAATATCTCATGGCAGCCCCACATTGAGAATATCTCATGGCAGCCCCACATTGAGAATATCTCACAGCAGCCCCACATTGAGAATATCTCATGGCAGCCCCACATTGAGAATATCTCATGGCAGCTCCAGATTGAGAATATCTCATGGTAGCCCCAGATTGAGAATATCTCATGGCAGCCCCACATTGAGAATATCTCATGGCAGCTCTAGATTGAGAATATCTCATGGCAGCTCCAGATTGAGAATATCTCATGGCAGCTCCAGATTGAGAATATCTCATGGCAGCCCCACATTGAGAATATATCACGGCAGCTCCAGATTGAGAATATCTCATGGCAGCCCCACATTGAGAATATCTCATGGTAGCCCAGATTGAGAATATCTTAAGGCAACCCCAGATTGAGAATATCTCATGGCAGCTCCAGATTGAGAATATCTCATGGTAGCCCCAGATTGAGAATATCTCATGGTAGCCCCAGATTGAGAATATATGGCAGCCCCAGATTGAGAATATCTCACGGCAGCTCCAGATTGAGAATATCTCATGGTAGCCCCAGATTGAGAATATCTCATGGCAGCTCCAGATTGAGAATATCTCATGGTAGCCCCAGATTGAGAATATCTCATGGTAGCCCCAGATTGAGAATATATGGCAGCCCCAGATTGAGAATATCTCACGGCAGCTCCAGATTGAGAATATCTCATGGTAGCCCCAGATTGAGAATATCTCATGGCAGCTCCAGATTGAGAATATATGGCAGCCCCAGATTGAGAATATCTTAGGGCAGCCCCAGATTGAGAATATCTCATGGTAGCCCCAGATTGAGAATATATGGCAGCCCCAGATTGAGAATATCTCACGGCAGCTCCAGATTGAGAATATCTCATGGCAGCCCCACATTGAGAATATCTCATGGCAGCTCCAGATTGAGAATATCTCATGGCAGCTCCAGATTGAGAATATCTCATGGCAGCCCCACATTGAGAATATATCACAGCAGCCCCACATTGAGAATATCTCATGGCAGCCCCACGTTGAGAATATCTCATGGCAGCTCCAGATTGAGAATATCTTAGGGCAGTCCCAGATTGAGAATATCTCATGGCAGCCCCACGTTGAGAATATCTCATGGCAGCCCCACGTTGAGAATATCTCATGGTAGCCCAGATTGAGAATATCTTAGGGCAGTCCCAGATTGAGAATATCTCATGGCAGCCCCCAGATTGAGAATATCTCATGGCAGCCCCAGATTGAGAATATCTCATGGCAGCCCCAGATTGAGAATATCTCATGGCAGCCCTAGATTGAGAATATCTCATGGCAGCCCCAGATTGCACACATTAGTGACAAAACTTGTATTGAAACATAAACATTTATTGTCACATTTATATTAGTCTATCTTGATCTTGATTCTTCTCACGCCGTTAGACGTCACATAGGATTTGTAGTGTTTTTTTGCCACCCATCTCTATTCTGGGCAAGATGTTCGATCTTATCTAATGAGTATAATCCTGCCAACTTTGCTTCTCTTATCAGTGTTCTTCTTAGTGTCTCATTAGGACTGCCTCTTTTTCTGTATCCTGATGTTTCCCGTAGAAGAGCCTGTTTTGGAATTCTCTTATTGTCTCATCTCAGCACATGTCCGACATATGCCCATCTTCTTTCCCTAATTGTAGATGAGATCTTTGGTTGCATGGTCATTTCTCTTATTTCAATATTATGGTAGTCTATAGTGAAACATAAACATGATAAAATAAACTTACAAAGATTCAGGAGAGAGGGGTGGTTTCTCCATACGATAACCTTCAATAAGTTTGTTGTAGAGATCTTCTACTGGGATGGTGGAGTAGGGCATCCCTCCAAGAGTGAAAATCTCCCACAGCACAATACCAAAAGACCACCTGAGAACAAAAATATAATAAACTCTGTCAAGAACTTGCATCTCTTTACTTCACTACTTTTCTCAAAATATGAACTTAATCACTTGATGTTGCCATTAATGAATGTCTCAAATGAGCACAAGTTTACAACAACAACAAAACTGTATTTAGGACATTATCCCATTTCTGAGGTCTGCCGAGGTACTTAAAGGACCAGAGAATAAAGGCTGCTTGTCCAGTGCAGTCACTGATAGGTGTTTGGGTTTGAGTTTCCTATTTCATCCCCAATAGAAAAAGACTGACTTGTGACCCTACAGGGATTTGAGCCTACATTTTTCTGTTTATTAAAAATAATCTGACTGAAACATCTAATATACGGGGTGTACTTTGTTCAGCAATTTTGTCTCATTCTAGTTATGAATTCACTCTGAGTTAGACCATCTCTTCACAGACCCAGTCAACATATACAACTTAGTCATACACCAGCTGGACCACTGACCACAATGAACACTACACAGAAACTATCATTTATGATTCTTTCTCACAGAACAAGCAGGAAGCATTAGCAGACTTGTGGACACCCTGTAACTACAAGACTAGAGAATATAACAAAACTCACACATCACTCTTTTCTGTATACTGGAGGTCCATCAATGCCTCGGGAGGCATCCACTTCACTGGGATCTGACCCTGTAGAACATTCACCATAATTACATATGTTTTGTAATGTACTGACAGTATGTCTAAGACAGTTTTCGCATCAAACACATACAATAAGTGGCACCCTACACACACAATTATATCCTGATCTCAGAGATCTGTTTACTGACACCTCACACACTTGTACCTCACACATCTGTACCTCACACACCTGTACCACACACCTGTACCTCATACACTTGTGTGCCTCAAACACTTGTACCTCACACACATATAAATCATACATCTTGCAACTCACAAATCTGTACCTCACACACCTGTACTTCACACACCAGTACATCACACACCAGAACTTTACACACCTGTACTTCACACACCTGTACCACACACCTGTACCTCACACACTTGTGTGCCTCAAACACTTGTACTTCACACATCTGTATCTCAGACACCTGTACCTTACACTCTGGTACCTCAAACACCTGTACATCACACACCTGAACCTCATACACCTGTAACTCACACACCTGTACCTCATACACTTTGGAGTGTAATAAAACTGTCCCCAAACAGAAGTTTAACAGAGGCAGACAAACCTGGGACTTCTTCTTGTAATAATCTCCATTGCGAGCCAGGCCAAAGTCTGCAATCTTTAAGACATTGTCTTCTGTGACCAGCACGTTTCGGGCTGCCAGGTCTCTGTGGATGGTCTGTGGACACAATCAACAAGAAGATCTGCTGTTGTAAGGTTGGTGTAATGAGGCTGCTACTGTTGTAAGGTTGGTGTAATGAGGCTGCTACTGTTGTAAGGTTGGTGTAATGAGGCTGCTGCTGTTGTAAGGTTGGTGTAATGAGGCTGCTGCTGTTGTAAGGTTGGTGTAATGAGGCTGCTACTGTTGTAAGATTGGTGTAATGAGGCTGCTACTGTTGTAAGGTTGGTGTAATGAGGCTGCTGCTGTTGTAAGGTTGGTGTGATGAGGCTGCTACTGTTGTAAGGTTGGTGTAATGAGGCTGCTACTGTTGTAAGGTTGGTGTAATGAGGCTGCTACTGTTGTAAGGTTGTTGTGATGAGGTTGCTACTGTTATTAGTTGTTGCGATGAGGCTGCTACTGTTGTAAGTTTTTTTGTGATGAGACAGTTCTGTAAGTTGTTGTGATGAGGCAGTTCTGTAAGTTGTTGTGATGAGGCAGTTCTGTTAGTTGTTGTGATGAGGCTGCTACTGATGTAAGTTGTTGTGATGAGGCTGCTACTGTTGTAAGTTGTTGTGATGCTGCTACTGTAGTAAGTTGTTGTGATGAGGCTGCTACTGTTGTAAGTTGTTGTGATGCTGCTACTGTAGTAAGTTGTTGTGATGAGGCTGCTACTGTTGTAAGTTGTTGTGATGAGGCAGTTCTGTAAGTTGTTGTGATGAGGCAGTTCTGTAAGTTGGTGTGATGAGGCTGCTACTGTTGTAAGTTGTTGTGATGAGGCTGCTACTGTTGTAAGTTGTTGTGATGAGGCTGCTACTGTTGTAAGTTGTGATGAGGCAGTTCTGTAAGTTATTGTGATGAGGCTGCTACTGTTGTAAGTTGTTATGATGAGGCTGCTACTGTTGTAAGTTGTTGTGATGAGGCTGCTACTGTTGTAAGTTGTTGTGATGAGGCTGCTACTGTTGTAAGTTGTTGTGATGAGGCTGCTACTGTTGTTAGTTGTTGTGATGAGGCTGTTACTGTTGTATGTTGTGATGAGGCAGCTATTATTGTAAGTTGTGATGAGGCTGCTACTGTTGTAAGTTGTTGTGATGAAGCTGCTACTGTTGTAAAGTTGTTGTGATGAGGCTGCTACTGTTGTAAGTTGTTGTGATGAGGCTGCTACTGTTGTAAGTTGTTGTGATGAGGCTGCTACTGTTGTAAGTTGTTGTGATGAGGCTGCTACTGTTGTAAGTTGTTGTGATGAGGCAGTTCTGTAAGATGTTGTGATGAGGCTGCCACTGTTGTAATTTGTTGTGATATGCGGCTGCTACTGTTGTAAGTTGTTGTGATGAGGCTGCTACTGTTGTAAGTTGTGATGAGGCAGTTCTGTAAGTTGTTGTGATGAGGCTACTACTGTTGTACATTGTTGTGATGAGGTTTCTACTGTTGTAAGTTGTTGTGATGAGGCAGTTCTGTAAGTTGTTGTGATGAGGCTGCTACTGTTGTTAGTTGTTGTGATGAGGCAGCTACTGCTGTAAGTTGTTGTGATGAGGCTGCTACTGTTTAAGTTGTGATGAGGCAGTGCTGTAAGTTGTTGTGATGTGGCTGCTGCTGTTTAAGTTGTTGTGATGATGCAGTTACTGTTGTAAGTTGTTGTGATGAGGCTGCTACTGTTGTAAGTTGTTGTGATGAGGTTGCTACTGTTGTAAGTTGTGATGAGGCAGTTCTGTAAGTTGTTGTGATGAGGCTGCTACTGTTGTAAGTTGTTGTGATGAGGCTGCTACTGTTGGAAGTTGTTGTAATGAGGCTGCTACTGTTGTAAGTTGTTGTGATGAGACAGTTGTGATGAGGGTCTAGTTGTAATGAGGCAGTTGTGATGAGGCTCTAGTTATAATGAATCAGTTATAATGAGGCTCTAGTTGTAATGAAGCAGTTGTGATGAGGCTCTAGTTGTAATGAGGCAGTTGTGATGAGGCTCTAGTTCTAATTAATCAGTTGTGATGAGGCTCTAGTTGTAATGTGGCAGTTGTAATGAGGCTCTAGTTGTAATGAGGCAGTTGTGATGAGGCTCTAGTTGTAACAAGGCAGTTGTGATGAGGCTCTAGTTGTAACAAGACAGTTGTGATGAGGCTCTAGTTGTAATGAAGCAGTTATGATGAGGCTCTAGTTGTAATGAGGCAGTTGTGATGAGGTTCTAGTTGTAATGAGGCAGTTATGATGCGGCTCTAGTTTTAACGAGACAGTTGTGATGAAGCTCTAGTTGTAATGAGGAAGTTGTGATGAGGCTCTAGTTGTAACAAGGCAGTTGTGATGAGGCTCTAGTTGTAATGAAGCAGTTGTGATGAGGCTCTAGTTGTAATGATTCAGTTGTGATGAGCCTCTAGTTGTAATGAGGCAGTTGTAATGAGCCTCAAGTTGTAATGAGGCAGTTGTGATGTGCCTCTAGCTGTGATGAGGCAGTTGTGATGAGTCTCTAGTTGTAATGAATCAGTTGTGATGAGGCTCTAGTTGTGATGAGGCTTTAGTTGAGATGAGGCAGTTGTGATGAGTCTCTAGTTGTAATGAATCAGTTGTGATGAGCCTCTAGTTGTGATGAGGCAGTTGTGATGAGGCTCTAGTTGTAATGAATCAATTGTGATAAGCCTCTAGTTGTAATGAGGCAGTTGTGATGAGCCTCAAGTTGTAACGAGGCAGTTGTGATGAGGTTCACCACAAGAGTTTAATATAGAAGACAAGACAAGATGCTTGATTTTTCAATAATTCTATCACAAAGCTCTTTCAGGGGCAAAACATTTATTACAAAAAAAAAGTTGTTATTGAGCGAGAAACAAATTGACAAAAATGTATAAATTCGCAATTACTAATTATAAATTAACAACTAATGTAAACTTTCAGCCAAAACTTCCTAATCCTTATAGAATTGATTCGTCTTTTAAGTAGAAAGTGTGGTAGATTATCTTGGTACCCATCATCATCGAGTGCCGTCTCCGCAACAGAAGTTGGCTACCATGGAGTGCCATTCTGCTCTGTCTCTTGCTTTGATGGTGCAGGTCGTCATAGGCTGACTTGTCCATCTTTTGATGATATTCGTCCATGTTGGTCTTGGTCTGCCTCTGCCTCTTTTACCTTGTATTTTCCCCTCCAGGATTACTTTTAGTAGGCTGTTGTGTCTTTTAACATGGCCCAAAAATCACATTTGTCTTGTTTGAATTGTGTTTAGTAGTTCTCTTTTCATTTTTTGTTGTTTTAAGACTTCATTGTTTGTTTTCTTTTCCTTCCATCCAATTCTACTTATTCTTCTATATATCCACATTTCAAAGGCTTGAATTCTCTGTTCTGCTTTCTTGTCTAATCTCCATGTTTCTGCACCATATAGGAATATTGCGAAGATGTAACATTTTCCATTCTTAGTTTTAGCCCTGGTGTTATTTGTTTTAATGTTAGTGTGTTCTTCATGACATTAAAATTACATTTTGCCATTCCTATTCTTTTGTTTATTTCAGTTGTACATTTTCCATCACTGGTTATAGTATGTCCAAGGTAGTTGTAGTTCTGAACTGTCTCCTCCAGGTCTATTCCTTCAATTTTGATATCCACTTGTGGGTTTTGAGTATTTCTCTTTGTTTATGATCATAGTTTTAGTCTTTTTTTATATTCATATCTAGTCAATATTTTTTGCTTGTCATGTTTATTTCATTAAGTAATTGTTGTAGGTCTTTAGGATTTTCTGCTAGTAGTACAGTCAGCATATCTTAGTTATTGATTATCTTTCCATTAATTTGTAGGCCTGGCATCTCTGTGATGTTTTTAAAGATTTGCTCAGTGTATAGATTGAACAAGCTTGGTGATAGGATGCATCCTTGTCTTACTCCTCTTTTTATATCAATGGGTGTAGAGAACTCTTTGTTATATTTTATTATTGCTGTTTGCTCCCAGTATAGATTACATATTAGTCGTATGTCCATGTCATCTAGATGTATCTCTTTTAGACATTCTATAAGTTGTTTGTGGTGTACTCTATCAAAAGCTTTGGTGTAGTCTATGAAGCAGGCATATATTGGTTTGTTTACTTTAGTGTACTTTTCGATTAATGTTCTCATTCAGAATATGGCTTCTTTTGTCCCGCTATTTTTCCTAAATCAAAATTGCTGCTCATCTAATTCAGTATTGATTTTATTCTGAATCCGTCCTTGTATAACTTTTAGCAAGATTTTTGTAACATGGCTCATTAGGCTTATTGTTCTAAAGTCACTACATTCACCTGCACCATTCTAGGCAATGCAATGAAAGTTGATGTTTTTAGTTCATTTGGTATGTATCCTGTGTGGTATATGTCATTGCATATGTCTGTAATCACTTCAATGCCAAAATCTTCTAGTGCCTGTATCATCTCTATCTGTATGCTGTCAGGTCCTGCTGCTTTTCCCTTTTTCATTGTTTTTATAGCTTTTTCCACCTCAGATTTTAAGATTTTATAGCCTGATGTACATTTTATAACTGATTTCTTGTCCCTTTGATCATGAAATAGTTATGTTATATATTCCTGCTATCTATCTATAATATCTTTATTGTCTGTTAGCATTTTTCCTTTTTTGTCTGCAATGCAGCCACCTTCTGTGGCTTTTTAAATTTTTATTAGTCATTCTCTTTATTTCTGTGTGCATTCCTCTTAAGTCTTGTTTGCTTTCCATAGTTTCTATTTCTATACATTTCAGCTGAGCCAGTCTTCTTTTGCCTTGGTACCAGTGAGACAGAAAGGGTTTCTATTTGAGTTCCGGTGTTTATAAGGTTTACCATTAACCAGAATAAAGCCTTAGTTCCTTAGTTAGGTGGTGTAAAGTTTCTACCAGAATGTCTGAAAGTGATAAACAACTGAAATAGAGAAGCCTAGCTAGAATGTCTGAAAGTGATAAACACATGAAATAGAGAAGCCTAGCTAGAATGTCTGAAAGTGATAAACAACTGAAATAGAGAAGCCTAGCTAGAATGTCTGAAAGTGATAAACAACTGAAATAGAGAAGCCCGACTGAGCTATTCTTCCTTCTTCTTGGCCATTTGTCCTGAAAAAGGTGTTTGTTTCCTTAAGTCATAGATCACAGCAAAACATACAATCAGTTTGTGAAAACATAGGTTTGAGGTTTATTCAAAGAGCTATTTTATTGTTGTGAGAACATGACCCACTTTATGACCAACCTTATTTGCAGAAAGAAACTCCATCCCTCGAGCAATCTGGTAACTAAAAGATAACAACACTTTTTGTGACAGCATATTTTTGGCATTGATAGCTTCTTCTCCTTCCATTCCATGCATGTAAATCTCTGCATCATCTCTCCATCCTGACAGTCTGTTGGGTTGCGTTCGGAATAAAAGAAGATAATCACGAAGATTGCCTTTCTTGCAGTACTCAACAATAACATAAAGAGGTCCTGCAAATAAAAATAAAAAATAATTTCATGTGCAACTATCTCTCAAACTTTCAGCCCACTCTCTCCTTCACTCAATGTTCATATCTTTATCAGACTCTTTCATTTTCATACTTTCTCCTTCAGTCTCTCACTCTCTTACTTTCGGCATGAACTTAATAGCTCTCTTTTATTCTCTCACTTCCTATTTTTCACCTTCAGTCGCTACATTCACATTACTATATTTTTTTATTTGTTTATTTATATTAAGAGAAAAGTTTAAATGCACAAAGTTTTAATATAATAATAGATGCAATGATAAAGAGAGTTATTCTTATTCATTGTTCTGTTGAAGGATGTCAAACACTGATTCCAGTACAGTGCCTTGAGCTTCAGCAATATACTTTGACTTGAGTTCCAGTGTTATACTGTGACTCGAGTTCCAGTGGTATAATGTGACTTGAGTTCCAGTGATATAGTGTGACTTGAGTTCCAGTGGTATAGTGTGACTTGAGTTCCAGTGATATAGTGTGATTTGAGTTGCAGTGGTATACTGTACCTTGAGCTTCAGTGTTATACTGTACCCTGAGCTCCAGTGTTATACTGTGCCTTGAGCTTCAGTGTTATACTGTGACTTGAGTTCCAGTGGTATACTGTACCTTGAGCTTCAGTGTTATACTGTACCCTGAGCTCCCGTGTTATACTGTACCTTGAGCTCCAGTGTTATACTGTGCCTTGAGCTTCAGTGTTATACTGTGCCTTGAGCTTCAGTGTTATACTGTACCTTGAGCTTCAGTGTTATACTGTACCTTGAGCTTCAGTGTTATACTGTACCTTGAGCTTCAGTGGTATACTGTACCTTGAACTTCAGTGTTATACTGTACCTTGAGCTCCAGTGTTATACTGTACCTTGAGCTTCAGTGGTATACTGTACCTTGAGCTCCAGTGTTATACTGTACCTTGAACTTCAGTGTTATACTGTACCTTGAGCTTCAGTGTTATATATTATGTTTTAACTGTTAATCTAATCGTCATTATCCCATATGAAACAATTTGTCCATAAGTGCTTGGATCTTGTCCTCAGCAAACCTCACAGTGTGAAACGACTGACAACACTAGTTCTTTGTTGACTGACCAGTCATCTAATATCATCCACGTAGTTCTAATTTCTGGCAATGCCTCTCTTGACATTAAGATCTTTTTGTGACCTGTGTTAAGATTACTGATTCACCATCCACCTCTGAGTTGTTTACTTGCCCTGTTTCTCTTAGGATTGTGCCTCCATTGATATACTACACCGTGAACTTCTGTGATATACTACACTGTGAACTTCTGTGATATACTACACTGTGAACTTCTGTGATATACTACACTGTGAACTTCTGTGATATACTACACTGTAAACTCTAGTGATATACTACACAGTAAACTCTAGTGATATGTTACACTGTAAACTATAGTGATATGTTACACAGTAAACTCTAGTGATATCTTACACAGTAAACTCTAGTGATATGTTACACTGTAAACTCTAGTGATATGTTACACTGTAAACTCTAGTGATATGTTTCACAGTAAACTCTAGTGATATGTTACACAGTAAACTCTAGTGATATGTTACACTGTAAACTCTAGTGATATGTTACACTGTAAACTCTAGTGATATACTACACTGTAAACTCTAGTGATATGTTTCACTGTAAACTCTAGTGATATGTTTCACAGTAAACTCTAGTGATGTTTTACACAGTAAACTCTAGTGATATGTTACACTGTAAACTTTAGTGAAATGTTTCACTGTAAACTCTAGTGATATATTTCACTGTAAACTCTAGTGATATGTTACACTGTAAACTCTAGTGATATCTTACACTGTAAACTCTAGTGATATGTTACACTGTAAACTCTAGTGATATGTTACACTGTAAACTCTAGTGATATGTTACACTGTAAACTCTAGTGATATGTTACCCTGTAAACTCTAGTGATATGTTACACTGTAAACTCTAGTGATATGTTACACTGTAAACTCTAGTGATATGTTTCACTGTAAACTCTAGTGATATGTTACACTGTAAACTCTAGTGATATGTTTCACTGTAAACTCTAGTGATATGTTACACTGTAAACTCTAGTGATATCTTACACTGTAAACTCTAGTGATATGTTTCACTGTAAACTCTAGTGATATGTTTCACTGTAAACTCTAGTGATATGTTACACTGTAAACTCTAGTGATATGTTACACTGTAAACTCTAGTGATATGTTACACTGTAAACTCTAGTAATATGTTACACTGTAAACTCTAGTGATATACTACACTGTAAACTCTAGTGATATGTTACACAGTAAACTCTAGTGATATGTTTCACAGTCAACTCTAGTGATATGTTTCACTGTAAACTCTAGTGATATGTTTCACTGTAAACTCTAGTGATATGTTTCACTGTAAACTCTAGTGATATCTTACACTGTAAACTCTAGTGATATGTTTCACTGTAAACTCTAGTGATATGTTACACTGTAAACTCTAGTGATATCTTACACTGTAAACTCTAGTGATATGTTACACTGTAAACTCTAGTGATATGTTACACTGTAAACTCTAGTGATATGTTACACTGTAAACTCTAGTGATATATTACACTGTAAACTCTAGTGATATGTTACACTGTAAACTCTAGTGATATACTACACTGTAAACTCTAGTGATATGTTACACTGTAAACTCTAGTGATATGTTTCACAGTCAACTCTAGTGATATGTTTCACTGTAAACTCTAGTGATATGTTTCACTGTAAACTCTAGTGATATGTTTCACTGTAAACTCTAGTGATATGTTACACTGTAAACTCTAGTGATATGTTTCACTGTAAACTCTAGTGATATGTTACACTGTAAACTCTAGTGATATCTTACACTGTAAACTCTAGTGATATGTTACACTGTAAACTCTACTGATATGTTACACTGTAAACTCTAGTGATATGTTACACAGTAAACTCTAGTGATATCTTACACTGTAAACTCTAGTGATATACTACACTGTAAACTCTAGTGATATGTTTCACTGCAAACTCTAGTGATATCTTACACTGTAAACTCTAGTGATATACTACACTGTAAACTCTAGTGATATACTACACTGTAAACTCTAGTGATATACTACACTGTAAACTCTAGTGATATGTTTCACAGTAAACTCTAGTGATATGTTTCACTGTAAACTCTAGTGATATCTTACACTGTAAACTCTAGTGATATGTTACACTGTAAACTCTAGTGATATACTACACTGTAAACTCTAATGATATCTTACACTGTAAACTCTAGTGATATGTTACACAGTAAACTCTCTTGATATGTTACACTGTAAACTCTAGTGATATGTTACACTGTAAACTCTAGTGATATACTGTACTGTGATTGATAAAGAAATGCACAGAAAATTGAAAAAGAGACAAATAAAGTTTTTCCAGAATGGTGTTGATAGAATGAAGGAATAAAAGATAGTCCCATGGGCTAACCAATAAAAAGAATCTACAGCAAAACCTGAATGAATTAAATTGAGCATGCATATTCCAATATGGACATTTTATTGCAGAAAAGAAGACATCATCATCATTTTAAAATAAACAAAATATTTGTGTAATTGTTATTTAAAATGATAAGTGAAAAAAGTGAAAGATGTCAAATGTTTTGGAAATATAGAAACATGACCAATATTTCAAGTTTTAATCTTGTTTCCTATGCCTCAAGTGAGTGGCAATTGGCAGCTGATTTTTAGCAGACGTACCATTCTGAGTGCAGCACCCTAGAAAGTTGACAATGTTGATGTGGTAGCCAAACCTCTTTACTGACTTCATCACTTCCACTTCTTTAATGAACTCACATTTCTCATCACGACTTGTACCATCTGCAGATATATATGCACATACATAGCACATACATACGCAAGCACATAAATACACAACATATAAAGTAGGCAGGCAGGAAGGTAGGTGGGTGATCTGACGGGTGGGCTGGTGTATGTGGGTGGGTTTAGGTACGTGGACTGTGCTAAAAATTCTATTACAATTAACTCTTTAACTGAAGAATCAATTTGTTCATTTAAAGATAATTATATATGAAATTGTGTAAAGTACTTAACTTAATTAAAACTTCTATAGGCCTATAAATTGTTTATTCTAATTACATCTTGTCAGATTAAAGAGATCCAGAAAGAAAAGTTAGAAAGCATAAAAACACTGGTAACGAGCATATATAGTAATATATGGACAAAATAATGAAGTCATCAGGATCATTGATGTGAGAGAATTCATCAGGATCATTGATGTGGGAGAATTCATCAGGATCATTGATGTGGGAGAATTCATCAGGATCATTGATGTGGGAGAATTCATCAGGATCATTGATGTGGGAGAATTCATCAGGATCATTGATGTGAGAGAATTCATCAGGATCATTGATGTGGGAGAATTCATCAGGATCATTGATGTGAGAGAATTCATCAGGATCATTGATGTGGGAGAATTCATCAGGATCATTGATGTGAGAGAATTCATCAGGATCATTGATGTGAGAGAATTCATCAGGATCATTGATGTGGGAGAATTCATCAGGATCATTGATGTGGGAGAATTCATCAGGATCATTGATGTGAGAGAATTCATCAGGATCATTGATGTGAGAGAATTCATCAGGATCATTGATGTGAGAGAATTCATCAGGATCATTGATGTGAGAGAAGTCATCAGGATCATTGATGTGAGAGAAGTCATCAGGATCATTGATGTGAGAGAATTCATCAGGATCATTGATGTGAGAGAAGTAATCAGGATCATTGATGTGAGAGAAGTCATCAGGATCATTGATGTGAGAGAATTCATCAGGATCATTGATGTGAGAGAATTCATCAGGATCATTGATGTGAGAGAATTCATCAGGATCATTGATGTGAGAGAATTCATCAGGATCATTGATGTGAGAGAATTCATCAGGATCATTGATGTGGGAGAATTCATCAGGATCATTGATGTGAGAGAATTCATCAGGATCATTGATGTGGGAGAATTCATCAGGATCATTGATGTGAGAGAATTCATCAGGATCATTGATGTGGGAGAATTCATCAGGATCATTGATGTGAGAGAATTCATCAGGATCATTGATGTGGGAGAATTCATCAGGATCATTGATGTGAGAGAATTCATCAGGATCATTGATGTGAGAGAATTCATCAGGATCATTGATGTGGGAGAATTCATCAGGATCATTGATGTGGGAGAATTCATCAGGATCATTGATGTGGGAGAATTCATCAGGATCATTGATGTGGGAGAATTCATCAGGATCATTGATGTGGGAGAATTCATCAGGATCATTGATGTGAGAGAATTCATCAGGATCATTGATGTGGGAGAATTCATCAGGATCATTGATGTGGGAGAATTCATCAGGATCATTGATGTGAGAGAATTCATCAGGATCATTGATGTGAGAGAATTCATCAGGATCATTGATGTGGGAGAATTCATCAGGATCATTGATGTGGGAGAATTCATCAGGATCATTGATGTGAGAGAATTCATCAGGATCATTGATGTGAGAGAAGTCATCAGGATCATTGATGTGAGAGAATTCATCAGGATCATTGATGTGAGAGAAGTCATCAGGATCATTGATGTGGGAGAATTCATCAGGATCATTGATGTGGGAGAAGTCATCAGGATCATTGATGTGAGAGAAGTCATCAGGATCATTGATGTGAGAGAAGTCATCAGGATCATTGATGTGAGAGAATTCATCAGGATCATTGATGTGAGAGAAGTCATCAGGATCATTGATGTGAGAGAATTCATCAGGATCATTGATGTGGGAGAATTCATCAGGATCATTGATGTGAGAGAATTCATCAGGATCATTGATGTGGGAGAATTCATCAGGATCATTGATGTGAGAGAATTCATCAGGATCATTGATGTGAGAGAATTCATCAGGATCATTGATGTGGGAGAATTCATCAGGATCATTGATGTGGGAGAATTCATCAGGATCATTGATGTGGGAGAATTCATCAGGATCATTGATGTGGGAGAATTCATCAGGATCATTGATGTGAGAGAATTCATCAGGATCATTGATGTGGGAGAATTCATCAGGATCATTGATGTGGGAGAATTCATCAGGATCATTGATGTGAGAGAATTCATCAGGATCATTGATGTGAGAGAATTCATCAGGATCATTGATGTGGGAGAATTCATCAGGATCATTGATGTGGGAGAATTCATCAGGATCATTGATGTGAGAGAATTCATCAGGATCATTGATGTGAGAGAAGTCATCAGGATCATTGATGTGGGAGAATTCATCAGGATCATTGATGTGAGAGAATTCATCAGGATCATTGATGTGAGAGAATTCATCAGGATCATTGATGTAGGAGAATTCATCAGGATCATTGATGTGAGAGAACTCATCAGGATCATTGATGTGAGAGAATTCATCAGGATCATTGATGTGAGAGAATCCATCAGGATCATTGATGTGAGAGAATTCATCAGGATCATTGATGTGAGAGAATTCATCAGGATCATTGATGTGAGAGAATTCATCAGGATCATTGATGTGAGAGAAGTCATCAGGATCATTGATGTGAGAGAATTCATCAGGATCATTGATGTGAGAGAATTCATCAGGATCATTGATGTGAGAGAATTCATCAGGATCATTGATGTGGGAGAATTCATCAGGATCATTGATGTGGGAGAATTCATCAGGATCATTGATGTGGGAGAATTCATCAGGATCATTGATGTGGGAGAATTCATCAGGATCATTGATGTGGGAGAATTCATCAGGATCATTATGTGGGAGAATTCATCAGGATCATTGATGTGGGAGAATTCATCAGGATCATTGATGTGAGAGAATTCATCAGGATCATTGATGTGGGAGAATTCATCAGGATCATTGATGTGGGAGAATTCATCAGGATCATTGATGTGGGAGAATTCATCAGGATCATTGATGTGGGAGAATTCATCCAGCCACAGTTTGATTTTTATTAAAAACTGAATGAGTTCATTACATTGTCTTCTTCTTCTTATTTAAAATTGATTCTTGTGAGAGGGGTCTGGATAGAACTTTTGTTCTCTGATGGTTGCATCCATACAAGATATGGACAGAAACACTGATTCTTGTGAGAGGGGTCTGGATAGAACTTTTGTTCTCTGATGGTTGCATCCATACAAGAGATGGACAGAAACACTGATTCTTGTGAGAGGGGTCTGGATAGAACTTTTGTTCTCTGATGGTTGCATCCATACAAGAGATGGACAGAAACACTGATTCTTGTGAGAGGGGTCTGGATAGAACTTTTGTTCTCTGATGGTTGCATCCATACAAGAGATGGACAGAAACACTGATTCTTGTGAGAGAGGTCTGGATAGAACTTTTGTTCTCTGATGGTTGCATCCATACAAGAGATGGACAGAAACACTGATTCTTGTGAGAGGGGTCTGGATAGAACTTTTGTTCTCTGATGGTTGCATCCATACAAGAGATGGACAGAAACACTGATTCTTGTGAGAGGGGTCTGGATAGAACTTTTGTTCTCTGATGGTTGCATCCATACAAGAGATGGACAGAAACACTGATTCTTGAGAGAGGTGTCTGGATAGAACTTTTGTTCTCTGATGGTTGCATCCATACAAGAGATGGACAGAAACACTGATTCTTGTGAGAGGGGTCTGGATAGAACTTTTGTTCTCTGATGGTTGCATCCATACAAGAGATGGACAGAAACACTGATTCTTGTGAGAGGGGTCTGGATAGAACTTTTGTTCTCTGATGGTTGCATCCATACAAGATATGGACAGAAACACTGATTCTTGTGAGAGGGGTCTGGATAGAACTTTTGTTCTCTGATGGTTGCATCCATACAAGAGATGGACAGAAACACTGATTCTTGTGAGAGGGGTCTGGATAGAACTTTTGTTCTCTGATGGTTGCATCCATACAAGAGATGGACAGAAACACTGATTCTTGTGAGAGGGGTCTGGATAGAACTTTTGTTCTCTGATGGTTGCATCCATACAAGAGATGGACAGAAACACTGATTCTTGTGAGAGGGGTCTGTATAGAACTTTTGTTCTCTGATGGTTGCATCCATACAAGAGATGGACAGAAACACTGATTCTTGTGAGAGGGGTCTGGAAAGAACTTTTGTTCTCTGATGGTTGCATCCATACAAGAGATGGAC
The DNA here is from genome assembly GCA_032433765.1 of Megaustenia siamemsis. Taxonomy (NCBI): domain Eukaryota; kingdom Metazoa; phylum Mollusca; class Gastropoda; order Stylommatophora; family Ariophantidae; genus Megaustenia; species Megaustenia siamemsis. The sequence goes on along the minus strand of JAVIAB010000026.1, from coordinate 11,247,290 downwards.
AGAAACACTGATTCTTGTGAGAGGTGTCTGGATAGAACTTTTGTTCTCTGATGGTTGCATCCATACAAGAGATGGACAGAAACACTGATTCTTGTGAGAGGGGTCTGGATAGAACTTTTGTTCTCTGATGGTTGCATCCATACAAGAGATGGACAGAAACATTGATTCTTGTGAGAGGGGTCTGGATAGAACTTTTGTTCTCTGATGGTTGCATCCATACAAGAGATGGACAGAAACACTGATTCTTGTGAGAGGGGTCTGGATAGAACTTTTGTTCTCTGATGGTTGCATCCATACAAGAGATGGACAGAAACACTGATTCTTGTGAGAGGGGTCTGGATAGAACTTTTGTTCTCTGATGGTTGCATCCATACAAGAGATGGACAGAAACACTGATTCTTGTGAGAGGGGTCTGGATAGAACTTTTGTTCTCTGATGGTTGCATCCATACAAGAGATGGACAGAAAGGAAATCATTTTTGACCTAAATTTGGAGGACCTGGCACCATTCTAACCACAGCAGGACTAGCAAGCCAGTCATGGATAATGCAAACTTTTCATAGGAATAAAAGCACCATATAAGAGCCACACTACAGATCAAAGACCCAAATACTCCACTTTTCTTTCAACAGTCAGGGGTAGCAGGAGTAAAGTCAGTATGATATTTGTATGGAAGATCATCTCTGAAAATAGTTAGTGTTTAACTTGTTCCCTTCCTGATTATTTTGCAGGTTTGAGCTCAATTATCCAACTTAAATTTGTGTCAATTAATGTTACCAATGTAAAAATGCTGTAAAAAATTATGTTTTTAAATAAAGTATATCATATCATATATAAAATTAGAGATGGACACAAAATGGAAATATTTGTATGACAAAAAATCATTTTGGTAAGTATTTACAATTTGAAAAAAGAGGAAAATGAAGGTTGAAAAACTGTCAGACACCTCGATCACAAAACAATGAAATATAATAATGTAAACATACTATTTAATATGAAAATTTAGGTTGTTTATATTTCACGACTGTTGTAGTCTTTAAAATAAACTACTAGGGTTTGACCCATTTTCTATTGAAAGTTATGAAAACATAACACAAAAAGATGCACAAAATGAGGTAAAATTTATAAATCTAATGTATTTCCTATATGTGGTTATTTAAAGGTTTCAGAAGTGAACATATCACAGGGAAACCACTCCTCTATACAATAAACCAGTGATTCTCAACACGCCTGATTGCATCTGCCACATGTTTTCTTGGTGCCTGTGAAGTCCCAGTCTTATTTCAACGAGTGACATATATATTGTCCAGCATTCAGCTGAATGAAAGATTGATAGAGAAAAAAAAAAAGAAAGGATGAAGGATGTTTTTTCTTTCCCAATAAACAGAAGCAGTAACCATCAACAACATCAAATGGTGAGAGTAAAGCAGATTTAGTGGTTGAGCCTTGATGCTGTAGCTTGAAAGGCTTGAGTAGAGGTGAACTACGAAATACAATAAATATAAGTGGCAGCATAGACTCAGTGTTTCAGTAATTTCTGAAAGAGACATGGGTCAGGTATATCGTTTGTGGATGGCCAGTTGTGAGAATCTATGCTTTCAACATTGAACATTATCAAGTCCCAAAACAGATCTCATTTGAATGATTCACATCTTGATAAATGCTTGCGAGTAGGAATGTCATCATACATCCCCAACTTTGAAAATCTAGAGCAGAAAAAATGTAATGCCAAAAATCACATTAGTTCAGTGCAGTGTAATACTTTCTTTTTTAATGTACATTTTTCTTTTTACGGAATGTATGTAATTTTTTGTTGATAAGATACAGTGCTTTACATTTATTTTTCTTTGAAAATGGACGTGCGACTAAACGCACAATAAGCAAAAAGCTGTGTTATAGATATGAGTAGTCACTGTTAATAAATTTGGATACTGGCACCCTTGGTTCCTTGGAAAATTTCCATAGCGTCTGTGGGCACAATAAATGTTGAGAACCCCTGCAGTAAGCTTTGGTAAGACTTTGAAAAAGAGATGTGGAAGAATTATTCAGATATTTCACAACAGATGGAGATAGAGTGTATGTTGTGAAACTTAGGACATGCTTCTGCGACGGACTGAGAGTTACTGGGAAGAGTTAATCATACACTTTCTTATCAACACAATATTTGTTCAATGTTGTAAAAGGTCACAAATAAATGGAATTTTAATTTATATTTCAGCATCAATTTCTGACCCATGTCTCTTTCAAGATATTAAAAGTATATAACTTGACCATAAATTATTTTAAGCATTGATCTTTAGCAGAAAAAAGATGAGTTTTAACAAATTTATGAAGAATAAATTCACTATAATCCACTTTTAGACTTTAGACAGGCAGGATTTATTTCCCTACTTCATTCACTTTGTACTGGAAAACTTCTTTCCAAACAAAATCTGAAGATTTGCACACACAAAAAAAACAATGTTTTTGATGAACAAATGCTTCATGGAAAAAAAAAGAAAAATGAAAAGGGAAGGTGTTTATTAACTGAAAGTGATCAAACAGAAAAGATATATGTGCTGTTTATACCACTATAATCATTTAAAAGCATAATCTATATAATATTGTGTAACCTTTTAATGTCTTCACAGCTACCATGGTTGCTTTAGTCTGCACTTTTCCTATGCCATAAGCTACTGCTTTATGCACAACTCCAAATGCTCCTTCACCAATGGTCTCCTGGATGGTAAGTCTGTAACAAAGACAAACATAGTTTAGTGCAAGAAGCAACACATCTTTACATCTTCTTTACAATTCTGGCTGCTTTTTTAAATGCAGCCTTTATATATGCATGGCCATTTCTCTTATCTCAATATTAGTCTAGAATTCCATTTTACACAGAGTAATTTTTACCATTTTAGGAAACAACAAATCAAATGGTTTGGACATATAACATGATCACCACCAGACAGCTTCCCTCAGAGAGCTTTAATACTGAGAAGTAACAAGAGAAAGAAGACATAGAACTAGTGGATGGATAAATTGAACAACAGGTGCCACAATGAGCAGTATGTAGGAGACGCAGAACATCCACTCTTAGACTACATGTTCCTTCATCAGTAAAAACATACAGAGGCAGTAAAAAGTAAAGTAATGAGAATGGAACAGCAGGAAAATTGTGTGATAACTGGAGAAACTGAGGGTAGTAAAAAGTAAAGTAATGAGAGTGGAACAGCAGGAAAATGTGATAACTGGAGAAATTGAGGGTAGTAAAAAGTAATGAGAATGGAACAGCAGGAAAATGTGATAACTGGAGAAATTGAGGGTAGAAAAGACAAAAGGAAACAGATTAAAAAAATACAACAGAGTTTAAGAAAATAGTTTAGTAGGAAGTCAACAACATAAATGATAAACAGTGTAGATATATACAGTTGTGGAGGGATGTGATCACCAACACCAGCAGCCAAGATACATGATGAGGATGATGATGATCAGAATAAACATGAAAACTATGTAGGGGATGTGGCAAAGCTGGATTAGAAAACAATAAAAGACAAAAAATGGAATGTTTCAGCTTCACAAACAAAACAAGACTAAACAATGAAGCAAAGATTCAACCCAAAAGCTTTTCAACCAGGATGCAAAGAAACAAAATAGAATACAAATCTCACAAAATCAGACGAAATCTAAATGATTGCCAAAGAAATATGATGCCATCCATGATGATGATGATGAACCTCTCAGCACTTGTTCAAGTGGTATAGACTTTCAAAAAAAAAAGGTGTCCATTTGCTCTTATTGCTTCCAGTGAATGTTTTCATTTCTATCCATGCATTCCCTGTTATTCTTATATTTGTTTATAATTCTCTATTGTTTCTTTTACCTTCTTGATCTTGATCGTTGCAGCACCACTAGACATTGCATAGAGCTCTACTGTTTTCATCATTCATCGCTATCTACTCTTGGCAAGATGTTCGATTTTATTTAATGAGCCAATGCCTGCAAACTTTGCTTCTCTTATAAATGTTCTTTTTAGTGTCCCTCTAGGTCTTCCTCTTTTTTGGTATCCTGATGTTTCCCGTGGCTTTCTTCTGGAACAGTACATGATGAGGCTCCAATCTCTTTCACGGTGATCAGCCACGTTTGTCGTTCTTAATGTGAATGTAAAAAAGTAAAGTACCCCTGTCACGCCAAGTGGCGTATAGGGAAATATGGTGTTAGTGACCCTATATTTTACAGACCTTCAGCACATGATTTTTAGGGTAATGTGGTCGGTATTACGCCCGTGCTGCTTTACTTTCCCAGAAAAAAATCCGGTACCCATTTAAGGCTGGGTGAACCCGGAAGCCGTCGGTTGGGATCGAACCCTACCCCTTGTCCTTTGTAGTCTAGTTCACTAACCACTGAGCTATCGCGGCTCCCTTTAATGTGAATGAGTAACATTAAAAGATGGACAAGTCAGCATATGACAACCTGCACCATCAAAGCAAAAGACAGAGTGGAATGGCCTACCATGGTAGCCAACCTTCGATGCGGAGATGGTACTCAATGATGAATGATGATGTTTCCCACAGAAGAGCCTGTTTTGACATTTTTTGTCTCTTCTCAGCACTTGCCTGACATATGTCCATCTTCTCTTCTTAATGTTCAGCTTGTTAGTTACATGGCCATTTCTTATCTCTATATTAGTCTTGAACAATTGTACCATTCCATTGTACACAGAGTATTCTTCTTAGGCATTTGTCTTCAAAGGTATTTTTCTCACAATCGCTTTTGTTGTTTTCAGCTTTCACATGCATAGGTAAGGGTTGATAATACATTTTAGTTGAATAGTTTAACTTCTTGTTTTGTATTTTTTATTTCCATATTTTTTCCAGCTTTTAAAATTGTCTGCCACTTTTGCTATCCTGCTTCTGATCTCTTTCTGCGTTTCACCTTCTTGATCTATATTACTACCAAGATATATATATATATATAGTGGTCTACTCTTTCCAATATCTGAGGATTTAGATATATATTGCCCTCTTTCTTTAGCCTTGTGGACTCCTAAACAAATGATGTCCTGCAATGAGCTGCCATTTTGATAGTATCTTCTATTCAAGCTTCCTGCCACTGATATAAGATCTCGCTCATTTCATAAATGTAGATTGTCTATAATTTGTATATGTACAAACATAGTTACAAAATAACAGAAGTTTTATCTGAAAATTTAACAAGATCTGAGATGGAAGATTAAGTCACACCAGAACAATGTGTCAATCTCTGAAATGTTTATTCTCATAAGATTTGCCTTGTTTGGTTGACCTACTTTTTGGTAGTACATTCAACCTCCTATTGTCTATTAGACTGCAATTTCTCTGTCAAAACTCTGGTGTAGAACCACATTTTTGTCAATGTAATCTAAGTCTTACCATGACTCATTGTCATCACATTAACCGGCTAAAATATTGATCATAACTAACCAGGCTAGAAATATCACATCTTTGTATGATGTCACAAACTTGGACCATTCCTATAAAACATCAATCATAACTAACTAGGCTAGAAATGTCACATCTTTGTATGATGTCACAAACTTGAACCATTCCTATAAAACATCAATCATAACTAACTAGGCTAGAAATGTCACATCTTTGTATGATGTCACAAACTTGGACCATTCCTATAAAACATCAATGTCAAGAGTGGAATGTAGTACCTCAAGTCATGTTCATCCTTAAGTACTGCACGATTAATCAAATGAAATCTAAAGTGCCAATCTGATATTAAAATAAGCAATGTACCATTGACATACACCACACAGGATACATACCAAATGAACTAAAAACATCAACTTTCATTGCATTGTCTAAAAAGAATGGTGCAGGTGAATGCAGTGACTTTAGAACAATAAACCTAATGAGCCATGTTACAAAAATCTTGCTAAAAGTTATCAAGGATTCAGAATAAAATCAATACTGAATTAGATGAGCAACAATTTGGATTTAGGAAAAATAGCGGGACAAAAGAAGCCATATTCTGCATGAAAACATTAATCGAAAAGTACGCAGAAGTAAACAAACCAATATATGCCTGCTTCATAGACTACACCAAAGCTTTTGATAGAGTACACCACAAACAACTTATAGAATGCCTAAAAGAGATACATCTAGATGACATGGACATACGACTAATATGTAATTTATACTGGGAGCAAACAGCAATAATAAAATATAACAAAGAGAACTCTACACTCATTGATATAAAAAAAAGAGTAAGGCCGGGATGCATCCTATCACCAAGCTTGTTCAATCTATACACTGGGCAAATCTTTAAAAACATCACAGAGATGCCAGGCCTACAAATTAATGGAAAGATAATCAATAACCTAAGATATGCTGATGGTACTGTACTACTAGCAGAAAATCCTAAAGATCTACAACAATTACTTAATGAAATAAATATGATAAGCAAAAAATATGGACTAGGTATGAATATCAAAAAGACTAAAACTATGATCATAAACAAAGGAAATACTCAAAACCCACAAATGGATATCAAAATTGAAGGAATAGACCTGGAGACAGTTCAGAACTACAACTACCTTGGACATACTATAACCAGTGATGGAAAATGTACAACTGAAATAAACAAAAGAATAGGAATGGCAAAAAGTAATTTTAAAGCCATGAAGAACATACTAACATCAAAACAAATAACACCAGGGCTAAAACTAAGAATAGCAAAATGTTACATCTTCTCAATATTCCTATATGGTGCAGAAACATGGACATTAGACAAGAAAACAGAACAGAGAATTGATGCCTTTGAAATGTGTATATATAGAAGAATAGGTAGAATTGGATGGAAGGAAAAGAAAACAAACGACGAAGTCTTAAAACAAGTAAAAATGAAAAGAGAACTACTAAACACAATTCAAACAAGACAAATGCAATTTTTGGGCCATGTTAAAAGACACAACAGCCTACTAAAAGTAATCCTGGAGGGGAAAATACAAGGTAAAAGAGGAGGAGGCAGACCAAGACTAACATGGACGAGTAACATCAAAAGATGGACAAATCAGCCTATGACAACCTGCACCATCAAAGCAAGAGACAGAGCAGAATGGCGCTCCATGATAGCCAACCTTCGTTGCGGAGACGGCACTCGATGATGATGAATGTACCAATGACAGTGTTAATGTATTTTCTTCAGTTATTTCTCTTATTAGGGAGCCGCGATAGCTCAGTGGTTAGAGAACTGGACTACAAAAGACAAGGGGTAGGGTTCGATCCCAACCGACGGCTTCCAGGTTCACCCAGCCTTAAATGGGTACCGGATTTTTTTCTTTGAAAGTAAAGCAACATGGGCGTAATACCGACCACATTACCCCAAAAATCATGTGCTGAAGGTATGTAAAATATAGGGTCACTAACACCATATTTCCCTATACGCCACTTGGCGTGACGTGGGTACTTTACTTGTTACTTATTTATTCTATCTATCTATCTATTGACCTTTCGAGCCGTAACCGGCCCATAGGGCGTAGACCAAGATACACCTTCTCCTATATGAATTTTTTGTTCTAGCAGTTTTCTTTTAAAGATATAATATCAAATCTCGCCATCTGTCTCTGTTCTGTGCAAGCAGTTCTATCTTATTGAGGGAGCCGATTCCTGCTGCTCTTGCCTCTCTCATCAATGTTCTTCTCAGTGTCTCCCTGGGTCTTCCTCTTTTTCTCTTACCTGTTGTTTCCCATATGAGGGCTTGCTTTGCTATTCGGTTATTATCTCTTCTCATCACATGTCCAACATATGACCATCGTCTTTTCTTTATTACTGAAGATATTAGTGGTTGATTGGCGATTTCTCTAATTTCCTCGTTTGTTTTGAATTCGTTCCACGCTATACCAAGTATTTTCCTTAGACATTTATTTTCGAATGCGTTCAACTTTGTTTCTATATCTCTTGTTGTTTTCCAGCTTTCACGCGCATACGTAAGGGTTGATAGTACATTTGATTTGAATAGCCTAAGTTTTGTGTTTGTGCTGATGAGTTTTGATTTCCACAACTTTGAAAGACATTGCTGCTTTAGCTATTCTGATTCTAATTTCTTTACTTGTATCCCCTTCTCGATCAATGTGACTTCCAAGATAGATAAAGTGATCGATCTCTTCTACTGGTTTGTTTTCCATGTATATTTTGTCACCTGTTGGAATTAAACTTTTCATGACTTTAGTCTTTTCATGATTGATCTCAAGCCCAATTTTGCTGGCTATTGATGATAGTTCATTTGTGTTTTTCCTGCATCGTTTTTATCTGACTGCTGAGGAGAACTATGTCATCAGCAAAGTCGAGGTCCTCCAAATGGTCTCCTTGTATCCATTCGATGCCTTTATTAATGGTGCAGCATTTCTTCATTATGAAGTCCATAACAATTCCAAATAACAAGGGCGATAAAATACATCCTTGTTTAACCCCAGTTTCTATTGGGAAACATTCGCTCAGTCCTTCCTCTGTTCGAACTGCACATGTGTAACCATCATACATGTCTTTGATAATATTTATGATTTTTTATGGTAAGCCATATTGCTTCAGAATTTTCCACAAAGAATCTCTATGAATACTATCAAATGCTTTTTTGAAGTCGATGAAGTTAAGTACAAAAGGTTTTTGCTTTTCAATGTGTTCCTCCAATATAAGTCGTAGAGTGAAAATGTGGTCAAGGCAGCTTCTCCCTTTTCTAAACCCAGCCTGTTCTTCACGCATTACTGTATCTATTGAATCCTTTATTCTATTTAGGATGATTTTGCAGAATAACTTTGAGGCAACTGACAAAAGTGTCACGCCTCTCCAGTTGTTACAATCTCTAAGATTGCCCTTTTTTGGGATCTTAACAATGATTCCTTTTTTCCATTTATGAGGCGTCTTCTCTGTTTTCCAAATGATGTTGAACATTTTTTGGAGATGTATTAGATTATGTTATTATTATGGCTATCAATTGCCTTGAGGATCTCAGCTGTTAACTTGTCCTCTCCAGCAGCCTTGTTATTGGTCATTAGCTTTAAGGTGGTTTCTATTTCACTCAAGGTGAAGTCATCTAAATTTACACCTAATTCTGCTGCTGGTGTTTCAGCTTCAAAATCTATTAAACTGTGGGGTAGTGGACGGTTAAGAATTTCTTTGAAGTGTTCCACCCAATGGGCTTTTATGTCTGCGCTTGTTGTTAGCATTAATCCAGATTTGTCTAGAATTGGTGTTCCACTGGATGTATAGGTGTTTGTCAGCATCTTTTGTACAGTATAAAGAGTTCTGCTGTCTCCTGTAATTGCAGCTTTCTCTGCCAAATTCTCTATATAAGCTCTTGTATACTTATTTATTACGTGAGTTTATTTTGCTCCCTTCAAGAATTCCTGTGATTTCTTCATTTTATGTCAGTCATTGTGTGCAGGCAGAGATTAAAACTTGGCCAGACATGTCCTGGTTGGCGTTTGTCCTGCCCACAGCAAGGCATTTACCATCTATAAAGTATTGAGAATAAGCAAAACATACTCACATGTATGCCCTGTTTTTTTTGGTGAAAAATCCTTTCTTTTTCAACAGATAAAATATCCTGTTCATCCTGTAGGTCTAGGTACCAACCTTCTCAAGAATTTATTTGATGAAACATGACAGCACAAAGTTATACAATTATGGCAGGTACAGTTATATTTAGTTTATTAGAATGAGACAAACCTGTTTCTTGGAAATTCAAATACATCGTCTTGAGGGACACTGAAACGGGAAGACCCAGAACCAACTGAGGGATAACTGCTCGTTGATGATCTTGATGAGCATCTTCTGGGCTTGACTAGGGGCTCACTATAGGCGGCTTCCTAAAAATGAGAAGAAAGAGCCTGCACTGAGACACTGGAGAAATTTAATGTACAGTTTGTTGATACAAATTATAGACATGTTATATTGATAGGCACTATAGATATGGTATGTTGATAGGCACTATAGATATTGTATGTTGATAGGCACTACAGATATGGTATGTTGATAGGCACTACAGATATGGTATGTTGATAGGCACTATAGATATGGTATGTTGATAGGCACTATAGATATGGTATGTTGATAGGCACTATAGATATGGTATGTTGATAGGCACTATAGATATGGTATGTTGATAGGCACTATAGATATAGTATAAGATAATAAATAATCAAAATTTTAGAAGGCATAAAAGTTGGCATGAAAGATCTAAGAATAATATAGAACATGTACTGGCAACAAATAGCGACCATACGAACTGGAAACCAATTGGGAATGTTTCAACAAATAAAACAGGGTGTTAGGCAAGGTTGTGTGCTGTCGTCAGATTTATTTAAAATATATATTTAGATTATTTTAAGATCCTTAAGGGGCATGCCTGGAATAACAATTGGTGGTCATAATCTAAGGTATGCTAATGATACTCTTAATTGCTAAGAGTGAAAATGAGTTACAAGAAATGTTAGAAATTATAGTGAAAGATAGAAAAAATAAAGGATTCAGCCTTAATAGCCAAAAGACAGAAGGAATGGTAGCAACAAAGAAAAAGTCATCACCTCAGTGCAAAATAAAGACAAGTGGAACAATATTAAAACAGGTACATGAATTTAAATATTTGGGAACTTTGTTAACCTCAGATGGTAGATGTACAACAGAGGTGAGATGCAGAATGGCTCAGGCAAAAGCAGCTTTCCAGAAAATGAGGAAGATACTATGCAATCCATTTTTGACAATCATCATCATCATCAAGTACCAGGCCTGCTGTCATAGGTGACCATGTCTCTCCACAACTTTTGATCACGACAGTTATTTATAATTTCCTTTGTTGACCTTCTGCCAAGCCATTCTTTTAAGTTGTCTGGTATCTTTTCTCTTTGCTTCCCTCTATCTCTTCGCCCCTCAATTTTCGCAGTTGTTACAATATATTCCAGCTGTTCTCTTCTCATTACATGGCCAAAAAATGATGATTGTTTCTTCCTAATATTGGAAATTAGCTTTCTTTTTGCTTTGCCTCTTTCAGAACATTTTCATTACTCTCCTTAGCTGTCCATGGTATTCTCAACATTCTTCTGTAAAACCACATTTCTACAGCCTCCAGTGATTTTCTTGTCTGTTGTCCTATTGTCCATGATTCACATCCATATGTTAAAACTGGTTCTACATAACATTTAGGAACTCTTTTTCTTGTTTCTATCGTCAAAAATGGATTGCATAGTATCTTCCTCATTTTTTGGAAAGCTGCTTTTGCCTGAGCCATTCTACATCTGACCTCTGTTGTACACCTACCATGTGAGGTTAACATTTTTGACAATAGAAACAAGAAAGAGAGTTCCTAAATGCTATGTAGAGCCAATCTGAAAATCGGAGAAGTAAAAAGACAACCAAAAAGATCAGAAATGAAAAGATGCAAAAACAAAGACACAGAAAAAGCACAGATGTCAGCCTCATTATCCAACAACCTTTTTAATATTTACAGCAGATGAGACATCATTCTAGAATAGGACCATATTAGTCTTGTTAAAAGAGGGGAGGCAAGTGCAAAAATGTCATGCTGAAGCTGTAAAGATAATTACGTCCAGCCTTAACCATATAAAGTTTTGTTTTTTTTCATTTCTCCTTCGCATTCCGCTTTACTGCAGCTTCACCATTTCTTTGCTTGACCCCCAGCTGTAAAGGTGCAGATACCAGAGCTTGCTGGAAACCATGACACAAAACAACAATATGTCAGAATGACACATAATAATATAAAGTATGGGAGGATATTTATGAATTAATTGTTGTTTTCTGTTCATTTTTTACTTGTCTTCTGTTACATATTCCTTCTTCTTCTGCCCACCCATTAAGTGGGCTGGGAAGTGAAGTGTCACTAGTTGACAGCAAGCTATATCTACACCCAACATCTGTCTTTGGCATGGCTACATTTTTTATTATGAATTTTTCCTGGGGCTTTGGCCATTTTGGCCTACTCCTTATTTATTTGTACCTACCACTGATTACTGTGCACAGAGTGCCTATAGGACTTCCTGTTTTTTGGCCTACTCCTTATTTATTTGTACCTACCACTGATTACTGTGCACAGAGTGCCTATAGGACTTCCTGTTTTTTGGCCTACTCCTTATTTATTTGTACCTACCACTGATTACTGTGCACAGAGTGCCTATAGGACTTCCTGTTTTTTGGCCATTATTTCGAGAGGAAGGATCTCACTACTCAAAGATTGGGGAGGGTAAGAAACCATAGATTCTAAGAGAAAAATTCCAGCTTCCTGTGTTCAATATTCAAACCCAGAACCTAATTGTCTAGTAGCTAACATCTTTCTTCTACCAATATCCCTTAAGCATTTCATGTATAAAAACTTATTAGGATAATTTTAGGAAATATACAGTTTAGAAAATGCAATTGGTGCTCACATTTAATATTTTAGATGAAAAAAAAAACATATTTTTTGCATTAAAGTTACAAATTATACACAATTGTAAAAATATTTGTACAGTTTTTGTTTGTTACCATAGGTATATTTGCATAAATGCGTGGGTACAGTGTGATACTTACATTTTTATGATACAGCTTGTACTGCGTCATCTTGAGTTTCTTGGTCTTGTAGTAGAAAATGGTGCAACTAATGATGATGATGATCAGGAGAAAGATGAAAAGGCTGACACTTGTGATTATAATGTAGGTAATGTCTACAGCTTCAGTTTTGTCTTCTCTCTGAAGTTTTCCTAGAAATTGAGGAAAACAAAATTTAAAACATTTCCTTGCTTTCATTTGCATGATATGAACTTGATAATCAAAATTATTTGTACATGATTAATTTTATTTCATAATTATAAAGTCTATTTGATCATTAATCTTAAACTTTTATTGTTTCCAACCACAAATACTGTTAGTATTTCCACTCTCACCCAACAGAACACATTTTTCTAAAAAGATCAAACAGAATCTGTATCTATTTTACATAAAGCTTGTGCACACATCAAAATTTATATTTATATACATCAGTTATGTTAAGATGTGTTTACTTGCATGACAACAATGTGTGATGCCTGTCTGCCTATCTGATCTATTAGCGCAAGGAGCCTTGGATGCAATGAGCTGTTCATAATCTTTGTTTCTTCTTCCTATTGTTTGTCAGTTTCTGGGTTTCTTCAAAGAAAGTCTCCCCTGTTTATCTCTCTGTCTTCTTCCCTTCACTGTTCTCTGATTGTCTTGACTAGTTTATTAAAACTTGTTATATAGTGGTATCTCCATAATAATTGCGTTTCTTTACCAATGTTAGAAGCTTTTCATGTGGGCCTTTATATTGTCACGATTAAATGAAGTTTCTCCTCATTTATAGTGAGGTCTCTCTATGGGATGCCTAGGATCTACAGTAATGCTTATTTCTGTGGCTTGTATTTTCCTTTTTAATTCTGCATTAGGGTTTGTTTTGCCGGAGTATAAGAATATTGATATTACTAGCGTATGCATTAGTCTATACGACAGTGAGACAAGGACAACTTATCAAAATATCAACATTCCATTTGTACTGCCTACAGAGAATCCTAGGCATCAGATTGTGTATCTAAAATGGCTGGATATGTGTAGACAGAAATGGCATGCATTGGTAAAGAGTGGCACAACAATCAGAGATGTAGAGACAACAAATATGGCAAGAAAGGAAACGATGCAAAAACAAAAACACTACAAAAGCATCAACATTAGTCGATTTATCCAACATTTGTTATATTTGCAAAAGAGAATATTATTTTAGATTATTCAGCCACAACAAACGTTGTGTTTGCTCTTGAGTGACCTACAATAACACATCAATTTATTCCTCAAGACAAAATTATGCAGTCTTCAGAATCTTATATTTGACTTCCTTTGAGTTCCCAAATTCTTGTCAGTCTTGCTCAGGTATTTGTTGCTTATGGTGAGGTATTCAATGTTATAAGAAAAGAGTCCTCTACTCAACAGACAAATACTAGTAGGTAAGATGCTGATTGGAGAACTGACTTCACTATGTTCTCGATATACCCATAGGTGTTCAGTTCCTCTCAACATGAGACACATCACATGCATGCTGATAGTTCTTGTAGCTCACTAATAAGTATTCTCTATTTGATTTTCAAGCCTTTTCCTTCTCCAGTGTTCACCATTGAGTGGGTGTGTGTTGTTCATGGTACACACTGATACTTGAGCCTTTTAACCTGACGCATCCATCTTCAGCATGGGTAGATTTTTAATTGCTTTACAATTTTGCCCAGACTGCAGCCACTATTTGGTCTACTCTTTTTGACCTATAACTGTCAAGGGTTCTTAAATGTGTGCATTATGTGTGCATTATGTGTGCATTATGTGTGCATTATGTGTGCATTTTGTATGCATTATGTGTGCATTATGTGTGCATTATGTGTGCATTATGTAGACTGGACCTTTGCCTGATGGGGTAGACCCCAGATGTCACTAGTCACAGCCTGGAGGAGGGTAAAATCATGAAGAAATCCCCACCACAAGAGGAATCAAACCCAGAACCTTATTTTACAGGAGCCGTCAAGCTCACCAAACCCCTAGTTTACCAAGCCTGGCTTCCCATTCAGTCTCAGAGCAGCACCCTCTCAAAGCAACACTCTTTCAGAGCAGCACCCTTTCAGAGCAACACCCTTTCAAAGCAACACCCTTTCAGAGCAGCACCCTCTCAAAGCTACACTCTTTCAGAGCAGCACCCTCTCAAAGCAACACCCTTTCAAAACAGCACCCACTTAGAACAGCACCCTCATCCATTGCTGTGTCACTCTTCAAATATAAGATGGGCACACATTGTTTGTTTTTGTATAGTACCAACATCATTGTACTCAGTATCCATTAACTTGCTGTTCTCTTTCCTGACAAAAACAAAAGGAAGATCTCGTGCAAAATTTCCATAGCATCAACAAGACCCTCCTGTCATGTCAGGAAGTTGGTTACCCTCATCACAATAAGGCAGGAATTTTGGTTTTGGAAATTTAGTGAAAAGAAGTAAAGATATTCAGTAAAGTTATTGAACATCAGTTTGTTTAGTCATAGACAGTTTTGGCAAAATAAATGTTCAAACTTGTCAAAATTACCTTCCTCAACTGTCAGAAAAGCTGCTTGATAGACATTACCAATGCTGTTTTTAAACCCACACAAGTACCAACCCTCATCTGTCATTTGCACTTTCTCAAGCACCAAAGATGAATGTTCTAGGCTCCAGTTCTAGAATAAAGAAAAATGATGAAGAATTTCATTAAACTTTTATAAATATATTCATGAAATCAGAGCATGAAAAAGAGAGGCCAACCACCAGACACACTGAGATGAAAACTAACAAGAGTGCAAATATTCAGTAAAGTGAAGATGTCACTCAAGTACTGCTGCAGCACTTTTGATGAAAGGAAGCATGCTGCTGATAAATGATCAGCCTGACCAACCTGACTACTTGTTTTAGGATCAGCAAACCACAGCTGATGAAGACCTTACTTCACTTCACTGTCATGGGCAAGAAACAGACTAACTCATTTGACCAAGCAAGCAGTGATCAAAGATAGAAGGCAAACCAGTGCTCCTAAATGTCCAGAAATTACATTTATCTAACAGCTGATGGGAGAGCTATTTCAATACAGTAAAAGGTGAGAATTGGTGCAAGTAAACACCAGAGGAGACCAAAAATAGTCTTCTTGTTTTAGTGACTACCAGAATAAAAGACAAAACTTTACTGACATCCAGTCCACATTACTACGTCCATTAATGTGGAGGGCTTGATCCATTAGTTATAAATTTAGTTTATTTTTAATAAATCCAATCAAATATTGCTATTATTTCATGAGTATTTTACAGCCTTATGGTAATGTGCTACATTTCAGTTATATTCACCTTGAGTATTGTGATATATGGGTCTCTATGTACAATTGGACCTGATCCATAAGAACCATTGATAAGATGCAGCTTTGCCCAGATCATCTCTACAGGATGTGTTGTTAGGCAGGTACAAACAAATGTAACTTTTGATCCAACAATTGCTGTTTGGTTAGACAGGCGATTGTCTATTATTGGAATACTTTCTGGTGCAGCTGAAACAAAAGAGGTTTACACTTTTTAGTAAATGTTACTTGAAGAAAATGGAAGAAATTAGAAACAAAACGTTAACACATTTTAGTAAATGTTACTTGAAGAAAATGGAAGGAATTAGAAACAAAACGTTAACACATTATAGTAAATGTTACTTGAAGAAAATGGAAGGAATTAGAAACAAAACGTTAACACATTATAGTAAATGTTACTTGAAGAAAATGGAAGGAATTAGAAACAAAAGTTTTACACTTTTTAGTAAATATAAACAGCTACCATGTCCATCACTACAAACAACTTTCATGTCCATCACAACAAACATCTACCATGTCCATCACAACAAACATCTACCATGTCCATCACAACAAACATCTACCATGTCTATCACCACAAACATCTACCATGTCTATCACCACAAACATCTACCATGTCTATCACCACAAACATCTACCATGTCCATCACAACAAACAACTACTATGTCCATCACAACAAACAACTACTATGTCCATCACAACAAACAACTACTATGTCCATCACAACAAACAACTACTATGTCCATCACAACAAACATCTACCATGTCTATCACCACAAACAACTACCATGTCCATCACAACAAACAACTACCATGTCCATCACAACAAACATCTACCATGTCCATCACAACAAAAATCTACCATGTCCATCACCATAAACAGCTACCATGTCTATCACCACAAACAGCTACCATGTCTATCACCATAAACAACTACCATGTCTATCACCACAAACAGCTACCATGTCTATCACCATAAATAGCTACCATGTCTATCACCACAAACAGCTACCATGTCTATCACCACAAACAGCTACCATGTCTATCACCACAAACAGCTACCATGTCTATCACAACAAACAGCTACCATGCCTATCACCACAAACAGCTACCATGTCTATCACCACAAACAACTACCATGTCTATCACCACAAACAGCTATCATGTATATCACCACAAACAGCTACCATGTCTATCACCACAAACAACTACCATGTCTATCACCACAAACAGCTACCATGTCTATCACAACAAACAACTACCATGTCTATCACCACAAACAACTACCATGTCTATCACCACAAACAGCTACCATGTCTATCACCACAAACAGCTACCATGTCTATCACCACAAACAGCTACCATGTCTATCACTATCACCACAAACAACTACCATGTCTATCACCACAAACAGCTACCATGTCTATCACAACAAACAACTACCATGTCTATCACCACAAACAACTACCATGTCTATCACCACAAACAACTACCATGTCTGTCACCACAAACAACTACCATGTCTATCACCACAAACAACTACCATGTCTATCACCACAAACAACTACCATGTCTATCACAACAAAAAAACTACCATGTCTATCAACACAAACAGCTACCATGTCTATCACCACAAACAACTACCATGTCTATCACCACAAACAGCTACCATGTCTATCACAACAAACAACTACCATGTCTATCAACACAAACATCTACCATGTCTGTCACCATAAACAACTACCATGTCTATCAACACAAACATCTACCATGTCTATCACCACAAACAGCTACCATGTCTATCACCACAAACAGCTATCATGTCTATCACCACAAACAACTACCATGTCTATCACCACAAACAACTACCATGTCTATCACCACAAACAACTACCATGGCTATCACCATAAACAACTACCATGTCTATCACCACAAACAGCTACCATGTCTATCACCACAAACAACTACCATGGCTATCACCACAAACAGCTACCATGTCTATCACCACAAACAGCTACCATGTCTATCACCACAAACAGCTGCCATGTCTATCACCACAAACAGCTACCATGTCTATCACAACAAACAGCTACCATGTCTATCACCACAAACAGCTACCATGTCTATCACCACAAACAGCTACCATGTCTATTACACCAAACAGCTACCATGTCTATCACCACAAACAGCTACCATGTCTATTACCACAAACAGCTACCATGTCTATCACCACAAACAGCTACCATGTCTATCACCACAAACAGCTACCATGTCTATCACCACAAACAGCTACCATGTCTATCACCACAAACAGCTACCATGTCTATCACCACAAACAGCTACCATGTCTATCACCACAAACAGCTACCATGTCTATCACCACAAACAGCTACCATGTCTATCACCACAAACAGCTACCATGTCTATCACCACAAACAGCTACCATGTCTATCACCACAAACAGCTACCATGTCTATCACCACAAACAACTACCATGTCTATCACCACAAACAGCTACCATGTCTATCACCACAAACAACTACCATGTCTATCACCACAAACAACTACCATGTCTGTAACCATAAAACACTACCCTGTCTATCACCACAAACAGCTACCATGTCTATCACCACAAACAGCTACCATGTCTATCACCACAAACAGCTACCATGTCTATCACCACAAACAGCTACTATGTCTATTACCACAAACAGCTACCATGTCTATCACCACAAACAACTACCATGTCTATCACCACAAACAACTACCATGTCTATCACCATAAAACACTACCCTGTCTATCACCACAAACAGCTACCATGTCTATCACCACAAACAGCTACCATGTCTATCACCACAAACAGCTACCATGTCTATCACCACAAACAGCTACCATGTCTATCACCACAAACAGCTACCATGTCTATCACCACAAACAGCTACCATGTCTATCACCACAAACAGCTACCATGTCTATCACCACAAACAGCTACCATGTCTATCACCACAAACAGCTACCATGTCTATCACCACAAACAACTACCATGTCTATCACCACAAACAGCTACCATGTCTATCACCACAAACAACTACCATGTCTATCACCACAAACAACTACCATGTCTATAACCATAAAACACTACCCTGTCTATCACCACAAACAGCTACCATGTCTATCACCACAAACAGCTACCATGTCTATCACCACAAACAGCTACCATGTCTATCACCACAAACAGCTACTATGTCTATTACCACAAACAGCTACCATGTCTATCACCACAAACAACTACCATGTCTATCACCACAAACAACTACCATGTCTATCACCACAAACAACTACCATGTCTATCACCACAAACAGCTACCATGTCTATCGCCACAAACAGCTACCATGTCTATCACCACAAACAGCTACCATGTCTATCACCACAAACAACTACCATGTCTATCACCACAAACAGCTACCATGTCTATCACCACAAACAACTACCATGTCTATCACCATAAAACACTACCATGTCTATCACCATAAAACACTACCCTGTCTATCACCACAAACAGCTACCATGTCTATCACCATAAACAGCTACCATGTCTATCACCACAAACAGCTACCATGTCTATCACCACAAACAACTACCATGTCTATCACCACAAACAGCTACCATGTCTATCACCACAAACAGCTACCATGTCTATCACCACAAACAGCTACCATGTCTATCACCACAAACAGCTACCATGTCTATCACCACAAACAACTACCATGTCTATCACCACAAACAGCTACCATGTCTATCACCACAAACAACTACCATGTCTATCACCACAAACAACTACCATGTCTGTCACCACAAACAACTACCATGTCTATCACCACAAACAACTACCATGTCTATCACCACAAACAACTACCATGTCTATCACCACAAACAACTACCATGTCTATCACCACAAACAACTACCATGTCTATCACCACAAACAGCTACCATGTCTATCACCACAAACAACTACCATGTCTATCACCACAAACAACTACCATGTCTGTCACCACAAACAACTACCATGTCTATCACCACAAACAACTACCATGTCTGTCACCACAAACAACTACCATGTCTATCACCACAAACAACTACCATGTCTATCACCACAAACAGCTACCATGTCTATCACCACAAACAACTACCATGTCTATCACCACAAACAGCTACCATGTCTATCACCACAAACAACTACCATGTCTGTCACCACAAACAACTACCATGTCTATCACCACAAACAACTACCATGTTTATCACCACAAACAACTACCATGTCTATCACCACAAACAACTACCATGTCTATCACCACAAACAACTACCATGTCTATCACCACAAACAGCTACCATGTCTATCACCACAAACAACTACCATATCTGTCACCACAAACAACTACCATGTCTATCACCACAAACAACTACCATGTCTATCACCACAAACAACTACCATGTCTGTCACCACAAACAACTACCATGTCTATCACCACAAACAGCTACCATGTCTATCACCACAAACAACTACCATGTCTGTCACCACAAACAACTACCATGTCTATCACCACAAACAACTACCATGTCTATCACCACAAACAACTACCATGTCTATCACCCCAAACAACTACCATGTCTATCACCACAAACAACCACCACAAACATGACCTACTGATCACTTGTAAGAAGAACGTCCACTGCAGCTGATGCAGGCCAGAGTTGACAACACAAGTGTAGTTGCCGCTGTCGCCTGGCTTGAGGTTCACGATCTTCAACGACCAGCCCTTGAACACATCAAGAAGTGTCAGATCAGAGAAGCAGCGCCACAAGTTCAAAGAGCTACTGATTTTATTTAAAATAGAGACCACAACTTCTGACGTAGCTTACATCAAACCAATCATTTCAATCATTCACTAGTCCCTCTGCTTAAGATTGTTTGAGCACTTTATTCTCAACCAGTAATCTTTTACCTCTATCTCTTGATTTCTCCCCCCCCCCCCCCTTCTAATCTCTCTCTTTCCACGGCTGACTAGCCTGAAAGTTGACGCAACCAAATCTTGTCCATTCGTTCATCTAGTCTTCTCACTTCTTCCTTTTCCAACTTTCCCTCCTTCCCACAGCTTCCGGCCAGGACTAATCGACGGGACACAACTTTTTTCTTTGAAGAGGTAACCTGGTCTACGTCCAATTTGGAATGAATTTGTTAGCAACGATTGCAACCATCAATCTGTAATTTATCCGCCTTTCGGCCCAACACATCCGACTTCAGCACATAATTTGTTAGCACCGTGTTGCCTTCTCTCCCCGATCTCTACTCGCATGGCCAGACTAGTTAGTTTCTTTACTAGGTCCACCAGTAGGAAGAGAAGTTGGACCTTGATTATTATTGCTTCATTGGTGTTAACTCAGTCAGCTAGAGTCGCTGGACACTTTCAGACCAGATATTTCATGTAGACTAGGGGCAGCCTGTTATTAGTGTCAAGGCTGGCCAATGTACTTGTTGACCCACACAGAGCCACAAGACGTACCAGTCACCGACTGCTTTGCCGGACAGAAGAAGTGTTCACGGTGTGCTCTATGCGTGCGTGCAGTACATACTGGTTTCGTAACTCTATGTGTGCGTGCAGTACATACCGGTTTTGTAACTCTATGTGTGCGTGCAATACTTACCGGTTTTGTAACTCTATGTGTGCGTGCAGTACTTACCGGTTTCGTAACTCTATGTGTGCGTACAGTACATACCGGTTTTGTAACTCTATGTGTGCGTACAGTACATACCGGTTTCATAACTCTATGTGTGCGTACAGTACATACCGGTTTTGTAACTCTATGTGTGCGTACAGTACATACCGGTTTCGTAACTCTATGTGTGCATACAGTACATACCGGTTTCGTAACTCTATGTGTGCGTACAGTACATACCGGTTTTGTAACTCTATGCGTGCGTACAGTACATACCGGTTTTGTAACTCTATGTGTGCATACAGTACATACCGGTTTTGTAACTCTATGCGTGCGTGCAGTACATACTGGTTTCGTAACTCTATGTGTGCGTGCAGTACATACCGGTTTTGTAACTCTGTGTGTGCGTGCAATACTTACCGGTTTCGTAACTCTATGTGTGCGTGCAGTACTTACCGGTTTCGTAACTCTATGTGTGCGTACAGTACATACCGGTTTTGTAACTCTATGTGTGCGTACAGTACATACCGGTTTCATAACTCTATGTGTGCGTACAGTACATACCGGTTTTGTAACTCTATGTGTGCGTACAGTACATACCGGTTTCGTAACTCTATGTGTGCATACAGTACATACCGGTTTCGTAACTCTATGTGTGCGTACAGTACATACCGGTTTTGTAACTCTATGCGTGCGTACAGTACATACCGGTTTTGTAACTCTATGTGTGCATACAGTACATACCGGTTTTGTAACTCTATGCGTGCGTACAGTACATACTGGTTTTGTAACTCTATGGGTGCGTACAGTACATACCGGTTTCGTAACTCTATGTGTGCGTACAGTACATACTGGTTTTGTAACTCTATGTGTGCGTGCAATACTTACCGGTTTCGTAACTCTATGTGTGCGTGCAGTACTTACCGGTTTCGTAACTCTATGTGTGCGTACAGTACATACCGGTTTTGTAACTCTATGCGTGCGTACAGTACATACCGGTTTCATAACTCTATGTGTGCGTACAGTACATACCGGTTTTGTAACTCTATGTGTGCGTACAGTACATACCAGTTTCGTAACTCTATGTGTGCGTACAGTACATACCGGTTTCGTAACTCTATGTGTGCGTACAGTACATACCGGTTTTGTAACTCTATGCGTGCGTACATTACATACCGGTTTTGTAACTCTATGTGTGCATACAGTACATACCGGTTTCGTAACTCTATGTGTGCGTACAGTACATACCGGTTTTGTAACTCTATGTATGCGTACAGTACATACCGGTTTTGTAACTCTATGTGTGCGTACAGTACATACCGGTTTCGTAACTCTATGCGTGTGTGCAGTACTTACCGGTTTCGTAACTCTGTCTCCAGATCTAAAGTCGACAAGATGGCCGTCTTTCCTCCAGGAGATTGTCCGGTGTTGAGTCTGCCGCTTGGCATGACCTGGAGCCCCTACCACACCGCAATAGAACTCCACCATCGAGTTCACCGATCTGTCAATCACACTGACTGGCATAGATGAGGGAGACGCCCACATTATTCCCTCTTCATTTTTGACTGTAGATAAATCATAGACAATAGTGACTTCCAATATGCAATGTAATATATATGTATATGTAATATAATATGTAATCTCATTATACCAGTGAAGGTAACCTCATTATACCAGTGAAGGTAACCTCATTATACCAGTGAAGGTAACCTCATTATACCAGTGAAGGTAACCTCATTATATCAGTGAAGGTAACCTCATTATACCAGTGAAGGTAACCTCATTATACCAGTGAAGGTAACCTCATTATACCAGTGAAGGTAACCTCATTATACCAGTGAAGGTAACCTCATTATACCAGTGAAGGTAACCTCATTATACCAGTGAAGGTAACCTCATTATATCAGTGAAGGTAACCTCATTATACCAGTGAAGGTAACCTCATTATACCAGTGAAGGTAACCTCATTATACCAGTGAAGGTAACCTCATTATACCAGTGAAGGTAACCTCATTATACCAGTGAAGGTAACCTCAAGCCGAGACAGCTGTGACGGTGATGAAACTTCACATTGTCATGATGACATTCAAGTGTTGTCCCCCTTTGTCCTATAACCCGCCAAATGAAAAAAGTGTGAAGATCTTAGAATCTTGTGTTCACCCACGGTGGTAGATGTTGATTGTAAAGTCAGGTAGGTGACTTGCCGGTGAGGAAACGATAGACACAAGAGACCCGGACATTTTGGCGGTATAATTAACAGCCCCGACATCGCTTAGTTTGAAATATATTTATATTTAAAAGGGGGGGGGAGTGAAGGTGAACCGCATAGTTTTACATTTCCCTTGTCCCAGGAAAATATTTTATTATAAATAAAAAGCTTTCTGATTAGAGCAGATGAAACAGGAGATGTAAGAGCTGTCACAATTAGAGAATGTAAGAGCTGTCACAATTAGAGAGTGTAAGAGCTGTCACATTTAGAGAGTGTAAGAGCTGTCACAATTAGAGAGTGTAAGAGCTGTCACAATTAGAGAGTGTAAGAGCTGTCACAATTAGAGAGTGTAAGAGCTGTCACATTTAGAGAGTGTAAGAGCTGTCACAATTAGAGAGTGTAAGAGCTGTCACATTTAGAGAGTGTAAGAGCTGTCACAATTAGAGAATGTAAGAGCTGTCACAATTAGAGAGTGTAAGAGCTGTCACATTTAGAGAGTGTAAGAGCTGTCACAATTAGAGAGTGTAAGAGCTGTCACAATTAGAGAGTGTAAGAGCTGTCACATTTAGAGAGTGTAAGAGCTGTCACAATTAGAGAGTGTAAGAGCTGTCACATTTAGAGAGTGTAAGAGCTGTCACAATTAGAGAATGTAAGAGCTGTCACAATTAGAGAGTGTAAGAGCTGTCACATTTAGAGAGTGTAAGAGCTGTCACAATTAGAGAGTGTAAGAGCTGTCACAATTAGAGAGATGTAAGAGCTGTCACAATTAGAGAGTGTAAGAGCTGTCACAATTAGAGAGTGTAAGAGCTGTCACATTTAGAGAATGTAAGAGCTGTCACAATTAAAGAATGTAAGAGCTGTCACATTTAGAGAATGTAAGAGCTGTCACAATTAGAGAATGTAAGAGATGTCACAATTAGTGAGTGTAAGAGCTGTCACATTTAGAGAGTGTAAGAGCTGTCACAATTAGAGAGTGTAAGAGCTGTCACAATTAGAGAGTGTAAGAGCTGTCACAATTAGAGAATGTAAGAGCTGTCACAATTAAAGAGTGTAAGAGCTGTCACATTTAGAGAGTGTAAGAGCTGTCACATTTAGAGAGTGTAAGAGCTGTCACAATTAGAGAATGTAAGAGCTGTCACAATTAGTGAGTGTAAGAGCTGTCACATTTAGAGAGTGTAAGAGCTGTCACAATTAGAGAATGTAAGAGCTGTCACAAATAGAGAATGTAAGAGCTGTCACAATTAGTGAGTGTAAGAGCTGTCACATTTAGAAAGTGTAAGAGCTGTCACAATTAGAGAGTGTAAGAGCTGTCACAATTAGTGAGTGTAAGAGCTGTCACAATTAGAGAGTGTAAGAGCTGTCACAATTAAAGAGTGTAAGAGCTGTCACAATTAGAGAGTGTAAGAGCTGTCACATTTAGAGAGTGTAAGAGCTGTCACAATTAGAGAGTGTAAGAGCTGTCACATTTAGAGAGTGTAAGAGCTGTCACATTTAGAGAGTGTAAGAGCTGTCACATTTAGAGAGTGTAAGAGCTGTCATAATTAGAGAGTGTAAGAGCTGTCACAATTAAAGAGTGTAAGAGCTGTCACAATTAAAGAGTGTAAGAGCTGTCACATTTAGAGAGTGTAAGAGCTGTCACAATTAGAGAGTGTAAGAGCTGTCACAATTAAAGAGTGTAAGAGCTGTCACAATTAAAGAGTGTAAGAGCTGTCACAATTAGAGAGTGTAAGAGCTGTCACAATTAGCGAGTGTAAGAGCTGTCACAATTAGAGAGTGTAAGAGCTGTCACAATTAGCGAGTGTAAGAGCTGTCACAATTAGCGAGTGTAAGAGCTGTCACAATTAAAGAGTGTAAGAGCTGTCACAATTAGCGAGTGTAAGAGCTGTCACAATTAAAGAGTGTAAGAGCTGTCACAATTAGCGAGTGTAAGAGCTGTCACAATTAGCGAGTGTAAGAGCTGTCACAATTAGCGAGTGTAAGAGCTGTCACAATTAAAGAGTGTAAGAGCTGTCACAATTAGCGAGTGTAAGAGCTGTCACAATTAAAGAGTGTAAGAGCTGTCACAATTAAAGAGTGTAAGAGCTGTCACAATTAAAGAGTGTAAGAGCTGTCACAATTAAAGAGTGTAAGAGCTGTCACAATTAGCGAGTGTAAGAGCTGTCACAATTAGAGAATACAAAACACATGCCTGTTGCACCAGAAGAGCATCAGACGACCATCTTTACCCCAACTGAATTAGATGTTGCCCTCAAAGAATTGAAGCTCAAAAGTTCCCCTGGTAAAGATGGAATCTCCAACGAAATGCTCATAAATCTGGGACAGAAAGCCAAGGGTCAGCTTCTAAAGATAATAAATGCTAGCTGGAAGAGAGGTCATGTGCCGGCAATCTGGAAAGAAGCTCTTATGGTGCCCATCCTCAAGCGTGGAAAAGACGTATAGACCCAAGTAGCTATAGACCAATTAGCCTACTGAGCTGTCTGAGTAAACTCATGGAAAGGCTGGTTAACAGAAGACTTATATGGCATTTGGAGACTTAACAACAAATCGTACCACAACAAAGTGGCTTCCGTCAGCACAGATCAACTGAAGGACCTGGTCACCTACATTGCACAGGAAATAGAGGATGCTCTACAAGAAAAGAAACACACACTGGCAGTGTGGGTCGACATGGAGAAGGCCTTTGATAGAGTTTAGCGTGAGGGTTTGAAGAACAAGCTTTTTAGACTTGGCTTCCAGGGTCGTTTATTCAATTGGGTCTCTCAATACCTCCAGGATAGAACGGCCAGAGCACATGTTCAAGATCAGCTAAGTAAGAAGGTCTCTTTCGAACAAGGTGTCCCACAAGGCGGAGTCTTGTCCCCAACACTCTTTTTAATTTTCATAAATGACATCGTAATGGACATTCCACCCAGAATACACTCAGCAATATACGCAGATGATCTGGCGTTATGGGCTAGCGAGGAAATTATGTCGGTAGCTGGACCCAGGATGCAAGATGCCCTAGGTAAACTTGAAAAGTGGACGAACACCTGGTTCTTACCAATCAACGAAAAAAAAAACTACATATATAATTTTCAGTCTACCAAGAAACACACTCTCTGCAAACTTGAAGATAAAAGACCATACACTCCCTATTGACCAAGACCCAACATATCTTGGCGTCACCATGAATCGCAGAACGACTTGGAAAAATCAGATAGACAGAACAAGGAAAAAAGCCAGAAAAAGAACAAATATTATGAAGAAATTGGCAGGAACGGACTGGGGGGTAGACAGCAATATTTTGAAAAGACTATACGTAGGGAGAGTCAGACCAGTTCTAGAGTATGAAGTCACAGCCTGGGCTATGGCTTCCAAATCACACCTTAGCAAAATTAACAGAACACAGAACCAAGCTGCCTATATCATCACTGGTCATATGAAATCTACACCTATCAAGACTCTAGAAACAGTAACAGGTTTACAACCCTTAGATGACAGACGGGTCACTAAAGTATTGCAACAAGCGGAGATATATAGAAGGCTCCTTAGCCACCTCATGCACCAAAGAATAACTGGTTTCGGAATTGTACGACTAAAGAGCTAATGAACTACTGGAGACCCAGTACTTTCCCAAACAATATTGAAACCCTTGGGCCCATCTGATATGTCTCCTCATGGAAAACATAAAATACTAGAACTTAAGGAAAATATAACAGGAATCATTAAAAAAAAGGCACCCAATCAGACACAGAAAGAAAAAAACGTAGCAGAAAAACACATACACGATACCTACCCACAGGACTCTTGGTCCCACATATACACAGATGGCTCTGCTACAAATGCCACCAGAAATGGAGGGGGAGGTGTGTTCTTGACGCTGAATAATCAGGACGAGATCACCAAGTCAATAGCTACTGGAAAATTCTCAAACAACTTTAAAGCAGAAACTGAGGCCATCAGAGATGCTGTAACACTGGCTACTCAACACAAAAATAACATGCACAATAAATTGGTGATTCTGACTGATGCACTGTCAGTACTATCAGCTCTAAAAAGCCCCAAGAACAATGAACTAGATGACTTGAGAACAAACCTGGACCAACTATGCAATAACTTCCAGAGAGTAGTCATTCAGTGGATACCATCACACTGTAATATACACGGGAACGAATGCGCAGACAAATTAGCTAAAGAGGGAGGGAGATTACCACAAGAGAACCATCCGCTCAGTTATGATGAAGCCAAATCCATCCTCAATGGTCAGTTCCATGAAGAATGGAAACGTGAACACCAAAAGTATAATAAGAGGCACGGTTACCACCAACTGTCAAGGAGGGATCAAGTCATCATACTTCGCCTATGCACTGGCCACAATAGAATGCGAAATCACATGTTCACCAAATTCAAAATAGGAACTACCAGCCTATGCCACTGTACACTGGACAATATGACTACAAAACATGTTCTACAGGATTGCCCCCAGTACACAGACCTGAGAAGAGCAATGTGGTCCACGCCCACCTCCCTGGAAGAGAAACTATATGGGGCAATCGATTCGCTTAAACAGACAGCTGACTTCATGAGAGAGTCTGGAATCCTACTCTGATTGAGTCTTGATCGCAGAGAGGGAGAGAGAGAGAGAGAATCTTGTCACTTCTGAAGTCTCTTTACTACACTATGAATCTTGTCGCTACTGAAGTCTCTTTACTACACTATGAATCTTGTCGCTACTGAAGTCTCTTTACTACACTATGAATCTTGTCGCTACTGAAGTCTCTTTACTACACTATGAATCTTGTCGCTACTGAAGTCTCTTTACTACACTATGAATCTTGTCGCTACTGAAGTCTCTTTACTACACTATGAATCTTGTCGCTACTGAAGTCTCTTTACTACACTATGAATCTTGTCGCTACTGAAGTCTCTTTACTACACTATGAATCTTGTCGCTACTGATGTCTCTTTACTACACTATGAATCTTGTCGCTACTGAAGTCTCTTTACTACACTATGAATCTTGTCGCTACTGAAGTCTCTTTACTACACTATGAATCTTGTCACTACTGAAGTCTCTTTACTACACTATGAATCTTGTCGCTACTGAAGTCTCTTTACTACACTATGAATCTTGTCGCTACTGAAGTCTCTTTACTACACTATGAATCTTGTCACTACTGAAGTCTCTTTACTACACTATGAATCTTGTCACTACTGAAGTCTCTTTACTACACTATGAATCTTGTCACTACTGAAGTCTCTTTACTACACTATGAATCTTGTCACTACTGAAGTCTCTTTACTACACTATGAATCTTGTCGCTACTGAAGTCTCTTTACTACACTATGAATCTTGTCACTACTGATGTCTCTTTACTACACTATGAATCTTGTCGCTACTGAAGTCTCTTTACTACACTATGAATCTTGTCGCTACTGAAGTCTCTTTACTACACCATGAATCTTGTCACTACTGATGTCTCTTTACTACACTATGAATCTTGTCGCTACTGAAGTCTCTTTACTACACTATGAATCTTGTCACTACTGATGTCTCTTTACTACACTATGAATCTTGTCGCTACTGAAGTCTCTTTACTACACTATGAATCTTGTCGCTACTGAAGTCTCTTTACTACACTATGAATCTTGTCGCTACTGAAGTCTCTTTACTACACTATGAATCTTGTCGCTACTGAAGTCTCTTTACTACACTATGAATCTTGTCACTACTGATGTCTCTTTACTACACTATGAATCTTGTCGCTACTGAAGTCTCTTTACTACACTATGAATCTTGTCGCTACTGATGTCTCTTTACTACACTATGAATCTTGTCACTTCTGAAGTCTCTTTACTACACTATGAATCTTGTCGCTACTGAAGTCTCTTTACTACACTATGAATCTTGTCGCTACTGAAGTCTCTTTACTACACTATGAATCTTGTCGCTACTGATGTCTCTTTACTACATTATGAATCTTGTCGCTACTGAAGTCTCTTTACTACACTATGAATCTTGTCGCTACTGAAGTCTCTTTACTACACTATGAATCTTGTCGCTACTGAAGTCTCTTTACTACACTATGAATCTTGTCGCTACTGAAGTCTCTTTACTACACTATGAATCTTGTCGCTACTGAAGTCTCTTTACTACACTATGAATCTTGTCGCTACTGAAGTCTCTTTACTACACTATGAATCTTGTCGCTACTGATGTCTCTTTACTACACTATGAATCTTGTCACTACTGAAGTCTCTTTACTACACTATGAATCTTGTCGCTACTGAAGTCTCTTTACTACACTATGAATCTTGTCGCTACTGAAGTCTCTTTACTACACTATGAATCTTGTCACTACTGATGTCTCTTTACTACACTATGAATCTTGTCACTACTGAAGTCTCTTTACTACACTATGAATCTTGTCGCTACTGAAGTCTCTTTACTACACTATGAATCTTGTCGCTACTGAAGTCTCTTTACTACACTATGAATCTTGTCACTACTGAAGTCTCTTTACTATACTATGAATCTCACTTCTTGTAATATCAAAGAACCCGCCCCTATTTACTAGCACGAATATTTCAGATCAGTGCCATAGTAACAACATGGAAGCTGAAGCAGTTTACGAGAGTTTGCTCCTATTATAGCATCACTGGCTTCAGGATTCTCATAAATAAGGACACTGACTTGCTATATAAAGACACTGACTTGCTATATAAGGACACTGACTTGCTATATAAGGACACTGACTTGCTACATAAGGACACTGACTTGCTATATAAGGACACTGACTTGCTACATAAGGACACTGACTTGCTATATAAAGACACTGACTTGCTATATAAGGACACTGACTTGCTACATAAGGACACTGACTTGCTATATAAGGACACTGACTTGCTATATAAGGACACTGACTTGCTACATAAGGACACTGACTTGCTATATAAGGACACTGACTTGCTACATAAGGACACTGACTTGCTATATAAAGACACTGACTTGCTATATAAGGACACTGACTTGCTATATAAGGACACTGACTTGCTATATAAGGACACTGACTTGCTATATAAGGACACTGACTTGCTACATAAGGACACTGACTTGCTACATAAGGACACTGACTTGCTATATAAGGACACTGACTTGCTACATAAGGACACTGACTTGCTATATAAAGACACTGACTTGCTATATAAGGACACTGACTTGCTATATAAGGACACTGACTTGCTACATAAGGACACTGACTTGCTATATAAGGACACTGACTTGCTATATAAGGACACTGACTTGCTATATAAGGACACTGACTTGCTACATAAGGACACTGACTTGCTATATAAGGACACTGACTTGCTATATAAGGACACTGACTTGCTATATAAGGACACTGACTTGCTATATAAGGACACTGGCTTGCTATATAAGGACACTGGCTTGCTATATAAGGACACTGACTTGCTATATAAGGACACTGGCTTGCTATATAAGGACACTGACTTGCTATATAAGGACACTGACTTGCTATATAAGGACACTGACTTGCTATATAAGGACACTGGCTTGCTATATAAGGACACTGACTTGCTATATAAGGACACTGACTGATGTTATCTTTCACAGTGATATTATCACCTTTTCATTGAGCTTTTTATTTGTTTATTATCATCATTATTATATACTAGATGTTGACATGCCATACTTATATGCTTACTATACTCCTGCTATACGTACACCGTATGATGGCCACATACCATAAGAGTATGGACAACTAGAAGATGGCAAAGGGACTAAGGGGCGTCCAAAACTTTGATTTGTAGACCGTGTGTAAACGTGACATTAAAACTCTGAACATAAATTCTGCAGCCTGGGAAGACATAGCCGCAGACCGCAATCTTTGGAAACACACTCTAAAGCTCCAACTCAATAATCAGATTCATAGAAAGAAAAGAATAAATAACATTTCTAGGGGCGCTGGAAAATCCATAGTCAACAATGACTGATGGAGGTTACTAACTCCTGCTAGGTCAACAAGCTGTTTTATGTTTTCGAATTATTTTTTTTTTTATCACCATTGCTTACAGCTTTCCTTGTAAGCTTGTATTTATTTTCTTCTTATTTTAGAGCCACGATAATTTAATTTCAATAATTAAATTTAAACAAAATACATGTACACAAAACAATAATTTCTTAATCACAAGAGCTCAAATAGCTGACGGTCAACGATCAGCGTCACCCGGCGCCATGACAACACATCGATACATGGCTCTATTGTTGTCCCTGAAAACTGCAGAGTTCTAATATCAATGTGTCCCAATATACAACTCTATTTTATTGTATCAATGTGTCCCAATATACAACTCTATTTTATTGTTTTTTTTTTAAAGTACAAATAAAATACCTCACATTTGACAACAACGACAGCAACCTGACCTCAACAAATAATTATCAACAGACAACGGAAAGCTGATTTCAAGAAATTATAAATTGACAACGGAAAAGCTGATTTCAAGAAATTATAAATTGACAACGGGAAAACTGATTTCAAGAAATTATAAATTGACAACGGGAAAGCTGATTTCAAGAAATTATAAATTGACAACGGTAAAACTGATTTCAAGAAATTATATAACAGCAACTGGAATGCTGACTTCAGCTGAAGTGAGAAACCTTCCCTCTTCATGATGTTTGTTTGTGTCCAAGAATTACCCACATCTAACGGGTATTGACAGTCGGATCACCAGTCGTATATGATGACTCACTGGTGTCTTGTTTGTGCCATTTACTTCAGATAATTCCAAGCCGTCTAGTGCCATTTACTTCAGATAATTCCAAGCCGTCTGATGCCATTTACTTCAGATAATTCCAAGCCGTCTGGTGCCATTTACTTCAGATAATTTCAAGCCGCCTAGTGCCATTTACTTCAGATAATTCCAAGCCGTCTGGTGCCATTTACTTCAGATAATTCCAAGCCGTCTGGTGCCATTTACTTCAGATAATTCCAAGCTGTCTGGTGTCATTTACTTCAGATAATTCCAAAACGTCTGGTGCCATTTACTTCAGATAATTCCAAGCCGCCTGGTGCCATTTACTTCAGATAATTCCAAGCTGTCTGGCGTCATTTACTTCAGATAATTCCAAGCCGTCTGGTGCCATTTACTTCAGATAATTCCAAGCCGTCTGATGCCATTTACTTCAGATAATTCCAAGCCGCCTAGTGCCATTTACTTCATATAATTCCAAGCCGTCTGGTGCCATTTACTTCATATAATTCCAAGCCATCTGGTGCCATTTACTTCATATAATTCCAAGCCGTCTGGTGCCATTTACTTCATATAATTCCAAGCCATCTGGTGCCATTTACTTCATATAATTCCAAGCCGCCTAGTGCCATTTACTTCAGATAATTGCAAGCCATCTGGTGCCATTTACTTCAGATAATTCCAAGCCATCTGGTGCCATTTACTTCAGATAATTCCAAGCCGCCTGGTGCCATTTACTTCAGATAATTCCAAGCCGTCTGGTGCCATTTACTTCAGATAATTCCAAGCCGTCTGGTGCCATTTACTTCATATAATTCCAAGCCATCTGGTGCCATTTACTTCATATAATTCCAAGCCGTCTGGTGCCATTTACTTCATATAATTCCAAGCCATCTGGTGCCATTTACTTCATATAATTCCAAGCCGCCTAGTGCCATTTACTTCAGATAATTGCAAGCCATCTGGTGCCATTTACTTCAGATAATTCCAAGCCATCTGGTGCCATTTACTTCAGATAATTCCAAGCCGCCTGGTGCCATTTACTTCAGATAATTCCAAGCCGTCTGGTGCCATTTACTTCAGATAATTCCAAGCCGCCTGGTGCCATTTACTTCAGATAATTCCAAGCCGTCTGGTGCCATTTACTTCAGATAATTCCAAGCCGTCTGGTGCCATTTACTTCAGATAATTCCAAGCCGTCTGGTGCCATTTACTTCAGATAATTCCAAGCCGACTAGTGCCATTTACTTCAGATAATTCCAAGCCGTCTGGTGCCATTTACTTCAGATAATTCCAAGCCGTCTGGTGTCATTTACTTCAGATAATTCCAAGCCGCCTGGTGCCATTTACTTCAGATAATTCCAAGCCGCCTGGTGCCATTTACTTCAGATAATTCCAAGCCGTCTGGTGCCATTTACTTCAGATAATTCCAAGCCGTCTGATGCCATTTACTTCAGATAATTCCAAGCCGCCTGGTGCCATTTACTTCAGATAATTCCAAGCCGTCTGGTGCCATTTACTTCAGATAATTCCAAGCCGACTAGTGCCATTTACTTCAGATAATTCCAAGCCGTCTGGTGCCATTTACTTCAGATAATTCCAAGCCGTCTGGTGTCATTTACTTCAGATAATTCCAAGCCGCCTGGTGCCATTTACTTCAGATAATTCCAAGCCGTCTGGTGTCATTTACTTCAGATAATTCCAAGCCGTCTGGTGCCATTTACTTCAGATAATTCCAAGCCGCCTGGTGCCATTTACTTCAGATAATTCCAAGCCGTCTGATGCCATTTACTTCATATAATTCCAAGCCGTCTGATGCCATTTACTTCAGATAATTCCAAGCCGTCTAATGCCATTTACTTCAGATAATTCCAAGCCGCCTAGTGCCATTTACTTCATATAATTCCAAGCCGTCTGGTGCCATTTACTTCAGATAATTGCAAGCCATCTGGTGCCATTTACTTCAGATAATTCCAAGCCATCTTGTGCCATTTACTTCATATAATTCCAAGCCGTCTGGTGCCATTTACTTCATATAATTCCAAGCCATCTGGTGCCATTTACTTCATATAATTCCAAGCCGCCTAGTGCCATTTACTTCAGATAATTGCAAGCCATCTGGTGCCATTTACTTCAGATAATTGCAAGCCGCCTGGTGCCATTTACTTCAGATAATTCCTAGCCGTCTGGTGCCATTTACTTCAGATAATTGCAAGCCGTCTGGTACCATTTACGTCAGATAATTGCAAGCCGTCTGGTGCCATTTACTTCAGATAATTCCAAGCCGTCTGGTGCCAGTTACTTCAGATAATTGCAAGCCGTCTGGTGCCATTTACTTCAGATAATTCCAAGCCGCCTGGTGCCATTTACTTAAGATAATTCCAAGCCGCCTGGTGCCATTTACTTCAGATAATTCCAAGCCGCCTGGTGCCATTTACTTCAGATAATTGCAAGCCGTCTGGTACCATTTACGTCAGATAATTGCAAGCCGTCTGGTGCCATTTACTTCAGATAATTCCAAGCCGTCTGGTGCCAGTTACTTCAGATAATTGCAAGCCGTCTGGTGCCATTTACTTCAGATAATTCCAAGCCGCCTGGTGCCATTTACTTCAGATAATTGCAAGCCGCCTGGTGCCATTTACTTCAGATAATTCCAAGCCGCCTGGTGCCATTTACTTCAGATAATTGCAAGCCGTCTGGTGCCATTTACTTCAGATAATTGCAAGCCGTCTGGTACCATTTACTTCAGATAATTCCAAGCCGCCTGGTGCCATTTACTTCAGATAATTGCAAACCGCCTGGTGCCATTTACTTCAGATAATTGCAAGCCGCCTAGTGCCATTTACTTCAGATAATTCCAAGCCGCCTGGTGCCATTTACTTCAGATAATTCCAAGCCGCCTGGTGCCATTTACTTCAGATAATTGCAAGCCGCCTAGTGCCATTTACTTCAGATAATTCCAAGCCGCCTGGTGCCATTTACTTCAGATAATTCCAAGCCGCCTAGTGCCATTTACTTCAGATAATTGCAAGCCGCCTGGTGCCATTTACTTCAGATAATTCCAAGCCGCCTGGTGCCATTTACTTCAGATAATTCCAAGCCGTCTGGTGCCATTTACTTCAGATAATTGCAAGCCGCCTGATGCTACTTTGGAGACCGAAGAAAGCCGAGTCGATCTCGTAACATTTTGAAGCGGAACCCCGAGAAAGTTGTCGACAGATAAATGCTTCAATGACCTCGTCGTCACAGATTCATGAAAGGAGAAGAAAGAATAATTGCTTGCTCAGTCTACCTTCCAGTTGCTTTCTCTGCTTTGTGCGTACTTTCGTTGGTTGTACAATCGTACATGCGATGTTCTTGCTTCACAAATACCAACCAATCAGCAACGCCACTCAAAAAGGCACGTGACATTTTTCAAAACGTCAAAGAATATTCACTAATCTAAAGGAGGACCTCTCAAACCAATTTGGCTATCTCAGTTCTGATAAGATGTCCCGTTTTGAGACATCTTCCATTACAGCCATCAGACTGGCGAGTGCCATTGACATAAGAGCGGACAAAGAGACTCCAATAATTCCTGAGATAAAACTAACCCCCACAAGGGTGACCAGAACGCGGACAACCAAGACTCTCGTGTTGCACTGATTCTAGTCAAAGCCCTCGGTCAACAAGCTCGTGTTACTGCCAACTCTCGCTGAGGACAAAGTTCAAACTGACAGGTCGGCCGTTATCGTGGTTAATATTTTGTTGGAGAGCACACGGGAGCGACTAAAGTTTTAAAAATGAGGACGAGTTCAAAGGTCAGTCTACTCAGCTTTTCAAATTGCCCCCCCCCCCCTCTTTCATTACAGGCAGTGGGAGCGTGTGAGAAGATGCGTTAACTTGGACATATGTGTCTCCTTTATTCTTGAAGTGCGTGCATGTTTGCTATACAAAACTATGTATTCTACACATTCCTTCCTTGTTAGGACACACCAGCTAACTTCCGTGTCAATGTCGAGCAGCTACACAGTTTCTTGTTGGTTACAAGACTTTGCTTGTTGTTCATACATGAACCTTCTATTGAATGATCTATTAACTTTCAGCGTCTTTCATTCGGGGTTTATCGAGCGCAACAGGCGCCAAACAGCACCAGAGCTGAAAGTGTCAGCAACTGTTTGCGTCAGGAAAGGTGACCCAGAGCTATCAGGGAGTACTCCACCTCTTCGTGGTACTCATAGGAAAAGACTAACGAGTCTGGTGAAGAGAGTATGGGTCGTGAAGGAATGCAGTGCTCACAGACTGACACATCGCCATCTATAGAAGTAAGCCTGAGGGCTGAAAGGGAAACCCCAAAACACGAATTTTATGCTATAGGGAGCTATAGATGGCTGACGTCATTCTACCCGCCCCTGCTAAGCAAAGCTGAAATCATCACATTAGTTGGGAGTTTCCGTGGTTTCCCTTTCAGCCCTGAGGTAGATGGCAATGGCTGAAGTTAGATGTGTTGGATGGACAGAAAAAAGCAAATACAACATTAGCTCTGCTGAAAACCACAACACATCACATCACAACACATCACAACACATCTCACTTGTCGTTAGTAAACGTGAGCGAAGACGAGATTTGAGCTTTCTGTAGAAGCTAACAATAGAGCAGCGTCTGTAGAAGCTAACAATAGAGCGGCGTCTGTAGAAGTTAACAATAGAGCAGCGTCTGTAGAAGCTAACAATAGAGCAGCATCGAGAGAGGAAGAGGAGATTTGAGCTTTCTGTAGAAGTTAACAATAGAGCAGCGTCTGTAGAAGTTAACAATAGAGCAGCGTCTGTAGAAGCTAACAATAGAGCAGCGTCTGTAGAAGTTAACAATAGAGCAGCGTCTGTAGAAGTTAACAATAGAGCAGCGTCTGTAGAAGTTAACAATAGAGAAGCGTCTGTAGAAGCTAACAATAGAGCAGCGTCTGTAGAAATTAACAATAGAGCAGCGTCTGTAGAAGTTAACAATAGAGAAGCGTCTGTAGAAGCTAACAATAGAGCAGCGTCTGTAGAAGTTAACAATAGAGCAGCGTCTGTAGAAGCTAACAATAGAGCAGCATCGAGAGAGGAAGAGGAGATTTGAGCTTTCTGTAGAAGTTAACAATAGAGCAGCGTCTGTAGAAGTTAACAATAGAGCAGCGTCTGTAGAAGCTAACAATAGAGCAGCGTCTGTAGAAGTTAACAATAGAGCAGCGTCTGTAGAAGTTAACAATAGAGCAGCGTCTGTAGAAGTTAACAATAGAGAAGCGTCTGTAGAAGCTAACAATAGAGCAGCGTCTGTAGAAATTAACAATAGAGCAGCGTCTGTAGAAGTTAACAATAGAGAAGCGTCTGTAGAAGCTAACAATAGAGCAGCGTCTGTAGAAGTTAACAATAGAGCAGCGTCTGTAGAAGTTAACAATAGAGCAGCGTCTGTAGAAGCTAACAATAGAGCAGCATCGAGAGAGGAAGAGGAGATTTGAGCTTTCTGTAGAAGTTAACAATAGAGCAGCGTCTGTAGAAGTTACCAATAGAGCAGCGTCTGTAGAAGTTAACAATAGAGAAGCCTCTGTAGAAGTTAACAATAGAGAAGCGTCTGTAGAAGTTAACAATAGAGCAGCGTCTGTAGAAGTTAACAATAGAGCAGCGTCTGTAGAAGTTAACAATAGAGCAGTGTATGTAGAAGTTAACAATAGAGCAGCGTCTGTAAAAGCTAACAATAGAGCAGCGTCTGTAGAAGTTAACAATAGAGCAGCGTCTGTAGAAGTTAACAATAGAGCAGCGTCTGTAGAAGCTAACAATAGAGCAGCGTCTGTAGAAGCTAACAATAGAGCAGTGTCTGTAGAAGTTAACAATAGAGCAGCGTCTGTTGAAGCTAACAATAGAGCAGCGTCTGTAGAAGCTAACAATAGAGCAGTGTCTGTAGAAGTTAACAATAGAGCAGCGTCTGTTGAAGCTAACAATAGAGCAGCGTCTGTAGAAGCTAACAATAGAGCAGCGTCTGTAGAAGCTAACAATAGAGCAGTGTCTGTAGAAGTTAACAATAGAGCGGCGTCTGTTGAAGCTAACAATAGAGCAGCGTCTGTAGAAGCTAACAATAGAGCAGTGTCTGTAGAAGTTAACAATAGAGCGGCGTCTGTAGAAGCTAACAATAGAGCAGTGTCTGTAGAAGTTAACAATAGAGCAGCGTCTGTAGAAGCTAACAATAGAGCAGTGTATGTAGAAGTTAACAATAGAGCAGTGTCTGTAGAAGTTAACAATAGAGCGGCGTCTGTTGAAGCTAACAATAGAGCAGCGTATGTAGAAGCTAACAATAGAGCAGCGTCTGTAGAAGCTAACAATAGAGCGGCGTCTGTAGAAGTTAACAATAGAGCAGTGTATGTAGAAGCTAACAATAGAGCAGCGTCTGTAGAAGCTAACAATAGTCTATAGAAATAGAGAGCTGTCCAAGACGAAATTCCGCTGTAAACAAAATCAGGCACATCATCCTCAATAAATGTCCTTTGCCTTGACGCAATGGGACGTGGTTTGACGCAATGTGACGCGGTTTGACGCAATGGGACGCGGTTTGACGCAATGCGACGCGGTTTGACGCAATATGACGCGGTTTGACGCAATGTGACGCGGTTTGACGCAATGGGACGCGGTTTGACGCAATGTGACGCGGTTTGACGCAATGGGACGCGGTTTGACGCAATGTGACGCGGTTTGACGCAATGTGACGCGGTTTGACGCAGCTTGAACATCCTCACCACGTAGGTCAAGCCAGATGTCAACTAAAGGCAGGTTCTACCAGGTTGTGGGTCAAATGTTTGCGGGTGAAGGCTGAAACAATGGACAACCTGGTCCTCCAGGACAGGAGTTGGTCGACATTCAGATCGTGTCAAAATGAAGACGTTTAGGAAACAAAAATAAAGACGTTTAGGACACAACAAAAATTTTACGTCTTCACAACAATGAAGACGTTTAGGAAACAAAAATATAAAGATGTTTAGGAAACAACAATGAAGACGTTTAGGAAACAACAATTAAGACGTTTAGGAAACAACAATGAAGACGTTTAGGAAACAACAATGAAAACGTTTAGGAAACAACAATGGACATGTTTAGGAAACAACAATGAACATGTTTAGGAAACAACAATGAACACGTTTAGGAAACAACAATGAACAAGTTTAGGAAACAACAATGGACATGTTTAGGAAACAACAATGGACATGTTTAGGAAACAACAATGGACATGTTTAGGAAACAACAATGAAGACGTTTAGGAAACAACAATAGACATGTTTAGGAAACAACAATGAACAAGTTTAGGAAACAACAATGGACATGTTTAGGAAACAACAATGAAGACGTTTAGGAAACAACAATGGACATGTTTAGGAAACAACAATGAACAAGTTTAGGAAACAACAATGGACAAGTTTAGGAAACAACAATGGACATGTTTAGGAAACAACAATGGACATGTTTAGGAAACAACAATGGACATGTTTAGGAAACAACAATGGACATGTTTAGGAAACAACAATGGACAAGTTTAGGAAACAACAATGGACTTGTTTAGGAAACAACAATGGAACACGTTTAGGAAACAACAATGGAACACGTTTAGGAAACAACAATGAACACGTTTAGGAAACAACAATGGAACACGTTTAGGAAACAACAATGGAACACGTTTAGGAAACAACAATGAAAAAGTTTAGGAAACAACAATGGAAGACGTTTAGGAAACAACAATGAACACGTTTAGGAAACAACAATGGAACACGTTTAGGAAACAACAATGGAACACGTTTAGGAAACAACAATGGAACACGTTTAGGAAACAACAATGGAACAAGATTAGGAAACAACAATGGAACACGTTTAGGAAACAACAATGAAGACGTTTAGCAAACAACAATGGACAAGTTTAGGAAACAACAATGGACAAGTTTAGGAAACAACAATGAACAAGTTTAGGAAACAACAATGAACAAGTTTAGGAAACAACAATGGAACACGTTTAGGAAACAACAATGGAACAAGTTTAGGAAACAACAATGGACACGTTTAGGAAACAACAATGGAACACGTTTAGGAAACAACAATGAAGACGTTTAGCAAACAACAATGAACAAGTTTAGGAAACAAAAATGAAGATGTTGAGGAAACAACAATGGACAAGTTTAGGAAACAACAATGGAACACGTTTAGGAAACAACAATGGAACACGTTTAGGAAACAACAATGGAACACGTTTAGGAAACAACAATGAACAAGTTTAGGAAACAACAATGGAACACGTTTAGGAAACAACAATGAACAAGTTTAGGAAACAACAATGAACATGTTTAGGAAACAACAATGAAGACGTTTAGCAAACAACAATGAACAAGTTTAGGAAACAAAATGAAGATGTTGAGGAAACAACAATGAAGATGTTTAGGAAACAACAATGAAGACGTTTAGAAAACAACAATGAAGACGTTTAGAAAACAACAATGAAGACGTTTAGGAAACAACAATGAAGATGTTTAGGAAACAACAATGAACAAGTTTAGAAAACAACAATGAAGACGTTTAGAAAACAACAATGAAGACGTTTAGAAAACAACAATAAAGACGTTAAGAAAACAACAATGAACACGTTTAGGAAACAACAATGAAGACGTTTAGAAAACAACAATGAAGACGTTTAGAAAACAACAATGAAC
This sequence comes from Megaustenia siamemsis, assembly GCA_032433765.1. Classification (NCBI taxonomy): domain Eukaryota; kingdom Metazoa; phylum Mollusca; class Gastropoda; order Stylommatophora; family Ariophantidae; genus Megaustenia; species Megaustenia siamemsis. Next base: position 11,206,032 of record JAVIAB010000026.1, on the reverse strand, counting down.
AAGTTTAGAAAACAACAATGAAGATGTTTAGGAAACAACGATGAACACGTTTAGGAAACAACAATGAACACGTTTAGGAAACAACAATGAACAAGTTTAGAAACAACAATGAACACGTTTAGGAAACAACAATGAACAAGTTTAGAAAACAACAATGAAGATGTTTAGGAAACAACAATGAACAAGTTTAGAAAACAACAATGAACAAGTTTAGAAAACAACAATGAAGATGTTTAGAAAACAACAATTAACAAGTTTAGAAAACAACAATGAACAAGTTTAGGAAACAACAATGAAGATGTTTAGAAAACAACAATGAACAAGTTTAGAAAACAACAATGAACAAGTTTAGAAAACAACAATGAACAAGTTTAGAAAACAACAATGAAGACGTTTAGGAAACAACAATGAACAAGTTTAGAAAACAACAATGAACAAGTTTAGGAAACAACAATGAACAAGTTTAGAAAACAACAATGAACAAGTTTAGAAAACAACAATGGACAAGTTTAGAAAACAACAATGAACAAGTTTAGAAAACAACAATGAACAAGTTTAGAAAACAACAATGAACAAGTTTAGAAAACAACAATGAACAAGTTTAGAAAACAACAATGGACAAGTTTAGAAAACAACAATGAAGACGTTTAGGAAACAACAATGAACAAGTTTAGAAAACAACAATGAACAAGTTTAGGAAACAACAATGAACAAGTTTAGAAAACAACAATGAAGACGTTTAGGAAACAACAATGAACAAGTTTAGAAAACAACAATGAACAAGTTTAGGAAACAACAATGAACAAGTTTAGGAAACAACAATGGAACACGTTTAGGAAACAACAATGGAACACGTTTAGGAAACAACAATGGAACACGTTTAAAAAACAACAATGAACAAGTTTAGGAAACAACAATGGAACACGTTTAGGAAACAACAATGAACAAGTTTAGGAAACAACAATGAACATGTTTAGGAAACAACAATGAAGACGTTTAGCAAACAACAATGAACAAGTTTAGGAAACAAAAATGAAGATGTTGAGGAAACAACAATGAAGATGTTTAGGAAACAACAATGAAGACGTTTAGAAAACAACAATGAAGACGTTTAGAAAACAACAATGAAGACGTTTAGGAAACAACAATGAAGATGTTTAGGAAACAACAATGAACAAGTTTAGAAAACAACAATGAAGACGTTTAGAAAACAACAATGAAGACGTTTAGAAAACAACAATAAAGACGTTAAGAAAACAACAATGAACACGTTTAGGAAACAACAATGAAGACGTTTAGAAAACAACAATGAAGACGTTTAGAAAACAACAATGAACAAGTTTAGAAAACAACAATGAAGATGTTTAGGAAACAACAATGAACACGTTTAGGAAACAACAATGAACACGTTTAGGAAACAACAATGAACAAGTTTAGAAAACAACAATGAACACGTTTAGGAAACAACAATGAACAAGTTTAGAAAACAACAATGAAGATGTTTAGGAAACAACAATGAACAAGTTTAGAAAACAACAATGAACAAGTTTAGAAAACAACAATGAAGATGTTTAGAAAACAACAATGAACAAGTTTAGAAAACAACAATGAACAAGTTTAGGAAACAACAATGAAGATGTTTAGAAAACAACAATGAACAAGTTTAGAAAACAACAATGAACAAGTTTAGAAAACAACAATGAACAAGTTTAGAAAACAACAATGAAGACGTTTAGGAAACAACAATGAACAAGTTTAGAAAACAACAATGAACAAGTTTAGGAAACAACAATGAACAAGTTTAGAAAACAACAATGAACAAGTTTAGAAAACAACAATGGACAAGTTTAGAAAACAACAATGAACAAGTTTAGAAAACAACAATGAACAAGTTTAGAAAACAACAATGGACAAGTTTAGAAAACAACAATGAAGACGTTTAGGAAACAACAATGAACAAGTTTAGAAAACAACAATGAACAAGTTTAGGAAACAACAATGAACAAGTTTAGAAAACAACAATGAACAAGTTTAGAAAACAACAATGAACAAGTTTAGGAAACAACAATGAACAAGTTTAGAAAACAACAATGAACAAGTTTAGGAAACAACAATGAACAAGTTTAGGAAACAACAATGAACAAGTTCATAAAACAACAATGAACACGTTTAGGAAACAACAATGGACAAGTTTAGGAAACAACATTGGAACACGTTTAGGAAACAACAATGGACACGTTTAGGAAACAACAATGAACACGTTTAGGAAACAACAATGAACAAGTTTAGGAAACAACAATGGACAAGTTTAGGAAACAACAATGGACACGTTTAGGAAACAACAATGAAGACGTTTAGAAAACAACAATGAACAAGTTTAGGAAACAACAATGAACAAGTTTAGAAAACAACAATGAACAAGTTTAGAAAACAACAATGAACAAGTTTAGGAAACAACAATGAACAAGTTTAGAAAACAACAATGAACACGTTTAGGAAACAACAATGGACAAGTTTAGGAAACAACATTGGAACTCGTTTAGGAAACAACAATGAACACGTTTAGGAAACAACAATGAACATGTTTAGGAAACAACAATGGACAAGTTTAGGAAACAACATTGGAACACGTTTAGGAAACAACAATGAACAAGTTTAGGAAACAACAATGAACACGTTTAGGAAACAACAATGGACAAGTTTAGGAAACAACAATGAACACGTTTAGGAAACAACAATGAACAAGTTTAGGAAACAACAATGGACAAGTTTAGGAAACAACAATGGACAAGTTTAGGAAACAACATTGGAACACGTTTAGGAAACAACAATGGACAAGTTTAGGAAACAACAATGGACAAGTTTAGGAAACAACAATGGACAAGTTTAGGAAACAACAATGAACAAGTTTAGGAAACAACAATGAACACGTTTAGGAAACAACAATGGACAAGTTTAGGAAACAACAATGAACAAGTTTAGGAAACAACAATGAACACGTTTAGGAAACAACAATGGACACGTTTAGGAAACAACAATGAACAAGTTTAGGAAACAACAATCAACACGTTTAGGAAACAACAATGAACAAGTTTAGGAAACAACAATGAACACGTTTAGGAAACAACAATGGACACGTTTAGGAAACAACAATGGACAAGTTTAGGAAACAACAATGAACACGTTTAGGAAACAACAATGAACACGTTTAGGAAACAACATTGGAACACGTTTAGGAAACAACAATGGACATGTTTAGGAAACAACAATGGACATGTTTAGGAAACAACAATGGACACGTTTAGGAAACAACAATGAACAAGTTTAGGAAACAACAATGGACAAGTATAGGAAACAACAATGAACACGTTTAGGAAACAACAATGAACAAGTTTAGGAAACAACAATGGACAAGTATAGAAAACAACAATGAACACGTTTAGGAAACAACAATGGACAAGTTTAGGAAACAACAATGAACAAGTTTAGGAAACAACAATGAACACGTTTAGGAAAAAACAATGGACAAGTTTAGGAAACAACAATGAACAAGTTTAGGAAACAACAATGAACATGTTTAGGAAACAACAATGAACACGTTTAGGAAACAACAATGAACACGTTTAGGAAACAACAATGAACAAGTTTAGGAAACAACAATGAACAAGTTTAGGAAACAACAATGAACACGTTTAGGAAACAACAATGAAGATGTTGAGGAAACAACAATGAACAAGTTTAATAAACAACAATGGAACACGTTTAGGAAACAACAATGGAACACGTTTAGAAAACAACAATGAACAAGTTTAGGAAACAACAATGAACACGTTTAGGAAACAACAATGGAGATGTTGAGGAAACAACAATGAACAAGTTTAGGAAACAACAATGAACAAGTTTAGGAAACAACAATGAAGATGTTGAGGAAACAACAATGAACAAGTTTAGAAAACAACAATGGAGATGTTGAGGAAACAACAATGAACAAGTTTAGGAAACAACAATGGAACACGTTTAGGAAACAACAATGGAACACGTTTAGGAAACAACAATGAAGATGTTGAGGAAACAACAATGAACAAGTTTAGGAAACAACAATGGAACACGTTTAGGAAACAACAATGGAACAAGTTTAGGAAACAACAATGGAACACGTTTAGGAAACAACAATGGAACACGTTTAGGAAACAACAATGGAACACGTTTAGGAAACAACAATGGAACACGTTTAGGAAACAACAATGGAACAAGTTTAGGAAACAACAATGGAACACGTTTAGGAAACAACAATGGAACACGTTTAGGAAACAACAATGGAACAAGTTTAGGAAACAACAATGAACAAGTTTAGGAAACAACAATGAACAAGTTTAGGAAACAACAATGAACAAGTTTAGGAAACAACAATGGAACAAGTTTAGGAAACAACAATGAACAAGTTTAGGAAACAACAATGAACAAGTTTAGGAAACAACAATGAAGATGTTGAGGAAACAACAATGAACAAGTTTAGGAAACAACAATGGAACACGTTTAGGAAACAACAATGAAACACGTTTAGGAAACAACAATGGAACAAGATTAGGAAACAACAATGGAACACGTTTAGGAAACAACAATGAAGACGTTTAGAAAACAACAATGGACAAGTTTAGGAAACAACAATGGACAAGTTTAGGAAACAACAATGAACAAGTTTAGGAAACAACAATGAACAAGTTTAGGAAACAACAATGGAACACGTTTAGGAAACAACAATGGAACAAGTTTAGGAAACAACAATGGACAAGTTTAGGAAACAACAATGGAACACGTTTAGGAAACAACAATGAAGACGTTTAGCAAACAACAATGAACAAGTTTAGGAAACAAAAATGAAGATGTTGAGGAAACAACAATGGACAAGTTTAGGAAACAACAATGGAACACGTTTAGGAAACAACAATGGAACACGTTTAGGAAACAACAATGGAACACGTTTAGGATACAACAATGAACAAGTTTAGGAAACAACAATGGAACACGTTTAGGAAACAACAATGAACAAGTTTAGGAAACAACAATGAACATGTTTAGGAAACAACAATGAAGACGTTTAGCAAACAACAATGAACAAGTTTAGGAAACAAAAATGAAGATGTTGAGGAAACAACAATGAAGATGTTGAAGAAACAACAATGAAGACGTTTAGAAAACAACAATGAAGATGTTTAGGAAACAACAATGAAGACGTTTAGAAAACAACAATGAAGACGTTTAGAAAACAACAATGAAGACGTTTAGGAAACAACAATGAAGATGTTTAGGAAACAACAATGAACAAGTTTAGAAAACAACAATGAAGACGTTTAGAAAACAACAATGAAGACGTTTAGAAAACAACAATAAAGACGTTAAGAAAACAACAATGAACACGTTTAGGAAACAACAATGAAGACGTTTAGAAAAGAACAATGAAGACGTTTAGAAAACAACAATGAACAAGTTTAGAAAACAACAATGAAGATGTTTAGGAAACAACAATGAACACGTTTAGGAAACAACAATGAACAAGTTTAAAAAACAACAATGAACAAGTTTAGAAAACAACAATGAACAAGTTTAAAAAACAACAATGAACAAGTTTAGGAAACAACAATGGACATGTTTAGGAAACAACAATGAACAAGTTTAGGAAACAACAATGAACACGTTTAGGAAACAACAATGAACAAGTTTAGCAAACAACAATGAACAAGTTTAGGAAACAACAATGTTGTCATGAGATGGAGTTTCAATGATGATGATCAACAATGTTGTCATGAGATGGAGTTTCAATGATGATGATCAACAATGTTGTCATGAGATGGAGTTTCAATGATGATGATCACCAATGTTGTCGTGAGATGGAGTTTCAATGATGATGATCAACAATGTTGTCATGAGATGGAGTTTCAATGATGATGATCACCAATGTTGTCATGAGATGGAGTTTCAATGATGATGATCACCAATGTTGTCATGAGATGGAGTTTCAACGATGATGATCAACAATGTTGTCATGAGATGGAGTTTCAACGATGATGATCACCAATGTTGTCATGAGATGGAGTTTCAATGATGATGATCACCAATGTTGTCATGAGATGGAGTTTCAATGATGATGATCACCAATGTTGTGTTGAGATGGAGTTTCAATGATGATGATCAACAATGTTGTCATGAGATGGAGTTTCAATGATGATGATCACCAATGTTGTCATGAGATGGAGTTTCAATGATGATGATCACCAATGTTGTCATGAGATGGAGTTTCAACGATGATGATCACCAATGTTGTCGTGAGATGGAGTTTCAACGATGATGATCACCAATGCTGTCGTGAGATGGAGTTTCAATGATGATGATCACCAATGTTGTCATGAGATGGAGTTTCAATGATGATGATCACCAATGTTGTCATGAGATGGAGTTTCAATGATGATCACCAATGTTGTCATGAGATGGAGTTTCAATGATGATGATCACCAATGTTGTCATGAGATGGAGTTTCAATGATGATCACCAATGTTGTCATGAGATGGAGTTTCAATGATGATGATCACCAATGTTGTCGTGAGATGGAGTTTCAATGATGATGATCAACAATGTTGTCGTGAGATGGAGTTTCAATGATGATGATCACCAATGTTGTCATGAGACGGAGTTTCAATGATGATGATCAACAATGTTGTCGTGAGATGGAGTTTCAATGATGATGATCACCAATGTTGTCATGAGATGGAGTTTCAATTATGATGATCACCAATGTTGTCATGAGATGGAGTTTCAATGATGATGATCACCAATGTTGTCGTGAGATGGAGTTTCAATGATGATGATCACCAATGTTGTCATGAGATGGAATTTCAATGATGATGATCAACAATGTTGTCATGAGATGGAGTTTCAATGATGATGATCAACAATGTTGTCATGAGATGGAGTTTCAATGATGATGATCACCAATGTTGTCATGAGATGGAGATTCAATGATGATGATCACCAATGTTGTCATGAGATGGAGTTTCACTGATGATGATCACCAATGTTGTCGTGAGATGGAGTTTCAATGATGATGATCACCTATGTTGTCGTGAGATGGATTTTCAATGATGATGATCACCAATGTTGTCATGAGATGGAGTTTCAATGATGATCACCAATGTTGTCATGAGATGAAGTTTCAATGATGATGATCAACAATGTTGTCATGAGATGGAGTTTCAATGATGATGATCAACAATGTTGTCATGAGATGGAGTTTCAATGATGATGATCACCAATGTTGTCATGAGATGGAGTTTCAATTATGATGATCACCAATGTTGTCATGAGATGGAGTTTCAATGATGATGATCACCAATGTTGTCGTGAGATGGAGTTTCAATTATGATGATCACCAATGTTGTCATGAGATGGAGTTTCAATGATGATGATCACCAATGTTGTCATGAGATGGAGTTTCAATGATGATGATCACCAATGTTGTCGTGAGATGGAGTTTCAATGATGATGATCAACAATGTTGTCAAGAGATGGAGTTTCAATGATGATCACCAATGTTGTCATGAGATGGAGTTTCAATGATGATGATCAACAATGTTGTCAAGAGATGGAGTTTCAATGATGATGATCACCAATGTTGTCATGAGATGGAGTTTCAATGATGATGATCAACAATGTTGTCAAGAGATGGAGTTTCAATGATGATGATCAACAATGTTGTCAAGAGATGGAGTTTCAATGATGATGATCAACAATGTTGTCATGAGATGGAGTTTCAATGATGATGATCACCAATGTTGTCATGAGATAAAGTTTCAATGATGATGATCAACAATGTTGTCATGAGATGGAGTTTCAATGATGATGATCAACAATGTTGTCGTGAGATGGAGTTTCAATGATGATGATCAGCAATGTTGTCATGAGATGGAGTTTCAATGATGATGATCAACAATGTTGTCGTGAGATGGAGTTTCAATGATGATGATCAACAATGTTGTCGTGAGATGAAGTTTCAATGATGATGATCAACAATGTTGTCATGAGATGGAGTTTCAATGATGATGATCAACAATGTTGTCATGAGATGGAGTTTCAATGATGATGATCAACAATGTTGTCATGAGATGGAGTTTCAATGATGATGATCACCAATGTTGTCATGAGATGGAGTTTCAATGATGATGATCAACAATGTTGTCATGAGATGAAGTTTCAATGATGATGATCAACAATGTTGTCATGAGATGGAGTTTCAATGATGATGATCAACAATGTTGTCATGAGATGGAGTTTCAATGATGATGATCACCAATGTTGTCATGAGATGGAGTTTCAATGAGATGATCAACAATGTTGTCATGAGATGGAGTTTCAATGATGATGATCAACAATGTTGTCATGAGATGGAGTTTCAATGATGATGATCACCAATGTTGTCATGAGATGGAGTTTCAATGATGATGATCACCAATGTTGTCATGAATTGGAGTTTCAATGATGATGATCACCAATGTTGTCATGAGATGGAGTTTCAATGATGATGATCACCAATGTTGTCATGAGATGAAGGAAGATCGACAGGATATGTAAAAGTGGACGGAATGCACTTCATTGACGGTGCAGGCTGTCCTCGATCTCTACGGAATAAATGATTGTCAGCGTAAAAGATTGAGGGAACGCGAATTGTATGGACTTGGTGCTAAATGATGCTATCTTGGGCTATGGTCAGGAAATGGCAGGAGCCAATGGACACATCCGAGTACAATAATGACTTGACTCTACATACACATTCAAGTTATGGTGCTGGAAATACACATTTTGTTATCTTGTTATCCCTCTATTGCTCTAATCTAACCCCACCCACTCGACATGACGCAACTTGTCGCTTCTATACAATCTGTTAGCGTGTCAGGCTGCCTTTGGCGCACTTCCATGCCACTGGCAACAACAAATGTCAAGGTCATGCCATGTGGTGTTAGGGAATTGTACTACACGTGCTCGTACTTTGACCATCAGTACACGTGCTCGTACTATAGCCATCAGTAAACGTGCTCGTACTTTGACCATCAGTACACGTGCTCGTACTATAGCCATCAGTAAACGTGCTCGTACTTTGACCATCAGTACACGTGCTCGTACTATAGCCATCAGTAAACGTGCTCGTACTTTGACCATCAGTACACGTGCTCGTACTTTGATCATCAGTACACGTGCTCGTACTTTGATCATCAGTACACGTGCTCGTACTTTGACCATGAGTACACGTGCTCGTACTATGACCATGAGTACAAGTGCTCGTACTTTGACCATCAGTACACGTGCTCGTACTTTGACCATCAGTACACGTGCTCATACTATGACCATGAGTACACGTGCTCGTACTATGACCATGAGTACACGTGCTCGTACTTTGACCATCAGTACACGTGCTCGTACTTTGACCATCAGTACACGTGCTCGTACTTTGACCATCAGTACACGTGCTCGTACTATAACCATCAGTACACGTATGGTACCAGACCGGCTAAAACTTCACGTCACACAACATTACTAACAAGTAGATAATCCTGGAGCAGCCAGGCAGTGCTGGATGTACAAGATGTCTCCGAGAGTCTCCAGAATAAACAAAAAATGTCGACACAGTTCGTAAAACCATGACAGCCTGGCTCACAGTTTGTTGTCTTCTAGCAGTGAGCTACTCTAACATGAATCACTTAACGCTGGTGTTCAACATAACGAAACAACTGTTACTACAAACAATTGCAGCCTGTAGAAAGGTCGTGGCAAGCCATGGAATAAGGTCAGCAACCCCAAAGAACAACCTGTTGCAGACAAGTGCACTAGTCACAAGGTGGCACAACTCCGCTATGCAAAAGAGAAGACATGAAACCTACGAGTTCATACAACGTTCACATAGCACAGATACGTCAGCACGAAGCTCACATTTTCAAATTAAACTTATTCAGACCACGTTTCTTTTTAATCAGTGCCGAGTAAATGTGTCCTCAGGCATAGCCCCCTCCCACCCAACCAAATAAACGTTATGAACGCCGTGATGACTGGACATTGCGTGGCTACTGCAGTAGTAGAACATATTGGGTGGCTCGGGCCACCATGCACTGATTCCATCATTTAGGCGTAACTATGCACTTCCGGTATGCAATATTTATTTGCAACGAACTTGTGTCACCCCTTATTTCAAGGGCGTTGACAGAAATCAGTTGACTCGCAAGAATCTCGAATGAATGTTCTCAGTGATAAACCTATTTCATGTGTGTGCCACGTTTATGCCCTATATATCGGTGTCAGATGCTGAAAAAGGCAACCCCTCCCCGCCCTCCAATAATTTGATCGTGACGTCAGTTTTATATTCCCACCTGACGTCACAACCAATCGAAGATCCCATCGTTAATTATGGCCAGCCCCGCGAGCTGCGCGGGAAACCCCGGAAAACTCCAACTAGAGTAACTTATTCAGACGTGCGAGCAGGGGCGGTTGTGGGTGATATGACGTCAGCAATCTATAAATTGCCTGGTTGTAGACGTCCCAAACTTTTTTGTCATTTCGGGATTTCCCTCGCAGCCTTAATCAAGTTATTGACAGCTATTGATTGTACAGGCGGAGATTGCTGGCTGCAGGAACAAACAAGATCAAACTAACAGCAAGCAAGCTCTCTTTGTCGCTTACAAACTGCTGATTAATGATTAGTGTAGGTATTGTCATATATTTTAACAATTATAATTAGAAAATTATTTTTTTTTCTTCATCAATTCTTTCTTTTAGCCCATTACTACGGATAGAAACATCAGTGGCGTTGTGCGACTTGATACGATGACAGCTTGGACATGTTCACAGCTTGGGCATGATCACAGCGTAGACAAGATCACAGCTTGGACATGTTCACAGCTTGGGCATGATCCCAGCTTGGACATGTTCACAGCTCGGTACCCTCCAGCGTTCTCAGTTCATCAAGGAATGGGTAACTGACTTTGATTTGGGGAAGTAATCACTGCCCTCCCCTACCCCCGAATATCGTGGCCTAGTCGGGTGGACTATTATTTCAGTCCCCTATGATATGTCAACATGACTTACATCTATAATAAAACAATCAGTGACATTCAGGCTGCGTGGGACCCAAAGGAGGAACTGACCAGACCTTGACAACAGCTGCAAAAAGGGGGGGGGGGGGGGGCGCATATAGGCTTCTGACGTGGTCACGTTTTGAGATAAAAAGGTTCGCTACACAAAATAAAGATAGGTCGTCGGGCAATAAGTTTTTGTACAGAAAACAATCTCGTCGGGCAATAGGTTTTTGTACAGAAAACAATCTCGTCGGGCAATAATTTTTTGTACAGAAAACAATCTCGTCGGGCAATAATTTTTTGTACAGAAAACAATCTCGTCGGGCAATAAGTTTTTGTACAGAAAACAATCTCGTCGGGCAGTAAGTTTTTGTACAGAAAACAATCTCGTCGGGCAATAAGTTTCTGTACAGACAACAATCTCGTCGGGACAATAAGTTTTTGTACAGAAAGCAATCTCGTCGGGCAATAAGTTTCTGTGCAGACAACAATCTCGTCGGGGCAATAAGTTTCTGTACAGACAACAATCTCGTCGGGACAACAAGTTTCTGTGCAGACAACAAATCTCGTCGGGGCAATAAGTTTCTGTGCAGACAACAATCTCGTCGGGACAACAAGTTTCTGTACAGACAACAATCTCGTCGGAACAACAAGTTTCTGTACAGACATCAATCTTGTCGGGATAACAAGTTTATGTACAGACAACAATCTCGTCGGGACAACAAGTTTCTGTACAGACAACAATCTCGTCGGGGCAATAAGTTTTTGTACAGACAACAATCTCGTCGGGACAACAAGTTTCTGTATAGACAACAATCTCGTCGGGGCAATAAGTTTTTGTACAGACAACAATCTCGTCGGGGCAATAAGTTTATGTACAGACAACAATCTCGTCGGGGCAATAAGTTTCTGTACAGACAACAATCTCGTCGGGGCAATAAGTTTTTGTACAGACAACAATCTCGTCGGGGCAATAAGTTTATGTACAGACAACAATTTCGTCGGGGCAACAAGTTTTTGTACAGACAACAATCTCGTCGGGGCAACAAGTTTTTGTACAGACAACAATCTCGTCGGGGCAATAAGTTTATGTACAGACAACAATTTCGTCGGGGCAACAAGTTTTTGTACAGACAACAATCTCGTCGGGGCAATAAGTTTATGTACAGACAACAATTTCGTCGGGGCAACAAGTTTTTGTACAGACAACAATCTCGTCGGGGCAATAAGTTTATGTACAGACAACAATTTCGTCGGGGCAACAAGTTTTTGTACAGACAACAATCTCGTCGGGGCAACAAGATTTTGTACAGACAACAATCTCATCGGGGCAATAAGTTTTTGCACAGACAACAATCTCGTCGGGGCAACAAGATTTTGTACAGACAACAATCTCGTCGGGGCAATAAGTTTTTGCACAGACAACAATCTCGTCGGGGCAACAAGATTTTGTACAGACAACAATCTCGTCGGGGCAATAAGTTTTTGCACAGATAACAACCTCTTAGCACATGATGGTGATGATTGTGTGTTTATTTTCCAGTGAAACTATTTCATTCATGATTAAGTGGGCGGTGTCATCTGTTTGAGACAATGGGGTGTGTATGTAGTAGCTTATGTATTTATTTCTATGTGAGTGTTGATTTATATATGTGTGTGTGTGTGTGATGGTGTATAGAATGATAGCTCATTAATCTTGCGTTCAAACATTCACAAATCTATCTGAAGTCATTCTAAGACAGATATCACCTCCCTCTTCTCCCCCTCCCCACCCCCCCTACGCCCCTGCTTTTCTAAGTGATTGCGTAGCTGTGGTAGCAATGCGTATGGTAGCAGTGACGTAGCCAGTGATTGCGTAGCTGTGGTAGCAGTGATTGCGTAGCTGTGGTAGCAGTGATTTAGCGTAGCAGTTTGCGTAGTGGTAGCAGTGATTGCGTAGCTGTGGTAGCAGTGATTGCGTAGCTGTGGTAGCAGTGATTGCGTAGCTGTGGTAGCAGTGATTGCGTAGCTGTGGTAGCAGTGATTGCGTAGCTGTGGTAGCAGTGATTGCGTAGCTGTGGTAGCAGTGATTGCGTAGCTGTGGTAGCAGTGATTGCGTAGCTGTGGTAGCAGTGATTGCGTAGCTGTGGTAGCAGTGAGTGATTGCGTAGCTGTGGTAGCAGTGATTGCGTAGCTGTGGTAGCAGTGATTGCGTAGCTGTGGTAGCAGTCTAACAAGTCCAAATTGCTGAGAAGGCGAGTTCAGAATCGAGACAGTTATCTAGACTAGAAACGTGTTGTCTCCCTTGTAGTTTAAACTTTAAACGGGCATTTAAATTATTATCGTTTGGCGTGTTCACGTGACTAGGTGTGGGGTTTGAGCATGCGTGTGATGTCATAGTGTTGTGTGTGAGGCCAGTTGTTGTGGACGCCGTCGTCCACCATCTTTCTTCCTTTGACAACACCGAAGTCACTCCCACCTTATTACTTTTATATATTTTTATATATTTTTATTTTTTTTAAATTTTAAATACATATTTGTGTGTGTGTTGTATGTGTGTTCCTGTTGAAGGCCTATAACGCTAAAACGTCGTCCTGGTTTGTGTTGCCCACTTGCTACGTAAAGCTTTAACCATATTATTTTTTTCCTTTTTTTTCTCCCTTTTTTTTCTTTTCTTTTCTTTTTTTTTCTAGATATATATTTGCCATTTCTCACCTCTCTGACCTACCATTTTCTTGTTGATACTAAGCATTCCAAGCCGCTTGTACACATGCCCCACAAACCTGGACTGCCGTCTCCTCATCTGTTTTATAATCTTCATCTTTTTTACCTGCCTCTATTGTACCTTCTCATTGTATCCCTTGGCTGTCCACTGTGCCCTTCTAAAGGATCACATCTCATCTTATTTCATCGGCTGTGTTCTATCTTCTATTTTACTGTCTACAGAACATCAAAGAATGGACAGGCCTCGACTTCGCAGAGACCAATAATGACTGAATATAGAGATCAATGGAGAAGGCTGAAGCAGTTTTTGAAGTTTGTTAAATTCAGTTGAAGCTTGTTAAAGTCTTGCTCCATCAGAGGGACTGGGTGGTCAAGAGGTAAGATGCTGGCCTCTAGACAGTAAGGTCCCACCATAGGCGGTGGATGTTTTTTTAATCGAACCCGTGGTCTCTTTGTGGCCTTACCCTCCCATGGTCTCTTTGTAGTGAGATTCGATGTCTATCCCTCTGTGTGTAGTGGGATCCGATGTCTAGCCCTCTGTGTGTAGTGAGATTCGATGTCTAGCCCTCTGTGTGTAGTGAGATTCGATGTCTAGCCCTCTGTGTGTAGTGAGATCCGATGTCTAGCCCTCTGTGTGTAGTGAGATCCGGTGTCTAGCCCTCTGTGTGTAGTGAGATCCGGTGTCTAGCCCTCTGTGTGTAGTGAGATTCGATGTCTAGCCCTCTGTGCGTAGTGAGATTCGATGTCTAGCCCTCTGTGTGTAGTGAGATCCGATGTCTAGCCCTCTGTGTGTAGTGAGATTCGATGTCTAGCTCTCTCTGGGTAGTGAGATCCGATGTCTAGCCCTCTGTTTGTAGTGAGATCTGATGTCTAGCCCTCTGTGTGTAGTGAGATTCGATGTCTAGCCCTCTGTGTGTAGTGAGATCCGATGTCTAGCCCTCTGTTTGTAGTGAGATCTGATGTCTAGCCCTCTGTGTGTAGTGAGATTCGATGTCTAGCCCTCTGTGTGTAGTGAGATCCGATGTCTAGCCCTCTGTGTGTAGTGAGATCCGATGTCTAGCCCTCTGTGTGTAGTAAGATCCGATGTCTAACCCTCTGTGTGTAGTGAGATCCGATGTCTAGCCCTCTCTGGGTAGTGAGATCCGATGTCTAGCCCTCTGTGTGTAGTAAGATCCGATGTCTAACCCTCTGTGTGTAGTGAGATCCGATGTCTAGCCCTCTCTGGGTAGTGAGATCCGATGTCAAGCCCTCTGTTTGTAGTGAGATCTGATGTCTAGCCCTCTGTGTGTAGTGAGATTCGATGTCTAGCCCTCTGTGTGTAGTGAGATCCGATGTCTAGCCCTTGTGTGTGTAGTGAGATTCGATGTCTAGCTCTCTCTGGGTAGTGAGATCCGATGTCTAGCCCTCTGTGTGTAGTGAGATCTGATGTCTAGCCCTCTCTGTGTACACAAGATCCGATGTCTAGCCTCCTCTGTGTACACAAGATCCGATGTCTATAACTCTCTGTGTACACAAGTACGCGCGCTCGTTAAGAACCCTTGGTAGCTAACGCCGAAAAGAGCAAGCCACAAGAACAACAAATGACCACTGTCTGGGCCAAAATTGTGAAGTAAATCTAGCCATCCATGCCGAAGTCGGATGTGTCGGGTGGGAAGGCGCAGATATCGCGGCTGTGCCGTAAACTCACGACACAACGCATACACGCCCACATAACGGGTGAACGTGAAGAAGAAGAGTGCTACAACGACCTCCAGGATTATTGACTGAAAAAGAAGAGGAGTGCTACAACGACCACCAGGATTATTGACTGAAAAAGAAGAGGAGTGCTACAACGACCTCCAGGATTATTGACTGAAAAAGAAGAGGAGTGCTACAACGACCTCCAGGATTATTGACAGAAGAAGAAGAGGAGTGCTACAACGACCTCCAGGATTATTGACTGAAGAAGAAGAGTGCTACAACGACCTCCAGGATTATTGACTGAAGAAGAAGAGGAGTGCTACAACGACCTCCAGGATTATTGACTGAAAAAGAAGAGGAGTGCTACAACGACCTCCAGGATTATTGACTGAAAAAGAAGAGGAGTGCTACAACGACCTCCAGGATTATTGACTGAAGAAGAAGAGTGCTACAACGACCTCCAGGATTATTGACTGAAGAAGAAGAGGAGTGCTACAACGACCTCCAGGATTATTGACTGAAAAAGAAGAGGAGTGCTACAACGACCTCCAGGATTATTGACTGAAAAAGAAGAGGAGTGCTACAACGACCTCCAGGATTATTGACTGAAAAAGAAGAGGAGTGCTACAACGACCTCCAGGATTATTGACTGAAAAAGAAGAGGAGTGCTACAACGACCTCCAGGATTATTGACTGAAGAAGAAGAGGAGTGCTACAACGACCTCCAGGATTATTGACTGAAGAAGAAGAGGAGTGCTACAACGACCTCCAGGATTATTGACTGAAGAAGAAGAGGAGTGCTACAACGACCTCCAGGATTATTGACTGAAGAAGAAGAGGAGTGCTACAACGACCTCCAGGATTATTGACTGAAGAAGAAGAGGAGTGCTACAACGACCTCCAGGATTATTGACTGAAAAAGAAGAGTGCTACAACGACCTCCAGGATTATTGACTGAAGAAGAAGAGGAGTGCTACAACGACCTCCAGGATTATTGACTGAAGAAGAAGAGGAGTGCTACAACGACCTCCAGGATTATTGACTGAAGAAGAAGAGGAGTGCTACAACGACCTCCAGGATTATTGACAGAAGAAGAAGAGGAGTGCTACAACGACCTCCAGGATTATTGACAGAAGAAGAAGAGGAGTGCTACAACGACCTCCAGGATTATTGACTGAAGAAGAAGAGGAGTGCTACAACGACCTCCAGGATTATTGACTGAAGAAGAAGAGTGCTACAACGACCTCCAGGATTATTGACAGAAGAAGAAGAAGAGTGCTACAACGACCTCCAGGATTATTGACTGAAGAAGAAGAGGAGTGCTACAACGACCTCCAGGATTATTGACTGAAGAAGAAGAGTGCTACAACGACCTCCAGGATTATTGACTGAAGAAGAAGAGGAGTGCTACAACGACCTCCAGGATTATTGACTGAAGAAGAAGAGGAGTGCTACAACGACCTCCAGGATTATTGACTGAAGAAGAAGAGGAGTGCTACAACGACCTCCAGGATTATTGACTGAAGAAGAAGAGGAGTGCTACAACGACCTCCAGGATTATTGACTGAAGAAGAAGAGGAGTGCTACAACGACCTCCAGGATTATTGACTGAAGAAGAAGAGGAGTGCTACAACGACCTCCAGGATTATTGACTGAAGAAGAAGAGGAGTGCTACAACGACCTCCAGGATTATTGACTGAAGAAGAAGAAGACAATTCGAAACATAAACAGCTCTGGTTCCATGTACACTCTACTTCTGACTTTCGCTGATTTGTATAACATTTTTATCATTTTATTAGAAATAGTTATAGTTGTAGTTATAGTTGTAGTTATAGTTGTAGTTATAGTTGTAGTTATAGTTGTAGTTATAGTTGTAGTTATAGTTGTAGTTATAGTTGTAGTTATAGTTGTTCGAAGGCCCCGGTATCACCACAAACGAATTAAAATCCATAATTGCCCACCGCCCGTGCCAGTGGGATCATCCGAATTAAAACTCAACTCATTGAAGGATCCAAACAAAGAAAGGCAGCTGCAGTCCCTATCATAGCAGCTACAGCACACGCCAAAAGACATAAGGCTAAGCGGCACCGAAAGTGAATGCAGCTGAATTGTCCTTCGTCATACGATATCATCATTTATCGTAAGCATCTGAATATAAAAACACGATCCGGATTAAAAAAACGCATCTCACGGTGTGCACAGAGCACTAAACTTAGTAGCTCCGGCAGCAAGCCGGACTTGGAATATGAGGAAACTGCAACAAGGAACACTATTCAGACAGAGCCTCAACGGTTCCTGTCGCCTATCCGCCATATTGACCGGAATTTTATTAGAATTATTCTTGACCTGTGCGATTTTACTTGGACCGTGTGATTACTTCTTAGCAAGGACGAACTTTAATGTGAGCCAAGTCGGCTGCGTCAGCAACAAACGACATCACCAACATGAGAGTGCCCACTGAGTCAGCAACAAACGACATCACCAACATGAGAGTGCCCACTGAGTCAGCAACAAACGACATCACCAACATGAGAGTGCCCACTGAGTCAGCAACAAACGACATCACCAACATGAGAGTGCCCACTGAGTCAGCAACAAACGACATCACCAACATGAGAGTGCCCACTGCGTCAGCAACAAACGACATCACCAACATGAGAGTGCCCACTGAGTCAGCAACAAACGACATCACCAACATGAGAGTGCCCACTGCGTCAGCAACAAACGACATCACCAACATGAGAGTGCCCACTGAGTCAGCAACAAACGACATCACCAACATGAGAGTGCCCACTGTGTCAGCAACAAACGACATCACCAACATGAGAGTGCCCACTGAGTCAGCAACAAACGACATCACCAACATGAGAGTGCCCACTGAGTCAGCAACAAACGACATCACCAACATGAGAGTGCCCACTGAGTCAGCAACAAACGACATCACCAACATGAGAGTGCCCACTGAGTCAGCAACAAACGACATCACCAACATGAGAGTGCCCACTGAGTCAGCAACAAACGACATCACCAACATGAGAGTGCCCACTGCGTCAGCAACAAACGACATCACCAACATGAGAGTGCCCACTGAGTCAGCAACAAACGACATCACCAACATGAGAGTGCCCACTGAGTCAGCAACAAACGACATCACCAACATGAGAGTGCCCACTGAGTCAGCAACAAACGACATCACCAACATGAGAGTGCCCACTGAGTCAGCAACAAACGACATCACCAACATGAGAGTGCCCACTGAGTCAGCAAAAAACGACATCACCAACATGAGAGTGCCCACTGCGTCAGCAACAAACGACATCACCAACATGAGAGTGCCCACTGAGTCAGCAACAAACGACATCACCAACATGAGAGTGCCCACTGCGTCAGCAACAAACGACATCACCAACATGAGAGTGCCCACTGAGTCAGCAACAAACGACATCACCAACATGAGAGTGCCCACTGAGTCAGCAACAAACGACATCACCAACATGAGAGTGCCCACTGCGTCAGCAACAAACGACATCACCAACATGAGAGTGCCCACTGAGTCAGCAACAAACGACATCACCAACATGAGAGTGCCCACTGAGTCAGCAACAAACGACATCACCAACATGAGAGTGCCCACTGCGTCAGCAACAAACGACATCACCAACATGAGAGTGCCCACTGAGTCAGCAACAAACGACATCACCAACATGAGAGTGCCCACTGCGTCAGCAACAAACGACATCACCAACATGAGAGTGCCCACTGAGTCAGCAACAAACGACATCACCAACATGAGAGTGCCCACTGCGTCAGCAACAAACGACATCACCAACATGAGAGTGCCCACTGAGTCAGCAACAAACGACATCACCAACATGAGAGTGCCCACTGCGTCAGCAACAAACGACATCACCAACATGAGAGTGCCCACTGCGTCAGCAACAAACGACATCACCAACATGAGAGTGCCCACTGTCACTTCCAACTCCAATTCGTTCGAATAAATCGAAAAAAAACCATAAAGACCTGCCAAAACTCGACAAAACCGTTGAATGTTGGCACTCTCTAAAGAGGACTGCGGCAATGGCCGGCATCTTTTCTGGAAGTCGAAAATCATGGCAACGATTACCTTAGAGAAACGAATACCTTTGGGGCTGCCCCAAGTGCATGTGGTTGGTTTTGCTAACCAGATTTGGACGGACAATACAATGAGAGGACTATTTAACCGAAGCATTCTCTTGAGATGGCCAAGCTCGTCGACCTGAGACTGCAGCAGTTAGGGCGTGTGTTTGTTCTCCTTGAGATTACCAAATTTGCCAGATTATTGAGGTGACAGGTTGAGACCACTCCGATGATGTAATCGTGTCTGTCAATTTAGGCGTTCTTCTGGACCGAATTCTTGATAGCTGTGGAGTTTCAGACTCGATCCAAACGAGAGACCAAATGGTTGCTTGAAATGTAAGAGCGTAAGGTAGTGCCTCAAAGATGACGTGGAGGGACGGGCATATCAAGGATACACTTCACAGTTCTGTCAATGTTTAGTTTGTACTTTGTTGACATTTGTCGTGACGATCGGCGTTCTTTGTTGACATTTGTCGTGACGATCGGCGATCTTTGTTGACATTTGTCGTGACGATCGGCGATCTTTGTTGATATTTGTCGTGACGATCGGCGATCTTTGTGGACATTTGTCGTGACGATCGGAGATCTTTGTTGACATTTGTCGTGACGATCGGCGATCTTTGTTGACATTTGTCGTGACGATCGGCGTTCTTTGTTGACATTTGACCAACCAGTAGCTGTTCTGTCTTGTCCTGCCTTGATAGGGCGCAGATTCTGTTGAGTCCTGGTTTACAGCGAGCTACGATTTTTGCCCCATTTGGCCCAACACACCCACATTCAGCGTGGTTATCTTTGTTTAATTTCAGGTTTGCCTTTCCCCAACAATGTGCTTGCTTTCTTGTGAAATTAGTGACTCTGTTTCCTGTACCCTACAAGAAGGTGGATTAGAGTCTTGATCAGCGTTGGTTCATTGATCATGACGCCGACAGCAATTTTCTGAGACGGTGACACTTTAAGCCCATTCATGACTTGCGTTTTGTTTAATGTGAAGTTTAAACATGGTCGACAATTAAAGGACATCCACTTATGGTAGCTTTGAAGAGAACACCAGAACTAGGACACCTTTAGGAATGTTGGGTCTACCATGATACGGATAGGAATGGTGGAATAGAAAAAACAAATAAGGAATGTATTCAAACAGTCAACAACAGCAATCAACTAATTCATGATTTGTTACAGGCTTAGTAAATCAGCGATGGCGAAGCCAGAAAAGTTGTGTTGAATCAACCACCATTAACCTCCAGTACAGCGAAGAATAGCTGAATCTCGAGTGCACTTTCGGATATTGGGGCCGCTACCAGTCGTGTCGTTGAGTGCTTCTTGTTCCGTCAAGTCTATTTCATATCAATCGCCCCCCCCCCCCCCCCCCCATTTACTTAGCCCCTACCATTTCTCTTCCAATATCACTTTTTCCCTCCTGCAGATATTTGTTTACTAACATTCCAACAAGCACTTTTAAATGTAATCTTGTTTTAAAAATTGGCCAATGAGAATGCTCCTTCCTTATCTAAAACTAAGAGCGTCATTGTATCCCATGGCCTAGTTCGTGATTTGTACAAGCGATTGTTGTAGTGGAATACCACATTGATATTGTTCTGACTTTCAGTCATGTTTTATTGACAGTTGTTTATGGTTGAAACTTTAGTCGTTTTATTCATGTCAGAACTACAGTTTGCATAAGGAATCAACAATAACAAATCTATGTCAATAAAAATGAGAAAGAGAATTCATCGGTGCTATATAGAACCAATTCTGACCTATGGAAGCGAATCATGGACAGTAGACAAACAAATGAAAAGACGATTAGAGGCCACAGAGATGGGATTTCTCAGAAGAATGTTGAAAGTTCCCTGGACAGCTAAAAAGACCAATGAGGAAATTCTCAAAGAGGCCAACACAAAAAGGGAGCTCTTAAAAAACATCAGAAAGAAGCAATCAACATTTTTCGGGCACATCATGAGAAGAGGAAAGTTGGAATACTTGGTTACAACTGGCAAAATAAAAGGAAAGAGAGATCGCGGACGACAAAGAGAGAAAATACTGGATAGCTTGGTGTCATGGCATGGAAAACAGTCAACAACAGAACTAATACGATGCACTGTAGATAGAAGATTGTGGAGGGACATTATCACCTACGCCAACCGGTATGGCACATGATGATGATGACAGTTTGCATTAGATTGTTTTACATTCAGCCACTTTTGGAGAAACTGAGATTTGGGAGACGGATATTTGTGGCCAAGCAATCATTGGTTACTGTTGACTGACAGATTACATGATAGTATCCCAAACATGGCTTCCCATGAACACCAAATGATAACAACTATAACCTCACCCCTGTCCGGTCAGATTGAAATCACTCTCATTAATTTGTTTCCCATAAAGACCGATGCGCTGAATCGCAATGTGAAAACACAGTGCAACACAATCAGCTAACATTCAAACGAATAAGAGGATTTATTGTTAGTAGAAGGTGGGTGTAAAAAAAAAGTAAAGTACCCCCGTCACGCCAAGTGGCGTATAGGGATATGGTGTTAGTGACCATACATTTTACAGACCTTCGGCACATGATTTTTAGTGTAATGTGGTCGGTATTACGCCCGTGCCGCTTCACTTTCCCTGAAAAAAAATCCGGTACCCATTAAAGGCTGGGTAAACCCGGAAGCCGTCGGTTGGGATCGAACACTACCCCTTGTCCTTTGTAGTTCAGTTCACTAACCACAGAGCTATCGCGGCTCCCAGAAGGTGGGTGTGGCAGATCTATAATATAAAGCAGGCACATAAACGCATAAACATATTCACACTCGCGCATACATATATAAACACTTTTACACTGCTATATTTACTGATCTATCTATCTTTCGTTCGCCTGAAGTATTGTCTATATTTGCAATGTCGTTTCCTGTATAAATTTTACTGTCTTTTATAATTCTTGCAGTGGCCCATATAGTTTTGTCGGTAGTGTTGTATCTATGGGCCAATGGATTTTCCTCAGTCTACTATATTCTGTGCAGTCTTGAAGTATGTGTTCAGCAGCCTGGGACGCCTGTCCACATGTACAAGTAGTTGATGTGCCGATCTTGAATTTTGTATACATGTGACTATGGAGTCGATTGTGTCCTGTTCCGAGGCGTATAATGATAACTTGTTCATATCTATTCATATTATGAAAGGCATCCTGATTTGTGTTTACTGATGAAACATGACAAGTATGGAGCGACCCCTTTGCTCTCACAGCAGCTCTGTAGTGCTCACCACTCACCAGATCCCGAGCCTTGGGCGTCACATCTGATGATCCTACACCTGTGGCTTGTAGACGCTCCGCAGTCGCCCCATCTATTTTGTACCTGGCCTCATTCCAGATTTTCGAAATCTCATGCCTACGCCATCAAGGTTACCATGACACTCTCCCAGGAACAACCACAGAGACCTCAATGTGCCCTTCTTGTCCACACTCAAATACAGCTCGATTGTAGATGTCTTCACAATACGACAGGCAGTTCTCACACTGACTCTTGAAGTCACAAGAATGGCAGTTCTCACACTGACTCTTGAAGTCACAAGACTGGCAGTTCTCACACTGACTCTTGAAGTCACAAGACTGGCAGTTCTCACACTGACTCTTGAAGTCACAAGACTGGCAGTTCTCACACTGACTCTTGAAGTCACAAGACTGGCAGTTCTCACACTGACTCTTGAAGTCACAAGACTGGCAGTTCTCACACTGACTCTTGAAGTCACAAGACTGGTAGTTCTCGCACTGACTCTTGAAGTCACAAGACTGGCAGTTCTCACACTAACTCCTGAAGTCACAAGCCTGGCAGTTCTTGCACTGACTCTTGAAGTCACAAGATTGGTAGTTCTCACACTGACTCTTGAAGTCACAAGACTGGCAGTTCTCACACTGACTCTTGAAGTTACAAGACTGGCAGTTCTCACACTGACTCTTGAAATCACAAGACTGGTAGTTCTCACACTGACTCTTGAAGTCACAAGACTGGTAGTTCTCACACTGACTCTTGAAGTCACAAGACTGGTAGTTCTCACACTGACTCTTGAAGTCACAAGACTGGTAGTTCTCACACTGACTCTTGAAGTCACAATAAGACTGTCAGTTCTCGCACTGACTCCTGAGTCACAATAAGACTGTCAGTTCTCGCACTGACTCCTGAGTCACAATAAGACTGTCAGTTCTCGCACTGACTCCTGAGTCACAATAAGACTGCCAGTTCTCGCACTGACTCCTGAGTCACAATAAGACTGTCAGTTCTCGCACTGACTCCTGAGTCACAATAAGACTGTCAGTTCTCGCACTGACTCCTGAGTCACAATAAGACTGTCAGTTCTCGCACTGACTCCTGGGCCCACCAAAGGTCATGAAGGTACTCGGAGAGAACTCCTCGGCTATCCCAAGAGGGTTGAGGCTGTTCGGCCTCTCAACAAGAAGGTCACGTGCCACATTCTTTCTTTTAGAATCCAGTTGTTTCCCCTTGACTCTTCCCATCTTGTGTGTAATGAGATCGGGAGATACTTGTCTTGTTAGGAAAGTACAGATCTACCATTTATTCTCAAGTTGTGATCGTAACCCTATGCTATAGTCATGAGTAAACATGCGTGAAAGACATCGCCAATGATAGCTATCTTTTTAGGTAGCTGAGTTGGCCGTGTGCTCTAGCGTTTGGTTCTCGTGACGCTGTGCCGAGGTGTACGGGTTAGATCCTGCCTCGCTGTTCTTGATTATTTCTGACTTTCCCCGAGTGTTGTAAACAAACATTTTCTCCTAAAATTATTCGCCAAAATTAAACCCCTCAGGACTTGGCGTTGGCAAACGAAAAGATACATTCAAACTCTTGAAGGTACGAGGATCCAAACAATAAATCCATTCAAACTCTTGAAGGCACGAGGATCCAAACAATAAATCCATTCTAACTCTTGAAGGCACGAGGATCCAAACAATAAATCCATTCAAGTTCTTGAAGGCACGAGGATTCAAACAATAAATCCATTCAAGTTCTTGAAGGCACGAGGATCCAAACAAT
This sequence comes from Megaustenia siamemsis, assembly GCA_032433765.1. Taxonomy (NCBI): domain Eukaryota; kingdom Metazoa; phylum Mollusca; class Gastropoda; order Stylommatophora; family Ariophantidae; genus Megaustenia; species Megaustenia siamemsis. The sequence continues at coordinate 11,181,377 of JAVIAB010000026.1, read as the reverse complement.
AAATCCATTCAAACTCTTGAAGGCACGAGGATCCAAACAATAAATCCATTCAAGTTCTTGAAGGCACGAGGATTCAAACAATAAATCCATTCAAACTCTTGAAGGTACGAGGATCCAAACAATAAATCCATTCAAACTCTTGAAGGTACGAGGATCCAAACAATAAATCCATTCAAACTCTTGAAGGTACGAGGATCCAAACAATAAATCCATTCAAACTCTTGAAGGTACGAGGATCCAAACAATAAATCCATTCAAACTCTTGAAGGCACAAGGATCCAAACAATAAATCCATTCAAGTTCTTGAAAATCTGATGACCCTTACAGTAGGTTTTAATGTTGAAAATACCTTTGACAGTTAAACAAGAGTTATGGGGACTTGCCATCATGACAAGCTTATTGCTAACATGAGGTGAGAACATCATCATGTAGAGTAGGGAACAAGAGTTATGGGGACTTGCCATTATGACAAGCTTATTGTCAGCATGAGGTGAGAACATCATCATGTAGAGTAGGGAACAAGAGTTATGGGGACTTGCCATCATGACAAGCTTATTGTAAACATGAGGTGAGAACATCATCATGTAGAGTAGGGAACAAGAGTTATGGGGACTTGCCATTATGACAAGCTTATTGTCAGCATGAGGTGAGAACATCATCATGTAGAGTAGGGAACAAGAGTTATGGGGACTTGCCATCATGACAAGCTTATTGTAAACATGAGGTGAGAACATCATCATGTAGAGTAGGGAACAAGAGTTATGGGGACTTGCCATTATGACAAGCTTATTGTCAGCATGAGGTGAGAACATCATCATGTAAAGTAGGGAACAAGAGTTATGGGGACTTGCCATCATGACAAGCTTATTGTCAGCATGAGGTGAGAACATCATCATGTAGAGCAGGGAACAAGAGTTATGGGGACTTGCCATCATGACAAGCTTATTGTCAGCATGAGGTGAGAACATCATCATGTAAAGTAGGGAACAAGAGTTATGGGGACTTGCCATCATGACAAGCTTATTGTCAGCATGAGGTGAGAACATCATCATGTAGAGTAGGGAACAACTGCATAATATTGGGACAGGAGGATCAATCGAGGGAAGAAGTATCAAGGGAAACAGACAAAGATATACATGGCAATTTAAGAGATTTGTGGTGAGAAGTGGACAACAGACGTGTTAAACAGCTGTGGACATAGGAGACTGTGGTGGGACATGGTCACCTACGTCAGATGGCACGGTTTTTGATCAATGAATGGTAATCGCTTATTGTCCTGTTTGATGTTGTGTCATCGCTTATTCTCATGTTTGATGTTGTGTCATCGCTTATTGTCCTGTTTGATGTTGTGTCATCGCTTATTGTTCTGTTTAATGTTGAGTCATCGCTTATTGTCCTATGTGATGTTGTGTCATCACTTATTGTCCAGTTTGATGTTGTGTCATCACTTATTGTCATGTTTAATGTTGTGTCATCGCTTATTGTCCTATGTGATGTTGTGTCATCACTTATTGTCATGTTTAATGTTTTGTCATCGCTTATTGTCCTATGTGATGTTGTGTCATCACTTATTGTCCTATGTGATGTTGTGTCATCACTTATTGTCCAGTTTGATGTTGTGTCATCGCTTATTGTCCTGTGTGATGTTGTGTCATTGCTTATTGTCCTATGTGATGTTGTGTCATCACGTATTGTCCTATGTGATGTTGTGTCATCACTTATTGTCCAGTTTGATGTTGTGTCATCACTTATTGTCCAGTGTGATGTTGTGTCATCGCTTATTGTCCTGTTTGATGTTGTGTCATCGCTTATTGTCCTGTTTGATGTTGTGTCACCAATTATTGTCCTGTTTAATGTTGTGTCATCACGTATTGTCCTATGTGACGTTGTGTCATCACTTATTGTCCAGTTTGATGTGGTGTCATCGCTTATTGTCCAGTTTGATGTTGTGTCATCGCTTATTGTCATGTTTGATGTTGTGTCATCGCTTATTGTCCTGTTTGATGTTGTGTCATCACTTATTGTCCTGTTTGATGTTGTGTCATCACTTATTGTCCTGTTTGATGTTGTGTCATCGCTTATTGTCCTGTGTGATGTTGTGTCATCACGTATTGTCCTATGTGATGTTGTGTCATTACTTATTGTCCAGTTTGATGTTGTGTCATCACTTATTGTCCAGTTTAATGTTGTGTCATCGCTTATTGTCATGTTTAATGTTGTGTCATCGCTTATTGTCCTATGTGATGTTGTGTCATCACGTATTGTCCTATGTGATGTTGTGTCATCACTTATTGTCCAGTTTGATGTTGTGTCATCACTTATTGTCCAGTTTGATGTTGTGTCATCGCTTATTGTCCTGCTTGATGTTGTGTCATCGCTTATTGTCCTGTTTGATGTTGCGTCACCAATTATTGTCCCGTTTAATGTTGTGTCATCACGTATTGTCCTATGTGACGTTGTTTCATCACGTATTGATCTGTTTGATGTGGTGTCATCGCTTATTGTCCAGTTTGATGTTGTGTCATCGCTTATTGTCATGTTTGATGTTGTGTCATCGCTTATTGTCCTGTTTGATGTTGTGTCATCACTTATTGTCCTGTTTGATGTTGTGTCATCACTTATTGTCCTGTTTGATGTTGTGTCATCGCTTATTGTCCTATGTGATGTTGTGTCATCACGTATTGTCCTATGTGATGTTGTGTCATCACTTATTGTCCAGTTTGATGTTGTGTCATCACTTATTGTCCAGTTTGATGTTGTGTCATCGCTTATTGTCCTGTTTGATGTTGTGTCATCGCTTATTGTCCTGTTTGATGTTGTGTCACCAATTATTGTCCTGTTTAATGTTGTGCCATCACGTATTGTCCTATGTGACGTTGTGTCATCACTTATTGTCCAGTTTGATGTGGTGTCATCGCTTATTGTCCAGTTTGATGTTGTGTCATAGCATATTGTCATGTTTGATGTTGTGTCATCGCTTATTGTCCTGTTTGATGTTGTGTCATCACTTATTGTCCTGTTTGATGTTGTGTCATCACTTATTGTCCTGTTTGATGTTGTGTCATCGCTTATTGTCCTGTGTGATGTTGTGTCATCACTTATTGTCCTGTTTGATGTTGTGTCATCACTTATTGTCCTGTTTGATGTTGTGTCATCGCTTATTGTCCTGTTTGATGTTGTGTCATCGCTTATTGTCCTGTTTGATGTTGTGTCATCGCTTATTGTCCAGTTTGATGTTGTGTCATCGCTTATTGTCCTGTTTGATGTTGTGTCATCACTTATTGTCCTGTTTGATGTTGTGTCATCACTTATTGTCCTGTTTGATGTTGTGTCATCGCTTATTGTCGTTTATGGTGTTGTGTCATCGCTTATTGTCGTTTGTGGTGTTGTGTCATCGCTTATTGTCCTGTTTGATGTTGTGTCATTGCTTATTGTCCTGTTTGATGTTGTGTCATCGCTTATTGTCCTGTTTGATGTTGTGTCATCACTTATTGTCCTGTTTGATGTTGTGTCCTCGCTTATTGTCGTTTGTGGTGTTGTGTCATCGCTTATTGTCGTTTGTGGTGTTGTGTCATCGTTTATTGTCGTTTGTGGTGTTGTGTCATCGCTTATTGTCGTGTGTGGTGTTGTGTCATCGCTTATTGTCCTGTTTGATGTTGTGTCATCACTTATTGTCCTGTTTGATGTTGTGTCCTCGCTTATTGTCGTTTGTGGTGTTGTGTCATCGCTTATTGTCGTTTGTGGTGTTGTGTCATCGCTTATTGTCGTTTGTGGTGTTGTGTCATCGCTTATTGTCGTTTGTGGTGTTGTGTCATCACTTATTGTCGTTTGTGGTGTTGTGTCATCGCTTATTGTCGTTTGTGGTGTTGTGTCATCGCTTATTGTCCTGTTTGATGTTGTGTCATCGCTTATTGTCGTTTGTGGTGTTGTGTCATCACTTATTGTCCTGTTTGATGTTGTGTCATCGCTTATTGTCGTTTGTGGTGTTGTGTCATCGCTTATTGTCCTGTTTGATGTTGTGTCATCGCTTATTGTCCTGTTTGATGTTGTGTCATCGCTTATTGTCCTGTTTGATGTTGTGTCATCGCTTATTGTCGTTTGTGGTGTTGTGTCATCGCTTATTGTCCTGTTTGATGTTGTGTCATCGCTTATTGTCCTGTTTGATGTTGTGTCATCACTTATTGTCCAGTTTGATGTTGTGTCATCGCGTATTGCCCTATGTGATGTTGTGTCATCGCTTATTGTCCTGTTTGATGTTGTGTCATCGCGTATTGCCCTATGTGATGTTGTGTCATCACTTATTGTCCTGTTTGATGTTGTGTCATCGCTTATTGTCCTGTTTGATGTTGTGTCATCGCTTATTGTCCTGTTTGATGTTGTGTCAACGCGTATTGCCCTATGTGATGTTGTGTCATCGCTTATTGTCCTGTTTGATGTTGTGTCATCGCTTATTGTCCTGTTTGATGTTGTGTCATCGCTTATTGTCCTGTTTGATGTGGTGTATACGCTATTTCAGTCCACAACAAATTATGGAATCTAAAGAGGAGAAACGTGAGAAAACAGACAAAAAGCCGGGCATTAGCCAAAACAAATTTATTTAATTGACGTTCGGACACAAAAGGACATAACATAAGGATATATGCAGCCAAAACTTGACGCACGCCTGACCTAAGTAACGCCACCTTTACTACACTTACAACTTCTAACATTACAGCTAATCGTATTCTATATTCCACGTTCCCTGCTTAGTCATGTCCCAACATTGCATTCTGAATGCGACCGTAATACCCACGCCGATTATCACAACAGTACACCGGAAGCAGCTGACAATACCTGCCACTTGGGCATACACTTCTAATAGGCTTCGGGTAAGACTTCGGTCCAGTTATTTTCTTAGCTACGTTTACACATAATAGTTACAATAGAGCTCGTTGAGAAAATATCAACGCTACCATAATTTGATCTCAGTGCCCTTATATTATAATTAAGAAACTATTGCCTAGTCATGTGACTGTCACGTGACATTTTGTCTCAAAATTGCGTTTTGAATATTTAAATATGGTATCTCTGGGGGAAAACCATATTTTTGTTGACAAGTGCCTTCTATCTGGCAAGTCTGGTGGGTTGGGTTTTTTTTTTCAAATCAACCACCCCTTCCCCCAAATCTATTTAAGTTCTAGAAATGAAATCTGGCACGAAGTAGTCAGGGCACGGATAGAAATGAAAGAGAAACACAAACCTGCTCCAATCACAGATGACTTTACAGACATCATGGAGTGGGAGATGGGCAGGGGGAGGTCTGACCGGTCGAGTTGAAGACAATCGAGGTGGAGTGGAGGAGGTAGAGAGGATGGAGTGGGAGATGGGCAGGGGGAGGTCTGACCGGACGAGTTGAAGACAATCGAGGTGGAGTGGAGGAGGTAGAGAGGATGGATAAAATAGCTTAATTTTTAATTTCATAAAAAAAAGTCTAATGAACGGTCCTAGCGGTTATAATACTAAAGTTGATGTTTATAATGATACTAAAGTTGATGTTTATAATGATACTAAAGTTAATGTTTATAATGATAGTAACAAAACTACATTTAAGAGATTCTCAAATGGTGTTCCGAAACAACAAAAAAAACATAAACATACTGACATTCTCTCTATTCAAGTTAAAACAGCGGCAGAGAAGACGACAGAACACAATCCAAATGTGTATATAGCTTTAAAGACAAGGAAAAAGCATTTGACCTAGTAAAAGAGAACAATTGGGGGGGGGGGGCACTTTCAACATTAATAATAAGCCAACATCTAACCAATCTAATTAAAAGTCTCTACACCAACAGCAGCTGCAGGGTCAGAACAGTAGCAGGTTACGCATACCACTTCGAAGTTAGATCAGGTGTAAGACAGGGGTGCGTACTATCTCCCATATTGTTTATTATATACATGGACTATTTATGCAAATTAGCCAACCCATCAGAGACAGAGGAGATCAACGAGCTTTTATTTGCAGACGATCAGGCACTAATACATGAAACAATAGAAGACTTACAAGAAAACCTAAATAGACTCAACAGCAAAGGGAACATGAAAAACATCAATAAAACAGAAGTCCTGAATATCGCTAAAGAGAAACAGAACATCAACATAACTATAGAAGGTAGACAACTAAAACAAGTAGGGGAATTCAAATACCTAGGAAGTCTAATGTCAAACGATATATCCCAAACAGCAGAGATAGAATCAAGATGCAACAAAGCTTGTCAAATCATCGGACAGTTATCACCACTATTGTCCAACAAGGAAATAACTCTGGAGGCAAAACGAGCACTATACAATACAATCTTCATCCCAACGTTGTGCTACCAGTGCCAGACCTGGACCCTAGATACAAGAACAATAAGAAAAACTTGACATCTACTGAAATAAAATGTGTCAGACGAATGACAGGAAACAGTATGAGAGAGATAAGATCAGAAATGAAGAACTGAGAAAAAGGCTAAGGATAATCCCCGCCATAGAATATATAAAGAAACAGCAGATAAAATGGTTTGGCCACGTGACAAGGCAGAAAAATCAAAACACAACACAAGGAGCTTTCTATAGACGTTGCGAGAACACCAGACCCAAGGGCCGACATCGAAAAAGATGGATCGATGGAATATTAGAAACACTACACTAGGAAACATTAGCTGCAGAGGCGAACAGAAGAGCAAAATACAGCAAATTATATCTCCCCTCGAAGCTGAAAGGCAAATGAGGAAGGAAAGAGGAAGAATCTTTGCTCGATATATAAAGATACATCTATTCTTTGCCTGATATATAAAGATACATCTATTCTTTGCCTGATATATAAAGATACATCTATTCTTTACCTGATATATAAAGATACATCTATTCTTTGCCTGATATATAAAGATACATCTATTCTTTGCCTGATATATAAAGATACATCTATTCTTGGCCTGATATATAAAGATACATCTATTCTTTGCCTGATATATAAAGATACATCTATTCTTTGCCTGATATATAAAGATACATCTATTCTTTGCCTGATATATAAAGATACATCTATTCTTTGCCTGATATATAAAGATGCATCTATTCTTTGCCTGATATATAAAGATACATCTATTCTTTGCCTGATATATAAAGATACATCTATTCTTGGCCTGATATATAAAGATACATCTATTCTTTGCTCGATATATAAAGATACATCTATTCTTTGCCTGATATATCAAAATACATCTATTCTTTGCCTGATATATAAAGATACATCTATTCTTTGCCTGATATATAAAGATACACCTATTTTTTGCTCGATATATAAAGATACATCTATTCTTTGCTTGATATAAAGATACATCTATTCTTTGCTCGATATATAAAGATACATCTATTCTTTGCTCGATATATAAAGATACATCTATTCTTTGCTTGATATATAAAGATACATCTATTCTTTGCTCGATATATAAAGATACATCTATTCTTTGCTTGATATATAAAGATACATCTATTCTTTGCTTGATATATAAAGATACATCTATTCTTTACTCGATATATAAAGATACATCTATTCTTTGCTCGATATATAAAGATACATCTATTCTTTGCTTGATATATAAAGATACATCTATTCTTTGTTCGATATATAAAGATACATCTATTCTTTGCCTGATATATAAAGATACATCTATTCTTTACCTGATATATAAAGATACATCTATTCTTTGCTCGATATATAAAGATACATCTATTCTTTGCTCGATATATAAAGATACATCTATTCTTTGCCTGATATATAAAGATACATCTATTCTTTACCTGATATATAAAGATACATCTATTCTTAGCCTGATATATAAAGATACATCTACTCTTTGCCTGATATATAAAGATACATCTATTCTTGGCCTGATATATAAAGATACATACATCTATTCTTTGCCTGATATATAAAGATACATCTATTCTTTGCCCGATATATAAAGATACATCTATTCTCTTATCTCTGTCCCTTAACCGGTTCCTGCCTAACAAAACGTTGAGGGCATCGCGTCAACGAGTTCTTGTGGTGGGTAGGGGAGGGGACTGTTTAGAGGGATGTCAATTGTTAGCCTTTACGCCAGGACACAAAAGCTTCGAGACTCATCCGCTCTGACCGTGACCCCGGGCAGACAATTGGAAGTGAGAGAATTCAGCAAAGGGGGTAACAGCTAGAACTATATTACCTTCAAACTAAACAATATTTCATTGAAACATACATTGTATATTTGTAAAATGTTAACTTACCAACTGTTATTCCTTGGAAAGACTCACTAACTGTTGCTGGAAATCCGTAGACAAAGCTCCAAAAGATATTTGCCACCCCTAGCAACACAAAGATGGAGTGACCAGTTTTAGAGCTGCCATGACCTTTGACCGACCTAACGTCCGCCATTGTATCTGAAGAAGCTCTGAGGAAAAAAAATAATGTTGGAAGGTTCCGATTTAGAGAAGCGAACACAGCAGATGACCAAGCGAGGGGGTAGGAGGGGAGGGGTCACACAAGTAAGGGAAACGCCCCAATAAGAAATGGAAGGATGCTAAGTGAGAAGCGTTATTGTGCCAACAAAAATGGAGTCCCTATTTAGGCCGTAAAGATAAATGCTGGGGAGGAGGGAAGGGCGCCACTGGGGTACAGGTTTTAGAAAATGGCTGGAACAAGTTTTCCTTTTCTACTACCTGCTACATCAACTACAAGCATCACTCACGCCAACTGGGATTCAGGGTTCTCTGCTCAAGTCTGCTACCTGCTACATCAGCTACAAGCATCACTCACGCCAACTGGGATTCAGGGTTCTCTGCTCAAGTCTGCTACCTGCTACATCAACTACAAGCATCACTCACGCCAACTGGGATTCAGGGTTCTCTGCTCAAGTCTGCTACCTGCTACATCAACTACAAGCATCACTCACGCCAACTGGGATTCAGGGTTCTCTGCTCAAGTCTGCTACCTGCTACATCAGCTACAAGACAAGCATCAGGGACACGAAGTCATGCTGAGATGTGACAGTCGTTAGAATCAGGGACATGAGGCCATGTACTTTCCTGGACAAAGTGGCACATTCACGCTGTGGCAGTGCGCAACTCATACTTTCCTGGACAAAGTGGCACATTCACGCTATGGCAGTACGCAACTCATACTTTCCTGGACAAAGTGGCACATTCACGCTATGGCAGTACGCAACTCATACTTTCCTGGACAAAATGGCACATTCACGCTATGGCAGCACGCAACTCATACTTTCCTGGACAAAGTGGCACATTCACGCTATGGCAGCACGCAACTCATACTTTCCTGGATAAAATGGCACATTCACGCTATGGCAGTACGCAACTCATACTTTCCTGGACAAAATGGCACATTCACGCTATGGCAGCACGCAACTCATACTTTCCTGGACAAAGTGGCACATTCACGCTATGGCAGTGCGCAACTCATACTTTCCTGGACAAAGTGGCACATTCACGCTATGGCAGTACGCAACTCATACTTTCCTGGACAAAGTGGCACATTCACGCTATGGCAGTACGCAACTCATACTTTCCTGGACAAAATGGCACATTCACGCTATGGCAGCACGCAACTCATACTTTCCTGGACAAAGTGGCACATTCACGCTATGGCAGCACGCAACTCATACTTTCCTGGATAAAATGGCACATTCACGCTATGGCAGTACGCAACTCATACTTTCCTGGACAAAGTGGCACATTCACGCTATGGCAGCACGCAACTCATACTTTCCTGGACAAAATGGCACATTCACGCTATGGCAGTACGCAACTCATACTTTCCTGGACAAAATGGCACATTCGCGCTAAGGCAGTACGCAACTCATACTTTCCTGGACAAAATGGCACATTCACGCTATGGCAGTACGCAACTCATACTTTCCTGTGTGTCGCCGTTAAGACTTGATCTACAACGAATCGGTCACTTGCTTGTATCAGCTTGTCTTCTAAGAACTCAGCCCCGTGCTTGTGTCAGCTTGTCTTCTAAGAGCTCAGCCCCGTGCTTGTGTCAGCTTGTCTTCTAAGAGCTCCGTTGTTTGTGTCAGCTTGTCTTCTAAGAGCTCAGCCCCGTGCTTGTGTCAGCTTGTCTTCTAAGAGCTCCGTTGTTTGTGTCAGCTTGTCTTCTAAGAGCTCCGTTGTTTGTGTCAGCTTGTCTTCTAAGAACTCCGTTGCTTGTGTCAGCTTGTCTTCTAAGAACTCCGTTGTTTGTGTCAGCTTGTCTTCTAAGAACTCCGTTGTTTGTGTCAGCTTGTCTTCTAAGAACTCCGTTGCTTGTGTCAGCTTGTCTTCTAAGAGCTCCGTTGTTTGTGTCAGCTTGTCTTCTAAGAGCTCCGTTGTTTGTGTCAGCTTGTCTTCTAAGAACTCCGTTGTTTGTGTCAGCTTGTCTTCTAAGAACTCCGTTGCTTGTGTCAGCTTGTCTTCTAAGAGCTCCGTTGCTTGTGTCAGCTTGTCTTCTAAGAACTCCGTTGTTTGTGTCAGCTTGTCTTCTAAGAACTCCGTTGTTTGTGTCAGCTTGTCTTCTAAGAACTCCGTTGCTTGTGTCAGCTTGTCTTCTAAGAACTCCGTTGCTTGTGTCAGCTTGTCTTCTAAGAGCTCCGTTGTTTGTGTCAGCTTGTCTTCTAAGAACTCCGTTGTTTGTGTCAGCTTGTCTTCTAAGAACTCCGTTGCTTGTGTCAGCTTGTCTTCTAAGAGCTCCGTTGCTTGTGTCAGCTTGTCTTCTAAGAGCTCCGTTGCTTGTATCAGCTTGTCTTCTAAGAGCTCCGTTGCTTGTGTCAGCTTGTCTTCTAAGAACTCCGTTGCTTGTGTCAGCTTGTCTTCTAAGAACTCCGTTGTTTGTGTCAGCTTGTCTTCTAAGAGCTCCGTTGTTTGTGTCAGCTTGTCTTCTAAGAACTCCGTTGTTTGTGTCAGCTTGTCTTCTAAGAACTCCGTTGCTTGTGTCAGCTTGTCTTCTAAGAGCTCCGTTGCTTGTGTCAGCTTGTCTTCTAAGAACTCCGTTGTTTGTGTCAGCTTGTCTTCTAAGAACTCCGTTGTTTGTGTCAGCTTGTCTTCTAAGAGCTCCGTTGCTTGTATCAGCTTGTCTTCTAAGAGCTCCGTTGCTTGTGTCAGCTTGTCTTCTAAGAACTCAGCCCCGTGCTTGTGACAGCTTGTCTTCTAAGAGCTCCGTTGTTTGTGTCAGCTTGTCTTCTAAGAGCTCCGTTGCTTGTATCAGCTTGTCTTCTAAGAGCTCCGTTGTTTGTGTCAGCTTGTCTTCTAAGAGCTCAGCCCAGTGCTTGTGTCAGCTTGTCTTCTAAGAGCTCCGTTGTTTGTGTCAGCTTGTCTTCTAAGAGCTCAGCCCAGTGCTTGTGTCAGCTTGTCTTCTAAGAGCTCCGTTGCTTGTGTCAGCTTGTCTTCTAAGAGCTCCGTTGTTTGTGTCAGCTTGTCTTCTAAGAGCTCAGCCCAGTGCTTGTGTCAGCTTGTCTTCTAAGAGCTCCGTTGCTTGTATCAGCTTGTCTTCTAAGAACTCCGTTGCTTGTGTCAGCTTGTCTTCTAAGAACTCCGTTGTTTGTGTCAGCTTGTCTTCTAAGAGCTCCGTTGTTTGTGTCAGCTTGTCTTCTAAGAGCTCCGTTGTTTGTGTCAGCTTGTCTTCTAAGAGCTCCGTTGTTTGTGTCAGCTTGTCTTCTAAGAGCTCCGTTGTTTGTGTCAGCTTGTCTTCTAAGAGCTCCGTTGTTTGTGTCAGCTTGTCTTCTAAGAACTCCGTTGCTTGTGTCAGCTTGTCTTCTAAGAGCTCAGCCCCGTGCTTGTGTCAGCTTGTCTTCTAAGAGCTCCGTTGCTTGTGTCAGCTTGTCTTCTAAGAGCTCCGTTGTTTGTGTCAGCTTGTCTTCTAAGAGCTCCGTTGTTTGTGTCAGCTTGTCTTCTAAGAGCTCCGTTGCTTGTGTCAGCTTGTCTTCTAAGAGCTCAGCCCCGTGCTTGTGTCAGCTTGTCTTCTAAGAGCTCAGCCCTTGACACGATGTGAACAACAAACCGAACGAATACCTCATGATGGATGTGCAGCCATGGACACCATTTCCTTGTTTCATTCACACAAGAGTCCATGTACATTGGCTGGCCGTTTATACTCGCTCTTCTATTTTTGTTATTTTCATTTTTCTCATTTGTTGATGCACGTAGATGTGATGTTTTCTGTAGGATTCTGTCTGCTGGTAGCATCTTATGTACAAACCCTTTCATCTGTTGTTTAAGGATGTAACTCACAATTGTTGCTGCACAGACGCTTGTTGATAGGTCATATCTCCATCCAGTCTTTTCTGCTTACATTTCATATTCTTCTACAAACTGTTGATGTTAGTAGTTATGATCGTTCAGTTTTCTCCTGTCAATGACAATGTTCAGTAACACGTTATTGCAAGTACTGAGATAAACAACAGAAGATACCAAGCACTGGTAGGCTATTACAGGTGCTGCATGGTTGGATAATGAAGGGAGACCCAGACACTTTGATTGTGTCGTCTTCGATCAAAAACGGCCCAAAAATGAAATGCGTACAAATTAAAAAACAAATACAACTCAGCAAACGAAATAGGAATGTGACTGACACAAGGTCACGGACTTTAATTAAAATGCTCGCCATTTGCTCATGCGATTGTTCAAACATCAGTTTCAATTTCCTTGTGATCTCGTTCTCTCTCGCGAGATGACAAACACGCAGGAAAATAGAAATAGATTTCAGATTGAAGTAACCCACCCAATGTTTTATTCACATGGAAGGATTTGTTTCTACCCTTCCCTGCCCCTGAAGAGAGATTGCTAAAGTGAGGAGTAATGGCGCTTCTGGGTCGGGGGTCTAGTGACGTTCAAGTCCATTTAGTCAAACAACAATCTTTGCTAGACATCCAACAGGCTAATTGGCATATCGTGCTTGCTAAATCATGAAGATCTTTGCTAGACATCCAACAGGCTAATTGGCATATCGTGCTTGCTAAATCATGAAGATCTTTTTCCTCTCTTTACTAAACCAACATGATCTTTTCTCACTCTTTACTAAACCACCAAAATCTTTCCTCTCTTTACTAAACCAACATGATCTTTCCTCTCTTTTTACTAAACCACCAACATCTTTCCTCTCTCTTTACTAAACCACCAACATCTTTCCTCTCTCTTTGCTAAACTACCAACATCTTTCCCCTCTCTTTACTAAACCACCAACATCTTTCCTCTCGCTTTACTAAACCACCAACATCTTTCCTCTCTCTTTACTAAACCACCAACATCTTTCCTCTCTCTTTACTAAACCACCAAGATTATTTCCCCTCTCTTTACTAAACCACCAACATCTTTCCTCTCTCTTTACTAAACCACCAACATCTTTCCTCTCTCTTTACTAAACCACCAAGATTATTTCCCCTCTGTTTACTAAACCACCAACATCTTTCCTCTCTCTTTACTAAACCACCAAAATCTTTCCTCTCTCTTTACTAAACCACCAACATCTTTCCTCTCTCTTTACTAAACCACCAACATCTTTCCTCTCTCTTTACTAAACTACCAACATCTTTCCCCTCTCTTTACTAAACCACCAAGATTATTTCCTCTCTCATTACTAAACCACCAAAATTTTTCCTCTCTCTTTACTAAACCACCAAGATTATTTCCCCTCTCTTTACTAAACCACCAACATCTTTCCTCTCTCTTTACTAAACCACCAATATCTTTCCTCTCTCTTTACTAAACCACCAAGATTATTTCCCCTCTGTTTACTAAACCACCAACATCTTTCCTCTCTCTTTACTAAACCACCAAAATCTTTCCTCTCTCTTTACTAAACCACCAACATCTTTCCCCTCTCTTTACTAAACCACCAACATCTTTCCTCTCTCTTTACTAAACTACCAAGATTATTTCCTCTCTCTTTACTAAACTACCAACATCTTTCCCCTCTCTTTACTAAACCACCAACATCTTTCCTCTCTCTTTACTAAACCACCACGATTATTTCCTCTCTTTTTACTAAACCACCAAGATTATTTCCTCTCTCATTACTAAACCACCAACATCTTTCCTCTCTCTTTACTAAACTACCAACATCTTTCCTCTCTCTTTACTAAACCACCAAGATTATTTCCTCTCTCTTTTTACTAAACCACCAAGATTATTTCCTCTCTCTTTACTAAACCACCAACATCTTTCCCCTCTCTTTACTAAACTACCAACATCTTTCCCCTCTCTTTACTAAACTACCAACATCTTTCCCCTCTCTTTACTAAACCACCAACATCTTTCCTCTCTCTTTACTAAACCACCAAGATTATTTCCTTTCTCTTTACTAAACTACCAAGATTATTTCCTCTCTCTTTACTAAACTACCAACATCTTTACCCTCTCTTTACTAAACCACCAACATCTTTCCTCTCTCTTTACTAAACTACCAACATCTTTCCTCTCTCTTTACTAAACTACCTACATCTTTCCTCTCTCTTTACTAAACCACCAACATCTTTCCTCTCTCTTTACTAAACTACCAACATCTTTCCTCTCTCTTTACTAAACTACCAACATCTTTCCCCTCTCTTTACTAAACCACCAACATCTTTCCCCTCTCTTTACTAAACCACCAACATCTTTCCTCTCTCTTTACTAAACTACCAAGATTATTTCCTCTCTCTTTACTAAACTACCAACATCTTTCCTCTCTCTTTACTAAACCACCAACATCTTTCCTCTCTCTTTACTAAACCACCAAGATTATTTCCTCCCTCTTTTTACTAAACCACCAAGATTATTTCCTCTCTCATTACTAAACCACCAACATCTTTCCTCTCTCTTTACTAAACCACCAACATCTTTCCTCTCTCTTTACTAAACCACCAAGATTATTTCCTCTCTCTTTTTACTAAACCACCAAGATTATTTCCTCTCTCATTACTAAACCACCAACATCTTTCCTCTCTCTTCACTAAACCACCAACATCTTTCCTCTCTCTTTACTAAACCACCAACATCTTTCCTCTCTCTTTACTAAACCACCAAGATTATTTCCTCTCTCTTTACTAAACTACCAAGATTATTTCCTCTTTTTTACTAAAGCACCAAGATTATTTCCTCTCTCATTACTAAACCACCAACATCTTTCCTCTCTCTTTACTAAACCACCAACATCTTTCCTCTCTCTTTACTAAACCACCAACATCTTTCCTCTCTCTTTACTAAACAACCAACATCTTTCCTCTCTCTTTACTAAACCACCAACATCTTTCCTCTCACTTTACTAAACCACCAACATCTTTCCTCTCTCTTTACTAAACCACCAACATCTTTCCCCTCTCTTTACTAAACCACCAAAAATATTTCCTCTCTCTTTACTAAACCACCAAGATTATTTCCTCTCTTATTACTAAACCACCAACATCTTTCCTCTCTCTTTACTAAACCACCAACATCTTTCCTCTCTCTTTACTAAACCACCAACATCTTTCCTCTCTTTTACTAAACCACCAAGATCTTTCCTCTCTCATTACTAAACCACCAAGATTATTTCCTCTCTCATTACTAAAGCACCAAGATCTTTCCTTTCTCATTACTAAACCATCAAGATCTTCTCTCTCTCTCGTTACTAAACCATCAAGATCGTTCCTCTCTCATTACTAAACCATCAAGATCTTTCCTCTCTCATTACTAAACCATCAAGATCTTCTCTCTCTCTCGTTACTAAACCATCAAGATCGTTCCTCTCTCATTACTAAAACACCAAGATCTTTCCTCTCTCATTACTAAACCATCAAGATTTTTCCTCTCTCATTACTAAACCATCAAAATCTTTCCTCTCTCATTACTAAACCATCAAGATCTCTCCTATCTCATTACTAAACCATCAAGACCTTTCCTCTCTCATTACTAAACCATCAAGATCTTTCCTCTCTAATTACTAAACAATCAAGATATTTCCTCTCTCATTACTAAACCATCAAGATCTTTCCTCTCTCATTACTAAACCATCAAGATCTTTCCTCTCTCATTACTAAACCATCAAGACCTTTCCTCTCTCATTACTAAACCATCAAGATCTTTCCTCTCTCATTACTAAACCACCAAGATTATTTCCTCTCTCATTACTAAACCATCAAGATCTTTCCTCTCCCATTACTAAACCATCAAGACCTTTCCTCTCTCATTACTAAACCATCAATATCTTTCCTCTCTCATTACTAAACCATCAATATCTTTCCTATCTCATTACTAAACCATCAAGACCTTTCCTCTCTCATTACTAAACCACCAAGATTATTTTCTCTCTCATTACTAAAGCACCAAGATCTTTCCTCTCTCATTACTAAACCATCAAGATCTTCCCTCTCTCTTTACTAAACCATCAAGATCTTTCCTCTCTCATTACTAAACCACCAAGATCTTTCCTCTCTCATTACTAAACCATCAAGATCTTCTCTCTCTCGTTACTAAACCATCAATATCGTTCCTCTCTCATTACTAAACCACCAAGATCTTTCCTCTCTCATTACTAAACCATCAAGATCTTTCCTCTCTCATTACTAAACCATCAAGATCTTCTCTCTCTCGTTACTAAACCATCAAGATCGTTCCTCTCTCATTACTAAACCACCAAGATCTTTCCTCTCTCATTACTAAACCACCAAGATCTTTCCTCTCTCATTACTAAACAATCAAGATCTTTCCTCTCTCATTACTAAACCATCAAAATCTTTCCTCTCTCCTTACTAAACCATCGAGACCTTTCCTCTCTCATTACTAAAACATCGAGACTTTTCCTCTCTCATTACTAAACCATCAAAATATTTCCTCTCTCATTACTAAACCATCAAGATATTTCCTCTCTCATTACTAAACCATCAAGATCTTTCCTCTCTCATTACTAAACCATCAAGACCTTTCCTCTCTCATTACTAAACCATCAAGATCTTTCCTCTCTCATTACTAAACCATCAAGATCTTTCCTTTCTCATTACTAAACCACCAATATCTTTCCTCTCTCTTTACTAAACCACCAAGATTATTTCCCCTCTCTTTACTAAACCACCAACATCTTTCCTCTCTCTTTACTAAACCACCAATATCTTTCCTCTCTCTTTACTAAACCACCAAGATTATTTCCCCTCTGTTTACTAAACCACCAACATCTTTCCTCTCTCTTTACTAAACCACCAAAATCTTTCCTCTCTCTTTACTAAACCACCAACATCTTTCCCCTCTCTTTACTAAACCACCAACATCTTTCCTCTCTCTTTACTAAACTACCAAGATTATTTCCTCTCTCTTTACTAAACTACCAACATCTTTCCCCTCTCTTTACTAAACCACCAACATCTTTCCTCTCTCTTTACTAAACCACCACGATTATTTCCTCTCTTTTTACTAAACCACCAAGATTATTTCCTCTCTCATTACTAAACCACCAACATCTTTCCTCTCTCTTTACTAAACTACCAACATCTTTCCTCTCTCTTTACTAAACCACCAAGATTATTTCCTCTCTCTTTTTACTAAACCACCAAGATTATTTCCTCTCTCTTTACTAAACCACCAACATCTTTCCCCTCTCTTTACTAA
The DNA here is from genome assembly GCA_032433765.1 of Megaustenia siamemsis. Classification (NCBI taxonomy): domain Eukaryota; kingdom Metazoa; phylum Mollusca; class Gastropoda; order Stylommatophora; family Ariophantidae; genus Megaustenia; species Megaustenia siamemsis. The sequence continues at coordinate 11,163,767 of JAVIAB010000026.1, read as the reverse complement.
ACTACCAACATCTTTCCCCTCTCTTTACTAAACTACCAACATCTTTCCCCTCTCTTTACTAAACCACCAACATCTTTCCTCTCTCTTTACTAAACCACCAAGATTATTTCCTTTCTCTTTACTAAACTACCAAGATTATTTCCTCTCTCTTTACTAAACTACCAACATCTTTACCCTCTCTTTACTAAACCACCAACATCTTTCCTCTCTCTTTACTAAACTACCAACATCTTTCCTCTCTCTTTACTAAACTACCTACATCTTTCCTCTCTCTTTACTAAACCACCAACATCTTTCCTCTCTCTTTACTAAACTACCAACATCTTTCCTCTCTCTTTACTAAACTACCAACATCTTTCCCCTCTCTTTACTAAACCACCAACATCTTTCCCCTCTCTTTACTAAACCACCAACATCTTTCCTCTCTCTTTACTAAACTACCAAGATTATTTCCTCTCTCTTTACTAAACTACCAACATCTTTCCTCTCTCTTTACTAAACCACCAACATCTTTCCTCTCTCTTTACTAAACCACCAAGATTATTTCCTCCCTCTTTTTACTAAACCACCAAGATTATTTCCTCTCTCATTACTAAACCACCAACATCTTTCCTCTCTCTTTACTAAACCACCAACATCTTTCCTCTCTCTTTACTAAACCACCAAGATTATTTCCTCTCTCTTTTTACTAAACCACCAAGATTATTTCCTCTCTCATTACTAAACCACCAACATCTTTCCTCTCTCTTCACTAAACCACCAACATCTTTCCTCTCTCTTTACTAAACCACCAACATCTTTCCTCTCTCTTTACTAAACCACCAAGATTATTTCCTCTCTCTTTACTAAACTACCAAGATTATTTCCTCTTTTTTACTAAAGCACCAAGATTATTTCCTCTCTCATTACTAAACCACCAACATCTTTCCTCTCTCTTTACTAAACCACCAACATCTTTCCTCTCTCTTTACTAAACCACCAACATCTTTCCTCTCTCTTTACTAAACAACCAACATCTTTCCTCTCTCTTTACTAAACCACCAACATCTTTCCTCTCACTTTACTAAACCACCAACATCTTTCCTCTCTCTTTACTAAACCACCAACATCTTTCCCTCTCTTTACTAAACCACCAAAAATATTTCCTCTCTCTTTACTAAACCACCAAGATTATTTCCTCTCTTATTACTAAACCACCAACATCTTTCCTCTCTCTTTACTAAACCACCAACATCTTTCCTCTCTCTTTACTAAACCACCAACATCTTTCCTCTCTTTTACTAAACCACCAAGATCTTTCCTCTCTCATTACTAAACCACCAAGATTATTTCCTCTCTCATTACTAAAGCACCAAGATCTTTCCTTTCTCATTACTAAACCATCAAGATCTTCTCTCTCTCTCGTTACTAAACCATCAAGATCGTTCCTCTCTCATTACTAAACCATCAAGATCTTTCCTCTCTCATTACTAAACCATCAAGATCTTCTCTCTCTCTCGTTACTAAACCATCAAGATCGTTCCTCTCTCATTACTAAAACACCAAGATCTTTCCTCTCTCATTACTAAACCATCAAGATTTTTCCTCTCTCATTACTAAACCATCAAAATCTTTCCTCTCTCATTACTAAACCATCAAGATCTCTCCTCTCTCATTACTAAACCATCAAGACCTTTCCTCTCTCATTACTAAACCATCAAGATCTTTCCTCTCTAATTACTAAACAATCAAGATATTTCCTCTCTCATTACTAAACCATCAAGATCTTTCCTCTCTCATTACTAAACCATCAAGATCTTTCCTCTCTCATTACTAAACCATCAAGACCTTTCCTCTCTCATTACTAAACCATCAAGATCTTTCCTCTCTCATTACTAAACCACCAAGATTATTTCCTCTCTCATTACTAAACCATCAAGATCTTTCCTCTCCCATTACTAAACCATCAAGACCTTTCCTCTCTCATTACTAAACCATCAATATCTTTCCTCTCTCATTACTAAACCATCAATATCTTTCCTATCTCATTACTAAACCATCAAGACCTTTCCTCTCTCATTACTAAACCACCAAGATTATTTTCTCTCTCATTACTAAAGCACCAAGATCTTTCCTCTCTCATTACTAAACCATCAAGATCTTCCCTCTCTCTTTACTAAACCATCAAGATCTTTCCTCTCTCATTACTAAACCACCAAGATCTTTCCTCTCTCATTACTAAACCATCAAGATCTTCTCTCTCTCGTTACTAAACCATCAATATCGTTCCTCTCTCATTACTAAACCACCAAGATCTTTCCTCTCTCATTACTAAACCATCAAGATCTTTCCTCTCTCATTACTAAACCATCAAGATCTTCTCTCTCTCGTTACTAAACCATCAAGATCGTTCCTCTCTCATTACTAAACCACCAAGATCTTTCCTCTCTCATTACTAAACCACCAAGATCTTTCCTCTCTCATTACTAAACAATCAAGATCTTTCCTCTCTCATTACTAAACCATCAAAATCTTTCCTCTCTCCTTACTAAACCATCGAGACCTTTCCTCTCTCATTACTAAAACATCGAGACCTTTCCTCTCTCATTACTAAACCATCAAAATATTTCCTCTCTCATTACTAAACCATCAAGATATTTCCTCTCTCATTACTAAACCATCAAGATCTTTCCTCTCTCATTACTAAACCATCAAGACCTTTCCTCTCTCATTACTAAACCATCAAGATCTTTCCTCTCTCATTACTAAACCATCAAGATCTTTCCTTTCTCATTACTAAACCACCAATATCTTTCCTCTCTCTTTACTAAACCACCAAGATTATTTCCCCTCTGTTTACTAAACCACCAACATCTTTCCTCTCTCTTTACTAAACCACCAACATCTTTCCTCTCTCTTTACTAAACCACCAACATCTTTCCCCTCTCTTTACTAAACCACCAACATCTTTCCTCTCTCTTTACTAAACTACCAAGATTATTTCCTCTCTCTTTACTAAACTACCAACATCTTTCCCCTCTCTTTACTAAACCACCAACATCTTTCCTCTCTCTTTACTAAACCACCAAGATTATTTCCTCTCTCTTTTTACTAAACCACCAAGATTATTTCCTCTCTCATTACTAAACCACCAACATCTTTCCTCTCTCTTTACTAAACCACCAAGATTATTTCCTCTCTCTTTTTACTAAACCACCAAGATTATTTCCTCTCTCTTTACTAAACCACCAACATCTTTCCCCTCTCTTTACTAAACTACCAACATCTTTCCCCTCTCTTTACTAAACTACCAACATCTTTCCTCTCTCTTTACTAAACCACCAAGATTATTTCCTCTCTCTTTTTACTAAACCACCAAGATTATTTCCTCTCTCTTTACTAAACCACCAACATCTTTCCCCTCTCTTTACTAAACTACCAACATCTTTCCCCTCTCTTTACTAAACTACCAACATCTTTCCCCTCTCTTTACTAAACCACCAACATCTTTCCTCTCTCTTTACTAAACCACCAAGATTATTTCCTTTCTCTTTACTAAACTACCAAGATTATTTCCTCTCTCTTTACTAAACTACCAACATCTTTACCCTCTCTTTACTAAACCACCAACATCTTTCCTCTCTCTTTACTAAACTACCAACATCTTTCCTCTCTTTTTACTAAACTACCAACATCTTTCCTCTCTCTTTACTAAACCACCAACATCTTTCCTCTCTCTTTACTAAACTACCAACATCTTTCCTCTCTCTTTACTAAACTACCAACATCTTTCCCCTCTCTTTACTAAACCACCAACATCTTTCCCCTCTCTTTACTAAACCACCAACATCTTTCCTCTCTCTTTACTAAACTACCAAGATTATTTCCTCTCTCTTTACTAAACCACCAACATCTTTCCCCTCTCTTTACTAAACCACCAACATCTTTCCTCTCTCTTTACTAAACTACCAAGATTATTTCCTCTCTCTTTACTAAACCACCAACATCTTTCCTCTCTCTTTACTAAACCACCAAGATTATTTCCTCTCTCTTTTTACAAAACCACCAAGATTATTTCCTCTCTCATTACTAAACCACCAACATCTTTCCTCTCTCTTTACTAAACCACCAACATCTTTCCTCTCTCTTTACTAAACCACCAAGATTATTTCCTCTCTCTTTTTACTAAACCACCAAGATTATTTCCTCTCTCATTACTAAACCACCAACATCTTTCCTCTCTCTTCACTAAACCACCAAAATCTTTCCTCTCTCTTTACTAAACCACCAACATCTTTCCTCTCTCTTTACTAAACCACCAAGATTATTTCCTCTCTCTTTTTACTAAACCACCAAGATTATTTCCTCTCTCATTACTAAAACACCACCATCTTTCCTCTCTCTTCACTAAACCACCAACATCTTTCCTCTCTCTTTACTAAACCACCAAGATTATTTCCTCCCTCTTTTTACTAAACCACCAAGATTATTTCCTCTCTCATTACTAAACCACCAACATCTTTCCTCTCTCTTTACTAAACCACCAACATCTTTCCTCTCTCTTTACTAAACCACCAACATCTTTCCTCTCTCTTTACTAAACCACCAAGATTATTTCCTCTCTCTTTACGAAACTACCAAGATTATTTCCTCTTTTTTACTAAAGCACCAAGATTATTTCCTCTCTCATTACTAAACCACCAACATCTTTCCTCTCTCTTTACTAAACCACCAACATCTTTCCTCTCTCTTTACTAAACCACCAACATCTTTCCTCTCTCTTTACTAAACAACCAACATCTTTCCTCTCTCTTTACTAAACCACCAACATCTTTCCTCTCTCTTTACTAAACCACCAACATCTTTCCTCTCTCTTTACTAAACCACCAACATCTTTCCTCTCTCTTTACTAAACCACCAACATCTTTCCCCTCTCTTTACTAAACCACCAACATCTTTCCTCTCTCTTTACTAAACCACCAAGATTATTTCCTCTCTTATTACTAAACCACCAACATCTTTCCTCTCTCTTTACTAAACCACCAACATCTTTCCTCTCTCTTTACTAAACCACCAACATCTTTCCTCTCTTTTACTAAACCACCAAGATCTTTCCTCTCTCATTACTAAACCACCAAGATTATTTCCTCTCTCATTACTAAACCACCAAGATCTTTCCTCTCTCATTACTAAACCATCAAGACCTTTCCTCTCTCATTACTAAACCATCAAGATCTTTCCTCTCTCATTACTAAACCATCAAGATCTTTCCTCTCTCATTACTAAACCATCAAGACCTTTCCTCTCTCATTACTAAACCACCAAGATTATTTCCTCTCTCATTACTAAACCATCAAGATCTTTCCTCTCTCATTACTAAACCATCAAGACCTTTCCTCTCTCATTACTAAACCATCAAGATCTTTCCTCTCTCTTTACTAAACCACCAAGATTATTTTCTCTCTCATTACTAAACCATCAAGATATTTCCTCTCTCATTACTAAACCATCAAGATCTTTCCTCTCTCATTACTAAACCATCAAGATATTTCCTCTCTCATTACTAAACCATCAAGATCTTTCCTCTCTCATTACTAAACCATCAAGATCTTTCCTCTCTCATTACTAAACCATCAAGACATTTCCTCTCTCATTACTAAACTACCAAGATTATTTCCTCTCTCATTACTAAACCATCAAGATCTTTCCTCTCTCATTACTAAACCATCAAGACCTTTCCTCTCTCATTACTAAACCACCAAGATTATTTCCTCTCTCATTACTAAACCATCAAGATCTTTCCTCTCTCATTACTAAACCATCAAGACCTTTCCTCTCTCATTACTAAACCATCAAGATCTTTCCTCTCTCTTTACTAAACCACCAAGATTATTTTCTCTCTCATTACTAAACCATCAAGATATTTCCTCTCTCATTACTAAACCATCAAGATCTTCCTCTCTCATTACAAAACCATCAAGATATTTCCTCTCTCATTACTAAACCATCAAGACCTTTCCTCTCTCATTACTAAACCACCAAGATTATTTCCTCTCTCATTACTAAACCATCAAGATCTTTCCTCTCTCATTACTAAACCATCAAGACCTTTCCTCTCTCATTACTAAACCATCAAGATCTTTCCTCTCTCTTTACTAAACCACCAAGATTATTTTCTCTCTCATTACTAAACCATCAAGATATTTCCTCTCTCATTACTAAACCATCAAGATCTTCCTCTCTCATTACTAAACCATCAAGATATTTCCTCTCTCATTACTAAACCATCAAGATCTTTCCTCTCTCATTACTAAACCATCAAGACCTTTCCTCTCTCATTACTAAACCATCAAGATCTTTCCTCTCTCTTTACTAAACCATCAAGATCTTTCCTATCCCATTACTAAACCATCAAGACCTTTCCTCTCTCATTACTAAACCACCAAGATTATTTTCTCTCTCATTACTAAAGCACCAAGATCTTTCCTCTCTCATTACTAAACCATCAAAATCTTTCCTCTCTCATTACTAAACCATCAATATCTTTCCTCTCTCATTACTAAACCATCAAGATCTTTCCTCTCTCATTACTAAACCATCAAGACATTTCCTCTCTCATTACTAAACCATCAAGATCTTTCCTCTCTAATTACTAAACCATCAAGATCTTTCCTCTCTCATTACTAAACCATCAAGACCTTTCCTCTCTCATTATTAAACCAACAAGATCTTTCCTCTCTCATTACTAAACCACCAAGATCTTTCCTCTCTGTTTAATTAACCACTAAGACCTTCCTCCCTGTTTCCTCCCAAGCGATTATTGATTTCGACGTTGAAAGTCGGCGAACTGCCAAGGATGGTCTAGACCCACGTACACTCACTCTGTTGCACAGTCCAGAACCCATTTCTACGTTAAAGACTGACTAACCGCAAGTCATACAGCTCTTCAACACGTGGATACATATTGAGCTTGGTATCTTCCGCCGGAAAATCCTCATTCAGAACACACAAAATGAGAACTACACTTTCAGTCAAATCCACAAAAACACTACCACCATCCTGTAATAATTCGTCAGAGAAATCTCACTTATAATGAACACAACATGACATATGCAAATCTTCGCCGAACAGGAAAATATAATACGGTCATGTTATGAAACACTGGGAGCGGAATTTCAGCTATAATCTGAGAGAAATCTGAAGGTTCGGTCTGGATTAGTTCAACGTTTAGGACTGACATGGCTAAACACGATCCCACACTGTCATTTATTTGTGCGTGACCTCATGTCCCTGATTCTAGCGACTATCACATCCGAGCATGACTTCATGTCCCTGATTCTAGCGACTATCACATCCGAGCATGACTTCATGCCCCTGATTCTAGCGACTATCACATCCGAGCATGACTTCATGTCCCTGATTCTAGCGACTATCACATCCGAGCATGACTTCATGTCCCTGATTCTAGCGACTATCACATCCGAGCATGACTTCATGTCCCTGATTCTAGCGACTATTACATCCGAGCATGACTTCATGTCCCTGGTTCTAGCAACTATCACATCCGAGCATGACTTCATGTCCCTGATTCTAGCGACTATCACATCCGAGCATGACTTCATGTCTCTGATTCTAGCAACTATCACATCCGAGCATGACCTCATGTCCTTGATTCTAGCGACTGTCACCTCCGAGCGTGACCTTTCATTGTGTCTGACAACATAGCCCAGCTGATGAACCGAAACATTTGCTCGACAACCAACTTCTGATGATCAGATTGCTCTGTATCAAGGGTTTTCTGTCACTATCCTCTATGGATAGTTATCGTGGAGCTCTGTTCAGGAGGTTTTCATCTGATTGTTTTCGTATTTAAACAAACATCCGTTGTTTATGGATCTCTCTCTCTCTCTCTCTCTCTCTCTCTCTCTCTCTCTCTCTCTCTCTGCGATCAGGACTCAATCAGAGTAGGACTCCAGACTCTCATACAAAGACAGCTGTCTGTTTAAGCCTGTTAGATCCACTCCGTTTGAATACCTGTTAAAACGTTGCACTGTGTTCTGCGCCAGTGGCCCAGTGCATCCGATTTCAGCCAGCATTTTATTCAGGTTTGCTTTCCTTAGCATTTGATTGTCCCCAATCTTCCTGCAAGGCAGTAGATGATCTTTTCTGTAGGGGAATTCTGCCCTTAGATGGTCGGCCCTCCCAGGTTTACGAGCACCATCTGCCCGAGTCACTAGAGGTGACTAACACAGACATGCGACTTGGAATATGAGGAAACTGCAACAAGGAACACTTTTCATGCACAGCCTCCAACTGTTCCTGCCGCCTATCCCCATATACCGGTAAGTCACGTCCCCTTGAAAATGATGATCGTCGTAGCACTAGATGATGTTAGGCCATCGTTGATGACTCCAATTCCGATCATATCGACACACAGTCAGTCGACAAATTATCCCCGTCGCACATCAAACAGTAGACCGTAAGATTTGCGCACGGCCGGTTTAGGGAACCATTACGATGAAGTAGCACACAACAATGTCGCCGAACACACAGTCTCGCTCCCATGACATGATTGTCAATAATGATTTGTACAGAGAGTTGACAGCACTGATCTTCTTAGTTTCTGTGATGAAACTGGTTCCATGAATAGATGCCTTCTGTTGTGGTTTCTGGCAAACTGCGGTATCTGCACCAGCAAGCACTCCTGGGCTGTCTGCCCACTTCGATCCTTACTCGCTTGGCCAAACTGGTTAGTCTGTTTTCAGAGGCGACGCGATGAGGTTCATTAAGATCCTGGACGAGTGAGGAAACTACGCCAACAACGAGAATGAAAGAACAACCCTGTCGACATGTGACATGTCATGTGATGTCTTTAAGTAGCTACTGAAAGCATTACTCGTCATCATCTTCTGAAAGTGACTTTTTGTCAACTGCTCCAGTTGAGACACTGTCATGTCGCTATTAGCTGATCATTGATTACTTATGATGCTATTTTTATCTGCGGTGGGCATCCTTACAACAGCAGTGTGACCTAATTAATCAGGTAATAATATCAACTTCCATCAACCTGGATTGTCAACCATTTTGTTTTACTGTCAGATGACCGACTATGTAACGTGACTCCAATATTGATATCCTAGCCGGTACATAACACCATCTCCACTACCCACTTATCTAAATACAGGTGGTTCATCTCCGTCGGTGAAGCTCGAGCGACACGGATGATTGAGTCCACTGTTGGTATAAAGCTGGTGAACAAAGAACCGGAAGAGACACAAAACTGACGTCAACTGTATACTGTGACCAAGGGTACAGCTTTGACAGAAGAGAATAACCTTTGAATTGTGTCCCCTTGTTTCATACAAAATTGCATTTTAAAAATGGTGGGATGTAGATGGTGGATGGGTCGACCCACTGAGATCTGAGTGGGAACAATAGGAAAGAGTCATAATCATTTATTCTGTCTTTTTACTTTCTCTCTCTCTCTCTCTCTCTCTCTCTCTCTTCTCTCTCTCTCTCTCTCTCTCTCTCTCTCTTCTCTCTCTCTCTCTTTCTCTCTACGACTGTCCAGCTTTCTCTGTTGCTGTCTTTTCTGCTATTTCTTGTCATCTCTGCACCTCTTGTTCACTTACTCACTCATTGGTCCCAGTACCCATGTAATCGAGTGCCCAACATATTGTGTAGAGAGCTTACATTTCCTCTTATTTCCCCAGTACCCATGTAATCGTAGTGCCCAACATGTTGTGTAGAGAGCTTACATTTCCTCTTATTTCCCCAGTACCCATGTAATCGAGTGCCCAACATATTGTGTAGAGAGCTTACATTTCCTCTTATTTCCCCAGTACCCATGTAATCGCAGTGCCCAACATATTGTGTAGAGAGCTTACATTTCGTCTTATTTCCCCAGTACCCATGTAATCGTAGTGCCCACATATTGTGTAGAGAGCTTACATTTCCTGCTTATTTCCCCAGTACCCATGTAATCGCAGTGCCCAACATATTGTGTAGAGAGCTTACATTTATTGCTTATTTCCCCAGTACCCATGTAATCGTAGTGCCCAACATATTGTGTAGAGAGCTTACATTTCATGCTTATTTCCCCAGTACCCATGTAATCGTAGTGCCCAACATGTTGTGTAGAGAGCTTACATTTCCTGCTTATTTCCCCAGTACCCATGTAATCGTAGTGCCCAACATATTGTGTAGAGAGCTTACATTTCCTCTTATTTCCCCAGTACCCATGTAATCGTAGTGCCCAACATATTGTGTAGAGAGCTTACATTTCCTCTTATTTCCACAGTACCCATGTAATCGTAGTGCCCAACAGGCAGGACTAAATAAATAATAGGTCAAGGTCAAGAGAGTATAAAACAGTGAAACGAAAGGGGAATAATCGTGAGATAAATGAGCGAGAACAAAAAGTAATGCACACCAATTTTTTCTCGGAAACTATTCGGGCAAAATGTGTGAAATTTTCACAGATTGCAGCTGAACATCCCCTTTACACTACCTATTTTTCAACATAATCTCCGTCCAAGCGTATTGCCTTACGCCAACGCGAAACTAGGTCATGAATGCCTCGTTTGTACCAAGTTTTGTCCTGCTCGCGTAGCCATTTTTTAACTGCACTGATCACATCCTCATCATTGTCAAAGTGTGTCCCACGCAGGAATTTTTTGAGTGGGTCCAAACAGATGGAAATCTGAGGGAGCCAGATCAGGGCTGTAAGCAGGCTGGGGCAGTACAGTCCAACCAAATTTGTTGATTGCTTCCCGTGTTACCAGACTTGTGTGAGGGCGTGCATTGTCATGTTGAAGCAACAAATCTGCAGATGGCTTATTAGGCCGAACTCTGTGGAACCGATTTTTGAGTTTTGTCAGTGTACTGATGTAAGTTGTCGAGTTGATTGTCTCACCTCTTGTCATTACATCAACAAGAATCACACCATCAATGTCCCAGAAGACAGTGATCATCACCTTTCCGGCTGATGGAGATGTTTTGAATTTTTTCTTTTTGGTGACTGCGGATGATGCCACTCCATTGACTGCATTTTTGTTTCAGGCTCATAATGATGTGCCCACGTTTCGTCACCGGTAACAATTTTTGACAAAAACATTTCTCCTTCAACACCGAAACGCTCCAACAATTCAGAACAGAATGTTTTCCTTTGAACTCTGTGATCATTTGTTAGGCACCGAGGAACCCATCGAGCGCAAATCTTTGAATATCCGAGAGTTTTAAAAATTGCGATTGCACTTCCCTTGCTGACTGTAAGCTGCAATGCCAATTGCTGACTAGTGATACGCCTATCATTACGAATAATGGCATCAGCCCGGTTTAACATGTCTGTGCTGGTAGCCGAGGCAACACGTCCAGAACGCGGTAAATCATGCAGCTCCACTCGTACACTTTCTGCAGCTTTAATTCTCTGAACCCAGCGACTAACTGTGCTCCTATCGACTGCAGAACATTTGTACACTGCACACAGTCGTTTATGAATGTTTGCCACAGTTTCTTTTTCCGCAACCAGAAATTCTATGACAATTCGCTGTTTGTAACGGACATTGTTGACAAGTTCCATTTTAACGGTTCATAGATTGCGTAATATTTATCAGAATGCTGTGCAATTTGGTACACATAATTGGAACATGTCATATTCCAAGTGTGCAAAATTTCATATTCCTATCTTTATTATTAGCCGAGAAAAAAGTTGGTGTGCATTACTTTTTGACCTCCCCTCATAGAACGAGAGAATATAGGAGAGATGGAATGATACAGAGAAAAATAGATTGTGAAATAGATCGTCAAATTAGGAAGAATTTGTGTAAGAGAGTGAGAGCAACTGAGGAAACTAGAAGTATATATATACAATGAGTCAGAGCAAATGAGGAAACTAGAAGTATATATATACAATGAGTCAGAGCAAATGAGGAAACTAGAAGTATATATATACAATGAGTCAGAGCAAATGAGGAAACTAGAAGTATATATATACAATGAGTCAGAGCAAATGAGGAAACTAGAAGTATATATATACAATATACAATGAGTCAGAGCCCTGAAAGATAGAGAAACATAGAGGTCAAGGTCAAGTACGAGACTTGAATCGGCGTCTCAGCACGCCAGTTTTCACCCATATGGGCTGGGCCGCCTATCCAGAAGTGTTCGGAGACTTCTGGATAGTGTCGCTTCAAGCATCGAAACTCACGATGTGAAGCGGCATTCCTGACCTGTCCAGAGTAATACTCTGTTACCCATTTCTGCCAACGGCTGGGTCTACCGTGGGGGTATTTTATTTTTTTTTTCCAACCACGAGTACAACTCACACTTCTCTGTGCGGAGTGGCAACACCACACGCAACTGGTGATGTTATCTCTGTGCGGAGTGGCAACACCACAGACAACTGGTGATTTGATCTCTGTGAGGAGTAGAAAACCCACACACAACTGGTGATGTGATCTCTGTGAGGAGTGGCAACACCACACACAACTGGTGATGTGATCTCTGGAAGGAGTAGGAACCCCACACACAACTGGTGATGTGATCTCATTTGAGAGTAAGAATACTCCACCTCCCACACAACACTTGGATGACCTGACCACTGTAATAACACCTCTCCACCCCAGCGCACACACAACTGGTGATGTGATTTCATTTGAGAGTAAGAATACTCCACCTCCCACACAACACTTGGATGACCTGACCACTGCAAGAACACCCCCACCCCACAAAATGCTTGAATGACCTGACCTCTTTAAGATCACCCCCCCCACCTCACACAACACTTGGATGACTTGATCTCTGTAAGAACACCTCCCCCCACACACAACACTTGGATGACCTGTAAGAACACTTCCCCCCACACACAACACTTGGATGACATTGATCCCTGTAAGAAGACACCCCCCCCCCCACACAACATTTGGATGACCTGATCTCTGTAAGAACACCTCCCCCACCCACACAACACTTGGATGACCTGTAAGAACACCTCCCCCCACATACAACACTTGGATGACCTGTAAGAACACCTTCCCCCACACACAACACTTGGATGACCTGTAAGAACACCTCCCCCCACATACAACACTTGGATGACCTGAAAGAACACCTTCCCCCACACACAACACTTGGATGACCTGTAAGAACACCTCCCCCACACACACAACACTTGGATGACCTGTAAGAACACCTTCCCCCACATACAACACTTGGATGACATTGATCTCTGTAAGAACACCTCCTCTTCCCCCCCCCCACAACACTTGGATGACCTGACCTCAGTAAGAACACCTCCACCTACACAACACTTGGATGACCTGACCTCAGTAAGAACACCTCCACCCACACAACACTTGGATGACCTGACATCTGTAAGAACACCTTCCCCCCCCACACACACACACACAACATTTGGATGACCTGACCTCTGTAAGACCACCTCCACCCACACAACATTTGGATGACCTGACCTCTGTAAGAACACCTCCCCCCACACACAACATTTGGATGACCTGACCTATGTAAGAACACACCCCATCCCCCCCAACCACACACACACACAACACTTAAATAAGCAGGAAATGTAAGCTCTCTACACAATATGTTGGGCACTGCGATTACATGGGTACTGGGGAAATAAGCAGGAAATGTAAGCTCTCTACACAATATGTGGGCACTACGATTACATGGGTACTGGGGAAATAAGAGGAAATGTAAGCTCTCTACACAATATGTTGGGCACTGCGATTACATGGGTACTGGGGAAATAAGAGGAAATGTAAGCTCTCTACACAATATGTTGGGCACTCGATTACATGGGTACTGGGGAAATAAGCAGGAAATGTAAGCTCTCTACACAATATGTTGGGCACTGCGATTACATGGGTACTGGGGAAATAAGAGGAAATGTAAGCTCTCTACACAATATGTTGGGCACTACGATTACATGGGTACTGGGGAAATAAGAGGAAATGTAAGCTCTCTACACAATATGTTGGGCACTTGATTACATGGGTACTGGGGAAATAAGCAGGAAATGTAAGCTCTCTACACAATATGTTGGGCACTACGATTACATGGGTACTGGGGAAATAAGCAGGAAATGTAAGCTCTCTACACAATATGTTGGGCACTGCGATTACATGGGTACTGGGGAAATAAGCAGGAAATGTAAGCTCTCTACACAATATGTTGGGCACTGCGATTACATGGGTACTGGGGAAATAAGCAGGAAATGTAAGCTCTCTACACAAAATGTTGGGCACTACGATTACATGGGTACTGGGGAAATAAGCAGGAAATGTAAGCTCTCTACACAATATGTTGGGCACTACGATTACATGGGTACTGGGGAAATAAGCAGGAAATGTAAGCTCTCTACACAATATGTTGGGCACTACGATTACATGGGTACTGGGGAAATAAGCAGGAAATGTAAGCTCTCTACACAATATGTTGGGCACTACGATTACATGGGTACTGGGGAAATAAGCAGGAAATGTAAGCTCTCTACACAATATGTTGGGCACTGCGATTACATGATCTTGATGGGAGACCTAAATGCTCATGAAATAAGAACAGGAGTAAGGCAAGAATGCCTTCTGTCTCCATTTCTCTTTCTACTGGCCATAGATTGGATTATGAAAATAACTCAAAACAACAGAAATGGGATCCAGTGGTCGCTGACCAAACAACTTGATGATTTAGATTTTGCTGATGACATAGCTCTCCTATCACACAGCCATCAACAGATGCAGGATAAAATGAGTATATTAGATGAGAGATCACAACAGCTAGGACTAAAGATTAATAGAGATAAGACCAACATTATGAGAATTAATGCAGTTGGCAATAACCAAATAAAACTAGGAGAAATACCTCTACTAGACGTACAATCTTATATATATTTGGGCAATAATATAGATAAAGAGGGAGGAACAGAAAATGATACCAAAATAAGGATATCAAAAGCAAGAGGAGCTTTCATTGCACCGGGAAACATATGGAAATCCAAAGAAATTAGGCTAAATACAAAAATAAAAATTTTCATCTCAAATGTTAAGTCGGTCCTATTATATGGCTGTGAAACATGGAGAATAACAAAATTGACAATCACGAAGGTACAGACTTTCATTAATGGATGCTTGCGCAGAATAAAGGGATGGAAATGGCAGGACAAAGTTACTAACGTGGAATTATGGAAATGTACCGGTCAAATACCAGTGGATAAAGAGATACAGCGAAGACGATGGTGATGGATAGGACACACACTACGGAAGCCAACTGAGAGTATTACACAACAGGCCCTTTTTTGGAATCCCCAGGGGGAAAGACAAAGAGGAAGACCAAGGAATTCTTGGAGAAGACAGATCGAAGCAGAGATGAAGATGATGGGGAAGACATGGAATGATCTTAAAAGAATGGCAAAAAACAGAACGACTTGGAAAGTGTTTGTTCAAGACCTATGCTCCACTGGGAACTAAAAGGTAGAAGAAAGAGACGATTACATGGGTACTGGGGAAATATGAGGAAATGTAAGCTCTCTACACAATATGTTGGGCACTGCGATTACATGGGTACTGGGGAAATAAGCAGGAAATGTAAGCTCTCTACACAATATGTAGGTCATTCAAGTGTTGTGTGTGTGTGTGGTTGGGGGGGGGGGATGGGGGTGTGTTCTTACAGAGGTCAGGTCATCCAAATGTTGTGTGTGGGTGGAGGTGTTCTTACTGAGGTCAGGTCATCCAAGTGTTGTGTGGGTGGAGGTGTTCTTACTGAGGTCAGGTCATCCAAGTGTTGTGGGGGGGGGGGGAAGAGGAGGTGTTCTTACAGAGATCAATGTCATCCAAGTGTTGTATGTGGGGGAAGGTGTTCTTACAGGTCATCCAAGTGTTGTGTGTGTGGGGGAGGTGTTCTTACAGGTCATCCAAGTGTTGTGTGTGGGGGAAGGTGTTCTTACAGGTCATCCAAGTGTTGTATGTGGGGGGAGGTGTTCTTACAGGTCATCCAAGTGTTGTGTGTGGGGGAAGGTGTTCTTACAGGTCATCCAAGTGTTGTGTGGGTGGGGGAGGTGTTCTTACAGAGATCAGGTCATCCAAATGTTGTGGGGGGGGGGGGGGTCTTCTTACAGGGATCAATGTCATCCAAGTGTTGTGTGTGGGGGGAGGTGTTCTTACAGGTCATCCAAGTGTTGTGTGTGGGGGGAGGTGTTCTTACAGAGATCAAGTCATCCAAGTGTTGTGTGAGGTGGGGGGGGGGGGTGATCTTAAAGAGGTCAGGTCATTCAAGCATTTTGTGGGGTGGGGGTGTTCTTGCAGTGGTCAGGTCATCCAAGTGTTGTGTGGGAGGTGGAGTATTCTTACTCTCAAATGAAATCACATCACCAGTTGTGTGTGCGCTGGGGTGGAGAGGTGTTATTACAGTGGTCAGGTCATCCAAGTGTTGTGTGGGAGGTGGAGTATTCTTACTCTCAAATGAGATCACATCACCAGTTGTGTGTGGGGTTCCTACTCCTTCCAGAGATCACATCACCAGTTGTGTGTGGTGTTGCCACTCCTCACAGAGATCACATCACCAGTTGTGTGTGGGTTTTCTACTCCTCACAGAGATCAAATCACCAGTTGTCTGTGGTGTTGCCACTCCGCACAGAGATAACATCACCAGTTGCGTGTGGTGTTGCCACTCCGCACAGAGATAACATCACCAGTTGCGTGTGGTGTTGCCACTCTGCACAGAGATAACATCACCAGTTGCGTGTGGTGTTGCCACTCCGCACAGAGATAACATCACCAGTTGCGTGTGGTGTTGCGACTCTCCGCACAGAGATAACATCACCAGTTGTGTGTGGTGTTCCTACTCCTCATAGAGATAACATCACCAGTTGTGTGTGGTGTTGCCACTCCGCACAGAGATAACATCACCAGTTGTGTGTGGTGTTGCCACTCCGCACAGAGATAACATCACCAGTTGTGTGTGGTGTTCCTACTCCTCATAGAGATAGCATCACCAGTTGTGTGTGGTGTTGCTACTCCTCATAGAGATAACATCACCAGTTGTGTGTGGTGTTGCTACTCCTCATAGAGATAACATCACCAGTTGTGTGTGGTGTTCCTACTCCTCATAGAGATAACATCACCAGTTGTGTGTAGTGTTCCTACTCCTCATAGAGATAACATCACCAGTTGTGTGTGGTGTTGCTACTCCTCATAGAGATAACATCACCAGTTGTGTATGGTGTTGCTACTCCTCATAGAGATAACATCACCAGTTGTGTGTAGTGTTCCTACTCCTCATAGAGATAACATCACCAGTTGTGTGTGGTGTTCCTACTCCTCATAGAGATAACATCACCAGTTGTGTGTGGTGCTGCTACTCCTCATAGAGATAACATCACCAGTTGTGTGTGGTGTTCCTACTCCTCATAGAGATAACATCACCAGTTGCGTGTGGTGTTGCTACTCCTCACAGAGATCACATCACCAGTTGTGTTTGGTGTTCCTACTCCTCACAGAGATAACATCACCAGTTGTGTGTGGTGTTGCTACTCCTCATAGAGATAACATCACCAGTTGTGTGTGGTGCTGCTACTCCTCATAGAGATAACATCACCAGTTGTGTGTGGTGCTGCTACTCCTCATAGAGATAACATCACCAGTTGTGTGTGGTGTTCCTACTCCTCATAGAGATAACATCACCAGTTGTGTGTGGTGTTGCTACTCCTCATAGAGATAACATCACCAGTTGTGTGTGGTGCTGATACTCCTCATAGAGATAACATCACCAGTTGTGTGTGGTGCTGCTACTCCTCATAGAGATAACATCACCAGTTGTGTGTGGTGTTCCTACTCCTCATAGAGATAACATCACCAGTTGTGTGTGGTGCTGCTACTCCTCATAGAGATAACATCACCAGTTGTGTGTGGTGTTCCTACTCCTCATAGAGATAACATCACCAGTTGTGTGTGGTGCTGCTACTCCTCATAGAGATAACATCACCAGTTGTGTGTGGTGCTGCTACTCCTCATAGAGATAACATCACCAGTTGTGTGTGGTGTTGCTACTCCTCATAGAGATAACATCACCAGTTGTGTGTGGTGTTCCTACTTCTCATAGAGATAACATCACCAGTTGTGTGTGGTGCTGCTACTCCTCATAGAGATAACATCACCAGTTGTGTGTGGTGCTGCTACTCCTCATAGAGATAACATCACCAGTTGTGTGTGGTGTTGCTACTCCTCATAGAGATAACATCACCAGTTGTGTGTGGTGCTGCTACTCCTCACAGAGATCACATCACCAGTTGTGTGTGGTGTTCCTACTCCTCATAGAGATAACATCACCAGTTGTGTGTGGTGTTCCTACTCCTCATAGAGATAACATCACCAGTTGTGTTTGGTGTTGCTACTCCTCATAGAGATAACATCACCAGTTGTGTGTGGTGTTCCTACTCCTCATAGAGATAACATCACCAGTTGTGTTTGGTGTTGCTACTCCTCATAGAGATAACATCACCAGTTGTGTGTGGTGTTGCTACTCCTCATAGAGATAACATCACCAGTTGTGTGTGGTGTTCCTACTCCTCATAGAGATCACATCACCAGTTGTGTGTGGTGTTCCTACTCCTCATAGAGATAACATCACCAGTTGTGTGTGGTGTTCCTACTCCTCATAGAGATCACATCACCAGTTGTGTGTGGTGTTCCTACTCCTCATAGAGATAACATCACCAGTTGTGTGTGGTGTTGCTACTCCTCATAGAGATCACATCACCAGTTGTGTGTGGTGTTCCTACTCCTCATAGAGATAACATCACCAGTTGTGTTTGGTGTTGCCACTCCTCATAGAGATCACATCTCCAGTTGTGTGTGGTGTTCCTACTTCTCACAGAGATCACATCATCAGTTGTGTGTGGTGTTCCTACTCCTCATAGAGATAACATCACCAGTTGTGTGTGGTGTTCCTACTTCTCACAGAGATCACATCACCAGTTGTGTGTGGTGCTGCTACTCCTCACAGAGATCACATTACCAGTTGTGTGTGGTGCTGCTACTCCTCACAGAGATCACATCATCAGTTGTGTGTGGTGCTGCTACTCCTCACAGAGATCACATCATCAGTTGTATGTGGTGCTGCTACTCCTCACAGAGATCACATCACCAGTTGTGTGTGGTGCTGCTACTCCTCACAGAGATCACACCACCAGTTGTGTGTGGTGTTCCCACAACTCACATCACCAGTTGTGTGTGGTGTTCCCACAACTCACAGAGATCACATCACCAGTTGTGTGTGGTGCTGCTACTCCTCACAGAGATCACATCACCAGTTGTGTGTGGTGCTGCTACTCCTCACAGAGATCACATCACCAGTTGTGTGTGGTGTTCCCACAACTCACAGAGATCACATCACCAGTTGTGTGTGGTGCTGCTACTCCTCACAGAGATCACATCACCAGTTGTGTGTGGTGCTGCTACTCCTCACAGAGATCACATCACCAGTTGTGTGTGGTGCTGCTACTCCTCACAGAGATCACATCACCAGTTGTGTGTGGTGCTGCTACTCCTCACAAACTATCCCAGAGCTTGACGCTGAGAGCAGAGCTATCCTCTTCCACCTCCAGGCTGGGTCTCTGTTTCCTAACTTGACAAACCCAACCTGTCAATCCATCACACCGGTATGTACCACTTATTTTTAGCACCACTAGGAGATCACGTGACAACACGTTTTAACGGGTGTTATATCACGGGCAAGGTATGACGTTACCTTGTTAATCTGGTTCAAGATACAAGCCATCTGATTGGCTGTTTTAAACACGTTAGTGAAACCCCACAACAATCTCTCGTATCGTTCATTTCCGGAATTTAAATCCCACAAGTCTCACTGTCAACATTGTAACAATATACCAGAACTCTTCCATTTGGTCTGCCTTCATTTATTCAACAACTATTCCATTTTGTCTGCCTTCATTTATTCAACAACTATTCCATTTTGTCTGCCTTCATTTATTCAACAACTATTCCATTTTGTCTGCCTTCATTTATTCGACAACTATTCCATTTTGTCTGCCTTCATTTATTCGCCCAACTATTCCATTTTGTCTGCCTTCATTTATTCGACAACTATTCCATTTTGTCTGCCTTCATTTATTCGACAACTATTCCATTTTGTCTGCCTTCATTTATTCGACAACTATTCCATTTTGTCTGCCTTCATTTATTCGACAACTATTCCATTTTGTCTGCCTTCATTTATTCGACAACTATTCCATTTTGTCTGCCTTCATTTATTCGCCCAACTATTCCATTTGGTCTGCCTTCATTTATTCGCCAACTATTCCATTTTGTCTGCCTTCATTTATTCGCCAACTATTCCATTTGGTCTGCCTTCATTTATTCGCCAACTATTCCATTTGGTCTGCCTTCATTTATTCGACAACTATTCCATTTTGTCTGCCTTCATTTATTCGCCCAACTATTCCATTTTGTCTGCCTTCATTTATTCGACAACTATTCCATTTTGTCTGCCTTCATTTATTCGCCCAACTATTCCATTTGGTCTGCCTTCATTTATTCGCCAACTATTCCATTTTGTCTGCCTTCATTTATTCGCCAACTATTCCATTTGGTCTGCCTTCATTTATTCGCCAACTATTCCATTTGGTCTGCCTTCATTTATTCGCCAACTATTCCATTTTGTCTGCCTTCAATTGTTTGCCAACTATTCCATTTGGTCTGCCTTCATTTATTCGCCAACTATTCCATTGTGTCTGCCTTCATTTATTCGCCAACTATTCCATTTTGTCTGCCTTCATTTGTTTGCCAACTATTCCATTTTGTCTGCCTTCATTTATTCGCCAACTATTCCATTTTGTCTGCCTTCATTTATTCGCCAACTATTCCATTTTGTCTGCCTTCATTTATTCGCCAACTATTCCATTTTGTCTGCCTTCATTTATTCGCCAACTATTCCATTATTGTCACCTACTGTTATTCTCCAGGGAAATTACTTTGACTGCTACAACTGTACAAATCCTCATCCTAGCACTCTAGTGTAGACAGTCCTAGAGAACATTTTCAACTCTTGTGTTTTTTCTTCTCAAAAGGAGACTTGCGGAGTGTGACCGAGTCCGACATCTAGAAGGTAACTGCAACTTGGCTCCAATCTCAAGACCATCTACACTGATGGCTCGGTCATATGGGGTGTGCGGGCTTTTGTTGTGTATTCTAATAGAAAAGTTGATAGAGAAAGGTGCATGAGCTATAGAACTACACCTCCAGCACACGCATGGAGATTGAGGCTGTCATAGAAGCTGTCACGTGGTTGATTAAGAACCGACAGCACTTCCGGTCATATTGACTGACCCACAAAAGCGATCTTCCCCGAATTGAGAAGAATATGTTGAGGGGAGAGTGAGTGCACATACTGGAGGTGTTTCAACATCGCCTCAACCTGGACATACGGGAGTTCGGGCCAACCGGCGGGTTGGCGGCGTCTGCCATTGTGTATGGAACCTTATAAATTTGACATGGATGGCATTATGAGGACTTTCAGGTATCACCTCTCAAAGGAAGATGACAATGAAGAGGAAGATAACCCGCAGGTCAAAGGAATAGTGGATCGTGGTGCCACGATGGACAGAAAAAAACATCCTCAGCGGAAAAGGACGGACGCAATACTTTCAATCCATTCAACTCAAGAACAATCACTAGACGAGCACTTCCACGGTTGCTGGAACGAGCGACAGAGCGGATACGGATGATGGTAGTCAGAACTAAAGATTCAAATATTTCTCAAATACCAAGCTTTACCTGGTTTCTTTAAATCCAGATTTTTCTTTGGTTCCCTTCAATAGAGATCGTTACTTGGTTCCCTTCAATAGAGATCGTTACTTGGTTCCCTTCAATAGAGATCGTTACTTGGTTCCCTTCAATAGAGATCGTTACTTGGTTCCCTTCAATAGAGATCGTTACTTGGTTCCCTTCAATAGAGATCGTTACTTGGTTCCCTTCAATAGAGATCGTTACTTGGTTCCCTTCAATAGAGATCGTTACTTGGTTCCCTTCAATAGAGATCGTTACTTGGTTCCCCTCAATAGGGATCGTACTTGGTTCCCTTCAATAGAGATAGTTACTTGGTTCCTTTCAATAGAGATCGTTACTTGGTTCCCCTCAAAAGAGATCGTTACTTGGTTCCCTTCAATAGAGATCGTTACTTGGTTCCCTTCAATAGAGATCGTTACTTGGTTCCCCTAAATAGAGATCGTTACTTGGTTCCCCTCAATAAAGATCGTTACTTGGTTCCCCTCAATAGAGATCGTTACTTGGTTCCCTTCAATAGAGATCGTTACTTGGTTCCCTTCAATAGAGATCGTTACTTGGTTCCCCTCAATAGAGATCGTTACTTGGTTCCCTTCAATAGAGATCGTTACTTGGTTCCCTTCAATAGAGATCGTTACTTTGTTCCCTTCAATAGAGATCGTTACTTGGTTCCCTTCAATAGAGATCGTTACTTGGTTCCCTTCAATAGAGATCGTTACTTGGTTCCCTTCAATAGAGATCGTTACTTGGTTCCCTTCAATAGAGATCGTTACTTGGTTCCCTTCAATAGAGATCGTTACTTGGTTCCCCTCAATAGAGATCGTTACTTGGTTCCCTTCAATAGAGATCGTTACTTGGTTCCTTTCAATAGAGATCGTTACTTGGTTCCCCTCAATAGAGATCGTTACTTGGTTCCCTTCAATAGAGATCGTTACTTGGTTCCCTTCAATAGAGATCGTTACTTGGTTCCCCTCAATAGAGATCGTTACTTGGTTCCCCTCAATAAATATCGTTACTTGGTTCCCCTCAGTAGAGATCGTTACTTGGTTCCCTTCAATAGAGATCGTTACTTGGTTCCCTTCAATAGAGATCGTTACTTGGTTCCCCTCAATAGAGATCGTTACTTGGTTCCCCTCAATAGAGATCGGTACTTGGTTCCCCTCAATAGAGATCGTTACTTTGTTCCCTTCAATAGAGATCGTTACTTGGTTCCCTTCAATAGAGATCGTTACTTGGTTCCCCTCAATAGAGATCGTAACTTGGTTCCCTTCAATAGAGATCGATACTTGGTTCCCCTCAATAGAGATCGTTACTTTGTTCCCCTCAATAGAGATCGTTACTTGGTTCCCCTCAATAAATATCGTTACTTGTTTCCCCTCAATAGAGATCGTTACTTGGTTCCCTTCAATAGAGATCGTTACTTGGTTCCTTTCAATAGAGATCGTTACTTGGTTCCCCTCAATAGAGATCGTTACTTGGTTCCCTTCAATAGAGATCGTTACTTGGTTCCCTTCAATAGAGATCGTTACTTGGTTCCCCTCAATAGAGATCGTTACTTGGTTCCCTTCAATAGAGATCGTTACTTGGTTCCCTTCAATAGAGATCGTTACTTGGTTCCCTTCAATAGAGATCGTTACTTGGTTCCCCTCAATAGAGATCGTTACTTGGTTCCCTTCAATAGAGATCGTTACTTGGTTCCCTTCAATAGAGATCGTTACTTGGTTCCCCTCAATAAAGATCGTTACTTGTTCCCCTCAATAGAGATCGTTACTTGGTTCCCCTCAATAGAGATCGTTACTTGGTTCCCATCAATAGAGATCGTTACTTGGTTCCCTTCAATATAGATCGTTACTTTGTTCCCCTCAACAGAAATCGTTACTTGTTCCCTTCAATAGAGATCGTTACTTGGTTCTCCTCAATATAGATCGTTACTTGGTTCCCCTCAATATAGATCGTTACTTGGTTCCCTTCAATATAGATCGTTACTTGGTTCCCCTCAATAGAAATCGCTACTTTGTTCCCCTCAATAGAGATCGTTACTTGGTTCCCCTCAATAAATATCGTTACTTGGTTCCCCTCAATAGAGATCGTTACTTGGTTCCCTTCAATAGAGATCGTTTCTTGGTTCCCTTCAATAGAGATCGTTACTTGGTTCCCCTCAATAGAGATCGTTACTTGGTTCCCTTCAATAGAGATCGTTACTTGGTTCCCTTCAATAGAGATCGTTACTTGGTTCCCCTCAATAGAGATCGTTACTTGGTTCCCCTTCAATAGAGATCGTTACTTGGTTCCCTTCAATAGAGATCGTTACTTGGTTCCCTTCAATAGAGATCGTTACTTGGTTCCCTTCAATAGAGATCGTTACTTGGTTCCCCTCAATAGAGATCGTTACTTGGTTACCTTCAATAGAGATCGTTACTTGGTTCCCTTCAATAGAGATCGTTACTTGGTTCCCCTCAATAAAGATCGTTACTTGGTTCCCCTCAATAGAGATCGTTACTTGGTTCCCCTCAATAGAGATCGTTACTTGGTTCCCATCAATAGAGATCGTTACTTGGTTCCCTTCAATATAGATCATTACTTTGTTCCCCTCAACAGAAATCGTTACTTGTTCCCTTCAATAGAGATCGTTACTTGGTTCTCCTGCCATTCTGCATCTCACCTCTTTTGTACATCTTCCATCTGAGGTTAGTAAAGTTCCCAAATATTTAAATTCATTTACCTGTTCTAATATTGTTCCACTTGTCTTTATTTTGCACTGAGGTGATGTCTTTTTCTTTGTTGTTACCATTACCTCTGTCTTTTTGCTATTAAGGCTGAGTCCTTTATTTTGTCCTTTATTACTGCAATTACCGCTATGTAATATAGTTCCTCAATTATTGCCCTAAATTAAACATAATTATAATTGCATCATAATATCTTATTTATTTGCAATATGCTTTTAGACAAAGACAGGGTTTTGCTGCTAATTAAATTCTCTTAAAGTTTTGTTCAGGGTTTTTATTTTTTTATATAAAGACACAGCGCAGTGATTCTTAGTCGTCACTTCATATACTATCCTTCCCATCGGCAGTACTTTTAATGCTTCAATAAGAAAATATAATGTCATTTGAGTTGTCGTTCTTTTGTTTCCATAGGAACAAGGAGGCAATTGTTGAAATGGCCTACCAGGTTCTTATAGAAACTGCAAGGTCGATAGATGCCGTTGTACGGTTGTAGTAGGTTTAACCTCCATAGACATTGAAGCCTATTTATTAGTAACGGCTTGAGTTATATGAACTATATCACTGCTATACGGTGGCTGGTTGTACACTGACATTTAACTCATTGAGCCGGAATGTGACTGTGTTATCTATTCTGATTAAACATTAGGGAAGTCGGGGCCTCGGCTGCCTCCTCACAGTATCCGCCGCTGCTCAATACAGATCTTAACTATGTTTCCTTCAATACAGATCTTAACTTTGTTTCCTTCAATACAGATCTTAATTATTTTTCCATCAATACAGATCTTAACTTTGTTTCCTTCAATACAGATCTTAACTTTGTTTCCTTCAATACATATCTTAACTTTGTTTCCTTCAATACATATCTTAACTTTGTTTCCTTCAATACAGATCTTAACTTTGTTTCCTTCAATATAGATCTTTACTGGACCAATTTGTGATCGCACAGCTAATGATTTGCTATATTTCTTTGTAGCTTCTATGTTTAGATTTGAACAGAATGTAAGTTTAGTCTGCTTCAAGTAAAAAAACGTAAAGTACCCCCGTCACGCCAAGTGGCGTATAGGATGGTGTTAGTGACCCTATATTTTACAGACCTTCAGCACACGATTTTTGGGGTAATGTGGTCGGTATTACGCCCGTGCTGCTTTACTTTCCCATAAAAAAATCCGGTACCCAGTTAAGGCTGGGTGAACCCGGAAGTCGTCGATTGGGATCGAACCCTACCCCTTGTCCTTTGTAGTCCAGTTCACTAACCACTGAGCTATCGCGACTCCCGTCTGCTTCAAGTACTTCTCAAATTCAGTAGTTAAACAGGGATAGCTCATCAATCAATCACAAGGGTGTTCACTTCCTTGTACATCGAGCAATCACAAGGGTGTTCACTTCCTTGCACGTCGACCAATCAATCACAAGGGTGTTCACTTCCTTGCACGTCGAGCAATCAATCACAAGGGTGTTCACTTCCTTGCACGTCGACCAATCAATCACAATGGTGTTCACTTCCTTGCACATCGACCAATCAATCACAAGGGTGTTCACTTCCTTGCACGTCAAGCAATCAATCACAAGGGTGTTCACTTCCTTGCACGTCGAGCAATCAATCACAAGGGTGTTCACTTCCTTGCACGTCGAGCAATCAATCACAAGGGTGTTCACTTCCTTGCACGTCGACCAATCAATCACAAGGGTGTTCACTTCCTAGCACATCGAGCAATCACAAGGGTGTTCACTTCCTTGCACGTCGACCAATCAATCACAGGGGTGTTCACTTCCTTGCACGTCGAGCAATCAATCGCAAGGGTGTTCACTTCCTTGCACGTCGACCAATCAATCACAAGGGTGTTCACTTCCTAGCACATCGAGCAATCACAAGGGTGTTCACTTCCTAGCACATCGAGCAATCAATCACAGTGGTGCATACGTCGTGACCCCGAGTAGCATGACAATGGAGGCGATGACAGTGACCAAGGCATTCAAATGGTTAGAGTCACAAGACTACACCCACGCATGTATACTGAGTGATTCGATGAGCATGATTTAAAAAGTGGAGGCGGGCTCTGTACGCATGCAATGGGTAGAGCCGTTGCAGAAGTCAAAACTACGTAAGGTCATCTTTGTCTATGTCCCTGGACATACGGGAGTACGGGGAAATGAAAGAGCAGACAGGTTGGCTAGCTACGCTGTCGTTGAGGACGGGCAACCAATGGATCGGGCGGACATCATCAATGCCCTCCGTGATGTAGGCAGGGCACAGGACTTCGACAACCATGAGTTCAGGTCACTCCTTCCAATGAAAGAGATGGGAGTTTAGATGAGCACATCCAGAAACGAGAAACTTAGTGGGCGTGTGAGAAGACTAACAGCACAGAACTGGAGTCGTCAGTCGCTGGACGGGACTTGTTGAGGAGGGGATCTGAGCACCTATGTGCATGTTCGGAGTACAATGATGGTGTGTATGGCCCTTTTCGTCTTGTCAGACGGTCTAGTGGAGGCTATTGCGTATTTTTTTGAGGTATTGTTTTTGCCGAACAGCTTCTCTCGTGGCTAATTCTACCAATGTTTGACAAACACACGCGGTCACATAATGAACAGGTCAGGCTCGCTGGTCCACAGGGTTTACCATCCTTTTTCATGAGTCTCTTCTCTTCTAAGTCCTGTCTTAGAACAGTCTCAAATGTTGTTATACCGTTCCTTATACGTGCTCTCCATGATGTGCGATCACTTGCCAGATGTTGCCAGTCGTTTTCACAGATGGCGAAGTCTTTCAGAGATGATTTGCAGATATCTCTATATCGTAGTTTAGGTCTGCCGATTTGTCGTTTTCCGTGTTTTAGCTCGCCATATAGTATTTGCCTAGGAATGCGTTTTTCTTCCATCCGTTGGACATGCCCCAGCCATCTTAGCCTTCGACTTCTGAGCATCGACATGATTGTTAGGGTCTTAGCACGTTGCAGGACAGTTAAGTTGGTTATTTTGTCCTGCCATTTGATGTGCATTATTTTGCGGAGACATCGCATGTGGAAGACATTTAGTCTTTTTTCCTGGTTTGAGTATGTTGTCCAGGTTTCGGATCCATATAGTAGTGTGCTAAGCACACAAGTTTGGTATATTAAGAGTTTAGTCTTTGAGTTAGTTTCGTGTTGTTCCATGCCCTTTTTGTGAGTTTGCCGAAGGTCGTAGCTGCCTTACCAATTCGACAGTTTATTTCTTCATCAAGAGAGATGGTTTGCGTAACTGTGGATCCAAGATATGTAAATTTCTGTACTGATTCTAGTGGGCAGTCTTTTAGAGTAATAGATATAGGTTTGGAGTCACCTTGATTTAGTATTACTGTCTTCTGAACATTAATTGACAGTGAAAAAAGGTCGCATGCTTTATCCAGGTTGTTGATCAGCGACTGTAGGGTGGCCTCACTATGAGCGACTAGGGCTGCATCGTCAGCAAATAAAAATTCTTTAAGTAGGGCAACATTTGTTTTGGTTTTTGCTCTTAGTCGTGCTAGGTTGAACAGTGAGCCATCTGGTCTAGTGCGAATGTAAATATCTCCTGATCTGTTTTCGAAGGTGTAATTTAGGAGGGCAGCAAAAAATATACCAAAAAGGGTGGGGGCGAGGACACATCCCTGTTTCACTCCTTTGTTGACTTTGAAATTCTCTGATGGACTCCCATCAAAATGGACTTTGCCATTCATGTCTTCATGGAAGGAAATTATCAGCCTAAGTAATTTAGGAGGGCAGCCTATGCCTTCTAACACCTTGTAGAGACCATCTCTGTTTACTGTGTCGAATGCCTTTGTGAGATCCACAAAGGCAATATAGAGCGGCATATTTTGTTCCCGATGGAACAATGATGGTGACCCGCTAATAACTCAATAACTGAGGAGGGGATCTGAGTACCTATGTGCATGTTCGGAGTACAATGATGGTGACCCGCTAATAACTCAATAACTGAGGAGGGGATCTGAGCACCTATGTGCATGTTCGGAGTACAATGATGGTGACCCGCTAATAACTCAATAACTGAGAGGGGATCTGAGTACCTATGTGCATGTTCGGAGTACAATGATGGTGACCCGCTAATAACTCAATAACTGAGGAGGGGATCTGAGTACCTATGTGCATGTTCGGAGTACAATGATGGTGACCCGCTAATAACTCAATAACTGAGAGGGGATCTGAGTACCTATGTGCATGTTCGGAGTACAATGATGGTGACCCGCTAATAACTCAATAACTGAGGAGGGGATCTGAGCACCTATGTGCATGTTCGGAGTACAATGATGGTGACCCGCTAATAACTCAATAACTGAGGAGGGGATCTGAGTACCTATGTGCATGTTCGGAGTACAATGATGGTGACCCGCTAATAACTCAATAACTGAGGAGGGGATCTGAGTACCTATGTGCATGTTCGGAGTACAATGATGGTGACCCGCTAATAACTCAATAACTAAACAAATGTACCAATGTAAGAAGTAGTAGTAAGTAGCATTAAACAATCATACATGTATATGACACTAAACAATCATACGTGTGTGTGACACTAAACAATCATACATGTATATGACACTAAACAATCATACATGTATATGACACTAAACAATCATACGTGTGTGTGACACTAAACAATCATACATGTATATGACACTAAACAATCATACATGTATATGACACTAAACAATCATACATGTATATGACACTAAACAATCATACATGTATATGACACTAAACAATCATACATGTATATGACACTAAACAATCATACATGTATATGACACTAAACAATCATACATGTATATGACACTAAACAATCATACATGTATATGACACTAAACAATCATACATGTATATGACACTAAACAATCATACATGTATATGACACTAAACAATCATACATGTATATGACACTAAACAATCATACATGTATATGACACTAAACAATCATACATGTATATGACACTAAACAATCATACATGTATATGACACTAAACAATCATACATGTATATGACACTAAACAATCATATGTGTGTGTGACACTAAACAATCATACATGTATATGACACTAAACAATCATATGTGTGTGTGTGACACTATACAATAATACATGTGTGTGACACTAAACAATCATATGTGTGTGTGACACTATACAATAATACATGTGTGTGACACTAAACAATCATATGTGTGTGTGACACTAAACAATCATACGTGTGTGTGACACTAGACAATCATACATGTATATGACACTAAACAATCATAAATGTATATGACACTAAACAATCATATGTGTGTGTGAGACACTATACAATAATACATGTATATGACACTAAACAATCATTCATGTATATGACACTAAACAATCATATGTGTGTGTGACACTAAACAATCATACATATATATGACACTAAACAATCATACATGTATATGACACTAAACAATCATATGTGTGTGTGACACTATACAATAATACATGTATATGACACTAAACAATCATACGTGTATGTGACACTAAACAATCATGCAATTGTAAGAGGCAGTTGTAAGTAAGAGTAGTAGACTACAGTACACAATCATACATATGTGAAGGAACAGCTGACGGTGGCACTTAATAGTCAACCACAGGTAAACGAGACAGGTATCAACTGGGTGTAGCCAGTGCTCATAAAAACATGAATGGTAGCACTGTGTCTACTTACACAGGGCTTCCTCGGGATGTCCGATGACTTTCTCTCACCGGGTACACTCAGATGGCTTGAGACAAGGGAGACAACTCACATCGGCACACAGATATCACTCCCGTCAGTCTGTTCCTCTCTATTGTCACGTGACAAACCACGAGTTTGGCGACAATCGATCAATCAACTTGTGAGAGGGTCTCTGTCAGATGTGAACTTCTGGCATCTGGTCATAGAAAATGTGTGCGTGTAAGTTGGATGGTAGGTGTATGTTTGCGAGCGCGTGTGTGTATGTATGTGAGTGCGCACGAACTCACATGTCAATTTACCTGCTAAACTTTATGAATCCTTTTCTAAGCGTTCACCTGTTAAGTGCACGTGTTGTTCCGCTAGTCTATAGCATAGCCGCAATATTCCTTTATATAACAGCCATAAGATTCCTTTATATAACATAGCCGCAATATTCCTTTATATAACATAACCGCAATATTCCTTTATATAACATAGCCACAATATTCCTTTATATAGCATAGCCGCAATATTCCTTTATATAGCATAGCCGCAATATTCCTTTATATAGCATAGCCGCAATATTCCTTTATATAGCATAGCCGCAATATTCCTTTATATAGCATAGCCGCAATATTCCTTTATATAGCATAGCCGCAATATTCCTTTATATAGCATAGCCGCAATATTCCTTTATATAGCATAGCCGCAATATTCCTTTATATAGCATAGCCGCAATATTCCTTTATATAGCATAGCCGCAATATTCCTTTATATAGCATAGCCGCAATATTCCTATATATAGCATAGCCGCAATATTCCTTTATATAGCATAGCCGCAATATTCCTTTATATAGCATAGCCGCAATATTCCTTTATATAGCATAGCCGCGATATTCCTTTATATAGCATAGCCGCAATATTCCTTTATATAGCATAGCCGCAATATTCCTTTATATAGCATAGCCGCAATATTCCTATATATAGCATAGCCGCAATATTCCTTTATATAGCATAGCCGCAATATTCCTTTATATAGCATAGCCGCAATATCTGCGCCTTTCGGCCCGACACATCCGTGTTCAACATAGATAGGTAGATGTGCTTCACAATATCTACATGGACAGCTGCCATTTTTGTCCTGCTCTTTTCGACTTCAAGCCGCCACAGGTTTTACGTGCGCGCGTGCACACGGGACCTCCTATTTTTTCCGAGAAGGCAGGACATGGGATCTTACTACACAGAGAAAAAGTTAGACATGGGATCTCACTACGCAGACAAATGGCTGGACATGGGATCTCACTATGCAGACAAATGGCTGGACATGGGATCTCACTACGCAGACAAATGGCTGGACATGGGATCTCACTACGCAGACAAATGGCTGGACATGGGATCTCACTATGCAGAGAAAAGGCTAGGCATGGGATCTCACTATGCAGAGAAAAGGCTAGACATGGGATCTCACTACGCAGACAAATGGCTGGACATGGGATCTCACTATGCAGAGAAAAGGCTAGACATGGGATCTCACTACGCAGAGAAAAGGCTAGACATGGGATCTCACTACGCAGACAAATGGCTGGACATGGGATCTCACTACGCAGAGAAAAGGCTAGACATGGGGTCTCACTACGTAGAGAAAAGGCTAGACATGGGATCTCACTACGCAGAGAAAAGGCTAGACATGGGGTCTCACTACGTAGAGAAAAGGCTAGACATGGGATCTCACTACGCAGACAAATGGCTGGACATGGGATCTCACTACGCAGAGAAAAGGCTAGACATGGGATCTCACTACGCAGAGAAAAGGCTAGACATGGGGTCTCACTACGTAGAGAAAAGGCTAGACATGGGATCTCACTACGCAGAGAAAAGGCTAGACATGGGATCTCACTACGCAGACAAATGGCTGGACATAGGATCTCACTACGCAGAGAAAAGGCTAGACATGGATCTCACAACGCAGAGAAAAGGCTAGACATGGGATCTCACTACGCAGAGACCAGAGAAGGTTACAGCCACGAAGAAACCGCGGGTTCGATTTTTGGAAGATGTCCAATGTTTGTGGTGGGAATCGAAGCTAGGACCTTTCAGTCCAGAAGTCGACGTCTTACCTCTAGACCACCCAATTATGAATGTTCACAATTCTAGAATTCATTCTTGTTTGTTTTGATAACTCTCTACCCCATCATCACAGCTTTTTTATGTTTCACAAACTTGAGACCATTTTAAAAAATAAAGCACACGCCATGTTTTAGATGCATTTTAAAAAATGCCCAAAAATGCTCTCAAAAAGAAAACCCAATGAAAAGAAGATAGCAAGAAGGTGAGCCCAGAATCAAAGATAGTTCTCGTGGAGACCCAGAGCTCTTTGAGAAATCCCCCATCTACTCTTCACTAGAAGAATTGGGAAATGAACAAAAAGAGAACTTTCAAGAATAGATTGGAAATTGTAGTATCATGAGCAGCTAATTCCTAATGCATCACTTTCTAGGCCACACGCTACCACCCCTTCATCCACTAAATGTCTGTAGATGGCCACACTATGTTTCATTAAACTGAATTTGTTATAAAAGATTTGTACACAGCTTTCCCACCGCTCTAGTAACAATCATGGGAACTAGAATACCAGTAGCAATGTCAGCAAGAAGTATAAATCACGAGAGTATTCTAATGATGGGAGATTGTACATCTATTTCTGTTAGCAAGAGGCGAGTAAAATCACGAGAGTAATCTAATGATGGGAGATTGTACATCCATTTCTGTTAGCAAGAGTCGAGTAAAATCACGAGAGTATTCTAATGATGGGAGATTGTACATCCATTTCTGTTAGCAAGAGTCGAGTAAAATCACGAGAGTATTCTCTCTCTCTCTCTCTCTCTCTCTCTCTCTCTCTCTCTCTCTCTCTCTCTCTCTCTGCGTTCAGGACTCAATCAGAGTAAGGATTCCAGACTCCCACATGAAGTCAGCTGTCAGGCTAAGTGTGTTGATCGCCCCCACAGACAGAACATCACAATTAGAGTCTGTCAGATCCACTCTGACTGAACACCCGTTAATACGTTGCACTGTGTTCTGCGCCAGTGGCCCAGTGCATCCGATTTCAGCCAGCATTTTATTCGGGTTTGCTTTCCCTAGCCTTTGATTGTCCCCAATCTTCCTGCAAGGCAGCAGATTGTCTTTTCTGTAGGGGGATTCTGCCCTTAGATGGTCGGCCCTCCCAGGTTTACGAGCACCATCTGCCCGAGTCACTAGAGGTGACTAACACAGACATGCACACACAAAGATGTGAGATGTGACTAACACAGACATGCACACACAAAGATGTGAGATGTTTTCTAATGATGGGAGATTGTACATCTATTTCTGTTAGCAAGAGGCGAGTAAAATCACGAGAGTAATCTAATGATGGGAGATTGTACATCTATTTCTGTTAGCAAGAGGCGAGTAAAATCACGAGAGTATTCTAATGATGGGAGATTGTACATCCATTTCTGTTAGCAAGAGGCGAGTAAAATCATGAGAGTATTCTAATGATGGGAGATTGTACATCCATTTCTGTTAGCAATAAGCGAGTAAAATCACGAGAGTAATCTAATGATGGGAGATTGTACATCCATTTCTGTTAGCAATAAGCGAGTAAAATCACGAGAGTATTCTAATGATGGGAGATTGTACATCCATTTCTGTTAGCAATAAGCGAGTAAAATCACGAGAGTAATCTAATGATGGGAGATTGTACATCCATTTCTGTTAGCAATAAGCGAGTAAAATCACGAGAGTAATCTAATGATGGGAGATTGTACATCCATTTCTGTTAGCAATAAGCGAGTAAAATCACGAGAGTATTCTAATGATGGGAGATTGTACATCCATTTCTGTTAGCAATAAGCGAGTAAAATCACGAGAGTAATCTAATGATGGGAGATTGTACATCCATTTCTGTTAGCAATAAGCGAGTAAAATCACGAGAGTATTCTAATGATGGGAGATCGAGCCTTCAGTTATGAGCAGGTCACGCGCTAGGACGACCTAACTTTACAAGCACCAATCATCTCCCATTCAGACCGGAGTTTATCTTATGAAGTCTACAGTCTGTTTCATGGCCTCAGTTCTGTCATCAAGTTTATCTTATGAAGTCTACAGTCTGTTTCATGGCCTCAGTTCTGTCATCAAGTTTATCTTATGAAGTCTACAGTCTGTTTCATGGCCTCAGTTCTGTCATCAAGTTTATCTTATGAAGTCTACAGTCTGTTTCAAGGCGTCAGTTCTGTCATCAAGTTTCTCTTATGAAGTCTACAGTCTGTTTCATGGCTTCAGTTCTGTCATCAAGTTTATCTTATGAAGTCTACAGTCTGTTTCATGGCCTCAGTTCTGTCATAAAGTTTCTCTTATGAAGTCTACAGTCTGTTTCAAGGCCTCAGTTCTGTCATCAAGTTTCTCTTATGAAGTCTGCCGTCTGTTTCAAGGCCTCAGTTCTGTCATCAAGTTTATCTTATGAAGTCTACAGTCTGTTTCATGGCTTCAGTTCTGTCATAAAGTTTCTCTTATGAAGTCTACAGTCTGTTTCAAGGCCTCAGTTCTGTCATCAAGTTTCTCTTATGAAGTCTGCCGTCTGTTTCAAGGCCTCAGTTCTGTCATCAAGTTTCTCTTATGAAGTCTGCCGTCTGTTTCAAGGCCTCAGTTCTGTCATCAAGTTTCTCTTATGAAGTCTGCCGTCTGTTTCAAGGCCTCAGTCCTGTCATCAAGTTTCTCTTATGAAGTCTGCCGTCTGTTTCAAGGCCTCAGTTCTGTCATCAAGTTTCTCTTACGAAGTCTGCCGTCTGTTTCAAGGCCTCAGTTCTGTCATCAAGTTTCTCTTATGAAGTCTGCCGTCTGTTTCAAGGCCTCAGTTCTGTCATCAAGTTTCTCTTATGAAGTCTGCCGTCTGTTTCAAGGCCTCAGTCCTGTCATCAAGTTTCTCTTATGAAGTCTGCCGTCTGTTTCAAGGCCTCAGTTCTGTCATCAAGTTTCTCTTATGAAGTCTGCCGTCTGTTTCAAGGCCTCAGTCCTGTCATCAAGTTTCTCTTATGAAGTCTGCCGTCTGTTTCAAGGCCTCAGTTCTGTCATCAAGTTTCTCTTATGAAGTCTGCCGTCTGTTTCAAGGCCTCAGTCCTGTCATCAAGTTTCTCTTATGAAGTCTGCCGTCTGTTTCAAGGCCTCAGTCCTGTCATCAAGTTTCTCTTATGAAGTCTGCCGTCTGTTTCAAGGCCTCAGTTCTGTCATCAAGTTTATCTTCCATGGTAGTAAACGCGGACCTCCTCAAGACTGTGTAGTGGGGCGGTCTTGTCAGATGTGCCTACTGGGGAACACTGACACCGGCTGGTGCTACCGTGCTACATATCAAGCAGTTGAAGATACAGGCAGTGTTCTCTTGTTCCAGAACAAGTGTGATAAGGTGGTCTCTCCCGTACAGTTGCTATATCCGTTCTCCACCTTGTGTTAGGCATAGTCTTGTTTTCACTTAACAGTTTGTATTGACAATAATAATGATTTTGGTCTCTTCATTACTGGATCTTTCAGTATTTTCTTCTTTCTTTAGCTAGTCTATATCAATGCCATGTATAACTAATGTCAATGATGACACTAGACCACTACTCACTTGATCAATGGTCGCTCACCAGCACTACAGTTGACCCCTGCTTTCTCCTCTGTGATCCTCATCGCTATTTCTCTGTGCTGTCTGGTCTCATTGTCAACCATTTTATTTTCAATATTGACATACTTGCTAGTCTCTATTGGACATTTCATTATAGCTGTGTGCGTGTTATTGCAGCTGCTTTGTCAAACACATAACACTTTGTTCTCACTTACACACGTGACCAACACTATTGATACACACACACGTGACCACCTACCAACACTATTGGTATACACACACACGTGACCACCTACCATCAATATTGGTACACACACACACGTGACCAATAACCAACAATATTGGTATACACACACACACGTGACCACCTACCAACACTATTGGTATACACACACACTCACACGTGACCACCTACCAACACTATTGGTATACACACACACTCACACGTGACCACCTACCAACAATATTGGTATACATACACACACGTGACCACCTACCAACAATATTGGTACACACACGTGACGACCTACCAACACTATTGGTATACACACACGTGACCAATGCTATCGCCGGATGTGTGTTTTTTTTCCAGCCGGAACACGCATTCCGTAAACTATTGGGTCAAACAGCCTCGAGATACACGTGGCAAAGTTTACAAAAAATTGACAAAACTAGAATTGTTGCGAGTTGACAATCTCCTATTATGGTTGTAGACAAGAACTCTGCCGTAACTATGCCACAGCTGTAGGGAGTCTATTGTTGCATAGCATGAGAGTTACCTGCAATTTTTTTTTTTTTTACAAAAAAGCTCCATCACCAAACCCCCAAGCTATAACCATTGCTATTACTAAACAATAAAAATTACTACTATCACTACTACAGTCATCAATATTACTATATGTCACAACTATCACTACTACAGTCATCAATAGTACTATATGTCACAACTATCACTACTACAGTCATCAATAGTACTATATGTCACACCTATGACTGCTACAGTCATCAATATTACTATATGTCACACCTATCACTACTACAGTCATCAATATTACTGTACTAATGTCACATCTAACAAAACTACAGTCATCAATATTACTACTAATGTCACATCTATCAAAACTACAGTCATCAATATTACTACTAATGTCACATTTAACAAAACTACAATCATCAATATTACTACTAATGTCACATCTATCAAAACTACAGTCATCAATATTACTACTAATGTCACATCTAACATTAATTACAATCATCAATATTACTACTAATGTCACATCTATCAAAACTACAATCATCAATATTACTACTAATGTCACATCTATCAAAACTACAATCATCAATATTACTACTAATGTCACATCTATCAAAACTACAATCATCAATATTACTACTAATGTCACATCTAACAAAACTACAGTCATCAATATTACTACTAATGTCACATCTATCAAAACTACAGTCATCAATATTACTATTAATGTCACATCTATCAAAACTACAGTCATCAATATTACTACTAATGTCACATCTAACAAAACTACAATCATCAATATTACTACTAATGTCACATCTATCAAAACTACAATCATCAATATTACTACTAATGTCACATCTATCAAAACAACAATCATCAATATTACTACTAATGTCACATCTAACAAAACTACAATCATCAATATTACTACTAATGTCACATCTATCAAAACTACAATCATCAAAATTACTACTAATGTCACATCTATCAAAACAACAATCATCAATATTACTACTAATGTCACATCTATCAAAACTACAATCATCAATATTACTACTAATGTCACATCTATCAAAACTACAATCATCAATATTACTACTAATGTCGGGAGCCGCAATAGCTTAGTAGATAGTGAACTTGACTACAAAGGACAAGAGGTCGGGTTAGATCTTGATCGATGGCTTTCAGGTTCACCCAGTGTTTAATGGCTACCGGATTTTTTCTTGGAAAGTAAAACGGCACGGGCGTAATACCGACCACATTACCCCAAAAATCATGTGCCGACGGTCTGTACAAATTATGGTTACTAAAACCATATTCCCTATAAGCCAGTAAGCGTGACAGGGCTCTTGACTTTTTTTTTTCAACTGCTAATGTCGCATCTATCAAAACTACAATCATCAATATTACTACTGTCACAATTGGTGGCACTACCACAATCATCAATATTACTACTGTCACAATTGATGACACTACCACAATCATCAATATTACTACTGTCACAATTGATGACACTACCACAATAATCAATATTACTACTGTCACAATTGATGACATTACTACAATCATCAATATTACTACTGTCACAATTGGTGGCACTACTACAATCATCAATATTACTACTGTCACGATTGATTACACTACTACAATCATCAATATTACTACTGTCACAATTGGTGGCACTACTACAATCATCAATATTACTACTGTCACAATTGATGACACTACTACAATCATCAATATTACTACTGTCACAATTGGTGGCACTACAACAATCATCAATATTACTACTGTCACGATTGATGACACTACTACAATCATCAATATTACTACTGTCACAATTGGTGGCACTACTACAATCATCAATATTACTACTGTCACAATTGGTGGCACTACTACAATCATCAATATTACTACAATCAT
Source organism: Megaustenia siamemsis (assembly GCA_032433765.1). Taxonomy (NCBI): domain Eukaryota; kingdom Metazoa; phylum Mollusca; class Gastropoda; order Stylommatophora; family Ariophantidae; genus Megaustenia; species Megaustenia siamemsis. The sequence continues at coordinate 11,125,242 of JAVIAB010000026.1, read as the reverse complement.
CAATATTACTACTGTCACAATTGATGACACTACTACAATCATTAATATTACTACTGTCACAATTGATGACACTACTACAATCTTCAATATTACTACTGTCACAATTGGTGACACTACTACAATAATCAATGTTACTACTGTCACAATTGATGACACTACTACAATCATCAATATTACTACTGTCACAATTGATGACACTACTACAATCATCAATATTACTACTGTCACAATTGGTGGCACTACTACAATCATCAATATTACTACTGTCACGATTGATTACACTACTACAATCATCAATATTACTACTGTCACGATTGATTACACTACTACAATCATCAATATTACTACTGTCACAATTGGTGGCACTACTACAATCATCAATATTACTACTGTCACAATTGATGACACTACTACAATCACCAATATTACTACTGTCACAATTGGTGGCACTTCTACAATCATCAATATTACTACTGTCACGATTGATGACACTACTACAATCATCAATATTACTACTGTCACAATTGGTGGCACTACTACAATCATCAATATTACTACTGTCACAATTGGTGGCACTACTACAATCATCAATATTACTACTGTCACAATTGATGACACTACTACAATAATCAATATTACTACTGTCACAATTCATGACACTACTACAATCATCAATATTACTGCTTGGCACCACTATCACTACTACAGTCATCAATGTTCCTACTCACCACCATTAATTTATTAACTATCAAGTAATATCACCATTAGTATACTACTACAACTACTATTAATATTACTGATGATACTACTACTACAAATACTACTACTACTATAACTACCACTATTACTGATGCTACTACTGCTACAACTACAACAAGTACAGCTACAACAACAACAACTACAGCCACAACTACAACAACTACAGCTACAACAACAAATGCTACTACTACAGCTACAACAACAAATACTATTACTACTAGTACAGCTACAACAACAACTACTACAGCTACAACTACAACAACTACAGCTACAACAACAACAACTATAGCTACAACTACAACAACTACAGCTACAACAACAACAACTACATCTACAATAATAACTACTACAGCTACAACAAAAACTACTACTGCTACAACAACAACAACAACAACAACTACTACTACAGCTGCTACAACAACAACTACAACAACAACAACAACAACTACAGATACAACAATAACAACTACAACAACAACAACAACAACTACAGCTACAACATCTACTACTACAGCTACAACTACAACAACTACAGCTACAACAACAACAACTACAGCTACAACTACAGCTACAACTACAACAACTACTACTACTAGTAGTACAGCTACAACAACAACTACTACTACTACAACTACAGCAGTTAACAATATTACAGCTACAACAACATCAACTACAGCCACAACTACAACAACTACATCTACAACAACAAATACTACTATTACAGCTGCAACAAATACTACTACTAGTACAGCTACAACAACTACAACTACAGCTACAACTACAACTACAGCTACAACTACAGCTACAACAACTACAGCTACAACAACAACAACAAATAATACTACTACAGCTACAACAACAACAAATACTACTACTCTTAGTACAACTACAACAACTACTACTACAGCTACAACTGCAACAACTACAGCTACAACAACAACAACTACAGCCACAACTACAGCTACAACAACAACAACAACAAATACTACTACTACAGCTACAACAAGTACTACTACTAGTACAGCTACAACAACAACAAACACTACTACTACTACTACTACAGCTACTACAACAACAACAAACACAACTACTACTACAGCTACTACAACAACAACAAACAATACTACTACTACAGCTACTACTACAACAACAGACACTACTACTACAGCTACTACAACAACAACAAACAATACTACTACTACAGCTACCACAACAACAACAAACACTACTACTACAGCTACTACAACAACAACAAACACTACTACTACTACAGCTACTACAACAACAACAAACACTACTACTACTACAGCTACTACAACAACAACAAACAATACTACTACTACAGCTACTACTACAACTACAAACAATACTACTACTACAGCTACAACAACAACAAATACTACTACTACAGCTACAACAACAACAACAAATACTACTACTCTTAGTACAGCTACAACAACTACTACTACAGCTACAACTACAACAACTACAGCTACAACAACTACAGCTACAATAACAACAACAAATACTACTACTACAGCTACAACAACAACAAATACTACTACTACTACTAGAGCTACTACAACAACAACAAACACTACTATTACCACAGCTACTACAACAACAACAACAAATACTACTACTACAGCTACAACAACAACTACTACTACAACTACAACAGCTAATACTACTACATCTACTACAACAACAAACACTACAACTACTACAGCTACAACTACTACTACTACAGATACAACTACTACTACCACAGCTACAACAACAATAACAACAACTACTACTACTGCCACAGCTACAACTACTATTATTACTACCACAGCTACAACTACTACTACTACTGCCACAGTTACAATTACTACTACTACTGCCACAGCTACAACTACTACTGCTACAACTACTACTACTACAGATACAACTACTACTGCAACTCTAGTGCCACAGTTACAACTACTACTACTACTACAGATACAACTACTACTACAACTACTACTGCCACAGCTACAACTACTACTACTACTACAGCTATTATTACTACTAACTTCTACTACTACTACAGCTACAACAACAACTACTACTACTACAGCTACTACTACTACTACTACAGATACAACAACTACTACTACAGCTACAACAACTACTACTACAGCTACAACAACTACTAACTTCTACCACAGCTACAACAACAACAACTACTACTACTACAGATACAAAACTACTACTACAGCTACATCATCTACTACTACAGCTACAACAACTACTAACTTCTACTACTACCACAGCTACAACAACAACAACTACTACTACTACTACAGATACTACAACTACTACTACAGCTACAACAACTACTACTACAGCTACAACAACTACTAACTTCTACTACTACCACAGCTACAACAACAGCAACAACTACTACTACTACTGCCACAGCTACAACTACTACTACTATTATTACTACAACAACTACTACTACTAGACAAATATAATAAAGTAAACATTTCACCTCATCTGTTCCATACAATAAAAATAAATACACACTGAATAAGCCAATGACACCACTAAAACACCACGGTCTACCTAAAAGTCTAAACACCAAAACGTTTTTTCTTTCAAAAAGTGAACTTTTCTGTCCCTGCGCCACCGGAGTAATGCTGAATGTTCGAGCTCATTGATGATGTGTGCACTTTCTAAAACAAAATTGAATGTCACGTTCCACATTTGTACAACCACTGTTAGGTCCCGGTTTGTCTTTTCCACGACACTTGCTTCTTTCAACCCTCGCTCTACTCCTCGCCTTTTTGTTTGTTCACCTCTTTATACGCTGATGAAAACTCTAAACAAAACACGAGTTTGTCTGTTTGCTGCAGCGTTTGAGAACAAGACGGGCTTCTGTCGGCTGGACTGTCTTGGGTGGCTCCTAGCGATACACTTTTGTTTGCTCGAGATCTAAGACTGTCGTCTCAGCCTCCATGGCCCTCTTCTCCCTCAACTCTAGCGGGGTCACTTCCCAACAAAAGAAAGCTGGTGGTCGCACCGATTGTTTGACCTCTGGACTTCAGTATGGTTCTTATTTCAATATAAACACTCTCAATCTATATTCTATTGCTCAAATAATTTCGCATAAAACAAACACGTTGTTTATTTAGAGTCGTCCAAATAACATTTGATACTACACTTTCTA